>CM038141.1:41744055-42348959 GCA_021437245.1 Aegilops speltoides
TAGATGTAACGCCCCGAGACCGACGCTCCAGAAGACTTCCATATTTTGTGACCTCCGTGTGTTTAATTTATGATTGCTCTTTTATTTTTGCATTGCATCATGTCATCATGCCATCATGTCATTAATCTTTTGCAACTCAACTAAATAAATGGCATGGATCTTTGATCCATTTAAATCGAGGGAATTCACATGGTGATTCTCTTTAAAACATATCCTCTCGATGTTTAGAGAGCTATAGTAAATATTCCATTTATTTGGAATTTACCACAACACACTTGCAAATATCCCATGCCTTTTTCCTTCTCAACTATTGGTCTCTAACTTTGTCATATTTTGCTTCTTGCATCATGATCACCATGTGCGTTACATTCTTCATGATGTTGTCTTGCTCTATTCATGTCGTTTGTATCAACCCCTTTGCTATCTCTCTCAAGCCATGCCCATGTATCATCACCTCTCCATTCCTTCTTCTTTCATGTTTTGCAAGTAACATTATTCCCTCCTCTATTAATGTTCATTTATTTCCTGGTGATCTTACTCCATGCCTTATACCTCTCTGTCAAATATCATCCATTTTGGAGTTGTTTTGGTTGGGTTCAAAAATGGCTCAAGTTTGAATTTAATTCAAACTTGTTTTATTTTTATACCTCTAAAAATTCCCAAAGCAATTTATTCAAATTCTACATAAATCCAGAATCCCACATATGTTTTTATCTCATCCTAATTCCTTGCCAAACTCCTTGGCCTTTTCTTGCATTTCTGTTTGAAGAAATTGCTTAAAGGAAAAGAGCCCAGCGCAGCAGCAGTCAGCTGGGCCTCATCTCCAGGCCGGCCCAGTTTTTCCGCAGCCCAAGGCCCAGCCGGCCCCAGCTCCATAACCCTAGTTTCCTGATCCCCTCGCTCTCTCGCCCAATGCCCGATCTCTCCAGCGCCGCCTCCTGCTCGTCCCCATCTTGCTCGATCTCCTCGTCCCCATCTCGCCCCGATCCCCTCGCGCAGCCCTCGACCCCCTCGCTCCCTCGCCTCCCTTGCTCCGCCTGACGCCATGGCCGTCGGCCTCCTCGTGCCCGAGCCGTCCCGCCTTGCTGCACCTCCTGCCACCAAGCCCTGCCGTCGGAGCTCGCCTTCGTCCCGACCCGCAGCAGAAGCTCGTCGCCGCCGGCCTTCGCCTCTGCACCGCGCCGCCCCGCGCCTCTCCACCTCCGCCGCAGCCAGGCCCCGCCACCGTCCTGCCCCGTCGCCCCTCCGGTCGCTGCGACCAGGAGCGCCGCGCTCGACCTCCTCCTCGCCGCCCCTGGAACCGCACCGCCTCGGCCTCGCCGCCGGCAGCAGCAGAAGCTGCTGCATCCTCTCGCCGTCGCTCGCCTCCATCACCATCAGCATCACCGCGACCCTGTTCGCGTGAAGCCACTGCTCCACCACCATCAGCGCCCGGCGTCTCCGTCCCGTTCTGCACCTTGCTGCTGCTGTGGGCCATGAGCTCGTGGCTACCGCACGGACGCCAAGACCCGTTCGTGGATTTCGTCAAGTTCGAGCACCGCTAAACGAGGGTTTTTGCCTTGCTCATTTTGGATGCGCCAAGTTCCTGTTAGAAAGTTCGTCTACATGGACAAGTACCGTGGCACCGAAGACTTTTGTTGCGTCAAGTCCCTCTCCGACAATTGTTGGACTACCATCCCGTGCATTGCACCAAGTACCACGACATCGTCGGCCCTACAAGTTCAACTATGGTTGCCGTGTACGACTACAATCAACCCTCGAAGACCCCGTGGACCCCGAATCATCTACTGGACATGAACAACTACTACCACTACCGTCGCCGTGAACCACTACTTCCACTACGGCATGTGTACGACTACTTCCCACGACGACACGTGAACAACTACTTCCTCTACGACCGCTACGAGAACGTCTACTTCCTCTACACCGTACCGAACTCGTTCTGCCCGAGAACGCACGCTTTGAAGGTATAACCCGAGACGACCGCGATGAGATGCCCTTGCATGTATGAGATGCACCGTTTTCACCGTGTCCGAATTGTCACTCGTTTTCCATGCCACTAACCCGTGGGAACCCGGAATCCGGGATCACCCCACCATCCGTGCACGCATCCGCATGCCTTCCTTTTGCAGCGATATCTCCTTGAGTTATCGGATAACCTATATGTTGCCGTGGCATCATTTTCGGATATGTTGCCGTGGCATCATTTTCGGATATGTTGCCGTGGCACCATTTCCGTTTCACCGCCGTGGCACCTTTTTCCTTCCGCCATGGCGACTAATGCCTCGTTTCATGCTCATGTCAACTTTTTCATAAAAATTGCATAAACCTTGATTATGTCATCCGCATCATGATAACAACATTTAAAATGATTAAACTTGTTGTTGCATTAAATTGCTAAATGCGTATGGGGATTTACCGGATTTGTTGTTTTTATATTCGGCCCCATTTAAATTGTTTAGATGGTATAGTTTTTGTTATGCTTCACCACTTGCCATGTTAACCAATATTTAATATTGTTGAGTAGCTTATAACGAGAGAGAACTAAATAATTGATGTGGTGTGTTGTCAATATGCAACTCGTTGCATATTGAGCTCCACTTAACTTGTAGTATTGTTTGTTGCACTTTGCCATGCCATGCCTCATTAAACCGGACATGCATCATACTTGTTTGTGCATCATGACATGTTTATGCTTGTGTGTTTACCATGTTGTTTGTTTCTTTCCGCTTTGCTTCTCTCGTTAGCTTCGGTTTCGTTCCGGAGTTGTGAGGATTCGTTCGACTACTCCCGTTCGTCTTCTTCATGGACTCGTTCTTCTTCCTTGCGGGATTTCAGGCAAGATGATCATACCCACGAAATCACTACTATCTTTGCTATGCTAGTTTGCTCGCTCTTTTGCTATGCCAATGCTACGATGCGTACCATTTGCTTGTCAGCCTCCCAAATTGCCATGTCAAACCTCTAACCTTTGACACCATTCCTAGCAAACCATTGATTGGCTATGTTACCGTTTTGCTCAGCCCCTCTTATAGCGTTGCTAGCTGCAGGTGAAGTTGAAGATTGCTCCATGGTGGACAGGGTTATGTTGGGATATCACAATATCTCTTATATTATTAATGCATCTATATACTTGGTAAAGGGTGGAAGGCTCGGCCTTATGCCTGGTGTTTTGTTCCACTCTTGCCGCCCTAGTTTCCGTCATACCGGTGTTATGTTCCCGGATTTTGCGTTCCTTACGCGGTCGGGTGATTTATGGGACCCCCTTGACAGTTCGCTTTGAATAATACTCCTCCAGCAAGGCCCAACATTGGTTTTACCATTTGCCTCACCACCACCCACATTTTCCCTTGGGAGTAATTAACCCAAGGGTCATCTTTATTCAGCCCCCCCGGGCCAATGCTTGTCTAAGTGTTGGTCCAAACTAGAGCCACTTGCAGCACCACCTTGGGGAAACTTGAGGTCTGGTTCTAGTTGTACGTACTGCTCATCCGGTCGTGGCTCGAGACGAGATACGCTGCTACTATCGGGATGTCGGCACGCCGGAGGTCTTGCTGGTCTTGTTTTACCACCGTCAAAATGTCTTGATGTACCGGATACCGAGTCTGATCGGAGTGTCTTGGGTGAAGGTCTATTCCTTCGATGATCGCGAGAGCTTGTCATGGGCTAAGTTGGGACACCCTGCGCAGGTATAAACTTTCGAGAGCCGTGCCCGCGTTATGTGGCGATGGGAATTTGTTAATGTCCGGTTGTAGAAAACCCGAAGTTGACCTTAATTAAAATACATCAACCGTGTGTGTAACCGTGATGGTCTCTTTCCGGCGGAGTCCGGGAAGTGAACACGGTGTTGGAGTTATGCTTGACGTAGGTTGCTATAGGATCACTTCTTGATCATACTTTTATCGAACGTGCTTTGCCTTCTCTTCTCGCTCTCATGTGCGTATGTTAGCCACCATATATGCTAGTCTCTTGCTGCAGCTCCACCTCATGCCTTTACCTTACCCATAAGCTTAAATAGTTTTGATCGCGAAGGTGCAAGATTGCTGAGTCCCCGTGGCTCACCAGATACTTCCAAAACCAGTTTGCAGGTGCCTATGTTATCGAAAGGTGGCGACGAACCAAGCTCAAGGAGGAGCTCGATGAAGATCTTGCCCTTTGTGTTGTTTCGTTCTAGTTGATCAAGAGTGGAGCCCGGTTAGGGTCGATCGGGGACCTTTGTCGCATTTGGGGTTCTTCTTTTATTTTGGTTCCGTAGTCGGACCTTGATTGTATCTGGATGATGTAATGCTTTATTCATGTAATTGTGTGAAGTGGCGATTGTAAGCCAACTATGTATCTCTTTCCCTTATGTATTACATGGGTTGTGTGAAGATTACCTCACTTGCGACATTGCTTTCAATGCGGTTATGCCTCTAAGTCGTGCTTCGACACGTGGGAGATATAGCCGCATCGAGGGCGTTACAGTAGAGCATCTTTATAATCACCCAGTTACATTGTGACATCTGATATCACACTAAGTGTTCCTTCGGTATTCGGGAGTTGCATAATCTCATAGTCATAGGAACATGTATAAGTCATGAAGAAAGCAATAGCAATAAACTAAACGATCAAGGGCTAAGCTAACGGAATAGATCAAGTAAATCACATCATTCTCTAATGATGTGATCCCTTTAATCAAATGACAACTCATGTCTATGGCTAGGAAACTTAACCATCTTTGATTCAACAAGCTAGTCAAGTAGAGGCATACTAGTGACACTCTGTTTGTCTGTGTATTCACACATGTACTAAGTTTCCGGTTAATACAATTCTAGCATTAATAATAAACATTTATCATGATATAAGGAAATATAAATAACAACTTTATTATTGCCTCTAGGGCATATTTCCTTCAGTCTCCCACTTGCACTAGAGTCAATAATCTAGATTACACAGTAATGATTCTAACACCCATGGAGTCTTGGTGCTAATCATGTTTTGTTCGTGAGAGAGGCTTAGTCAACGGGTTTGCAACATTCAGATCCGTATGTATCTTGCAAATCTATATGTCTCCCTCCTTGACTTGATCGCGGATGGAATTGAAGCGTCTTTTGATGTGCTTGGTTCTCTTTGTGAAATCTGGATTCCTTTGCCAAGGCAATTGCACCAGTATTGTCACAAAAGATTTTCATTGCATCGCTATGCACTAGGTATGACACCTAGATCGGATATGAACTCCTTCATCCAGACTCCTTCATTTGCTGCTTCCGAAGCAGCTATGTACTCCTCTTCACACGTAGATCCCGCCACGATGCTTTGCTTAGAACTGCACCAACTTACAGCTCCACCGTTCAATATAAATACATATCTGGTATGTGACTTAGAGTCATCCGGATCAGTGTCAAAGCTTGCATGGACGTAACGATTTACGACGAGCTCTTTGTCACCTCCATAAACGAGAAACATATCCTTAGTCCTCTTCAGGTATTTCAGGATGTTCTTGACCGTAGTCCAGTGATCCACTCCTGGATTACTTTGGTACCTCCCTGCTAAACTAATAGCAAGGCACACATCAGATCTAGTGCACAACATTGCATACATGATAGAACCTATGGCTGAAGCATAGGGAATGACTTTCATTTTCTCTCTATCTTCTACAGTGGTCGGGCATTGAGTCTGACTCAATTTCACACCTTGTAACACATGCAAGAACCCTTTCTTTGCTTGATCCATTTTGAACTTCTTCAAAACTTTATCAAGATATGTGCTTTGTGAAAGTCCAATTAAGCGTTGCTACCTCTTGAGCATGCGTTGGTTTTCCCTTGAAGAGGAAAGGGTGATGCAGCAAAGTAGCGTAAGTATTTCCCTCAGTTTTTGAGAACCAAGGTATCAATCCATTAGGAGACTACACGCAAGTCGCCTAGTACCTGCACAAACAATCAAGAACCTTGCAACCAACGCGATAAAGGGGTTGTCAATCCCTTCACAGCCACTTGCAAAATTGAGATATGATAAACATAATAAGATAAATATTTTTGGTATTTTTGTTGTATAGATTGGATAGTAAAGATTGCAAAATAAACAACGACAAAAATAGCTAGTTGACCGGAAACTAATATGATATAAAATAGACCTGGGGGCCATAGGTTTCTGATACGTCCTTGTTGCATCATGCTTTTATATCAATATTTATTACATTATGGGCTATTATTACACATTATGTCACAATAATTATGCCTTTTCTCTCTTATTTTACAAGGTTTACATGAAGACGGAGAATGCCGGCAGCTGGAATTCTGGGCTGGAAAAGGAGAAAGTATTAGAGTCCTATTCTGCACAACTCCAAAAGTCCTGAAACTCCACAAGAGTTATTTTTGGAATTAATGAAAAATACTGAGCGAAGAAAGTACCAGAGGGGGGCCACCCACCATCCACGAGGGTGGGGGGCGCGCCCTATCCCCCTGGGCGCGCCCCCTGCCTCGTGGGCCCGCTGGCAGGCCTCCGGTGTCCATCTTCTTCTATATGAATTCTTTTACCCTGGAAAAAAAAATCATAAGCAAGCTTTCGGGGCGAAACACTGCCGCCACGAGGCGGAACCAATCTAGGGCTCTGGTGGAGCTGTTCTGCCGGGGAAACATCCCTCCGAGAGGGGGAAATCATCGCCATCATTATCACCAACGATCCTCTCATTGGGAGGGGGTCAATCTCCATCAACATCTTCACCAGCACCATCTCCTCTCAAACCGTAGTTCATCTCTTGTATCCAATCTTTGTCCCAAAACCTCAGATTGGTACCTGTGGGTTGCTAGTAGTGTTGATTACTCCTTGTAGTTGATGCTAGTTGGTTTATTCGGTGGAAGATCATATGTTCAGATCCTTTATGCATATTAATACCCCTCTGATTATGAACATGAATATGATTTGTGAGTAGTTACATTTGTTCCCGAGGACATGGGAGAAGTCTTGCTATAAGTAGTCATGTGAATTTGGTATTCGTTCGATATTTTGATGAGATGTATGTTGTTTCTCCTCTAGTGGTGTTATGTGAACATCGACTACATGACACTTCACCATTGTTTGGGCCTAGAGGATGGCATTGGGAAGTAATAAGTAGATGATGGGTTGCTAGAGTGACAGAAGATTAAACCCTAGTTTATGTGTTGCTTCGTAAGGGGCTGATTTGGATCCATATGTTTCATGCTATGGTTAGGTTTACCTTAATACTTCTTTTGTAGTTGCGGATGCTTGCAATAGGGGTTAATCATAAGTGGGATGCTTGTCGAAGAAAGGGCCGTAACCAAGCACCGGTCCACCCACATATCAAATTATCAAAGTAACGAATGCGAATCATATGAGCGTGATGAAAACTAGCTTGATGATAATTCCCATGTGTCCTCGGGAGCGTTTTCCTTTATATAAGAATTTGTCCAGGCTTGTCCTTTGCTACAAAAAGGATTGGGCCACCTTTCTGCACCTTGTTTACTTTGGTTACTTGTTACCCGTTACAAATTATTTTATCACCAAACTATCTGTTACCGATAATTTCAGTGCTTGCAGAGAATACCTTACTGAAAACCGCTTGTCATTTCCTTCTGCTCCTTGTTGGGTTTGACACTCTTACTTATCGAAAGGACTACGATAGATACCCTATACTTGTGGATCATTAAGACTCCTTTCTGGCGCCGTTGCTGGGGAGTGAAGCGCCTTTGGTAGGTTGAATTTGGTATGGAAAAATTTATATAGTGTGCTGAAATTTACTGTCACTTGTTACTATGGAAAGTAATCCTTTGAGGGGCTTGTTCGGGGTATCTTCACCCCGACCAGTAGAGCAAAGAGTTGCTCCTCAAACTACTGAACCTACTGAAAATGTTTACTTTGAAATTCCTTCGGGTATGATAGAGAAACTACTAGCTAATCCTTTTGCAGGAGGTGGAAAATTGCATCCCGATTTGCACCTAATCTGTGTGGATGAAGTTCGTGGATTATTTCAGCTTGCAGGTTTGCCCGAGGATGTTATCAAGAAGAAGGTCTTCCCTTTATCTTTGAAGGGAAAGACATTGACATGGTTTAGGCTATCTGATGATATGGGATCATGGAACTACAACCGATTGAAATTGGAATTCCATCAGAAGTTTTATCCTATGCATCTTGTTCATCGTGATCGTAATTATATATATAATTTTTGGCCTCGCGAAGGAGAAAGCATCGCTCAAGCTTGGGGGAGGCTTAAGTCAATGTTATATTCATGCCCCAATCATGAGCTCTCAAGAGAAATTATTATTCAAAAAATTTATACTCGGCTTTCTCTCAATAATCGCTCCATGGTCGATACTTCTTGTACTGGTTGTTTTATGATGAAGACTATTGAATTCAAATGGGATTTATTGGAAAGAATTAAACGCAACTCTAAAGATTGGGACCTCGACGAAGGTAAGGAGTCAGGTATAACACCTAAGTTTGATTGTGTTAAATCTTTTATGGACACCGATGTTTTCCATGAATTTAGCACTAAATATGGACTTGACTTTGAGATAGTAGCTTATTTCTGTGAATCATTTGCTACTCATGTTGATCTCCCTAAGGAGAAGTGGTTTAAACATAATCCTCCCATTGAAATAAAAGTAGTTGCACCTATTAAAGTTGAAGAAAAGACTATCACTTATAATGATCCTATTGTTCCTACAGCTTATATTGAGAAACCATCTTTCCCTGTTAGAATAAAGGATCATGCTAAAGCTTCAACTGTGGTCAACAAAAGTAATATTAGGACACCCAAACCCCTTGAGCAAATTAAAATTGAACCTAGTATTGCTATGGTTAAAGATCTCTTGGCTAATAATATTGATGGGCATGTTATTTACTTCTATGATGAAGCTGCTAGAATTGCTAGACCTGACGCTAAAAATAAAAATAGACCTGTGGTAGGCATGCCTGTTATTTCTGTTAAAATAGGAGATCATTGTTATCATGGCTTGTATGATATGGGGGCTAGTGCAAGTGCAATACCTCATTCCTTATACAAAGAATTTATGCATGATATTGCACCTACTGAAATAGAAGAAATTGATGTTACAATTAAGCTTGCCAATAGAGATACTATTTCACCAGTGGGGATTGTTAGAGATGTTGAAGTCTTGTGTGGGAAAGTTAAATATCCTGCTGATTTTCTTGTTCTTGGTTCCCCACAAGATAACTTTTGTCCCATTATATTTGGTAGACCCTTCTTGAATACTGTTAATGCTAGGATAGACTGCGAAAAGGATGTTGTTACTATTGGTTTGGGGGATATGTCTCATGAGTTTAATGTTGCTAAATTTCATAGACAACCCCATGATGAGGAATTGCCTAGTAAGGATGAAATTATTGGTCTTGCTTCTATTGCCGTGCCTCCTAATGATCCTTTAGAACAATATTTGCTTGACCACGAAAATGATATGTTTATGAATGAAAGAAGGGAAATAGATGAAGTATTCTTTAAAACCCATTTCGAAACACAATTTGCCTGTTGAAATCCTAGGGGATCCTCCTCCACCCAAGGGTGATCCCGTGTTTGAGCTTAAACCATTACCTGATACTCTTAAATATGCTTATCTTGATGAAAAGAAGATATATCCTATTATTATTAGTGCTAACCTTTCAGAGCATGAAGAAAAGAAATTATTGAAAACTCTAAGGAAGCACTGTGCTGCTATTGGATATACTCTTGATGATCTTAAGGGCATTAGTCCCACTCTATGCCAACACACAATAAAATTGGAGAAAGATGCTAAACCGGTTGTTGATCATCAACAACAGTTAAATCCTAAGATGAAAGAAGTGGTAAGAAAAGAAATACTAACGCTCCTGGAGGCAGGTATAATCTATCCCATTGATGATAGTCAGTGGGTAAGTCATGTCCATTGTGTCCCTAAGAAGGGAGATATTACAGTTGTTCCTAATGATAAAGATGAATTGATCCCACAAAGAATTGTTACAGGTTATAGGATGGTAATTGATTTTCGCAAATTAAATAAAGCTACTAAAAAGGATCATTACCCTTTAACTTTTATTGATCAAATGCTATAAAGATTATCCAGACATACACACTTTTGCTTTCTAGATGATTATTCTGGTTTCTCTCAAATACATGTGTCAAAAGAGGATCAAGAAAAGACCACCTTTACTTGCCCTTTCGGTACCTTTGCTTATAGACGTATGCCTTTTGGTTTATGCAATGCACCTGCTACCTTTCAAAGATGCATGATGGCTATATTCTCTGTTTTTTGTGAAAAGATTGTTGAGGTTTTCATGGATGATTTCTCCATATATGGAACTTCTTTTGATGATTGCTTGAGCAACCTTGATCGAGTTTTGCAGAGATGTGAAGAAACTAATCTTGTCTTGAATTGGGAGAAGTGCCACTTTATGGTTAATAAAGGTATTGTCTTGGGGCATACAATTTCTGAAAGAGGTATTGAAGTTGATAAAGCTAAAGTTGATGCTATTGAAAAGATGTCGTGTCCTACGGACATCAAAGGTATAAGAAGTTTCCTTGGTCATGCCGGTTTTTATAGGCATTCAGGAATTCTCAAAAAATTCTAGGCCTCTGACTAATCTCTTACAAAAAGATATTCCTTTTGTCTTTGATGATGATTGTGTAGAAGCATTTGAAATACTTAAGAAAGCTTTGATTTCTGCACCTATTGTTCAGCCACCTGATTGGAATTTACCCTTTGAAATTATATGTGATGCTAGTGATTATGCTGTAGGTGCTGTTCTAGGACAAAGAGTTGACAAGTAATTAAATGTTGTTCAATATGCTAGTAAAACTCTAGACAGTGCCCAGAGAAATTATGCTACTACTGAAAAAGAATTTTTAGTAGTTGTATTTGCTTGTGATAAGTTCAGACCTTACATTGTTGATTCTAAAGTAACTGTTCACACTGATCATGATGCTATTAAATATCTTATGGAAAAGAAAGATGCTAAACCTAGACTTATTAGATGGGTTCTTTTGCTATAAGAATTTGATTTTCATATTATTGATAGAAAGGGAGCTGAGAACCCCGCTGCAGACAACTTGTCTAGGTTAGAGAATGTTCTTGTTGACCCACTACCTATTGATGATAGCTTTCCTGATGAACAATTAGCTGTCATAAATGCTTCTCGTACTGCTCCATGGTATGCTGATTATGCTAATTACATTGTTGCTAAATTTATACCACCTAGTTTCACATACCAGCAAAAGAAAAAGTTTTTCTATGATTTAAGACATTACTTCTGGGATGACCCACACCTTTATAAAGGAGTAGATGGTGTTATTAGACGTTGTGTACCTGAGCATGAATAGGAACAGATCCTACACAAGTGTCACTCTGAGGCTTATGGAGGGCACCACGCTGGAGATAGAACTACACATTTAGATACATTAAAACTGAGCACCTTTCCAGCCCTCTCAGGTCATCGACGCTCCCAACCGTCTGATCATCAATTTTGAGCATTGTCGGTCGTTAGATTAGCTGTAGATCGCTTTTAATCTCGTATCATTCGCTGATACAGATCGCTCACATCATGGGCCGCTGCTCCGTTAGCATTTTTGGACGCTCCAGGTTAACTTGGGCCTAATGGGCCATGGCAGTTTTCCCACGTGAAGCGGATGGACACAGAGCCTCGCACAATCCCCACGAACCCTTTGCCGTGGCTTCCTAAAAAATATCTTGTGGTGGCTTATCCACGACGGTTCCCCAACCTAGCGATACGGGAGCGACGATCGCGACGTCAGTAGGATCGATCGGTCCGACGACTGGCGCCGCGGGCGATCGACGACATCTGCTAGGCTCATGAACCGACGGTGCCATCGCGTGAACAGCCCAAGTCGATTCAACTTCTATTGCTAATTGAGACCTTAATTGTCATCAATAGCAGAGGATGGGCGACCGCCAATTATTATTGGGTCAGTTACAATTTTACATTCATATTTTTCCTTCGTACAATTTATGAGCATGTCATAAACACCTATATAATCGCAATCTTACGCTGGTTCTTCCAAACTATCCCCACTTCTAGAAATCATTCTCCAAGAGCCATGGCTAATATTTTAGGTATGCAATTCGTTCAAATCCTCCTTCCTTTCTACATCCCCTCTTACCCCAGGTCTTCATTGTTTTTCTCTATTCATATTTTTTTGTGCTCACAAAAAGTGCAGGTCTTCATTTTTAAGGATTTGAGGCTGATTCTGTTGGATTAGAAGGTTTAGGTATAATTGTATTCAATGGCTAACGGACAGGTTAGTATCAGCGTTCTTATGCCTCATCTTTACTATCTGTGTGAATGTACCTCCAATTCCTATTATATGATGTCAATTTTTAATTGCTCTGAATAATTGCACTACCGCATATCGATCTTGCTCTATGTAGCATTTTATTAGCAAGTGAAAAATGAAGAAAAGAAAAACAAATGCATGCAAGTGGTGATCGTCGACATTACACTGGATCAAAATATAAATCAAAACGAGCAAAACATACAAATGTCTTGCAAGGCAATCGATGCATCGACATCACAATCTGGTTATATTGAAAATATCGTGCCTCCCAAATCAAAACACCATGGTCCTCCTTTTCAAATATTTCCCTACATACAGTGGAGAGCAAGCAAATAAAACCAAGCTGCACGCATTAGGTTCAGAAACGAAAGGTAGTTAATTACGACTATTGTGTGATGCCTCAAGATGTAGTACACTAAACTATTAGTTTATCCCTTTGATAGGTAAAACACTAGCAGTAACGACAAACAAACCGAGGACAAGGACGGGACAACACTAATGGAAGTGATAAAAATGAAGGACAAATCTCTCCTACACTTGATGCAACATATATACAATTATTTCTCATTTTTTATATCCTTGACTAATTTTTAGTTCATTATCATCGCCATTTTGTTTGAATTATTAAAGGAACAGATAGAACCATCTTCTACCAAGGAACAAGAAGTGCCATCTTTTGAAATTGCTACTGAAAGCAAAAATGATTCACACAACACTAACAAGAAGCCATCAAAAGGTCCAGCCAAAACTTGCAACCTAAAGTTTAGCACATATCCACTTACTATTTATTTACAAACTTTTCTATGGATTACAGGATCGAACCAAGCCAACACATCAACTTGATGCACTTATCATAAAAGAGCTTGGATCAGCTTATTTCGAAGCAAATAAAGGAACGGTGTTCTTCGCATACATTCACCTTTTAAAGTTATTTAGTTTCGATTAATAAATATTTCGCGCTGCGTGTGATGCTCTTGCATGATCGATGATCAATGATTTTGTCTTTACGAGTTAACGTGTCTTGGTACTATGTTTTGCAAAACTATTCCTCTTTTGCACAATGAATAATGAAACAACTTATGCATTTCTATACATATGGTTATCGTACCTCTAAATAATGGTTGTTTCCATAGCTCGGTTTCTATTCCGATAGGAAAATGCACTTCTTCGATCTTCTACTATTCTACCAAAATGCACTTATTCGATCTTCTACTATTCTACTAAGAATGTTTAAATCCCAATGATATAATATCTCAATTCTATTAGCATAACAAAATGCATCTTTTCAGTTTTAGTTGATCTTTTAGTATGCAAAATAAGGATTCCTACCCTAAATTCAGCAATCGAAGCGCACCTTTAGTGCCCACCCTCAAAAAGTTGCAGCATGGAGCTACTAATTCCTGTCCTGTATCGTTGTTTCTCCTCATTTTCTTCCCTACAAGGCTAACACAGATACAACAACAAGAAATGCAAATGACAAATAACCAGTTATCGATTCTAGATGTGCGGTGCCAAATGGTAATCGAGTGCTTATGAATGCTGAACATATAATGATCATTAGCCCGACCTCTCACACACCATTCTGCTATAAGTATAGAACATTTCCATATATAACATGTTAAAGTATTAACCAATTTCTGCCAAAAGGTACCCATGCTCTCAGTTCATACAATAATATCCAATATACTTCCAACTTCAGGGGATAGGTACTAACCAATAAAATTTTGTAGCAAATCAAATACACTATATGATGGTACCTATTCCGATATAAATTCAGCCAAACCAACGCTAAGACAACCCGCTGAATCCATGAGTATGAGATGAAAAGCAAACATGACCAAGATACTCGATCTTAATGTACTTCATTAAACCTCCGTAATTAGAACGAAACCCAATTCTAATTTATTACAAGGCTATTTTTTGAGACAATATTACATAACTATGAAATGATAAACATTAAAACAACGTGACACAAGGCTCATCCAAGACCATTCTTTCAGATTAAACATTGAAAAAGCGTGATACAAGGCCCACCCAAGACAATACTTTCAGATAAAATCAAAAGGCAACCCCAAGAACGAACTAATAGCTTATTTAATCCTCCCGTCGTTTCATGTGATACCTCGGCTTTCAATATTCTATAAAGGACGGTTCAAAAAAATCAATAAAGGAAGGATCTGCTCAACTTTAAACAAAACCTGAATCTAAAATTACAATACAAAATTACGGAACAACGTGTTTTTGTATATTCGTATCAATGCCTAACATTGAATTGCATATATCGACGGGTGCAGCAACGCGCGCCGGCATGGTCTAGTAAGGTATTGCAATCCGGTTTTTATTGGCCTACTCTCTTCAAAGATGCCCGTAAGTTTGTCTTGTCTTGTGATGAATGTCAAAGAATTGGTAAAATTAGTAGATGTCAAGAAATGCCTATGAATTATTCACTTTTTATTGAACCATTTGATGTTTGGGGCATTGATTATATGGGACCATTTCCTTCCTCTAATGGGTATACACATATTTTAGTTGTTGTTGATTACGTTACTAAGTGGGTAGAAGCTATTCCAACTAGTAGTGCTGATCATAACACCTCTATTAAGATGCTTAAAGAAGTTATTTTTCCGAGGTTTGGAGTCCCTAGATACTTAATGACTGATGGTGGTTCACATTTTATTCATGGTACCTTTTGTAAAATGCTTGCGAAGTATGATGTTAATCATAGAATTGCATCTCCATATCACCCACAGTCTAGTGGTAAAGTAGAACTGGGTAATAGAGAGATCAAATTAATTTTGCAAAAGACTGTTAATAGATCTAGAAAGAATTGGTCCAAGAAACTTGATAATGCATTATGGGCTTACAAAACTGCATATAAAAATCCTATGGGTATGTCTCCGTATAAAATGGTTTATGGAAAAGCATGTCACTTACCTCTCTAATTAGAACACAAGGCATATTGGGCCATTAAAGAGCTCAATTATGATTTCAAACTTGCCGGTGAGAAGAGGCTATTTGACATTAGCTCACTTGATGAATGGAGAACCCAGGCCTATGAGAATGCCAAACTGCTTAAAGAAAAGGTTAAAAGATGGCATGAAAAAAGGATACAAAAGCGCGAGTTTAATGTAGGTGATTATGTGTTGCTATTCAACTCTCGTTTAGGATTTTTTGCAGGAAAATTTCTCTTTAAATGGGAAGGGCCTTACGTTATCGAGGAGGTCTATCGTTCCGATGCCATAAAAATCAACAACTTCGAAGTCGCAAATCCGAAGGTGGTGAACGGTCAAAGAATCAAACATTATATCCGAGGTAATCCTATAAATGTTGAAACTAATGTTTAGTGATGCTTCGGTTCACCCCCCTCACAAAACGTATAAAGGGTAGTATGGACTTTTCACAAATTGTACTCACTTTTCTACATATACGTTGTAGGTTCGTATAATACCCGGCGAACAACCCTCCCACATGGGCTCAGCCCATTTAGCTTTTTTAGTTTTAATCATCAAAAAATGGATGTCGCCGGCTAGATTCGAACTACAACACTCATGCACTACGTGTAACCGCAAAAACCATCTGGACTAGCACATCTGATATGCTTACTAACCTTGTTTTTTTCTTCTTGTTCGAGAGACACAACGCCAAGAAAAAAAAACACAGCACCTTCACTCTTTGGTTTATGTTTTTTTGCACGGTTTTTGTTACGGTTTCTAGTTTTCCTGTTTTGTTCATAAAAGACTAATATTTGTTTTTTAAAATTGTGCATAAATTTCAGAAAAAAGTCCACGCCTTTCAAACTTGCTCAGAATGTCAAAACACAAACAGTTTTTTTTATAAAAGAACAAAATTTTAAACATGTACATTAAAAAAACAGTAACAAATTTGGAATTCCAGAAGAATATGAAAAAAAATTGAATTCTGAAATTTTTTAATTTATGAGAAATAGAAACAATAAACAGAATAAATGAAAAGTCAAAGTAGACAAAAAATGAACAAGAGAGAATATAAAAAGAGAAAAAGAAAAAACACGGTTCACGACCTTCGAGAATGTCCCAAAGCCGGAAAAAATGGCTGGGAAGCCGAGGTTCCCAAAACCGAGAAAACCTTTTGGCAAATTTCCTTAGTGAACTTTTTTTTTGAAAATTGTCAGATCCATGAATATTTTGTAAAAAAATTGATGAACTTTTTTCAAATCTGTGAGCTCTTGGACCGGGCCCACACGCGCCCGACGAGAGCAATGTCGTCGCCTAGTTACGCCAAGGCCTAAGCGTTCTATTTTCTTTTCTATCTTTTTCATTTCATTTCTTATTTTACTAATTCACTTTTCTCTTTTTTTAATACCAAAATACATGTTTTAACTAAGTTTTTAAACTAATGATTCCAAATTATTTTTTCTATTTTTTTATTAAATGCTTTAAAAAAATACTTACGGTTTTCAATTTTATCCCTTTGTATTTATTAGTCGGGGTCATTTCAAGGATGTCCAAAAAACACCATGTTTAACAGAGATTATTCGGTAAGGTCAGAATGGTTCTTCTGAGAGCACATTATTTTTCGATATCTTTGAAATGGCCCCAATTTCCCCAGCCAAAAAGAAGAAGAAATGGACCTAATTTTTCCCATGGCCTTTTATGAGCAATTCACGGCACCATGCCAAGTTGATTTGGTTTTCGACAAGTTTTGCATTTTCTGGAGTTTTCTTAGTAAAAGAAGACCGATAAAATGGTCGAACATGTCGCAACTTACATATGGTGTCGGAAACTGTTAAACCTAGCATGGTTGCCTACCATGGGCATGCCCATTCGGGTGCACCCTCCATTGAACATGGTCTAGTTTTGAAAAAAATTAAATGACCCAAACTTTTGCAGGCAGGGGGCATGCCTGTGGTAAGGATCCATGCCAGGTTTGAACGATTTCCAACAAAATATGCAAGTTGCGACACGTCCTATCATTTAGCTGCCTTTTTAACCGAGAGAAGTCCAGAAAAGATCAAATTTGTCGAAAACCAAAACAACTTGGCATGGTGCGTTTAATCGATCATATAAGATCATGTAAAGATTTAGGGTGAGTTAATGGATGCTGCAAAAACATGCCCTCAAATGGACCCTTCTCGCTTACCTGAACACCCTCAAATGGCATGTTGTGTCACGTCCGGCCATTTATAAGCCAGTTTTCACCGAGAAAACTCTAAAAAATGCAAGAATTTTTGAAAACTTAAACAGCTTGACATGGTGCCTTGATTTAATCATAAAAGGAGGTGGGAAAAATTAGGCCATTTGAAGGATGTTGAGAAGCAATGTACCCTCAGGTAGAGTCTTCTAGCCAACCCGAACATCCTCCATTAAACATGGTTTACTTTTGGACATTCTAAAATGACCCCAACCTTTTCAACCTGGTGGGCATGACCATGGTAGTCATCCATGTCAGGGTTGAACGATTTCTGACACAGTATGCAAGTTGTGACACGTCCGCCCATTTATCAGGCGTTTTTGACCGAGAAAACTCTGAAAAATGCAAAACTTGTGGAAAAGCAAAACAACTTGGCATGGTGCCTTGAATTGGTCATACAAGGCATCAAAAAGAATATGGGCCATTTCAAGCATGTCGAGAAACGACGTGCTCTTATATGGAGCCATCTCGCCTACTCGAACACCTCTGTTGATCATGGTCTAAGTTTTTCTTTTTCCATCTTTTGTAGTGCGTCAAATATAACACTGAAAAAAAGACTCTGGTTTTCCTTTTCAACCGGGTTGTTTTTTTCTTCGGTTTTTACATGGGTTTTTATATTATTTTGTTTTTCTTTTCTTTTATTGATTTTGAAAAAAGTTCATCAAAAAATCAAAATAAGTTTATCGATTTTGAAGGAAAGTTCATTGATTTGGGGAAAAAATCACAATTTTTTTTTAAAAAACATTGATTTAGAAACAAAGTTTGTCAATTTTATAAAAAGGTTCAACAATTTTAATAAACAAATCGCCAATTTGCGAAATAGTTCATGAATTTGAGAAGAGAACTGATCAATTTGGGGCCAAAAAAGTTCACTGATTTGGAAGAAAAATTCAAGAATTTGAAATTTTGTCATCATTTTCGAATAAATAAATCACTAATTATAAAAACTTCACGCATTTAAGAAACAAAAAACAAAAAAAATACCAAACAGAAAATGTTCCACTTTTCCAGTGTCCTATTGTAAGTATTAAAAAATATAAACAACACGTGACCTCCCGTTGCCGAGTTGGTTAGTGTGGGTGTGCTAATTCCTGGAGGACCTAGGTTCGAATCCTGCAGGACCCATGATTTTTTGCGGTTTCATAAAAAAAGAAGGCTGAATGGGCCAGCCCGCGGCAGGGTGTGCACGTCCGTTCATGTACAGTGTATACATTTTTGTCAAAAAAATAGCACATACGTGAAGAGTTTATAAATTATGACTATCATGCCCTTACTTATGAAGAGAGGTATGGGCTAATCTGAGCCGTCCTTGTGTTTAGGGGGGTGTACCGAAGCAGAAGTGACTAATGTTATTGAAACCGTAACCCCAGAGGAGTACATAAGGGACACCTTCCAAAACGTTTCAGACTCCAAAAAGGAATAGGCATGTGGTGCGGTAAGTAAACCGACTCCAAAGCAGTTCTAATGGTAATTTTTCTCCATTTTGGAATATTTAAGAAAATAGGAAAATAAGAAGCAGTCCGGGAAGGACACGAGGCGTCCACGAGGGGGGAGGGCGCGCCCCCTGCCTCGTGGGCACCTCGTGCACTCTCCAGACTCCGTTTTCTTGCACAATACTTCTTTTGGTCAGTAAAAATTCATTATATGATTTCCCGAGGGTTTTGACCACCGTACCACGCAAATATCCTCTGTTTTCGTTTCGAGCTATTTTTCTGATAGATTTAGATGATCATGACGTCTCCAAGCGCCCCCAAGGACAAGTTCTTCGAGTGGTCATCAATCCCTACCTCGCGGAGGTGCTGCAACATCCTCAAACCATTGAAATGTGATAACCCACAAGTATAGGGGATCGCAACAGTTTTCGATAAGTAAGAGTGTCGAACCCAACGAGGAGCTAAGGTAGAACAAATATTCCTTAAAGTTCTATCGACCACCGATACAACTCTACGCATGCTTAATGTTCGCTTTACCTAGAACAAGTATGAAACTAGAAGTACTTTGTAGGTGATAGGATAGGCTTGCAAGAAAGTAAAGAACACGTAAATATAAACTAGGGGCTGTTTAGATAAAGACACAACTAAATTAGTAAAAGTAAAGAGCTTGTTGTCACGAGAAAGTTATTTGTCCCTAGGCAATCGATAACTAGACCGGTAATCATTATTGCAATTTTATTTGATGGAGAGGCATAAGCTAACATACTTTCTCTACTTGGATCATATGCACTTATGATTGGAACTCTAGCAAGCATCCGCAACTACTAAAGATTCATTAAGGTAAAACCCAACCATAGCATTATAGCATCAAGTCCCCTTTTATCCCATACGCAACAATCCCTCTTACTCGGGTTTGTGTTTCAGTCACTCACCAACCCACTATAAGCGAATCATGAACGTATTGCAACACCCTACAGCGGGAATCCCTCACGCTTGCGTGACACGGATGGCACCATAGGACAGCACCAATAATAAAACATACAACTCAAACCAATCACGATCATCAAATAGCCATTAGGACAAAATAGATCTACTCAAACATCATAGGATGGCAACACATCATTGGATAATAATATGAAGCATAAAGCACCATGTTCAAGTAGAGGGTACAGCGGGATGCGGGAGAGTGGGCCGCTGGAAATAGAAGGGGGAAGGTGATGGAGATGTTGGTGAAGATGGCGGAGGTGTTGGTGAAGGTCGCGGTGATGATGATGGCCTCCAGCGGCGTTCCGGCGCCACCAAAAGCAAGGGGGAGAGAGCCCCCTTCTTCTTCTTCTTCCTTGGCCTTCTCCCTAGATGGGAGAAGGGGTTCCCCTCTGGTCCTTGGCTCCCATGGCTTGGGAGGGGCGAGAGCCCCTCTGAGATTGGATCTATCTCTCTGTTTCTGCGTTCTCTGCGTTGGCAGATTCTACCCCTTCACCGTTTCCTTTATATCCAGAGATCCGTAACTCCGATTGGGGTGAATCTTTCGCTCAGATCTTCCTTGTAAAATTAGCTTTCTTGCGCCAGAAGGAGAGCATCAACCGCCTTACGGGTGGACCACGAGGGCCAGGGGCGCGCCTGGCGGGGTAGGGCGCGCCCCCTACCTCGTGCCCACCTTGGATACCGTTTCGCATTGATTTGACTTCCCAAAAATCATAAATATTCCAAAAAAATCTCCATCCGTTTTTTCCCGTTTGGACTCCGTTTGATATTGGGTTTCTGTGAAACAAAAACATGCAATGACAGGAACTGCACTGAGCAATCGGATCAATATGTTAGTCCCAAAAATAATATAAAAAGTTGCCAAAAAGTATATAAATGTTGAATAATATTGGCATGGAACAATAAAAAATTATAGATACGATAGAGACGTATCAGCATCCCCAAGCTTAATTCCTGCTTGTCCTCGAGTAGGTAAATGATAAAGGAGAATAATTTTTGATGTGGAATGCTACCTAGCATAATCTTGATCATATGTCTAATCATGGCATGAATATTAAGACACGAATGATTCAAAGCAATACTCTATCATTTGACATAAAAACAATAATACTTCGAGCATACCAATAAAGCAATCATGTCTTTTCAAAACAACAAGGTAAAAGCAAGCTTATCCCTACAAAATCATACAGTTTGGCCATGCTTCATTTTCGTCACACAAAATGCCCCCATCATGCACAACCCCGATGACAAGCCGAGCAATTGGTTCATACTTTTTAACGCGCTTCAGCTTTTTCAACCCCCACACAATACATGAGCGCAAGCATGGATATAGCACTATAGGTGGGAGAGAATATAATGATGGAGGTTATGTGGAGAAGACAAAAAAGGGAGAAAGTCTCACATCGACGCGGCTAATCAACGGGCTATGGAGATGCCCATCAATTGATGTCAATGCGAGGAGTAGGGATTGCCATGCAACCGATGCACTAAGAGCTATAAGTGTATGAAAGCTCAACAAAAGAAACTAAGTGGGTGTGCATCCAACTTGCTTGCTCATGAAGACCTAGGGCATTTGAGGAAGCCCATCGTTGGAATATACAAGCCAAGTTCTATAATGAAAATTCCCATTAGTATATGAAAGTGACAACATAGGAGACAATCTATATGAAGAACATGGTGCTACTTTGAAGCACGAGATATGAGACTCACTACATGAAGAACATGGTGCTACTTTGAAGCACAAGTGTGGAAAAAGAGATAGTAACATTGCCCCCTTTTTTTTGGTGGGCTTTTGGCCCCCCCTTTTTAGGCTTCTTTGGCCTTTCCTCTTTTTTTGGAGCAATGTTCTATAATGATGATCATCACACTTTTATTTACTTACAACTCAATACTGGAACAAAGATATGACTCTATATGAATGCTTCCGGCGGTGTACTGGGATGTGCAATGATCTAGCATAGCAATGATATCTAAAACGGACAAGCCATGAAAACATCATGCTAGCTATCTTACGATCATGCAAAGCAATATGACAATGAATGCTCAAGTCATGAGTATGATGATGATGGAAGTTGCATGGCAATATATCTTGGAATGGCCATGGAAATGCCATGATAGGTAGGTATGGTGGCTGTTTTGAGGAAGATATAATGAGGCTTATGTGTGATAGAGCGCATCGTATCACGGGGTTTGGATGCACCGGTGAAGTTTGCACCAACCCTCGAGGTGAGAAAGGGCAATGCACGGTACCGAAGAGGCTAGCAATGGTGGAAAGGTAAAAGTGCGTATAATCCATGGACTCACATTTGTCATAAAGAACTCATATACTTATTGCAAAAGTTTATTAGCCCTCGAAGCAAAGTACTACTACGCATGCCCCTAGGGGGATAGATTGGTAGGAAAAGACCATCGCTCGTCCCCGACCGCCACTCATAAGGAAGACAATCAAAGAAACAACCCATGCTTCAAATTTGTCACACAACGGTTACCATACGTGCATGCTACGGGACTTGCAAACCTCAACACAAGTGTCTCTACAATCCACAACCACCCAATAGCATAACTCTAATATCACCATCTTTATATCACAAAACTATTGCAAGGAATCAAACATATCATATTCAGCGATCTACAAGTTTATGTAGGATTTTATGACTAACCATGTGAATGACCAATTCCTGTCATCTCTCTAAATAGATGTAAGTGAAGCAAGAGAGTTTAATTATTTCTACAAAAGATATGCCCACGCTCTAACAAATATAAGAGAATAAAAAGAGCATTCTACAAATGGAGGTTTTCTATGTAAAGAGAAACAGGCAATCCAACTTCAAATGATATAAGTGAAGCACATGAAGCATTCTATAAAGTACTATCTTGGACATCTTTTCTGATTGTGAGCACTCATTAAAATATGACATGCTAAAGAGTTGATGTTGGACAAGGAAGACAACGTAATGGGTTATGTTTTCTTATATCTGAAATAAAGTATATTGTCATGGATCATCCAACATGTTGAGTTTGCCTTTCCCCCTCATGCTAGACAAACTCTTTGCACCAAGTAGAGATACTACTTGTGCTTCCGAATATCCTTAAACCCAGTTTTTGCCATGAGAGTCCACCATACCTACCTATGGATTGAGTAAGATCCAAGTAAGTTGTCACTGATGCATGCAATAAAAATTGCTCTCTAAATATGTATGATTTATTAGTGTGGAGAAAATAAGCTTTATACGATCTTGTGATGTGGAAGAAATAAAAGTGACAGACTACATAATAAAGGTCCATATCACAAGTGGCAATATAAAGTGACGTTCTTTTGCATTAAGATTTTGTGCATCCAACCATAAAAGCACATGACAATCTCTGATTCCCTCTGCGAAGGGCCTATCTTTTATTCTTGTCTCATACTTTATACAAGAGTCATGGTGAACTTCACCTTTCCTTTTTACATTTTATCCTTTGGCAAGCACATTGTGTTGGATAGATCCTGATATATATATATATATATATCCAATTGGATGTAAGTTATCATGAACTATTATTGTTGACATTACCCTTGAGGTAAAAGGTTGGGAGGAAGCACTATAAGCCCCTATCTTTCTCTGTGTCCGATTAAAACTCCATACCCATAAGTATTGCGTGAGTGTCAGCAATTGTGAAAGACTAAATGATAGTTGAGTATGTGGACTTGCTGAAAAGCTCTTATATTGACTCTTTCCGATGTTATGATAAATTGCAATTGCTTCAATGACCGAGATTATAGTTTGTTAGTTTTCAATGAGGTTTCTAATTCATACTTGACATTGTGAATAGATTGTTACATTAACATAAGAAATCATATGACAAAATACATATATGTGTTGCTATTATAAGAATGATCATGATGCCCTCATGTCCGTATTTTATTTTATCGACACCTCTATCTCTAAACATGTGTACATATTTTTCGTTATCGGTTTCTGCTTGAGGACAAGCGAGGTCTAAGCTTGGGGAGTTGATATGTCCATTTTGCATCATGCTTTTATATCGATATTTATTGCATTATGGGATGTTATTACACATTACGTCACAATACTTATGCCTTTTCTCTCTTATTTTACAAGGTTTACATGAAGAGGGAGAATTTCAGCAGCTGGAATTCTGGGCTGGAAAAGGAGCAAATATTAGAGACCTATTTTGCACAACTCCAAAAGTCCTAAAGCTCCATGGGAGTTATTTTTGGAATTAATAAAAAATACTAAGTGAAGAAAGTACCAGAGGAGGGCCACCCACCATCCACGAGGGTGGGGGGCGTGCCCTACCCCCTGGGAGCGCCCCCTGCCTCGTGGGCCCCCTGGCAGGCCTCCGGTGTCCATCTTCTGCTATATGAAGTCTTTTACCACTCAAAAAATCATAAGAAAGCTTTCGGGACGAAACACCGCCGCCATGATGCGGAACTTTGGCGGAACCAATCTAGGGCTCCGGCAGAGCTGTTCTGCCGGGGAAACATCCCTCCGGGAGGAGGAAATCATCGCCATCGTCATCACCAACGATCCTCTCACCGGGAGGGGGGCCAATCTCCATCAACATCTTCACCAGCACCATCTCCTCTCAAACCCTAGTTCATCTCTTATATCCAATCTTTGTCCCAAAACCTTAGATTGGTACCTGTGGGTTGCTAGTAGTGTTGATTACTCCTTGTAGTTGATGCTAGTTGGTTTATTCGGTGGAAGATCATATGTTCAGATCCTTTATGCATACTAATACCCCACTGATTATGAACATGAATATGATTTGTGAGTAGTTACGTTTGTTCCTGAGGACATGGGAGAAGTCTTGCTATAAGTAGTCATGTGAATTTGGTATTCGTTCGATATTTTGATGAGATGTATGTTGTCTCTCCTCTAGTGGTGTTATGTGAACATCGACTACATGAAACTTCACCATTGTTTGGGCCTAGAGGAAGGCATTGGGAAGTAATAAGTAGATGATGAGTTGCTAGAGTGACAGAAGCTTAAACCCTAGTTTATGCGTTGCTTCATAAGGGGCTGATTTGGATCCATATGTTTCATGCTATGGTTAGGTTTACCTTAGTACTTCTTTTGTAGTTGAGGATGCTTGTAATAGGGGTTAATCATAAGTGGGATGCTTGTCCAAGAAAGGGCAGTACCCAAGCACCGGTCCACCCACATATCAAATTATCAAAGTAACGAATGCGAATCATATGTGCGTGATGAAAACTAGCTTGATGATAATTCCCATGTGTCCTCGGGAGCGTTTTACTTTATATAAGAATTTGTCCATGCTTGTCCTTTGCTACAAAAAGGATTGGGCCACCTTGCTGCACCTTGTTTACTTTTTTTACTTGTTACCCGTTACAAATTATCTTATCACCAAATTATCTGTTACCGATAATTTCAGTGCTTGCAGAGAATACCTTACTGAAAAGTGCTTGTCATTTCCTTCTGCTCCTCGTTGGGTTCGACACTCTTACTTATCAAAAGGACTGCAATAGATCCCCTATACTTGTGAGTCATCATTTTTAGTAGTGGCTTCTCTCATGATAGCATATATTACGGTGGGTGAACAAATTACTGCCGAGCAACTGATAGAAAAGCGCATTGTTATGAGAATATCTAGGCATGATCATGAACATAGGCACCACGTCCGTGTCAAGTAGACCGAAATGATTCTGCATCTACTACTATTACTCCACACATCGACCGCTATCCGGCATGCATCTAGAGTATTAAGTTCATAAGAACAGAGTAACGCATTAAGAAGGATGACATGATGTAGAGGGATAAACTCAAGAAATATGATATAAACCCCATCTTTTTATTGAATCAAATATTGTTCATATATAATCTTGATCATAAACCCACAATTCATTGGATCTCTACAAACACACCGCAAAAAGTATTACATCGAATAGATCTCCAAGAACATCGAGGATAACTTTGTATTGAGAATCAAAGAGAGACAAGAAGCCATCTAGCTAATAACTATGGACCCAAAGGTTTGTGGTAAACTACTAACACATCATCGGAGAGACTATGGTGTTGATATAGAAGCCCTTCGTGATCGAATCCCCCTCGGGTCAATTGCCGGAAAAGGCCCCAAGATGGGATCTCACGGGTACAGAAGGTTGCGGCGGTGGAAAAGTGGTTTCGTGGCTCTCTTGAATGTTTTCAAGGTATAAGAGTATATATAGGCGAAAGAAGTAGGTCGGTGGAGCTACGAGGAGCCCACGAGGGTGGGGGGCGCGCCTACCCCCCTGGGCGCGCCTTCCTCCCTTGTGGCCGCCTTGTTGCGTCTCTGACTTCCACTCCAAGTCTCCTGGATTGCGTTTGTTCCAAGAAAGATCCTCTCAAAGGTTTCGTTCCGTTCGGATTCCGTTTGATATTCCTTTTCTGCGAAACACCGAAATAGGCAAAAAAAACAGCAATTTGCACTGGGCCTTTGGTTAATAGGTTAGTCCCAAAAATAATATAAAAGAGCATATTAAAGCCCATTAAACATCCAAAACAGATAATATAATAGCATGGAACACTAAAAAATTATAGATATGTTGGAGACGTATCAAGCGTCTTGGTCTATCTCTATAGATCTTGATGCCTAATATATAAGCAGCTTCACTGAGGTCTCTCATTGAAGAACTCTTATTCAAGTATCCTTTTATGCTATCCAGAAATTCTATATCATTTCAAATCAACCATATGTCATCCACATATAATATTAGAAATGCTACAGAGCTCCCACTCACTTTCTTGTAAATACAGGCTTCTCCAAAAGTCTGTATAAAACCATATGCTTTGATCACACTATCAAAACATTTATTCCAACTCTGAGATGCTTCACCAGTCCATAAATGGATCGTTGGATCTTGCACACTTTGTTAGCATCCTTTGGATCGATAAAACCTTCAGGTTGCATCATATACAACTCTTCTTCCAGAAATCCATTCAGGAATGCAGTCTTTACATCCATTTGCCAAATTTCATAATCATAAAATGCAGCAATTGCTAACATGATTCGGACGGACTTAAGCATCGCTACGAGTGAGAAGGTCTCATCGTAGTCAACTCCTTGAACTTGTCGAAAACCTTTCGCAACAAGTGGAGCTTTGTAGACAGTAATATTGCCGTCAGCGTCAGTCTTCTTCTTGAAGATCCATTTATTCTCGATGGCTTGCCGATCATCGGGCAAGTCAGCCAAAGTCCACACTTTGTTCTCATACATGGATCCCATCTCAGATTTCATGGCCTCAAGCCATTTTGCGGAATCTGGGCTCATCATCGCTTCCTCATAGTTCGTAGGTTCGTCATGGTCAAGTAACATGACCTCCAGAACAGGATTACCGTACCACTCTGGTGCGAATCTTGCTCTGGTTGACCTATGAGGTTCAGTAGTAACTTGATTTGAAGTTACATGATCATCATCATTAGTTTCGTAACTAATTGGTGTAGAAGTCACATGAACTAATTTCTGTGATGAACTACTTTCCAATAGGGGAGCATGTACAGTAACCTCATCTAGTTCTACTTTCCTCCCACTCAGTTCTTTCGAGAGAGACTCTTTCTCTAGAAAGGATCCATTCTTGGCAACGAATGTCTTGCCTTCGGATTTGTGATAGATGGTGTACCCAACAGTCTCCTTTGGGTATCCTATGAAGACACATTTCTTCGATTTGGGTTCGAGCATATCAGGTTGAAGCTTTTTCACATAAGCATCGCAGCACCAAACTTTAAGAAACAACAACTTGGGTTTCTTGCCAAACCATAGTTCATAAGGTGTCATCTCAACGGATTTAGATGGTGCCCTATTTAACGTGAATGCAGCCGTCTCTAAAGCATATCCCCAAAATGATAGCGGTAAATCAGTAAGAGACATCATAGATCGCACCATATCTAGTAAAGTACGATTACGATGTTCGGACACACCATCACGCTCTGGTGTTCCGGGTGGCGTGAGTTGCGAAACTATTCCGCATTGTTTCAAATGAAGACCAAACTCGTAACTCAAATATTCTCCTCCACGATCAGATCGTAGAAACTTTATTTTCTTATTGCGATGATATTCCACTTCACTCTGAAATTCTTTGAACTTTTCAAATGTTTCAGACTTATGTTTCATTAAGTACATATACCCATATCTGCTCAAATCATCCGTGAGGGTCAGAAAATAACGATACCCGCCACGAGCCTCAAGATTCATCAGACCACATACATCAGTATGTATGATTTCCAATAAATCTGTTGCTCTCTCCATTGTTCCAGATAACAGAGTTTTAGTCATCTTGCCCATGAGGCATGGTTTGCAAGTACCAAGTGATTCATAATCAAGTGATTCCAGAAGTCCATCAGAATGGAGTTTCTTCATGCGCTTTACACCAATATGACCTAAACAGCAGTGCCACAAATAAGTTGCACTATAATTATCAACTCTGCATCTTTTGGCTTCAGTATTATGAATATGTGTGTCACTACTATCGAGATTCAATAAAAATAGACCACTCTTCAAGGGTGCATGACCATAAAAGATATTACTCATATAAATAGAACAACCATTATTCTCAGATTTAAATGAATATCCGTCTCGCATCAAACAAGATCCAGATATAATGTTCATGCTTAACGCTAGAACCAAATAACAATTATTCAGGTCTAAAACTAATCCCGAAGGTAGATGTAGAGGTAGCGTGCCGACGGCGATCACATCGAATTTGGAACCATTTCCCATGCGCATCGTCACCTCGTCCTTAGCCAATCTTCTCTTAATCTGTAGTCCCTGTTTCGAGATGCAAATATTAGCAACAGAACCAGTATCAAATACCCAGGTACTACTGTGAGTATTAGTAAGGTACACATCAGTAACATGTATATCACATATACCTTTGTTCACCTTGCCATCCTTCTTATCCGCCAAATACTTGGGGCAGTTCTGCTTCCAGTGACCAGTCCCTTTGCAGTAGAAGCACTCAGTCTCAGGCTTAGGTCCAGACTTTGGCTTCTTCACTTGAGCAGCAACTTGCTTGCCGTTCTTCTTGAAGTTCCCCTTCTTCCCTTTACCCTTTTTCTTGAAACTAGTGGTCTTGTTGACCATCAACACTTGATATTTCTTCTTGATTTCTACCTCCACAGCCTTTAGCATTGCGAAGAGTTTGGGAATCGTCTTATCCATCCCTTGCATGTTATAGTTCATCATGAAGCTTTTGTAGCTTGGTGGCAGTGATTGAAGAACTCTGTCAATGACACTATCAACTGGAAGATTAACTCCCAGTTGAGTCAAGTGATTATGATACCCAGACATTTCGAGTATATGCTCACTGACAAAACTATTCTCCTCCATTTTGCAGCTATAGAACTTATTGGAGACTTCATATATCTCAATCCAGGCATTTGATTGAAATATTAACTTCAACTCCTGGAACATCTCATATGCTCCATGACGTTCAAAACGTCGTTGAAGTCCCGGTTCTAAGCCGTAAAGCCTGGCACACTGAACTATCGAGTAGTCATCAGTTTTGCTCTGCCAGGCATTCACAACGTTCGGCATTGCTCCTGCAGCGGGTCTTGCACCTAGCGGTGCTTCCAGGATGCAATTCTTTTGTGCACCAATGAGGATAATCCTCAAGTTACGGACCAAGTCCGTGTAGTTGCTACCATCATCTTTCAACTTAGCTTTCTCTAGGAATGCACTAAAATTCAAAGGAACAGTAGCACGGGCCATTGATCTACAACAACATAGACATGCAAAATACTATCAGGTACTAAGTCCATGATAAATTAAAGTTCAATTAATCATATTACTTAAGAACTCCTACTTAGATAGACATCCCTCTAATCATCTAAGTGATCACGTGATCCAAATCAACTAAATCATGTCCGATCATCACATGAGATGGAGTAGTTTTCAATGGTGAACATCACTATGTTGATCATATCTACTATATGATTCACGCTCGACCTTTCGGTCTCAGTGTTCCGAGGCCATATATGCATATGCTAGGCTCGTCAAGTTTAACCCGAGTATTCTGCGTGTGCAAAACTGGCTTGCATCCGTTGTATGTGAACGTAGAGCTTACACACCCGATCATCACGTGGTGTCTCGGCACGATGAACTTTTGCAATGGTGCATACTCAAGGAGAACACTTGTACCTTGAAATTTAGTGAGAGATAATCTTATAATGCTACCGCCGAACTAAGCAAAATAAGATGCATAAAGGATAAACATTACATGCAATCAATATAAGTGATATGATATGGCCATCATCATCTTGTGCCTTTGATCTCCATCTCCAAAGCACCGTCATGATCACCATCGTCACCGGCTTGAACCTTGATCTCCATCGAAGCATCGTTGTCGTCTCACCAACTATTGCTTCTACGACTATCGCTACCGCTTAGTGATAAAGTAAAGCAATTACATGGCTATTACATTTCATACAAGGGTCATTTACATTTGTGCCCCTAACTGGAACCCACTACTCAGATTTGCCCCTAATTTCGAAGCATGCTCAAATTTTCCCCTCCGCCATTAGTTGCACTTATAAAAATGCCCTTCTCCGCCGTTACGGTCAAGTCAAAGGGCTTTGACCGTTTTCTAGGCGTTTGCTGGACATTTTTGCCCCTAGAAAAAGTCAAACAGAAATTGAAAAAGAGAAGAGAGAGGGCACACTTACCTTTTGGCCCAGGATGGCCCAGCCATCCCATCCTGTTGGCAAGTCATCTCCTTCCTCTGCCAAGGCCAAGGGCTACCCGCGTGCTCACCCGAGCCACCATTCCCGTGGCCAACACCGCTGAGAAGCCGCACCACCGTGTCCCCGAGCCCCGCCCTCAATCTAAGAGTCACCACGCCGACGATACCGACCCTTGGTGTCCCGCAACTCCACAACCAATGCCATCTCCACTGCATCTGCCCGCCGGCCGTCATCTTCGATTCATCATCGTCCGAGATCCCCTGACGCTCCCTTATAGTCACAGAGATCCATTCGCTATCGCGAATCTTCTAGACACCTCACCGATGAGCTCCTATTTTACTAGGCCCCTCCCCATGACGCCTCGCTCCGGTGGTCGCAGACGAGGTCCAAGCGCTCACTATCGACCTTTGCTAGCCCCTTCTTCCACATTGGAATGCTCGCGGTGATGCCCTGATTTCGATGCGCCTCTATCCCCTCTTCCCCGTGCCTACTAGCCCCTTTGCCATCAAGCTTCGATCGGCGCCGCCGCTGGCCTCGCCCATAGCCGACATTCCAGCCCGTCCCTGCTCGCCCTACCACTTCCATATGACGCGAAGCGAGCCCAGGCACACGTAGGACGAAATTTCCTGCCGTTTTGGTTGCCAGACAAAGCTCCATGCCCTCTGTCGTGGCTCGCCGGCAGCTTAACGCCGGTGGCAAGATTAGGATAGTGGGCTTTCAATGACACGTGGGTCCCATTAATTATTTTAGCCCTAATCCTACCTGCTATTAACAATATACTTATTAGTGTGACTAATCTGTGGGCCCTAACAGTTAACAAAACTGCTAAATCATTTTAGAAAAATAACAAGACACTTACATGTGGGGTCCACATGTAAGTGACAGAGAGGTTTATTACTTTCTTTTCTTCAGTGGGCCCACATGTAAGTGAGTGAGGGGGTAGATAGTTTTTTTTCCAGTAGGTCCCACTTGTAAGTGACACATGAAGAGAGGGGCAAAATGTCCAGCAAACCCCTAGAAAACGGTCAAAGCCCTTTGACTTGATGGTAACGGCACGGAAGGGCATTTTTATAAGTGCAACTAACGGCGGATGGGAAAATTTGAGCATGCTTCAAAATTAGGGGCAAATCTGAGTAGTGGGTTCCAGTTAGGGGAACAAATGTAAATGTCCCTTCATACAATAAAGCGACAACCATATGGCTCCTGCTAGTTGCCGATAACTGTGTTACAAAACATGATCATCTCATACAATAAAATTTAGCATCATGTCTTGACCATATCACATCATAACATGCCCTGCAAAAATAAGTTAGACGTCCTCTACTTTTGAAAGGACCACGATGTCGCCTAGAGGGGGGGGTGAATAGGCGTTTTAAAATCTTTTACGGATTTGGCTATATCCTAATGCGGAAATAAACTAAGCGGATACTTTTCAAGCACAAATCCTAAATATACTAGGCTCACTAAGTGCACAACAACTTAGCATAAACAAGATGAGAACAACGAGGATATGAGTAAGCACAAGTAAGTCACACAAACTTACTCAATGTATATCACGAGGTATGGAAATGAATAATACACACAACCACAAGTAAGCAATACAAGCTTACACAAATTGTATCACAATATATGGAATTGAATGATACAAGCAAACTCAAGTAAGTTACACAAGCTTACTTGAGCAATATCACAATATATGGAAGTTTATAACACAAGTTAGCAATTCACACTAATCACAATGTATATCAATAGTAGCAAGTATGAATTGCGGAATATGAAGTGTAGGCCTAAATAATCTCTACAAGGAAATGTCCAACACAATATAATCAACCACCACAATATAATGAGGACAACAAGATATAGTGAATGCACGGTCAAATGACCAAAGTAAACCACAATTAAGGAGTTAGGGTTAGGGATAACCAAAGTCACGGAGACGAGGATGTATCCCGATGTTCACTTCCTTGGAGGGAAGCTAGTCACCGTTAGAGAGGTGGATGTTACCACGAAGGCACACCAACGCCACGAAGGCTCACCCTATTCTCCTTGAGATATCACCACGAGGCGATTCTCAACCACTAGTGGTAGACCTTGAGGCGGCCTCCAAACCTTCACAAACTTTCCGGGGACAAATCACAAGTTGATTCCTCACCGAGCACTCCTACCGCCTAGGAGTCTCCAACCTCCAAGAGTAACAAGAACAAAGGGGAAATGCTCAAGACTTGCTCAAATCACGAATTCCTTTGGTCAAGAGAGGGAGAGGGAGTGGATCTATCACTTGATTGGAAAATCTCTCAAGAACTCTCACGAATCTCTCCGGGATCTAAGATTTGGTGTAGGAGAAGTGAGAGGGAGCCTTTTTGTGTTCTAGGGTTCATATGAATGTGTTGCTCAACCCTTTACCGGATTAGTAAAGGGGTATATATAGCAAGCCTAGAAAACTAGCCGTTTGTGAGTAAGTGGCTGTGTTGGGCCGGACATCCGGGAAAGGGCCGGACATCCGGCGGCTGAGAAATGCACACACACGCATGAGAAAAACAGAGGCCAGAGTACAGGGCCGGACATCTGGCCAAAGCCCGGACATCTGGCCCAAGTTGGAGCCCCGGACATCTGGCCCAAGTTGCCGGACATCCGGAGGACAAAACCAGCATTTCAACACGGTTCTGGACTTTGCGGGCCAGATTTTCGGGAGGATCCCGGACATCCGGGGCGATCCGGAAGCCCGGACATCCGGCCAAGTCCCGGATGTCCGGCCATAAAAAAACAGCAGGAACCCCAAAACTGAAACATGCATAAGTTTTACATCCGGACTCCGATTTTGATGATCTTGGGCTCGTTTTGAAGCTATGGAAAAACTCCAGGTCCTCACATATAGAACCACCCAAGATAAGCCATAATGGAGGGTGAAAAGCATGCAATGGTTAGACATATACTTTGGGGAACCTAGTTGGCTTTGGATTTTCTTTGGTAGATGTATAGGCATATTGTATTTGTATTGGATAGGAGTGAAATATGCCTATGTTGGAATGTGATGTGAGGAAGTAGAAATAGAAGATGTTGACTTGAGCAAATCCATCACTAACCCCTTTGATCCCCTCTTAATAGTGCGGGATCCCTATAACTCAAGAATCATAAAAGAACTATACTAGATAGCTTCCGAAAACTCATTCCTGAGCATATATCCTTTTCGATGGTCATCGATCCTCACATCTAAAGCCAAAGGAACTAATACCTTTGACTAGAGCCTTTCACTTGAGCTTTATATTGATGTTTCTTCATGGCTCAAGTTGAAGGCAAGACATTCGAGAAGTCTTCAAGTAGCTCCCCCATACACAATGTGGGAAGCTTTGATTTGCATTCATCTTTACTTGCCCATCAACATTAATTACTTGATGACATACTTTGATGAGCACCAAGCTTTCTTATAAGCACCAAGCTCATGAGAATTACCTAACCCACATAACATAGACAACAGATAGTATGGGTTAGTACACAAAGCGCAATTGATAAATTCTTACCATACCACAAGATCTCATGTGGCACATGATATGCGCTTGTGTGTTGCCCATCTTAGAGGTCAATCTTTGATCTTCATCTTGGTCAACATTTATCTTTGCTCCATGATTAATATTGATGTCTTGAAGGCCCTATTGATATCTTCACTATGCTTCATTTCTTCAAGACATAATAACCAATATCTCAATTCAACATGACCATATCAAGTTTCTCCTTGAATATCATATTGGACATCATTTGCCCGTTCTCATGCTCCAACATAGTATCTTGAGAGGCACAATGAATTCTTCACTTGAATTACTTGCTTCAAGACATAATAATCCCCGACTCAACAAATGAGCTCATAATGATCCTATCATCAAGCATATATAGAATTCTTCTCTTTAATCATTCTCTCAAGATCTTGATCCATCATGGTTCAACCCATAAGCCTTGATGCATGCACAACAATATGTATATGGCATTCATTTTGAATCCATTCTATCTCCTTCTTGCATCACCATGGAATAAACATCCTTCAGTTCATCCAATATTCTTCATGCATTGGAAATGGAACTTTCCTTCAAATGTATAACTTAATGCAAACATTAGTCCATTAGGATTGTCATTAATTACCAAAACCACACATGGGGACTACATGTACTTTCAATCTCCCCCATTTTGGTAATTGATGACAATTTCAACAAAAGGGTTTATATAATGAATTTTAACCCAAGTTTGCAATTTACCCAAGAATAAATTGTATACTTGGGATAGTTTTGATAGCATCAAGTGTCACAAAGATACTTGAGTTTATCGCACACGGTGTACTAACATCAAAACACTACACAAGTATTTGATGTTAGTACAACCACAAAATATATAGAGCAAGCTCCCCCATAATATATGCATGTGTGAATGAACTTTGAATTCCCTTGTATATATTGTTTGTCATGCACTAGGTGGAGTTTTCTCTATATATTCATTCATGCAACAAACATATATAACCAGGGTAGATAAGCATGAATGAACAACAAGCACTTAAAATACTTATCTTAAACCCTCTAAACTTCTCCCCCATTGGCAACAAATGCCAAAATGGGAAAAATATAGAAGCCAATATATTATGAGTTCCTCCTTAATGTGTGCGTATTACAAGATGTGAGTGAAAATTAAATGCACATATTCAATGAGGAAAAGTTGAGGAGCTCGGGATCTATAGAATGCACCAAGATATTATGATACGAAAGTAAGCATTCTATATGTGAAAAAAAAACTTTTCAAAAAGATCCAAAGAACATATTTGTGGACAATATATAATATGAATAACCAATTTGATCATCATCATGAAAATGTGTCCAAAATACATTCAAAACACACGAGTGCGCAAGATTATACGCACAACATACAAGCACTCAAGCCACAACCTCTTATCAAAACCACCATAAGAATAAAAGGAAACAACAAAGTGGCCGGCAAGGAATAAATGATATCAAGAAAGGATATGAACTTTCACATGTATAAAACTTCTAAGAGGCCAATAATAAACATGATATGTATCCAAAAAGAAACCCGTATACACAAAAAAATTTGTAATTGATAAGAACATGATATCCACAGGTGAATCCACTATTATATAACTTTGAGCCTAGCATAAGAGCAAGGTACATGGCACGAAGCTCATGGCACAAATTGATCTTATTTGCATAACACAAAGTGAAGCAAGCAATCAAAAGATTCGACGAGCCAAAAGTATAAAAGAATATTACGATTTGGGTAAAGGAGTGTTGTAAGGAAAATAGAGAAGCTCCCCATGATTTGTGCACAATTTAGTTTTTTTTTGGATACAAGTGCACAAAATAGGATCATCACTCCCCCAAAATCAATAGGAACAGACAACAATTGCAAGCAAACATAGATAAGAAAAGAAGCCTAGCATTTGCAACAAACATATGGTTGAGCAACATGTTCATGAGGCAACCTAAGAATAGGCACAGCCAAAATGATGTGTGTGAGTCATGTCAAAGCACGTGAGAAGACTAGTATAAGGATGAGAATTAAGCATCAACATAGCCTTGAGTAAATGAGATACAAGGTGCAAGACATGTCCTTCTCACAAACACGAAGTTAAGAAGGTCACACACACATCAAGCAAATGGGTTCACAAGCTCACTAATATCAAACTAAAAATCAAAGCTTGTGACAACCCATGATGAAGATAGGAAATAATAGGCTTGTCAAGACAAGCATGAGGACAACAATCTTCACCAAACATGAGTGCACTAAGATGCAAAGAGGTAAGACATGCACTCATTCAACAAATGCTTCCATGGAACCACCAAAAAGATATAAAAAGTGAATGAAATGGTGGACATGAAAGAATAGTGATATCAACTAGAGATGTAACTTCTCTCACGTGTATAAGATACTAGGTAGATGATATCCACAAAGAAGGTTGTACACATAAAATAGTTACAAAAGGAAGGAATAAGATATCCAAACAGGAGTCATAAAATGTACCAATGAGATCTTTGCTTCAAAGCATAGCACATGGCTTAATATAATCTTATTGTATATTAATGAACTCCAAACACACAACCATCAAAGACATAACAACTAGCAACAAGAGATCATTGTTGGGATGCTTTGAGAAAGGAAACAAGTATCACAGGAACGAGTCCAGAAATTCATGCCATGATGCAACCTACACAAGGTTGACCTCATTTCTATATATATGCATGAAGTAAATACTTGTTACCGAGACAGCATTCATATGAAGTTGTAGATCAATAAAATGTCCAAGCTTGGCTCTAATTTTCTCATAGTGCCACCACCTTCATGAATAAGCCAAGCACCCAATGCTTCTCAAATGTACCTAAAACATTTAAGTACAATATGGTCCCCAAACTTATTGGGTCCGAAGTAGTTAGCATAACTACAACACATATGGTAAAACCACTTAAATATGTGCCTATTGATATGAATTTGAATTTCATGCACATCATAGCTATTAAGAATTTGATGGATTTACCATATATATATATTGGATCAAATAAGGCAAACAAGGCATGTGAATTTACACATAGTAAATATGCATGCACAAGCCTACCAATATCCAGGGAGATACAAATTTCACAAATGACCACATAACCGTTAATACTTCCAATAACATCACTAGTCATTCATGTTGTCCAAAATGAATCAAAGTTACAAATTAACATATGATAGCACACAAAGTTCAACATATGAACCAAAAAAAACAATGAGCATATAAGATATGCATTGCACACATACTCATAGGAATATCTCACTCAAGTAGATATAGGACACTATAAACAATGAGATAACAAACTCTCATATAGAGCAATAAGATGAATTCGAACAAAATGGTATTTCGGGTTATCATTCGGTGTAGAAACCAAATAAGTGCATGATCATCTATACTAACACAAGCATAACATGAAAGTTTAGAAATAACCACAATGCTTGGATAGCATAATATTAACATTACAACTAGATAGATCATCATGTAAAGCAATAATTGGAATAGCTTTAATCAAATGATTTTCCAAATATGATTTTAAAGATAACCATGGGCAAAACCGCACAAGAATGCCATACGTAAACAAGACATTGCATGCCACGGAGATATAAGATAATCTCAAATATAAATTCTAAGTGGCATCCCTCAATTGTTCATATTAACAAGGATTGTGATATGCACAAAGCATATCACTCCCCCATAATATGATGATCCATGTATTATCCACAAGAAGCAAATAAAACCCAACTAAGGATAATTAATGGATGAGAATTCAAGTTTCAAATGAGCTTTACATACCACATAGTAACTAGATAATATTTCACTAACAATACTAGGTGGTATCCCACATACATGCACCTTTAAGGTTTGTGATATCCGTAGAACATAGCACTCCCCCATAATGTGATGATCCAGCCAAGGAAGATTCAACTAATGAAGCAATAAAGGCTTCAAACCACACACACACATATATATGAAGTTCATTGTGACCTACACATGCTAGATAACACAAATCAAGCATACTAGGAAGCACAACTATAAAAGCACATGCTAGGTACAAAACCTAAACATGCAAGGGACACAGTAACTTTCAATGTAAACAATGCAAGTACAAGTTACCGCAAAGAGGAGCATTGGATTGATAGATATGATGATAATCCACTTGACTTGGCATTAACCATAACATATGGTGAAAATAGTTTTTCTTCATGAAGTAGCCAAGTCTCCAATGCCCTCCACACACCTATTGATCAAGTTTGAGCTTGATGGTCCCCAACCAAGTTGGGTCCTAAGAAGTTAGTAACAATAGGCTTGGCAACCCAAATGGTCTTGTCCACTTTCAAACTTCTCTGGGAACCCACAAACTTGGCAAACACATTGCCAACAATATCCTTCTTTAGCGAATAATGATTATTGACTATAGGAGGCTTAGATATGTTACCGTTGGGACAAGATGAAGCTATGTGTCCCTTCTTACGGCAAATATAGCAACATGTGCTCCCATTTCTCTTCTTCTTTACCTTTTCAACTTGGAGAGCATTATCTTGGTTAGGCATGGGAAGAGGCCTTTCATTATCTTGATATTGAACTTGAGGCCACTTCCCTTGATGCTTCACTCTCGAAGCCTTCTTCTTCAATGGACAAGATCTCACATGGTGTCCAACATTCTTGCACTTGAAACAAATAATGTTGGCCGAATTCTTGACTTGATCTCGTCCCTTCTTCTTGTTCTTGGACTTCTTCTTGTTGGAGATGAAATCAAGTCCAATTTTGTCTTGAGGGTCCTTTTGCACACTCAAGATATTATCACAATATTTTTCCAAGTCTTTCTTCAAACTGGTGACTTGGGCCTTGAGCTCTTTATTTTCCTCTACAAGGTTAGTATTAACAAAAGAACTAGAGGAAGTAGAAACTTCATTGTTAGAGCAACAAGGCATGGTGAGCAATTCATCACAAGATGTACCAATGTCATGTAGAGAGGAATTGCAAGGACTAGCACATGACAATAAGGCATTTCGAGTATAAGATGTGCTAATATCCACATGAGACTCACACGATTTTACCTTGGTCCAAATAGCCTCATGAGCTAACTTTAGCCCATCATGAGAGATTATAAGATCCTCATGAGTGCCCGTGAGCTTTTCATAACTTTCTTCCAATTTCCCATAGTTGCTAGTTAGCAAATCAAGTTGAGTCCTTAGCTCAACATTTTCTTTTAATATCGATGCTTCACACAAGATAGAGTTAGTAGCACAAGCATCATTATTAATATGAGAGGAACATGTAGAGGCTAGAGACTCCGCATGAGTAGCTTGAAGTTCCTCATGAGACTTAGAGAGTTTGGTGAGCTCTCCTTTGACCTTCTTGTAGTCAAGGTCAAGGTGCTCAAAATCGTCTTTAAGTTTACAATGAGTAACTTCAATCTCTTCTTTTAAAGACCTCAAGTCACTAAGACATTGATGAGCCATAGCAAGTTCATGTTCAAGTTGTTCACTTTTAGCTTGCTCATTGAGAAATAAATCATTACGTTTTTCAAAGCAAGCAAGAACATCTTGGAACCTTTCATAAGTGTTATTTTTAGCTCTATGAAGAGTTTTCCCAATCTCATAGAGATTTTGCGTCAAGTCATCATCATCATCCTCATTACAACTATCATCATTATTACTAAGAGAAGATGATACCTCATCATTACCTCTTGCCATGAGGCACATGTGAACAAATGGGGTTGATGATGATTCTTTTGAAGACGAGGGTTCTTCATCAATCAAGCTTGCCTCATCTTTCTTGGTTTCCTCTACATGGTTAGTCATAGAACAACTAGAGGAAACCAAGGCATTTATATCATGGCAACAGGGGAGATCAAGCATATCATCACAAATGAGCTTAACACCATCATCACAAGATATTTCTTCACTCACCATGTCATTACCTTGTGGCATGCCACATGTTGGTGAAGTGCAAGATATTGAAGTGTGCAAGTAATCGGAGGTGGAAGTAATAGAGAGCTCTTCATGATTTAAAAATGTGGAGAACTCCTCCATCAACTCCTCAAATAGAATATTATATTCATCAAGATTGGACCCACCATATATATCTTCAAGTTTGGTCCAAGTCTCATGAGCCGACTTGCAAGTCGTGACTGCCTTAAACACTTCAAAGGTTAAAGCTTGATGAATGACAAGAGAAGTATCACAATCAAGATACATATCCTCAATAGATGGAGAATGTCCATCCTTAGAAATAGAAATTCCTATACGAACAATTCGCAAAGCATTTGGACCCATGGCCCGAAAGTGATAAAGCATGCGAATTCTCCATAGGTGATAATTTGTGCCATCCAAATCAAAAGTGTTTTTGTGCACTAGTTCACTAGTCGACATCGTTACTCTCTAGGCGGTGAAGCCTAATAACGAGAGACCGGGCTCTGATCCAATTGAAAGGACCACGATGTCGCCTAGAGGGGGGGTGAATAGGCGTTTTAAAATCTTTTACGGATTTGGCTATATCCTAATGCGGAAATAAACTAAGCGGATACTTTTCAAGCACAAATCCTAAATATACTAGGCTCACTAAGTGCACCAACAACTTAGCATAAACAAGATGAGAACAACGAGGATATGAGTAAGCACAAGTAAGTCACACAAACTTACTCAATGTATATCACGAGGTATGGAAATGAATAATACACACAACCACAAGTAAGCAATACAAGCTTACACAAATTGTATCACAATATATGGAATTGAATGATACAAGCAAACTCAAGTAAGTTACACAAACTTACTTGAGCAATATCTAATATATGGAAGTTTATAACACAAGTTAGCAATTCACACTAATCACAATGTATATCAATAGTAGCAAGTATGAATTGCGGAATATGAAGTGTAGGCCTAAATAATCTCTACAAGGAAATGTCCAACACAATATAATCAACCACCACAATATAATGAGGACAACAAGATATAGTGAATGCACGGTCAAATGACCAAAGTAAACCACAAGTAAGGAGTTAGGGTTAGGGATAACCAAAGTCACGGAGACGAGGATGTATCCCGATGTTCACTTCCTTGGAGGAAGCTAGTCACCGTTAGAGAGGTGGATGTTACCACGAAGGCACACCAGCGCCACGAAGGCTCACCCTATTCTCCTTGAGATATCACCACGAAGGCGATTCTCAACCACTAGTGGTAGACCTTGAGGCAGCCTCCAAACCTTCACAAACTTTCCGGGGACAAATCACAAGTTGATTCCTCACCGAGCACTCCTACCGCCTAGGAGTCTCCAACCTCCAAGAGTAACAAGAACAAAGGGAAATGCTCAAGACTTGCTCAAATCACGAATTCCTTTGGTCAAGAGAGGAGAGGAGTGGATCTATCACTTGATTGGAAAATCTCTCAAGAACTCTCACGAATCTCTCCGCGATCTAAGATTTGGTGTAGGAGAAGTGAGAGGGAGCCTTTTTGTGTTCTAGGGTTCATATGAATGTGTTGCTCAACCCTTTACCGGATTAGTAAAGGGGTATATATAGCAAGCCTAGAAAACTAGCCGTTTGTGAGTAAGTGGCTGTGTTGGGCCGGACATCCGGCGGCTGAGAAATGCACACACATGCATGAGAAAAACAGAGGCCAGAGTACAGGGGCCAGACATCTGGCCAAAGCCCGGACATCTGGCCCAAGTTGGAGCCCCAGACATCTGGCCCAAGTTGCCGGACATCCGGAGGACAAAACCAGCATTTCAACATGGTTCTGGACTTTGCGGGCCGGATTTCCGGGAGGATCCCGGACATCCGGGGCAATCCGGAAGCCAGGACATCCGGCCAAGTCCCGGATGTCCGGCCATAAAAAAACAGCAGGAACCCCAAAACTGAAACATGCATAAGTTTTACATCCGGACTCCGATTTTGATGATCTTGGGCTCGTTTTGAAGCTATGGAAAAACTCCAGGTCCTCACATATAGAACCACCCAAGATAAGCCATAATGGAGGGTGCAAAGCATGCAATGGTTAGACATATACTTTGGGGAACCTAGTTGGCTTTGGATTTTCTTTGGTAGATGTATAGGCATATTGTATTTGTATTGGATAGGAGTGAAATATGCCTATGTTGGAATATGATGTGAGGAAGTAGAAATAGAAGATGTTGACTTGAGCAAATCCATCACTAACCCTTTGATCCCTCTTAATAGTGCGGGATCCCTATAACTCAAGAATCATAAAAGAACTATACTAGATAGCTTCCGAAAACTCATTCCTGAGCATATATCCTTTTCGATGGTCATCGATCCTCACATCTAAAGCCAAAGGAACTAATACCTTTGACTAGAGCCTTTCACTTGAGCTTTATATTGATGTTTCTTCATGGCTCAAGTTGAAGGCAAGACATTCGAGAAGTCTTCAAGTAGCTCCCCCATACACAATGTGGGAAGCTTTGCATTCATCTTTACTTGTCCATCAACATTAATTACTTGATGACATACTTTGATGAGCACCAAGCTTTCTTATAAGCACCAAGCTCATGAGAATTACCTAACCCACATAACATAGACAACACATAGTATGGGTTAGTACACAAAGCGCAATTGATAAATTCTTACCATACCACAAGATCTCATGTGGCACATGATATGCGCTTGTGTGTTGCCCATCTTAGAGGTCAATCTTTGATCTTCATCTTGGTCAACATTTATCTTTGCTCCATGATTAATATTGATGTCTTGAAGGCCCTATTGATATCTTCAAGATGCTTCATTTCTTCAAGACATAATAACCAATATCTCAATTCAACATGACCATATCAAGTTTCTCCTTGAATATCATATTGGACATCATTTGCCCGTTCTCATGCTCCAACATAGTATCTTGAGAGGCACAATGAATTCTTCACTTGAATTACTTGCTTCAAGACATAATAATCCCCGACTCAACAAATGAGCTCATAATGATCCTATCATCAAGCATATATAGAATTCTTCTCTTTAATCATTCTCTCAAGATCTTGATCCATCATGGTTCAACCCATAAGCCTTGATGCATGCACAACAATATGTATATGGCATTCATTTTGAATCCATTCTATCTCCTTCTTGCATCACCATGGAATAAACATCCTTCGGTTCATCCAATATTCTTCATGCATTGGAAATGGAACTTTCCTTCAAATGTATAACTTAATGGAAACATTAGTCCATTAGGATTGTCATTAATTACCAAAACCACACATGGGGACTACATGTACTTTCAACTTTGTTGTTGCAAGTTTTACTAGGCTGCTATGGGCTGAGCAAGAACCGTTCTTACCTACGCATCAAAACCACAACGATTGTTCATCAAGTGTGTTGTTTTAACCTTCAACAAGGACCGGGCGTAGTCACACTCGATTCAACTAAAGTTGGAGAAACTGGCACCCGCCAGCCACCTGTGTGTGAAGCACGTCGGTAGAACTAGTATCGCGTAAGCGTACGCGTAATGTCGGTCCGGGCCGCTTCATCCAACAATACCGCCGAATCAAAGTATGACATGCTGGTAAGCAGTATGACTATTATCGCCCACAACTCTTTGTGTTCTACTCGTGCATATAACATCTACGCATAGACCTAGCTCTGATGCCACTGTTGGGGAACGCAGTAATTTCAAAAAAAATCCTACGCACACACAAGATCCACCTAGGTGATGCATAGCAACAAGAGGGGAGAGTGTTGTCCACGTACCCACGTAGACCGAAAGCGGAAGCGTTATGACAACGCGGTTGATGTAGTTGTACGTCTTCACGATCGGACCGATCCTAGTACCGAAAGTACGGCACCTCCGCGATCTACACATGTTCGGCTCGGTGACGTCCCACGAACTCTCGATCCAGCTGAGTGTCGAGGGAGAGCTTTGTTAGCATGACGGTGTGATGACAGTGATGATGAAGTTACCGATGCAGAGCTTCGCCTAAGCACTACAATGATATGACCGAGGTGGAATCTGTGGAGGGGGCACCGCACACGGCTAAGACAACTATCAACTTGTGTGTCTATGGGGTGCCCCCTCCCCCGTAAATAAAGGAGTGGAGGAGGGGGAGGGCCGTCCCTCTAGGGCATGCCCAAGGGGAGTCCTACTCCCACCGGGAGTAGGATTCCCCCCTTCCCTAGTTGGATTAGGAGAGGAAGGAAGGGGGAGAGAGGGGGAGGAAAGGGGGGCCGGCCCCCACCCAATTTGGATTGGGCTTGAGGTGGGCGCGCCCCCTCCTAGGCTCAGTTCTCCACTCTCCCACTATGGCCCAATATGGCCCATATACTTCCCGGGGGGTTCCGGTAACCTCCCGATACTCTTGTAAATGCCCGAACTCACCCGGAACCATTCAGATGTCCAAACATAGCCATCCAATATATTGATCTTTATGTCTTGGCCATTTCGAGACTCCTCGTCATGTTTGTGATCAAATCCGGGACTACGAACAACCTTCAATACATCAAAACACATAAACTCATAATATCGATCGTCACCGAACGTTAAGGTGCGGACCCTACGGGTTCGAGAACTATGTAGACATGACCGAGACTCATCTCCGGTCAATAACCAATAGCGGAACCTGGATGCTCATATTGGTTCCTACATATTCTACGAAGATCTTTATCGGTCAAACCGCATAACAACATATGTTGTTCCCTTTGTCATCGGTATGTTACTTGCCCGAGATTCGATCGTCGGTATATCAATACCTAGTTCAATCTCTTTACCGGAAAGTCTCTTTACTCATTCCGTAATGCATCATCCCGCAACTAACTTATTAGTCACATTGCTTGCAAGGCTTATAGTGATGTGCATTACCGAGAGGGCCCAAAGATACCTCTCTGATACTCGGAGTGACAAATCCTAACCTCGATCTATGCCAACTCAACAAACACCATCGGAGACACCTGTAGAGCATCTTTATAATCACCCAGTTATTGTGACATTTGATAGCACACTAAGTGTTCCTTCGGTATTCGGGAGTTGCATAATCTCATAGTCATAGGAACATGTATAAGTCATGAAGAAAGCAATAGCAATAAACTAAACCTTCAAGTGCTAAGCTAACGGAATGGGTCAAGTCAATCACATCATTCTCTAATGATATGATCCTGTTAATCAAATGACAACTCATGTCTATGGCTCGGAAACTTAACCATCTTTGATTCAACGAGCTAGTCAAGTAGAGGCATACTAGTGACACTCTGTTTGTCTGTGTATTCACACATGTACTAAGTTTCCGGTTAATACAATTCTAGCATGAATAATAAACATTTATCATGATATAAGGAAATATAAATAACAACTTTATTATTGCCTCTAGGGCATATTTCCTTCAGTTTTTGCTTTTCTCTTTTATTTGCTTGTTCAAGAAAACCAAAAACTCCAAAAATATTTCAGTGTGTTTATCTGAATTTCTTTTCTTTTTATTCGAGTTGTACCGAGGAGAAGACCACGATGAAAATGTTGAGTGACTCTCATATGAATAAATGTTAATCTAATAAAGAGCCCATTTTACCTTGTCTTCTCCTGTTGAATAAAATGTTTGCAGATTCCAACTTAGTCCACGGCACTCTTGCACTATTATTATTTTCACATCGTTTGGTCGTGCAACTGAAAGGCAATAATGACGACATTCGATGAACTGGCCGTGGCAGTGAGAAACGGGTATGAACTCGACTTGTTTTGTTTGTGTAAATATGTTTAACCTAGTATCCATGATTCAGCCCGTTATAATTAAACATTTTTGCAATGTCCAATGTTACATATGCATAATGCGTGGTTATGACCGTTGTTGCTCTCTAGTTGGCCGCTTCTCAATCTAATTGCTAGCCTTCGCCTGTACTAAGTGGGAATTCTGCTTGTACATGAAAAACCTTGAACCCAAAGTTATTCTAGATGAGTCCACCATACCTACCTATATGCGGTATTACCCTGCCGTCCTAAGTAAATTTGCATGTGCCACCTCTAAAAACTTCTAATAAATATCCTTTTTGTGTGCCTGGATTGTTCATGGAACGACAATAGGTGGTCACTATCTTCCATGCTAAGCGGGTTATTCCCAGGTTGAGTGTTTATTCACTCGCCATCGCACGAGAAAAGGGCGGTAATTGGGATGCCCAGTCCCAAATTGCAAAAGAAATGATCTCTCAAATAATCAAACAAAAACTCCCAATGGAGTCAAAACCTTTACTTTTTTATTGCTTGGGAACCGCCACTAGCTCGCTTAGCATGGAAGATGTTGATAACTGATGGTCATGAAGTAAATGAGAAGGATGCATGTCTCAAAATATCAATTTTTTGTAATTAAATATCATTTACCTCTGTTTCAAAAACTTGAGCTCTGGCACCTCTGCAAATCACTGTTTCCCTCTGCGAAGAGACTATCTATTTACTTTTATGTTGTGTCATCACCTTCTAAAACAAGCGCCAGAACCTGAGAGCACAACTGTCATGACTTATGCATTGTGTGTAGCTAATGTTGGGTGTATCATGACTGGATAATTTTCTACCATGAATTACAATGTTTAGTCGCTGCTTGAACTTTGGAGGTGCTTTGCATTTATGTTTTGCAATCTCAGAAAGGGCTAGTGAGATACCACTATTGTCATATTATATCATGGTTATTTTGGTAACGTGTTGTTGTTTGAGATATCTAATTATTGCTCGCTAGCTGATTATGTCATTGATATGAGTTAATATAATCTTTAAGAGTTATTGTCAGCATGGTTAGTTATAATATTAGCTGAAAACCTGGGTGTTGTTTAAGCTTATTTATGCAAACAAGAGCAAAAGAGTTCGTAAAAGTTTTTCTTTTTCACTTTCAGTTTATCAACTGAGGTCAAGCAAAGGTTTAAGCTTGGGGGAGTTGATACGTCTCCAACGCATCTACTTTTCCTAACGTTCTTCCTCTTGTATTGGACTCTAATTTGCATGATTTGGATGAAACTAACCCCGGTCCGACGTTGTTTCCAGTAGAACTACCATGGTGTTGTTTTTTGTGCAGAAATAAAAGTTCTCGAAATGAAACGAAACTTTGCAAGGAATTTTTATACCAATAAAGAGAATTTCTAGAGCCAAGACCCACCAGAGAGGGGCACCTGGGTGGGCACAACCAACCAGGGCGCGCCCCCCTCTACTGGCGCGCCCAGGTGGGTTGTCCCCACCTGGTGGCCCCGCAGACCCTGAAACCGACGCTATAAAACCCTATTTTTCCAGAAAAAAAGGAAGAAAGAATTATCGCGATCCATGAGACAGAGCCACCATCACCTACTGTTCTTCATCGGGAGGCCAGATCTGGAGTTCGTTTGGGGCTCCGGAGAGGGGGGGGGTCTTCGTTCTTCATCATCACCAACCCTTCTCCATCGCCAATTCCATGATGCTCCCCACTAGGAGTGAGTAATTCCTTCGTAGGTTCACCAGTCGGTGAGGAGTTGGATGAGATTCATCATGTAATCGAGTTAGTTTTGTTAGGCTTGATCCCTAGTATCCACTATGTTCTAAGATTGATGTTGCTATGACTTTGCCATGCTTAATGCTTGTCACTTTGGGCCCGTGTGCCATGAACTCAGATCTGAACCGTTTATGTTTTCATCATTATATCCATGTTTTAGATCTGATCTTGCAAGTTATAGTCACCTACTACGTATTATGATCGATCCGGCACCCCCGGAGTGACAATAGTCGGGACCACTCCCGGTGATTACCATAGTTTGAGGAGTTCATGTACTCACTATGTGTTAATGCTTTGTTTCGGTTCTCTATTAAAAGGAGGCCTTAATATCCCTTAGTTTCCAATATGAACCCCGCTGCCACGGGAGGGTAGGACAAAAGATGTCATGCAAGTTCTTTCCATAAGCACGTATGACTATTTACTGAATACATGCCAACATTATATTGACGAACTGGAGCTAGTGCCATATCGCCCTAGGTTATAACTGTCTCATGATGAATATCATCCAACAAGTCACCGACCCAATGCCTATGAATTTATCTTATATTGGTTTTGCTAAGTTACTACTGCTGTCATCACTGTTACACTTGCTACAAAAATACTGCTATCATCACTATTACACTTGCTACAAAAATACTGCTATCACAGTTACCGTTACCATTGCTGCTGTTACTACTATCAAAACTGTTGGGGAACGTAGTAATTTCAAAAAAATTCCTATGCACACGCAAGATCTTGGTGATGGCATAGCAACGAGAGGGGAGAGTGTTCGTCCACGTACCCTCGTAGACCGTAAGCGAAGCGTTAACTGCTGTTGATGTAGTCGTCGTCTTCACGATCCGGCGATCCAAGCACCGAACGTACGGAGCCTCCGAGTTCAGCACACGTTCAGCTCGATGACGAGCTCCGGCCTCCGATCCAGCAAAGCTCCGGAGATGAGTTCCGTCAGCACGACGGCGTGGTGACAATGATGATGTTCTACCGGCGCAGGGCTTCGCCTAAACTCCGCGATGATATGACCGAGGTAGAATATGGTGGATGGGGGCACCGCACACGGTAAGGAACGATCCGTAGATCAACTTCTGTGTCTATGGGCTGCCCCCCCGCCCCCGTATATAAAGGAGCAAGGGGGGAGGCCGGCCGGCCCTTGGGGCGCGCCAAGGAGGGGGGAGTACTCCTCCTAGTGCGAGTAGGACTCCCCTTTCCTAGTCCAACTAGGAAGGAGGAAGGGGAAGGAAAGAGGGGAGAGGAGAGGGAAGAGGGGCGCGCCCCTCCCTAGTCAGTTCGGACTCCCCATGGGAGGGGGCGCGCCACCTCCTGGGCTGCTGCCCTCTCTCTCCCCTCAGGCCCACTAAGGCCCAATACTTCCCCGGGGGGTTCCGGTAACCCCTCCGGCACTCCGGTTTTCTCTGAAATCACCCGGAACACTTCCGGTGTCCGAATATAGTCGTCCAATATATCAATCTTTATGTCTCGACCATTTCGAGACTCCTTGTCATGTCCGTGATCACATTCGGGACTCCGAACAAACTTCAGTACATCAAAACTTATAAACTCATAATAAAACTGTCATCGTAACGTTAAGCATGCGGACCCTACGGGTTCGAGAACTATGTAGACATGATGTGACGCCCCCGATTTAATCGTACACTAATCATGCACGCAAACGTGTACGATCAAGATCAGGGACTCACGGGAAGATATCACAACACAACTCTAAAAGTAAAATAAGTCATACAAGCATCATAATACAAGCCAGGGGCCTCGAGGGCTCGAATACAAGTGCTCGATCATAGACGAGTCAGCGGAAGCAACAATATCTGAGTACAGACATAAGCTAAACAAGTTGCCATAAGATGGCTAGCACAAACTGGGATACAAATCGAAAGAGGCGCAGGCCTCCTGCTCGATCCTCCTAAACTACTCACGGTCGTAAATGCCGTCGGCCTGCACGTAGTAGTAGGCACCTCCATTGTAGTAGTCGTCGTCGACGGTGGCGTCTGGCTCCTGGGCTCCAACATCTGGTTGCGACAACCAGAAAGAAAGGAAAAGGGGGAAAAGGGGGGAGAAAGCAACCGTGAGTACTCATCCAAAGTACTCGCAAGCAAGGAGCTACACTACATATGCATGGGTATATGTGTAAGGAGGCCATATCAGTGGACTGAACTGCAGAATGCCAGAATAAGAGGGGGATAGCTAATCCTGTCGAAGACTACGCTTCTGGCAGCCTCCGTCTTGCAGCATGTAGAAGAGAGTAGATTGAAGTCCTCCAAATAGCATCTCCAAGTAGCATCTCCAAGTAGCATCGCATAGCATAATCCTACCGGCGATCCTCCTCGTCATACTGTTAGAGAGCGATCACCGGGTTGTATCTCGCACTTGGAAGGGTGTGTTTTATTAAGTATCCGGTTCTAGTTGTCATAAGGTCAAGGTACAACTCCGGTCGTCCTTTACCGAGGGACACGGCTATTCAATAGATTAACTTCCTGCAGGGTGCACCACATAACCCAACACGCTTGATCCCATTTGGCGGACACACTTTCTGGGTCATGCCCGCCTCGGAAGATCAACACGTCATAGCCCCACCTAGGCACAACAGAGCGGTCAAGACGCCGGTCTAAACCTAAGCGCCACAGGGTGCAGGCCCATCGCCTTAGCACACACAAGACGTTATGCGAACGCGCCGAAGCGAACTAGCCCCTTAATACAAGTGCGAAGCTTACGTTCCAATCCGCCGCGCCGCTTCGATTCTTGGCGTCAAGAAGGCTTGGTGATACCACGACGTCGGGATACCCATAACTACTCCCACGTAGATGGTTAGTGCGTATAGACCAAATGGCGGACTCGGATCAAATACCAAGATCTCGTTAAGCATGTTATTATGAAGCAACGCGGGCGCCGATCGAGGCCAGGCCCACCTCTCGCCTAGGTGGTCTCAACCTACCTGTCGCTCGCCACAAAGATCCACACAGAGGGCCGTCGGGACAAAGGTCCTTTCAGCCCCAATCCGTGAATCACTCGCGGGTACTCTTGAGCGGACCCGACTTTAGTCACCATCTGTAGTATGTATGTATGTATAGTATATACCGTGATCACCTACCGAGTGATCACGGCCCAATAGTATAGCAAGGCGGTGACAAGAATGTAGGGCCAATGATGATAAACTAGCATCCTATACTAAGCATTTAGGATTGCGGTAAGGTATCAACAGATGTAGCAACAATGTCGGGCTATGCATCGAAATAGGATTATCGGCGGTAACATGCTACACTACTCTAATGCAAGCGGTATAGAGGAGAATAGGCGATATCTGGTGATCAAGGGGGCTTGCTGGTTGCTCGGCAAGAGAGAGGGTCGTCAACACCGTGGTCGAACCGGGCGGCAGCAGCGTCGGTCTCGTAGTCTACCGTGAGAGAAGAGGGGAAGAAACAATGAATACAATGCAAATAGATGCATATCGATGCATGACAAGACAAGTAACGATGCTAGGTGTGCCCAATCGCGGTAGTAGGTGATACCGACGAAGGGGAAACATCCGGAAAGTATTCCTGTGTTCGCGTTTTGATTGGTGAACCGGAGGGGAAAGTTGCGTGTTCGATATGTTAGGGTGTGTGGTGGATGAGCGGGCTGCGTGTCGGGTTCGTCTCGTCGTTACGAGCAACTTTCATGTAGAAAGTATTTTCATCCGAAGTTACGGATTAAAAGATATGATTTTCTAAAAATTTAAATTATTTTCTGATTTTAATTATTTATTTAATCCCAACATTATCCAAAACGATTGTGTGATGACGTAGGCATGACATCGAGTGATGTCGGCAGGTCAATGGTCGGTTGACCACCAAACCGAACAGTGGGTCGATGGGACCCACATGTCATTGTCGAGACATTAATGAAATTCTAAAACTAACTAAATGGGTTAATTAGTGTGCGGGTCCTAGCAGTAAGTGAGAGATTAATGTTTTAATTAACTAATTTAATTAATTAGCAGTTTAAATATTTGTTTTTATTCTTTTATGGCATGGGGCCCGCATGTCAGTGCCACTGGGCTGCCCAGTCAGCACGTTGACTGGGTCAACCCAGTCAACGGGGCCCCCATGGCCCGCTGGCAGTGACCCAGGGATGGGGCCCGCCTAGCCACGTCGGCGGACGGCGCCGGAACTATGCCGGCGAGGCAAAACGCAGCAGCGCGGCTCGGGAGGTGGCCGGAAAACACCTACAGGGCACCGTTCGTCGAGTTTTCGGGCGCGTTCGAGAGCTACGGCGGTGCCGCGTCCAACGGTGGTGATCTTGGCGGCAGGGGTGACCGGATTCGAGCGCGGCGAGTTCAACGGCGGACGGCCGGAGTCGGACAAAAGACGAAGCTTCGACGCAGCCCGCTAGCGAGCGAACTGAGAGGCCAGGCGAGGCATGCGTCAGGTGGCGAATGCAACGGGCGCTGTCCCGTGACCATTTGGTCACCGGAAGCATGCCGGCGACGAGCGCAGGCGGCGACGCGTTCGGGCGCTCATCGGGGATGGCGCTAGGAGGCACGGGAGGGAGCATTCGTAGGCGCGTTGGGCTCCTAGGGACCCCAGGAGCACAACGGTGAGTCCGGGCGTGCATGACGGCGGTCGTTGTTGGGGAACGTAGTAATTTCAAAAAATTTCCTACGCACACGCAAGATCATGGTGATGCATAGCAACGAGAGGGGAGAGTGTTGTCTACGTACCCTCGTAGACCCGGCGAAGCGATCTGGCAACGAGGAAGTAGTCGTCGTTCTCCTCGCGATCCGACCGATCCGGCGCCGTTACTCCGGCGCCCGAGTTCTTGACACACGTACAGCTCGATGGCGTCCCTCGTACTCGATCCAGCCGAGTGTCGAGGAGAGTTCCGTCGACCTGACGGCGTGGTGGCGATCTTGATGTTTTACGGCGCGGGCTTCGCCTAAGCTTCGCGACGGTATAACCGAGGTGGAATATGGTGGAGGGGGCACCGACACGGCTAAGGAACGATCCGTAGATCTAACTTGTGTGTCCTAGGGTGCCCCCCGCCTCAGATATAAAGGAGCAAGGGGAGGGGCGGCCGACCAAGGGAGGCGCGCCAGGAGTCCTACTCCTCCGGGAGTAGGATTCCCCCAATCCTAGTTGGACTAGGATTCCTGAGGGGAAAGAGAGAGAGGGGGCGGCCCCTTTCCTAGTCCTAGTAGGACTAGGGAAGGGGGGGCGCGCCCACCTAGGGCTGGCCCTTCTCCTTTCCACTAAGGCCCACTATGGCCCATTTACCTCCCGGGGTTCCGTAACCTCCGGTACTCAGATAAATTCTGTTTTCTTGGAACCATTCGAACTCCAAACATAGGCTTCCAATATATCAATCTTCATGTCTCGACCATTTCGAGACTCCTCGTCATGTCCGTGATCACATCCCGGACTCGAACTTCTTCGGTACATCAAAATACATAAACTCATAATAACTGTCATCGAAACCTTAAGCGTGCGGACCCTACGGTTCGAGAACAATGTAGACATGACCTAGAACTATTCACGGTCAATAACCAACAGCGGGACCTGGATGCCCATATTGGTTCCTACATATTCTCTGAAGATCTTTATCGGTCGACCGCATAACAACATCGTTGTTCCTTTGTCATCGGTATGTTACTTGCCCGAGATTCGATCGTCGGTATCCAATACCTAGTTCAATCTCGTTGCCGGCAAGTCTCTTTACTTGTTCCGTAATACATCATCTCACAACTAACTCATTAGTTGTAGTGCTTGCAAGGCTTCAGTGATGTGTATTACCGAGAGGGCCCAGAGATACCTCTCCGGACAATCGGAGTGACAAAACCTAATCTCGAAATCGCCAACCCAACATTTGCCTTTGGAGACACCTGTAGTACTCCTTTATAATCACCCGATTCGTTGTGACGTTTGGTAGCACCAAAGTGTTCCTCCGTAAACGGAGTTGCATAATCTCATAGTTACAGGAACATGTATATGTCATGGATAAAAGCAGTAGCAACATACTAAACGATCGTGTGCTAAGCTAATGGAATGGGTCATGTCAATCAGATCATTCTACTAATGATGTGACCTTGTTAATCAAATAACAACTCTTTGTTCATGGTTAGGAAACATAACCATCTTTGATTAACAAGCTAGTCTAGTAGAGGCATACTAGTGACATGTTGTTTGTTTATTCATTCACACATGTATCATGTTTCCGGTTAATACAATTCTAGCATGAATGATAAACATTTATCATGAAATAAGGAAATAAATAATAACTTTATTATTGCCTCTAGGGCATATTTCCTTGAGTCTCCCACTTGCACTAGAGTCAATAATCTAGATTACATAGTAATGATTCTAACACCCATGGAGTCTTGGTGCTGATCATGTTTTGCTCGTGGAAGAGGCTTAGTCAACGGTCTGCAACATTCAGATCCGTATGTATCTTGCAAATCTCTATGTCTCCCACGGACTAAGTCCGGATGGAATTGAAGCGTCTCTTGATGTGCTTGGTCCTCTTGTGAAATCTGGATTCCTTTGCTAAGGCAATTGCTCGATATTGTCACGAAGATTTTCATTGGACCCGATGCACTAGGTATGACACCTAGATCGGATATGAACTCCTTCATCCGCACTCCTTCATTAGCTGCTTCGAAGCTGCTATGTACTCCGCTTCACATGTAGATCCCACTACGACGCTTTGTTTAGAACTGCACCAACCGACAGCTCCTCCGTTTAGTGTAAATCGTATCCGGTCTGCGATTTAGAATCGTCGGATCGGTGTCAAAGCTTGCATCAACGTAACCATTTTACGATGAGCTCTTTGTCACCTCCATATCTGAAAAACGTATCCTTTGTCCTTTTCGTATTTCAGATGTTCTTGACCGCTGTCCAATGATCCACTCTGGATTACTTTGGTACCTTCCTGCTAGGCTTATAGCAAGGCACACATCAGTCGGTACACAGCATTGCATACATGATAGAGCCTATGGCTGAAGCATAGGAACATCTTTCATTTTCTCTCTATCTTCTGCGGTGGTCGGGCATTGAGTCTTACTCAACTTCACACCTTGTAACACAGGCAAGAACCCTTCTTTGCTTGATCCATTTTGAACTTCTTCAAAATTTTGTCAAGGTATGTGCTTTGTGAAAGTCAATCAAGCGTCTTGATCTATCTCTATAGATCTTAATGCCCAATATGTAAGCAGCTTCACCGAGGTCTTTCATTGAAAAACTCTTATTCAAGTATCCCTTTATGCTATCCAGAATTCTATATCATTTCCGATCAGCAATATGTCATCTACATATAATATCGAAATGCTCTGAGCTCCCACTCACTTTCTTGTAAATACAAAGCTTCTCCAAAAGTCTGTACAAACCCAAATGCTTTGATCACACTATCAAAGCGTTTATCCAACTCGAGATGCTTGCACCAGTCCATAGATGGATCGCTGGAGCTTGCACACTTTGTTAGCTCCTTTGGATCGATAAAACCTTCGGTTGCATCATATACAACTCTTCTTCCGTAAATCCATTCAGAATGCAGTCTTTACATCCATTTGCCAAATTTCATAATCATAAAATGCGGCAATTGCTAACATGATTCGGACGGACTTAAGCATCGCTACGGGTGAGAAGGTCTCATCGTAGTCAATCCCTTGAACTTGTCGAAAACCCTTTGCGACAAGTCGAGCTTTAATAAACGATAACATTACCGTCGGCGTCGGTCTTCTTCTTGAAGATCCACTTGTTTTCTATTGCTTGCCGACCCTCGGGCAAGTCAACCAAAGTCCATACTTTGTTTTCATACATGGATCCCATCTCGATTTCATGGCCTCAAGCCACTTTGCGGAATCTGGGCTCACCATCGCTTCTTCATAGTTCGTGGGTTCATCATGATCTAGTAGCATGATTTCCGAACATGATTACCGTACCACTCAGTGCGGATCTTACTCTGGTTGATCTACGAGGTTCTGCGAGAACTTGATCTGAAGTTTCATGATTAACATCATCAACTTCCTCACTACTTGGTGTAGGTGTCTCGAAACCGGTTTACGTGCGAACTACTTTCAAGTAAGGGAGAAGGTACTATTACCTCATCAAGTTCCACTTTCCTCCCACTCACTTCTTTCGAGAGAAACTCCTTCTCTAGAAAGGATCCATTCTTAACAACGAATGTCTTGCCTTCGGATCTGTGATAGAAGGTGTACCCAACTGTCTCCTTTGGGTATCCTATGAAGACACATTTCTCGATTTGGGTTCGAGCTTATCAGGTTGAAGCTTTTTCACATAAGCATCGCATCCCCAAACTTTAAGAAACGACAACTTTGGTTTCTTGCCAAACCATAGTTCATAAGGTGTCGTCTCAACGGATTTCGACGGTGTTCTATTCAGTGTGAATGCGGCCGTCTCTAGAGCATAACCCCAAAAGCGATAGCGGTAAATCTGTAAGAGACATCATAGATCGCACCATATCTAGTAAAGTACGATTCGACGTTCGGACACACCATTACGTGTGGTGTTCGGAGGCGTAAGTTCTTAAACTATTCCGCATTGTTTCAAATGTAGACCAAACTCGTAACTCAAATATTCACCTCCACGATCAGATCGTAGAAACTTAATTTTCTTGTTACGATGATTTTCAACTTCACTCTGAAATTCTTTGAACTTTTCAAACGTTTCAGACTTATGTTTCATTAAGTAGATATACCCATATCTGCTTAAGTCATCTGTGAAGGTGAGAAAATAACGATATCCGCCACGAGCCTCAACATTCATCGGACCACATACATCTGTATGTATGATTTCCAACAAATCTGTTGCTCTCTCCATAGTACCGAGAACGGTGTTCTAGTCATCTTGCCCATGAGGCACGGTTCATAAGTGCCAAGTGATTCATAATCAAGTGACTCCAAAAGTCCATCGAGATGGAGTTTCTTCATGCGCTTTACACCGATATGACCTAAGCGGCGATGCCACAAATAAGTTGCACTATCATTATCAACTCTGCATCTTTTGGTTTCAACATTATGAATATGTGTATCACTACTATCGAGATTCATCAAAATAGACCACTCCTCAAGGGTGCATGACCATAAAAGATATTACTCATATAAATAGAACAACCATTATTCTCTGATTTAAATGAATAACCGTCTCGCATCAAACAAGATCCAGATATAATGTTCATGCTCAACGCAGCACCAAATAACAATTATTTAGGTCTAAAACTAATCCGAAGGTAGATGTAGAGGTAGCGTGCCGACCGCGATCACATCGACTTTGGAACCATTTCCCAGCGCATCGTCACCTCGTCCTTTGCCGGTGTTAAGCAATCCGTAGTCCCTGTTTGGGTTGCAAATATTAGCAATGAACCAAGATCAAATACCAGTGCTACTGCGAGCTCTAGTAAGGTACACATCAATAACATGTATATCACATATACCTTTGTTCACCTTGCCATCCTTCTTATCCGCCAAATACTTGGGGCAGTTCCGCTTCGAAGGACCGGTCTGCTTGCGGTAGAAGCACTCGGTTTCAGGCTTAGGTCCAGACTTGGGTTTCTTCTCTGAGCAGCAACTTGCTTGCTGTTCTTCTTGAAGTTCCTTCTTCTTCCCTTTGCCTTTCTTCTTGAAACTAGTGGTCTTATTGACCATCAACACTTGATGCTCCTTCTTGATTTCTACCTCCGCAGCCTTTAGCATTGCGAAGAGCTCGGTATAGTCTTTACTAACCCTTGCATATTATAGTTCATCACGAAGCCTTTGTAGCTTGGTGGCGGTGATTGAAGAATTCATCAATGACACAATCATCCGGAAGATTAACTCCCAATTGTGTCAAGTGATTGTAGTACCCGGACATTACGAGTATGTGCTCACTAACGAACTATTCTCCTCCATCTTGCAGCTATAGAACTTATTGGAGACTTCATATCTCTCAATCCGGGCATTACTTTGGAATATCAACTTCAACTCTGGAACATCTCATATGCTCCATGACGTTCAAAACGTCGTTGAAGTCCCGGTTCTAAGCCGTAAAGCATGGCACATTGAACTATAGAGTAGTCATCAGCTTTGCTCGCGGACGTTCTTAACGTCGTCGGTTGCATCAAGCAGCGAGCACGGCACCTAGCGGTGCATCCAGGCGTAACTCTTACGTGCAGCAATGAGGATAATCCTCAAGTTACGGACCCGATCCGTGTAATTGCTACCATCATCTTTCAACTTTGCTTTCTCAAGGAACGCATTAAAATTCAACGGAACAACAAAGACGAGCCATCTATCTACAATCAAACATAAACAAGCAAGATACTATCAGGTACTAAGTTCATGATAAATTTAAGTTCAATTAATCATATTACTTAAGAACTCCCACTTAGAAAGACATCTCTCTAGTCATCTAAGTGATCACGTGATCCAAATCAACTAAACCATAACCGATCATCACGTGAAATGGAGTAGTTTTCAATGGTGAACATCTTATGTTGATCATATCTACTATATGATTCACGCTCGACCTTTCGGTCTCCGTGTTCCGAGGCCATATCTGCATATGCTAGGCTCGTCAAGTATAACCCGAGTATTCTGCGTGTGCAAAACTGGCTTGCACCCGTTGTAGATGGACGTAGAGCTTATCACACCGATCATCACGTGGTGTCTGGGCACGACGAACTTTGGCAACGGTGCATACTCGGGGAGAACACTTCTTGATAATTTAGTGAGAGATCATCTTATAATGCTACCGTCAATCAAAGCAAGATAAGATGCATAAAAGGATAAACATCACATGCAAATCAATATAAGTGATATGATATGGTCATCATCATCTTGTGCTTCATGATCTCCATCTTGCAGCACCACCATGATCACCATCGTCACCGCGCGACACCTTGATCTTCATCGTAGCATCGTTGTCGTCTCGCCAAACTTATGCTTCTCGACTATCGCTACCGCTTAGTGATAAAGTAAAGCATTACGAAGCGATTGCATTGCATACAATAAGCGACAACCATATGGCTCCTGCCATTGCCGATAACCGGTTACAAAACATGATCATCTCATACAATAAAATATAGCATCACGTCTTGACCATATCACATCACAACATGCCTGCAAAAACAAGTTAGGCGTCCTCTACTTTGTTGTTGCAAATTTTACGTGGCTGCTACGGGCTTAAGCAAGAACCAGTCTCACCTCGCATCAAAACCACAGCGATACTTCGTCAAATAGACTCCGTTTAACCTTCTCAAGGACCGGGCGTAGCCACACTCGGTTCAACTAAAGTGAGAGAGACAGCACCCACCAGTCACCTTTAAGCAACGAGTGCTCGCAGCGGTGAAACCAGTCTCGCGTAAGCGTCTGGCGTAATGTCGGTCAGGGCGCTTCATCTCACAATACCGCTGAACCAAAGTATGACATGCTGGTAGGTAGTATGACTTGTATCGCCCACAACTCACTTGTGTTCTACTCGTGCAAAACATCAAACCATAAAAACCTAGGCTCGGATGCCACTTGTTGGGGAACGTAGTAATTTCAAAAATTTCCTACGCACACGCAAGATCATGGTGATGCATAGCAACGAGAGGGGAGAGTGTTGTCTCGTACCCTCGTGAGACCGAAGCGAAGCGATCTGGCGTAGAGGAAGTAGTCGTGCGTTCTCCTCGCGATCCGACCGATCCCGCGCCGTTACTCGGCGCCCCGAGTTCTTGACACACGACAGCTCGATGGCGTCCCTCGTACTCGATCCAGCCGAGTGTCGAGGAGAGTTCCGTCGACCTGACGGCGTGGTGGCGATCTTGATGTTTCACGGCGCGAGGCTTCGCCTAAGCTTGCGACAGTATAACCGAGGTGGAATATGGTGGAGGGGGCACCGCTGCACGGCTAAGGAACGATCCGTAGATCTAACTTGTGTGTCCTAGGGTGCCCCCTGCCCCGTATATAAAGGAGCAAGGGGAGGGGGCCGCCGGCCAAGGGAGGCGCGCCAGGAGTCCTACTCCCTCTGGAGTAGGATCCCCCAATCCTAGTTGGACTAGGATTCCTGGGAGGAAAGAGAGAGAGAGGGGCGGCCCCTTTCCTAGTCCTAGTAGGACTAGGGGAAGGGGGGCTGTGACCACCTAGGGCTGGCCCTTCTCCTTTCCACTAAGGCCCACTATGGCCCATTTACCTCCGGGGGTTCCGTAACCTCCGGTACTCCGGTAAATTCCTGTTTTACTTGAACCATTCCAAACTCCAAACATAGGCTTCAATATATCAATCTTCATGTCTCGACCATTTGAGACTCCTCGTCATGTCCGTGATCACATCCGGACTCGAACTTCTTCGGTACATCAAAATACATAAACTCATAATAAGCATCATCGAAACCTTAAGCGTGCGGACCCTACGGTTCGAGAACAATGTAGACATGACCTAGAACTATTCACGGTCAATAACCAACAGCGGGACCTGGATGCCCATATTGGTTCCTACATATTCTACGAAGATCTTTATCGGTCTGACCGCATAACAACATCGTTGTTCCTTTGTCATCGGTATGTTACTTGCGAGATTCGATCGTCGGTATCAATACCTAGTTCAATCTCGTTGCGGCAAGTCTCTTTACTCGTTCCGTAATACATCATCTCACAACTAACTCATTAGTTGTAGTGCTTGCAAGGCTTCAGTGATGTGTATTACCGAGAGGGCCCAGAGATACCTCTCCGACAATCGGAGTGACAAAACCTAATCTCGAAATACGCCAACCCAACATTTGCCTTTGGAGACACCTGTAGTACTCCTTTATAATCACCCAGTTACGTTGTGATGTTTGGTAGCACCCAAAGTGTTCCTCCGGTAAACGGGAGTTGCATAATCTCATAGTTACGAGAACATGTATATGTCATGGATAAAAGCGGTAGCAACATACTAAGCGATCGTGTGCTAAGCTAATGGAATGGGTCATGTCAATCAGATCATTCTACTAATGATGTGACCTTGTTAATCAAATAACAACTCTTTGTTCATGGTTAGGAAACATAACCATCTTTGATTAACAAGCTAGTCTAGTAGAGGCATACTAGTGACATGTTGTTTGTTTATTCATTCACACATGTATCATGTTTCCGGTTAATACAATTCTAGCATGAATGATAAACATTTATCATGAAATAAGGAAATAAATAATAACTTTATTATTGCCTCTAGGGCATATTTCCTTCAGTCGTGGCCACGGCGGCGAGGTACGCCACGGCGACCAGAGCCTCGGCAATGGCGGCGGCTGGTTACAGCGTGCTAGGGGGGGGGGTCAACGAAGAGCGGGGGAGGAGGAGCTCACCTAGCGGCACGCACGATGGCCGGTGAATGGGTTAGTAGCTGCAGGGGTGTCGACGGAGATGAAGAAGAACGGCGGCGTCGGGGGCGTTGCGGTGACTCCGGTCTCCAACGGGTTGCGCCAGACGAAGGAGCGGACGTCGGCGGCCCTTGGAGACACCGTGGGGCGGCGAGGTGGGCTCGGTGGCGTGGTTAGGCGGAGCCATGGCGGCGGTGGTGCTCGATTCGGAGGAGCGAGGGGAGCGCGGTGGATCTAAGGGGAGGCGAGGGACCGAGGGGGAGGGGGCGAATGAGAGGAGGGACCGAGGAGGCGCGGGGGCGTGGCGGCCTTATCCGCTCGTCGTCGCCGGTGAGAGGGTGCGGCGAGGCGCCCTTCACCCAAGTCGGGAACAGGGAAGGGGCGCGGTCAAGGGGAGCTGGGCCGGCCAAGCTGGCTGCGGGCCAGAGGGGTTGGGCGGTGGCCGTGCGGGTGGGTTGGGCTGCCTGGTCCAGGGGGCTTCCCCCTTTTTTTTGTTTTTTGTAATTTCTTTCTTTTATTTATTTTTCCTTTCTGTTTTATTTAGTTTTAGGGCATTTAGGCATTTTATAAAATCTTGGTTTCTCCACCATAATTGCTTACGATTTATTTGAAACAACCCGAACATTTTAGTTTTAATTTTTGAAAACTTTTGTTGTTTGCTTTTCTTTTGAATTTGAATTTGAATCGGTTTGAACTAACGAGATTAGCAACAGATGTCGAGGTGACATGGCATTATTAGCGAGAGGTTCTGTAGCTTGATTATCCAAGGCGTCACAATTCTCCTCCACTACAAGAAATCTCGTCCGAGATTTAAGAGGGGACTAGGGGTAAGGTCAGTTACTGAAATTCTAACGAACCCTCTCGGTCTTGGTTGCTCTTCTCAAGTGGTTGATCCATTACATTGATGTCTTCAGTTCTCTGCTTCGGGTCATCATGATGAAGTTGTCGTCCTTCCTTGGGGATCTTCATCGTACTTACGGAAAGGATAAGGGGTAGCTTCAAAGGACAGACCTCTACAAGGTTGACTATCCGGTCGATAACATCGAGGAAGGTGGCGAAGTTACTCTCGAACTGAATCTCAAGAAAATATCGAGAGCAAAGTAAGGAGGTACCATGAGAAGTTTCAAGCGGATAGGCAAGCGTTCGATGCCTAATCGAGAAGGTGAAAGGGGTTTAGGCGGCGAGAATAAGTATTAAATCGATACCAAAATAGATCACTTGGGACGGTGGTCCGTGAATTACATACGAGTCCACGCGCGAGGAATAACTTTAGGAACAGGGGGTGTGCAGGAGAGTCAAGTTTCGATCCTGTGGAACTGTGGGTTATGGGCCCACCATGTGGTTGAAAGTAGGAAGGGGGCCGACATCTTGCACGGTCACGATAGCAAGGCGTGTCAGAGGGTAGCCTATCAGTTATGTCGGCAACAACATTACTACCAAGGGCGAGGGACGAAGAGAACCATTTTCCTGCTCGTTGAACGAGGCGGACCAATAGACAAAGTTCTCGTCCATCAGTGGCTATCGGAACGTCATCAACAATAGTAACAGGTTTACACCAGACAAGATGGTACACCGAGGTGTTTACATAAGCTGGGAAATATTACTGCTTATATAGATCACAAGAAGGTTTAAACAAAACAATGGAAAGGAAAATGTGTTTACACACATTTTACAAGGGTATATCCTTCCCAAGGACAAGTAGAGCATGATATCCATGACAAGATATAATGTAGAAAACCCGGTAGGTAAGGGGAGAGAAATTTCATGACATTACCCATACAACGGTTTGTGGATAACTGAGCAAAGACCAGTTAGCATTGGGCTTCAAATGTTCTTGTTGAAAATCGGAGTACCACATACATGCTTCGAGATAGCATTGACATGGTCTTCAAGCAAAGGTCAGACTTTGGATACACAAACGATCCATCAGGATAAACTTATTAAACGAGGCATTCAATTCCCTCATGGAAAAAGGGTTAACCTTGTTAAAAAGGAAACTATAACAGCAGGTCATCCGGCCAGGTGTGCTGGGCATGCCATCCCCTTACCGGGTCATAAAAGACCAGTGTTATAACTCTTGGAAAAATGTTCCAACCGTCATATCTAACCGAGATTCAGATCTGATTGGTGTTTGGATACCTCAGGCTCAGGATGCCTGAGAAGAAAAGGTGCGACACAAAGTAACGAGGTGACATCGTAAGATTCTCGGGGAACGAACTATGGAAGAGAGTTCCAAAGCAAGAGTTCATCATTAAATCAAGGAGAGGGTGAGGAAGTGACTGATTGACTCCGCGACAATCCATCGAGGTTAATAAAAGATGGATTTCCACAATTATGTGAACAAGGAGATAACATTTGTCAGATCAAATGGTAAAATGATGTATGCTCGAGGAAAAACATGCACAATTAAACATTGGTTGAAAGGTGCACCCGAAATATGGGCTGGGTTGCACGACCAACGTCGGAATGGTGATTCAATAATCAATAGTCTAAGAATGAACTGTCGATTGTTAACATCAAAGCAATAGGGTTGCTAGAAGTACATAACTCAAACAGCATCGTTAGCCTATTGGTACCCTGGTTAAAAACAACACGGGGACCAAGAAAGAATGGTGATGGTGAGAAGTATCATCATACCGAGAATTCCTAAGAGGTGGAGCAATCCCCACAACATTCTCGACAAAAAAGACAGTAATAATTCAAGGAAGAATACAACACTAGCTGGAGAGCAAATTGTATTCATAATGTAGACAAGTTCGCGATGAAAGGAAGTCAAGGGTGTTGTCTATGATAATAAAAATCATCGAGGGAAAGGAGGGTATTTCTCATCATGAACGCAGTTGACATCTCGGAAGAAGTCAAAGTGTTGAAGGTGATCCAACACATTTGTCGAGAGATTTCATGAAGATGTAATCGATCAGCGATAACATCAAGTCAAAGGAATTATGAAGCAAATGGTTATTGGAACCATGCGTACAACACAAACTCAAAATCAAGCTTGTTGTTCAAGGCGGAATGATATGACAAGGAAAATCGACGTAAGCTTAGCTCATCGCCGAAAATTGTGCTCCGGGAAGAAAGGACCAGGTAGCATAGTTAAAATTTAGCACAAAATGATATAGCCGATCAGGCTAGGAATGACGTGATGGAGTATTAAACTTCTCATCCACAATGTACTAGGAGTCTTGAATCACGAGGCGATTCGATTAAGCTAATCGGTGTTCTCGGTTGGCGACAACCCGTAACCCGTGGAGTGACTATGACGGGAAAGGCACTACTTCATCGAAATGCATAAGATGTAGTGCAATCGGTTGATATCCTCGAGATACTAGGGGTTAGTACTCGAAGGTAGATCAAAATAGAGGTTGGATGGGTGTATTGATCTGTAGAGGACAAGTGGTTTAACTTGTCCGAGAAATGGAATCAAGTAGAAAATATGGTCGGATCCATGATTGCAAAGGATCAATTCACATATTCCAAATGATATTATAACAAGGAAATAGTTATTATTACAAGAAGCTTCCATGATAAGTTCCACCTCGGGTCCATGGGCATGAACACAAAGTTCCAGGTCGACTCCCACTTCTCCAAAGCATAACCTTTCATTCACTTCTCGCGTTCGATGAAGTTGCAGTGTTGAAAAGAAAATTTTTGGCGAAGCACCAGAAGAGTATGACTCGTGAAAACTTTCGGGTTCACACGGTTTAGAGAAGGCATATGTTCAACCCATAGGGGCTTCTTAGAAACATATACCACCAGTTTCGAGAGTAAATATCACCAGCTCGAAAGCAGAGCATGGTTGAGAAAACAGAGGATACAAATTACCAAAGGCTTTATATATCCGTGGAAAGGCTCACAAGGTTATTTGAATATGAAGGACATTGTCGGATAATAATCCAACAAAGGACTTTGACGGTCCACAAAGGATCTGATGTGAGTATCGCTACTTAACTAGAAAAGGAAAGAATGCAAATGCATCAGGTTATAGAATCATCTGACTAATTCGAAGCATAAATGCAAAGGAATTATGAATCCAAATCGAAGGATCAGAAGTAATGCTCTGATCAACGGCAATTGGATTGGTCGAGAACCAATTCCAGTTAAAAGAATGGCAGTTCAGTCGGAAAGGTAATTTATAAGGATTAATGATGATTGCGTGTATTCGCAAACATATTGAGTTAACAGACTCAAAATGATAAAGACAAGGGATGCCATTAAGATTACGAGACTTATGGGATCAACCATAATGCAAGTAAGCAAGAATTTCAAGAGCAATAGGCTGCTCAGGATTTTCGGAAGATCGGGTAGTATTTGAATGTATTTTTGTGAAACACATGAACAACTTTGGACAAACGGATACTCGATAAGTGCGAGGATTATCCGTAGGGGTATTCCGGTGACAAAGAACAACAAGGCAGTAAGCTCAAAGGATTATCGAAACAACGACGTGTATTTCGGGATATCTGTAATAACTAGACCAACTAGGGATGAATGTAAGAATGACAACTGCATGTAGTTATCCATAAGGGTTGATGGTGGAAGGAATTACCGTCGATGAACACAAGTTCTCGCGTTAACGCAGAGAGTATCTTGAGGTCTTCACGTGCGTGAGCGATCATCAATAATAAGGGACTCTCCGGGTGAAAGTGATAACGAGATCCTAAAGTTAGTTTTTAAAAAAATCACTTAACCCGAATAGAAGAGAGATCGATTCCCGAGTATAGGTCGAGGAATAAAAGATCCTAATACCACCCAATTGGCGGCGTGGGCCCATGGGCGCTGAACCAAGTTAGTAAAACAATTTTCATCATTGGACTCAACTTCGCCAAGGAGTTGGAAAGGGGATTCTACAGCGATCGGCTCGATACCAACTTGTGCGCCCCGATTTAATCGTACACTAATCATGCACGCAAGCGTGTATGATCAAGATCGAGGACTCACGGAAGATATCACAACACAACTCTAAAAGTAAAATAAGTCATACAAGCATCATAATACAAGCCAGGGCCTCGAGGGCTCGAATACAAGTGCTCGATCATAGGCGAGTCAGTGGAAGCAACAATATCTGATCTGACGACATAAGCTAAACAAGTTGCCATAAGATGGCTAGCACAAACCGGGATACAAATTGAAAGAGGCGCAGCCTCTGCAGGATCCTCCTAAACTACTCACAGTCGTAAATCGGCCTGCACGTAGTAGTAGGCACCTCCAGTGTAGTAGTAAATAAATGCGTCGACGGTGGCGTCGCTCTGGCTCCAACATCTGGTTGTGACAACCAGAAAAGAAAGGAAAAGGGGAAAAGGGGGAGAAAGCAACCGTGAGTACTCATCCAAAGTACTACAAAGCAAGGAGCTACACTACATATGCATCGGTATATGTGTAAGGAGGCCATATCGGTGGACCGAACTGCAGAATGCCGTAATAAGAGGGGATAGCTAATCACAGTCGAAGACTACGCTTCAGCAGCCTCCGTCTTGCAGCATGTAGAAGAGAGTAGATTGAAGTCCTCCAAATAGCATCTCCAAGTAGCATCTCCAAAGTAGCATCGCATAGCATAATCCTACCCGCGATCCCATCCTCGTCCGCCTGCTAGAGAGCGATCACGGGTTGTATCGGCACTTGGAAGGGTGTGTTTTATTAAGTATCCGGTTCTAGTTGTCATAAGGTCAAGGTACAACTCTGGGTCGTCCTTTTACCGAGGGACACGGCTATTCAATAGATTAACTTCCTGCAGGTGCACCACATAACCCAACACGCTTGATCCCATTTGGCGGACACACTTTCTGGGTCATGCCCGGCCTCGGAAGATCAACACGTCGCAGCCCCACCTAGGCTGTGAGAGCGGTCGACGACGCGGTCTAAACCTAAGCGCCAGTGCAGGCCCATCGCCCTTAGCACACACTGCGTTCGAACGCGCGGAAGCGTAACTAGCCCCTTAATACAAGTGCGGGCTTACGTTCCAATCTGCGCTAGCGCCGCTCGATTCTTGGCGTCAAGAAGGCTTGGCTGATACCACGACGTCGGGATACCCATAACTACTCCCACGTAGATGGTTAGTGCGTATAGACCAAATGGCTAGACTCGGATCAAATACCAAGATCTCGTTAAGCGTGTTATTATGAAGCAACATGACGCCGATCGAGGCCAGCCCACCTCTCGCCTAGGTGGTCTCAACCTACCCCAATCGCTCCGCCACAAAGATCCACACAGAGGGCCGTCGGGACAAAGGTCCTTTCAGCTAATCAGTGAATCACTCATGGTACTCTTGACGGCGGACCCGACTTTAGTCACCATCGTAGTATGTATGTATGTATAGTATATACCGTGATCACCTACCGAGTGATCACGGCCCAATAGTATAGCAAGGCGGTGACAAGAATGTAGGGCCAATGATGATAAACTAGCATCCTATACTAAGCATTTAGGATTGCGGTAAGGTATCAGCAGATGTAGCAACAATGTCGGGCTATGCATCGAAATAGGATTATCGAAAAGCAAGAACATGCTACACTACTCTAATGCAAGCAGTATAGAGGAGAATAGGCGATATCTGGTGATCAAGGGGGCTTGCCTGGTTGCTCTGGCAAGAGAGAGGGTCGTCGACACCGTAGTCGAACTGGGCAAAGCAGCGACATCGGTCTCGTAATCTACCGAGAGAAGAGGGGAAGAAACAATGAATACAATGCAAACAGATGCATATCGATGCATGACAAGACAAATAACGATGCTAGGTGTGCCCAATCGCGGTAGTAGGTGATACCGACGAAGGGGGAAACATCCGGGAAAGTATTCCGTGTTCGCGTTTTGGACCGTGAACCGGAGGGGAAAGTTGCGTGTTCGATATGTTAGGGGTGTGTGGTGGATGAATGGGCTGCGTATCCGGGTTCGTCTCGTCGTTCTGGGCAACTTTCATGTAGAAAGTATTTTCATCCGAGTTACGGATTAAAATATATGATTTTCTAAAGATTTAAATTATTTTCTGATTTTAATTATTTATTTAATCCCAACATTATCCAAAACGAGTGTGATGACGTAGGCATGACATCGAGTGATGTCGGCAGGTCAATCGGTCGGTTGACCATCAAACCGAACAGTGGGTCGATGGGACCCACATGTCGTGTCGAGACATTAACAAAATTCTAAAACTAACTAAATGGGTTAATTAGTGTGCGGGTCCTAGCGATCGGTGAGAGATTAATGTTTTAATTAACTAATTTAATTAATTAGCAGTTTAAATATTTGTTTTATTCTTTTATGGCATGGGGCCCGCATGTCGATGCCATTGGCTGCCCAACGGCCGTTGACTGGGTCAACCAGTCAGCGGGCCCCATGGCTGGCGATGACCGAGGATGGGGCCCGCCTAGCCACGTCGGCGGACGGCGCCGGAACTACGCCGACGAGGCAAAACGCAGCGGCGCGGCTCGGGAGGTGGCCGGAAAACACCTACAGGGCACCGTTCGTCGAGTTTTCGGGCGCGTTCGAGAGCTACGGCGGTGCCGCGTCCAACGGTGGTGATCTTGGCGGCAGGGGTGACCGGATTCGAGCGCGGCGAGTTCAACGGCGGACGGCCGGAGTCGGACAAAAGACGAAGCTTGGACGCAGCCCGCTAGCGAAGCGAACCGAGAGGCGAGCGAGCATCGTCGGTGGCGAAACGGCGCTGCCCGTGACCCTTTGGTCACCGGAAGCACGCCGGCGACGAGCGCAGGCGGCGACGCATTCGGGCGCTCATCGGGGATGGCGCTAGGAGGCATGGGAGGGAGCATTCGTAGGCGCGTTGGGCTCCTAGGGACCCCAGGAGCACAACGGTGAGTCGGCGTGCGTGTCGGCGGTCGTGGCCACGGCGGCGAGGTACGCCCAGCGGCGACGAAACCTCGGCAATGGCGGCGGCTGGTTACAGGCGCTAGGGGGGCAACGAAGAGCGCAGCGGAGGAGAAGCTCACCTAGCGGCACGCACGATGGCCGGTGAATGGGTTAGTAGCTGCAGGGGCGTCGACGGAGATGAAGAAGAACGGCGGCGTCGGGGGCGTTGCGGTGACTCCGGTCTCCAACGGGTTGCGCCAGACGAAGGAGCGGACGTCGGCGGCCCTTGGAGACACCGTGGGGCGGCGAGGTGGGCTCGGTGGCCGTGGTTAGGCCGGAGCCATGGCGGCGGTGGTGCTCGGTTACGGAGGGGAACGAGGGGGAGCGCGGTGGATCTGAGGGGAGGAGGCGCAGGGACCGAGGGGGAGTGGGGGCGAATGAGAGGAGGGACCGAGGAGGCGCGGGGGCGTGGCGGCCTTATCCGCTCGTCGTCGCCGGCGAGAGGCTGCGGCGAGGCGCTACCTGTTCCGACCAGTCTGGGAACAGGGAAGGGACGCGTGATCTTGAGCTGGGCCGTCTGGGCCGGCCAAGCTGGCTGCGGGCCAGAGGGGTTGGGCGGTGGCCGTGCGGGTGGGTTGGGCTGCCTGGTCCAGGGGGCTTCCCCCTTTTTTTTGTTTTTTGTAATTTCTTTCTTTTATTTATTTTTCCTTTCTGTTTTATTTAGTTTTAGGGCATTTAGGCATTTTATAAAAGCTTGGTTTCTCCACCATAATTGCTTACGATTTATTTGAAACAACCCGAACATTTTAGTTTTAATTTTTGAAAACTTTTGTTGTTTGCTTTTCTTTTGAATTTGAATTTGAATCGGTTTCGAACTAACGCGAGATTAGCAACAGTAATCGAGGTGACATGGCATTATTAGCAGAGGTTACTGTAGCTTGATTATCCGGGCGTCACACATGACCTAGAACTATTCTCGGTCAATAACCAATAGCGGGACCTGGATTCCCATATTGGTTCCTACATATTCTACGAAGATCTTTATCGGTCAAACTGCATAACAACATACGTTGTTCCCTTTGTCATCGGTATGTTACTTGCCCGAGATTTGATCGTCAGTATGCAATACCTAGTTCAATCTCGGTACCGGCAAGTCTCTTTACTCGTTCTGTAATGTATCATCCGTAACCAACTCATTGGTCACATTGCTTGCAAGGCTTATAATGATGTGCATTACCGAGAGGGCCCAGAGATACCTCTCCGACGATTGGAGTGACAAAACCTAATCTCGAAATACGCCAACTCAACATGTCCCTTCGGAGACACCTGTAGTACTCCTTTATAATCACCCAGTTACGTTGTGACGTTTGGTAGTACCCAAAGTGTTCCTCCGGTAAACGGGAGTTGCATAATTATCATAGTTACAGGAACATGTATAAGTCATGAAGAAAGCAATAGCAGTGTACTAAACGATCAAGTGCTAGGCTAATGGAATGGGTCATGTCAATCATATCATTCTTCTAATGATGTGATCCCACTAATCAAAGGACAACACATGTCTATGGTCAGGAAACATAACCATCTTTGATCAATGAGCTAGTCAAGCAGAGGCATACTAGTGACTATGTGTTTTGTCTATGTATTCACACATGTATCATGTTTCCGGTTAATAAAATTCTAGCATGAATAATAAACATTTATCATGATATGAGGAATAAATAATAACTTTATTATTGCCTCTAGGGCATATTTCCTTCAGTCTCCCACTTGCACTAGAGTCAATAATCTAGATTACATAGTAATGATTCTAACACCCATGGAGTCTTGGTGCTGATCATGTTTTGCTCGTGAGAGAGCTTAGTCAACGGTCTCGCAACATTCAGATCCGTATGTATCTTGCAAATCTCTATGCCTCTCACTTGGACTTGGTCCCGAATGGAATTGAAGCGTCTCTTGATGTGCTTGGTCCTCTTGTGAAATCTGGATTCCTTTGCCAAGGCAATTGCACCAGTATTGTCACAAAAGATCTTCATTGGTCCCGATGCACTAGGTATGACACCTAGATCGAAAATGAACTCCTTCATCCAGACTCCTTCATTTGCTGCTTCAGAAGCAGCTATGTAGTCCGCTTCACATGTAGATCCCGCCACGACGCTTTGTTTAGAACTGCACCAACTTACAGCTCCACCATTTAATAAAAACACGTATCCGGTTTGCGATTTAGAATCGTCCGGATCGTGTCAAAGCTTACATCGGCGTAACCATTTACGACTAGCTCTTTGTCACCTCCATATACGAGAAACATATCCTTGGTCCTTTTCGGTGCCGGGATGTTCTTGACCGCTGTCCAATGATCCACTCTGGATTACTTTGGTACCTTCTGCCAAGCTTATTTCTAAGCATCGTCGGTCTGGTACACATCATTGCATACATGATAGAGCCTATGGCTGAAGCATAGGGAACATCTTTCATTTTCTCTCTATCTTCTGTTGTGGTCGGGCATTGAGTTTGACTCAACTTCACACCTTGTAGCACAGGCAAGAAGCCTTTCTTTGCCTGATCCATTTTGAACTTTATCAAAATTTTGTCAAGGTATGTGCTTTGTGAAAGTCCTATTAAGCGTCTTGATCTATCTCTATAGATCTTGATGCCCAATATGTAAGCAGCTTCACCGAGGTCTTTCATTGAAAAACTTTTATTCAAGTATCCCTTTATGCTATCCAGAAATTCTATATCATTTCCAATTAATAATATGTCATCTACATATAATATCAGAAATGCTATAGAGCTCCCACTCACTTTCTTGTAAATACAAAGCTTCTCCAAAGTCTGTATAAAACCATATGCTTTGATCACACTATCAAAGCGTTTATTCCAACTCGAGATGCTTGCACCAGTCCATAAATGGAGCGTTGGAGCTTGCACACTTTGTTAGCACCTTTTGGATCAACAAAACCTTCCGGCTGCATCATATACGACTCTTCTTCCGTAAATCCATTCAAGAATGCAGTTTTGACATCCATTTGCCAAATTTCATAATCATGAAATGCAGCAATAGCTAACATGATTCGGACAGACTTAAGCATCGCTTCGGGTGAGAAAGTCTCATCGTAGTCAACCCCTTGAACTTGTCAAAACTTTTACGCAACAAGTCGAGCTTTATAGACAGCTACATTACCATCGCGTCGGTCTTCTTCTTAAAGATCCATTTGTTCTCAATGGCTTGCCGATCATCGGGCAAGTCAACCAAAGTCCATACTTTGTTTTCATACATAGATCCCATCTCGATTTCATGGCCTCTAGCCATTTTGCGAATCTGGGCTCATCATCGCTTTCTCATAGTTCGTGGGTTCATCATGGTCAAGTAACATGACTTCCAGAATAGGATTACCGTACCACTCTGGTGCAGATCTTACTCTGGTAGACCTACGAGGTTCAGTAGAAACTTGATCTGAAGTTTGATGATCAATATCATTAGCTTCCTCACTAATTGGTGTAGTTGTCACAGGAACCGGTTCTTGTGATGAACTACTTTCCAATAAGGGAGTAGATACAATTATCTCATCAAGTTCTACTTTCCTCCCACTCACTTCTTTCGAGAGAAACTCCTTCTCTAGAAAGGATCCGGTTTTAGCAACGAAAATCTTGCCCTCAGATCTGTGATAGAAGGTGTACCCAATAGTCTCTTTTGGGTATCCTATGAAGAAACATTTCTCCGATTTGGGTTCGAGCTTATCTGGTTGAAGTTTCTTCACATAAGCATCGCAGCCCCAAACTTTAAGAAACGACAACTTGGGTTTCTTGCCAAACCACAGTTCATAAGGCGTTGTCCTAACAGATTTTGATGGTGCCCTATTTAACGTGAATGTGGCCGTCTCTAAAGCATAACCCCAAAACGATAGCGGTAAATCAGTAAGAGACATCATAGATCGCACCATATCTAGTGAAGTACGATTACGACATTCGGACACACCATTTCGTTGTGGTGTTCCGGGTGGCGTGAGTTGCGAAACTATTCCGCATTGTTTCAAGTGCAGACCAAACTCGTAACTCAAATATTCTCCTCCGCGATCAGATCGTAGAAACTTTATTTTCTTGTTACGATGATTTTCCACTTCACTCTGAAATTCTTTGAACTTTTCAAATGTTTCAGACTTGTGTTTCATTAAGTAGATATACCCATATCTGCTCAAATCATCTGTGAAGGTGAGAAAATAACGATACCCGCCGCGAGCCTCAACATTCTTTGGACCACAAACATCAGTATGTATGATTTCCAACAAATCAGTTGCCCACTCCATAGTTCCGGAGAACGGCGTTTTAGTCATCTTGCCCATGAGGCATGGTTCGCAAGTACCAAGTGATTCATAATCAAGTGATTCCAAAAGCCCATCAGTATGGAGTTTCTTCATGCGCTTTACACCAATAAGACCCAAACGGCAGTGCCACAAATAAGTTGCACTATCGTTATCAACTCTGCATCTTTTGGTTTCCACACTATGAACATGTGTATCACTACTATCGAGATTCAATAAGAATAGACCACTCTTCAAGGGTGCATGACCATAAAAGATATTACTCATATAAATAGAACAACCATTATTCTCTGATTTAAATGAATAACCGTCTCGCATCAAACAAGATCCAGATATAATGTTCATGCTCAATGCTGGCACCAAATAACAATTATTTAGGTCTAAAACTAATCCCGATGGTAGATGTAGAGGTAGCGTGCCGACCGCGATCACATCGACTTTGGAACCATTTCCCGCGCATCATCACCTCGTCCTTAGCCAATCTTCGCAATCCGTAGTCCCTGCTTGAGTTGCAAATATTAGCAATGAACCAGATCAAATACCAGTGCTCTGCGAGCATTAGTAAGGTACACATCAATAACATGTATATCACATATACCTTTGTTCTCTTCGCCATTCTTCTTATCCGCCAAATACTTGGGGCAGTTCCGCTTCGGGTCGATCGCTTGCGGAGAAGCACTCGATTTCAGGCTTAGGTCCGACTTGGGTTTGTTCTCTTGAGCAGCAACTTGCTTGCCGTTCTTTTAAAGTTCCCTTCTTCTTCCCTTTGCCCTTTTCTTGAAACTGGTTGTCTTGTTAACCATCAACACTTGATGCTCCTTCTTGATTTCTACCTCCGCAGCTTTTAGCATTGCGAAGAGCTCGAATAGTCTTGTTCATCCCTTGCATATTATAGTTCATCACGAAGCTCTTGTAGCTTGGTGGCGTGATTGGAGAATTCTGCCAATGACACTATCATCGTGAAGATTAACTCCTAGTTGAATCAAGTGATTATTATACCCGGACATTTTGAGTATGTGTTCACCGACGAACTATTCTCCTCCATCTTGCAGCTATAGAACTTATTGGAGACTTCATATCTCTCAATCCGGGCATTTGCTTGAAATATTAACTTCAACTCTGGAACATCTCATATGCTCCATGACGTTCAAAACGTCGTTGAAGACCCGGTTCTAAGCCATAAAGCATGGCACACAGAACTATCGAGTAGTCATCGACTTTGCTCGCCAGACGTTCTTAACATCGTCGGTTGCATCAGCGGCAGGCACGGCACCCAGCGGTGCTTCCAGACATAACTTTTACGTGCAGCAATGAGGATAATCCTTAGGTTACGGACCCGATCCGTGTAATTGCTACCATCATCTTTCAACTTTGCTTTCTCAAGGAACGCATTAAAATTCAACGGAACAACAAAGACGAGCCATCTATCTACAAACAAACATAGACAAGCAAAATACTATCAGGTACTAAGTTCATGATAAATTTAAGTTCAATTAATCATATTACTTAAGAACTCCCACTTAGACAGACATCTCTCTAGTCATCTAAGTGATCACGTGATCCAAATCAACTAAACCATGTCCGATCATCACGTGAGATGGAGTAGTTTCAATGGTGAACATCACTATGTTGATCATATCTACTACATGATTCACGCTCGACCTTTCGGTTTCCGTGTTCCAAGGCCATATCTGTATATGCTAGGCTCGTCAAGTATGACCTGAGTATTCCGCGTGTGCAACTGTTTTGCACCCGTTGTATTTGAACGTAGAGCCTATCACACCCGATCATCACGTGGTGTCTCAGCACGAAGAACTTTCGCAACGGTGCATACTCAGGGAGAACACTTCTTGATTATTAAGTGAGAGATCATCTTAAAATGCTACCGTCAATCAAAGCAAGATAAGATGCATAAAGGATAAACATCACATGAAATCAATATAAGTGATATGATATGGCCATCATTATCTTGTGCTTGTGATCTCCATCTTCGAAGCACCATCGTGATCACCATCGTCACCGGCGCGACACCTTGATCTCCATCGTAGCATCGTTGTCGTTATGCCATCTATTGCTTCTACCACTATTGCTACCGCTTAGTGATAAAGTAAAGCAATTACAGGGCGTTTGCATTTCATACAATAAAGCGACAACCATATGGCTCCTGCCAGTTGCCGATAACTTCGGTTACAAAACATGATCATCTAATACAATAAAATATAGCATCACGTCTTGACCATATCACATCACAACATGCCCTGCAAAAACAAGTTAGATGTGCTCTACTTTGTTGTTGCAAATTTTACGTGGCTGCTACGGGCTTTAGCAAGAACCGTTCTTACCTACGCATGAAAACCACAACGATAGTTCGTCAAGTTGGTGCCGTTTTAACCTTCGCAAGGACCGGGCGTAGCCACACTCGATTCAGCTAAAGTGAGAGAGACAAACACCCGCCAGCCACCTTTAAGCACAAGTGCTCGTAACGGTGAAACTAGTCTCGGTAAGCGTACGCGTAATGTCGGTCCGGGCCGCTTCATCTCACAATACCGCCGAACCAAAGTATGACATGTTGGTAAGCAGTACGACTTGTATCGCCCACAACTCACTTGTGTTCTACTCGTGCATATAACATCAACGCATAAAACCTAGGCTCGATACCCTTTGTTGGGGAACGTAGTAATTTCAAAAATTTCCCTCGCACACGCAAGATCATGGTGATGGCATAGCAATGAGAGGGAGAGTGTTAGTCTCACGCCCTCGTGAGACCGTAAGCGGAAGCGTTAGCACAACGCGTTGATGTAGTCATCGTCTTCACGATCCGACCGATCCAAGCACCGAACGTACGGAGCCTCCGAGTTCAGCACACGTTTAGCTCGATGACGATCTCCGGCCTCCGATCCAGCAAAGCTCCGGAGATGAGTTCCGTCAGCATGACGGTGTGGTGATGATGATGATGTTCTACCGGCGCAGGGCTTTGCCTAAACTCCGCGATGATATGACCGAGGTGGAATATGGTGGAGGGGGCACCGCACATGGCTAAGGAACGATCCGTAGATCAACTTGTGTGTCTATGGGGTGCCCCCCCCCCGCCCCCGTATATAAAGGAGCAAGGGGGGAGGCCGGCCGGCCCTTGGGGCGCGCCAAGGAGGGGGGAGTCTGTTGGAAATATGCCCTAGAGGCAATAATAAAAGTATTATTATATTTCATTGTTCATGATAATTGTCTTTTATTCATGCTATAACTGTGTTATCCGGAAATCGTAATACACGTGTGAATACATAGACCACAATATGTCCCTAGTGAGCCTCTAGTTGACTAGCTCGTTGTGATCAATAGATAGTCATGGTTTCCTGGCTATGGACATTGGATGTCGTTGATAACGGGATCACATCATTAGGAGAATGATGTGATGGACAAGACCCAATCCTAAGCATAGCACAAAGATCGTGTAGTTCGTTTGCTAGAGCTTTTCCAATGTCAAGTATCTCTTCCTTAGACCATGAGATCGTGTAACTCCCGGATACCGTAGGAGTGCTTTGCGTGTATCAAACGTCACAACGTAACTGGGTGACTATAAAGGTGCACTACATGTATCTCCAAAAGTGTCTATTGGGTTGACACTGATCGAGACTGGGATTTGTCACTCCGTATGACGGAGAGGTATCTCTGGGCCCACTCGGTAATGCATCATCATAATGAGCTCAAAGTGACCAAGTGGTTGGTCACGGGATCATGCATTACGGTACGAGTAAAGTGACTTGCCGGTAACGAGACTGAACAAGGTATTGGGATACCGACGATCGAGTCTCCGGCAAATAACGTACCAATTGACAAACGGAATTGTATACGGGGTTTGATCGAATCCTCGACATCGTGGTTCAACCGATGAAATCATCGAGGAGCATGTGAGAGCCAACATGGGTATCCAGATCCCGCTGTTGGTTATTACCCGAGAGTCGTCTCGGTCATGTCTGCGTGTCTCCCGAACCCGTAGTGTCTACACACTTAAGGTTCGGTGACGCTAGGGTTGTATGAATATGAGTATGCAGCATACCGAATGTTGTTCAGAGTCCCGGATGAGATCCCGGACGTCACGAGGAGTTTCGGACTGGTCCGGAGGTAAAGAATAATATATAGGAAGTGGTATTTCGGCCATCGGGAAAGTTTCGGGGTCTCCCGGTAATGTACCGGGACCACCGGAAGGGTCCTGGGGGTCCACCGGGTGGGGCCACCCATCCCGGAGGGCCCCACGGGCTGAAGTGGGAGGGGATCCAGCCCATAGTGGGCTGGTGCGCCCTCCTAGGCCCACCCCCTGCGCCTAGGGTTGAAACCCTAGGGTGGGGGGGATGCACCACATGCCTTGGGGGGGGACTCCACCCTTCCTGGCTGCCGCCCCCTTGGGAGATTCAATCTTCCAGGGCCGGCACCCCCCCTGGGGGCCTATATAAAGGAGGCAGGGGGAGGGCAGCCGCACCCTTGTGCTTGGCGCCTCCCTCCCCCTACAACACCTCGTCCTCCTCCCGTAGTCGCTTGGCAAAGCCGTGCTGGAGTTCTGCTGCATCCACCACCACGCCGTCGTCTGCTGGATCATCATCAACCTCTCCTTCCCCTTGCTGGATCAAGAAGGAGGAGACGTCTCCCATCCCGTACGTGTGTTGAACGCGGAGGTGCTGTCCGTTCAACACTTGGACATCGGTGATCTGAATCACGTCGAGTACGACTCCATCATCACCATCCCCTTGAAAGCTTCCGCACGTGATCTACAAGTGGTATGTAGATGCAAACTCACTCCCTTGACTCGTTGCTTAGATGAACTCATAGATGGATCTTGGTGAAACCGTAGGAAATTTTTTAATTTTCTGCAACATTCCCCAACAGTGGCATCATGAGCTAGGTCTATGCGTAGTTCTCTAATGCACGAGTAGAACACAATTTTGTTGTGGGCGTGGATCTTGTCAACTTGCTTGCCACTACTAGTCTTTTCTAGCTTCAGCGGTATTGTGGGATGAAGCGGCCCGACCAACCTTACGTGCGCTTCGTGAGACCGGTTCCACCGATGACATGCACTAGTTGCATAAGGTGGCTGGCGGTGTCTGTCTCTCCCACTTTAGTTGAAGCGGATTCGATGAAAAGGGTCCTTATGAAGGGTAAATAGAAGTTGACAAAATCACGTTGTGGTTATTTGTAGGTAAGAAAACGTTGCTAGAACCCAATTGCAGCCACGTAAAAGATGCAACAACAATTAGAGGACGTCTAACTTGTTTTTGCAGCGATTGTTCATGTGATGTGATATGGCGGAAGTTGTGATGAATGATGATTGATATATTGTGATGTATGAGATCATGTTCTTGTAATAGGATTCACGACTTGCATGTCGATGAGTATGACAACCGCGAGAGCCATAGGAGTTGTCTTTATTTTTGTATGACCTGCGTGTCATTGAAGAACGCCATGTAAATTACTTTACTTTATTGCTAAGCGCGTTAGCCATAGAAGTAGAAGTAGTCGTTGGCGTGACAACTTCATGAAGACACGATGATGGAGATCATGATGATGGAGATCATGGTGTCATGCGGTGACAAGATGATCATGGAGCCCAAGATGGAGATCAATTGAGCTATATGATATTGGCCATATCATGTCACTACTATATAATTGCATGTGATGTTTATTATGTTTATGCATCTTGTTTACTTAGAACAACGGTAGTAAATAAGATGATCCCTACAACAATTTCAAGAAGTGTTCTCCCTAACTATGCACCGTTGCTACAGTTAAAGCACCACGTGATGATCGGGTGTGATAGATCCTTACGTTCACATACAACGGGTGTAAGACAGTTTTACACATGCAAAACACTTAGGGTTAACATGACGAGCCTAGCATGTATAGACATGGCCTCGGAACACGGAGACCGAAAGGTCGAACACGAGTCGTATGGAAGATACGATCAACATGAAGATGTTCATCGACGATGACTAGTCCGTCTCACGTGATGATCGGACACGGCCTAGTCGACTCAGATCGTGTAACACTTAGATGACTAGAGGGATGTCTAATCTGAGTGGGAGTTCATAATTTGATTACATGAACTTAATTATCATGAACTTAGTCTAAAACCTTTGCAAATATGTCTTGTAGATCAAATGGCCAACACTCATGTCAACATGAACTTCAACGCGTTCCTAGAGAAAACCAAGCTGAAAGATGATGGCAGCAACTATACGGACTAGGTCCGGAACCTGAGGATCATCCTCATAGCTGCCAGGAAACAATATGTCCTAGAAGGACCGCTAGGTGACGCTCCTATCCCAGAGAACCAAGATGTTATGAACGCTTGGCAGTCTCGTGCTGATGATTACTCCCTCGTTCAGTGCAGCATGCTTTACAACTTAGAACCAGGGCTCCAAAAGCGTTTTGAGCATCACGGAGCATATGAGATGTTCGAAGAGCTGAAACTAGTTTTCCAAGATCATGCCCGGGTCGAGAGATATGATGTCTCCGACAAGTTCTATAGTTGTAAGATGGAGGAAAACAGTTACACGGTGAGCACATACTCAAGATGTCGAAACCACGCCGAATATGGGCCTATTCTCTACCATATGAGTCGTTTATTCACGAAATTGGGCTGCAAAGGACCAATTTCGGCACGGAAGACGACAATGGGGAAACCGCCCCAAATACCGAAAGTGATCAAGGGTCTATTTCAGGGCGATTTTAAAGGCTCCGGCTAACCATTGGAGATGCCCTAAGAGAAGAGAACATCTATCATTTACTTTTTTTTTTGGGAAGAACATCTACCATTTACAACGCCATTAAGAATACATCAATCAAAACTGTAAACTACTCCTCCGTTTTATAAGAGATTTTTTGACACTAGACTAGTGTCAAAAACACCTTACATTATGAAAAAGCATCTTACATTATGTGACGGAGAGAATATCATCTATCGATTAGTACAACACCACTAGGAATATGCACTGAATTAGAAATTTATATGATCTAATATACATATGCTCAAATAAATCCATACAACACTCATTCTATATTTTCCTAGCTCACCTAAAACCTAAAATAAAATTGTGTCTAGACAAAAAAGGAAACACTTAACTGCAACTTCTTTATATGATTGCTTTTAAGTTCTGGCTCTCGTAATTTATTCAAAATTGTTTGTCCACGTATAGGTTTCGTGAGCCATTGCTGATTTCCCACGTTACACGTGAGAAAGAGCGTTCAAGTGCATGAAGCTCTTTCCATCAGTTCAAACTTGATTATGCTGACGAGTGCAATGCTTAACACTTTGCATCAACTTTAATAAAAGATTGTGTGCATCACTATAATGCAGAGGCCTATGGTTTGAACCTCCTTTTCAAAAGAGAAGAACTGGATAGACCCCTAAGTGAAAACAAGACCTGTGAAGCTACCACGAACACCGCTAACAACATGATTACATACCTTTATATGAAATGTTGTACAGACATGTTGTGAGGATTTTGTAGCACCAACAATCTTAACACGAAATCGACAAAATCTGCAAGCTGAAGGGGAAGACTTGCATGGTCACCAAGTCCAAACCGACTGCACATGCACAGTCGCTGACTACTCTAGTTGCAACGAGACAAAACTGACAAACGCGTTTCCTTGCGCGTCCGGGCGAGGCAAGAAGAGCGCAGTCAGTCGCAAAGCCCAAGACCCTAGTCCTAAACAAAATAAGTCTTCTTGGACCGCGTCTTCATCACTGTCCAAACCTCCAACGAAGCTGCCACTCTGCTTTCTCGCTCGCCCGCTTTGATTCTAGCCATATATATATATATATATACGGATTGCAGCTTTGCATCGAAGGGCACTCTGCTTCATCCACTGCAAGCTCCACCTCCACGCACAACCAGACGAAGCAGCCAGCTTAATATGACGCAGAAGATTGTGATCGCGGTGCAGATGGCGAGCAGCAGGTGCCGGTCCAAGGTGCTGGCGCTGGTGGCGGCCACGCCGCGGGTGGACTCGGTGGCGCTGGCCGGGGACGCCAAGGATCAGATGGTGGTCGTCGGCGAGTGCGTCGATTCCGTACTATGATTATGAGATATGGCGATGGACGTCAAAACGGCATTCCTTAACGGATATCTTAAGGAAGAGTTGTATATGATACAGCCGGAAGGTTTTGTCGATCCTAAGAACGCTAACAAAGTATGCAAGCTCCAACGATCCATTTATGGAATGGTGCAAGCATCTCGGAGTTGGAACATTCGCTTTGATGAGATGATCAAAGCGTTTGGGTTTATGCAGAGTTATGGAGAAGCCCGCGTTTACAAGAAAGTGAGTGGGAGCTCTGTAGCATTTTTCATATTATATGTAGATGACATACTCTTGATGGGAAATGATATAGAACTTCTGGACATCATTAAGGCCTACTTGAATAAGTGTTTTTCAATGAAGGACGTTGGAGAAGCTGCTTATATATTAGGCATCAAGATCTATAGGGATAGATCAAGACGCCTCTAGGTATTTCGCAAAGCACATACCTTGATAAGATTTTGAAGAAGTTCAAAATGGATCAGTCCAAGAAGGGGTTCTTGCCTATGTTACAAGGTGTGAGATTGAGCTCGGCTCAATCCCCGACCACGGCAAAAGATAAAGAAGAGATGAGTGCCATCCCCTATGCTTCAGCCATAGGATCTATTATGTATGCCATGCTGTGTACGGACTGATGTAAACCTTGCCGTAAGTTTGGTAGCAAGGTACCAAAGTAATCCCGCAAGGAACACTGGCAGCGGTCAAGAATATCTGAAGTACCAAAAGGACAAAGGACATGTTTCGCGTTTATGGAGGTGACAAAGAGCTCGTCAGAAGGGTTACGTCGACGCTAGCTTCGACACAGATCTGGATGACTCTAAATCACAAACCGGATACGTGTATATGTTGAATGGTGGAGCGATGGTGGTGCAGCTACAAGCGAGCGTCGTGGCGGGATCTACATGTGAAGCGAGAATACATGGCAGCCTCGGAGGCAGCGCATGAAGCAATTTGGGTGAAGGAGTTCATCACCGACCTAGAGTCATACCCAATGTGTCGGGCCGATCAAACTCTTCTGTGACAACACCGGAGCTATTGCCCTAGCCAAGGAGCCTGGTTTCACAAGAAGACCAGCACATCAAGCGTCGTTTCAACTCCATCCGTGAAAATGTTCAAGATGGAGACATAGATATTTGCAAAGTACATACGGATCTGAATGTCGCAGATCCGTTGACTAAACCTCTCTCGCGAGCAAAACATGATCAACACCAGAACTCTATGGGTGTTCGATTCATCACAATGTAACTAGATTAGTGACTCTAGTGCAAGTGGGAGACTGTTGGAAATATGCCCTAGAGGCAATAATAAAAGTATTATTATATTTCATTGTTCATGATAATTGTCTTTTATTCATGCTATAAGCGTGTTATCCGGAAATCGTAATACACGTGAATACATAGACCACAATATGTCCCTAGTGAGCCTCTAGTTGACTAGCTCGTTGTGATCAACAGATAGTCATGGTTTCCTGGCTATGGACATTGGATGTCGTTGATAACGGGATCACATCATTAGGAGAATGATGTGATGGACAAGACCCAATCCTAAGCATAGCACAAAGATCGTGTAGTTCGTTTGCTAGAGCTTTTCCAATGTCAAGTATCTCTTCCTTAGACCATGAGATCGTGTAACTCCCGGATACCGTAGGAGTGCTTTGGGTGTATCAAACATCACAACGTAACCGGGTGACTATAAAGGTGCACTACAGGTATCTCCGAAAGTGTCTGTTGGGTTGACACGGATCGAGACTGGGATTTGTCACTCCGTATGATGGAGAGGTATCTCTGGGCCCACTCGGTAATGCATCATCATAATGAGCTCAAAGTGACCAAGTGGTTGGTCATGGGATCATGCATTACGGATGCGAGTAAAGTGACTTGCCGTGTGAGACCAACAAGGTATTGGGATACCGACGATCGAGTCTCGGGCAAGTAACGCATCGATTGACAAAGGGAATTGTATCTGAGGTTTGATCGAATCCTCGACATCATGGTTCAACCGATGAAATCATCGAGGAGCATGTAGGAGCCAACATGGGTATCCAGATCCCGCTGTTGGTTATTGCCCGAGAGTCGTCCGGTCATGTCTGCGTGTCTCTGAACCCGTAGGGTCTACACATAAGGTTCGGTGGCGCTAGGGTTGTATGAATATGAGTATGCAGCATACCGAATGTTGTTGAGTCCGGATGAGATCCCGGACGTCACGAGGAGTTTAGGAATGGTCCGGAGGTAAAGAATAATATATAGGAAGTGGTATTTCAGCCATCGGGAAAGTTTGGGTCTCTCGCTAATGTCTGGGACCACGGAAGGGTCCTGAGGTCCACCGGTGGGGCCACCCATCCGGAGGGCCCCACGGGCTGAAGTGGGAGGAGCCAGCCCATAGTGGGCTGGTGCGCCTAGGCCCACCTTGCGCCTAGGGTTGAAACCCTAGGGTGGCGCGCCACATGCCTGTGGGGACTCCACCCCGCCGCCGCCCCTTGGGAGATTCAATCTCCAGGGGCAGCGCCCCCTGGGGCCTATATAAGGAGGGCAGGGGAGGCAGCCGCACCCTGTGCTTGGCGCCTCCCCCCGCAACACCTCGTCCTCCTCCGTAGTCGCTTGGCGAAGCCTCTTGGAGTTCTGCTGCATCCACCACCACGCCGTCGTTCTGCTGGATCATCATCAACCTCTCCTTCCCCCTTGCTGGATCAAGAAGGAGGACACATCTCCCGTCTCGTACGTGTGTTGAACGCGGAGGTGATGTCCGTTCAGCACTTGGACATCGATGATCTGAATCACGTTGAGTACGACTCCATCATCACCATCCCCTTGAAAGCTTCCGCACGCGATCTACAAGTGGTATGTAGATGCAAACTCACTCCCTTGACTCGTTGCTTAGATGAACTCATAGATGGATCTTGGTGAAAGCGTAGGAAATTTTTTAATTTTCTGCAACGTTCCCCAACAGAGTCCTCCTCCTAGTGGGAGTAGGACTCCCCTTTCCTAGTCCAACTAGGAAGGAGGAAGGGGGAAGGAAAGAGGGGAGAGAGAGGGAAGAGGGGCGCGCCCCCCCCTAGTCCATTCGGACTCCCCATGGGAGGCGCGCCACCTCCGGCTGCTGCCCTCTCTCTCCCCTCAGCCCACTAAGGCCCAATACTTCCTCGGGGTTCCGGTAACCCCTCCCACTCCGTTTTCTCCGAAATCACCGGAACACTTCCGGTGTTTGAATATAGTCGTCAATATATCAATCTTTATGTCTCGACCATTTGAGACTCCTCGTCATGTCCGTGATCACATCCGGACTCCAAACAAATTTCGTACATCAAAACTTATAAACTCATAATAAAACTGTCATCGTAATGTTAAGCGTGCGGACCCTACGGGTTCGAGAACTATGTAGACATGACCTAGAACTATTCTCGGTCAATAACCAATAGCGGGACCTGGATGCCCATATTGGTTCCTACATATTCTACGAAGATCTTTATCGGTCAAACCACATAACAACATACGTTGTTCCCTTTGTCATTAGTATGTTACTTGCCCGAGATTTGATCGTCGGTATCCAATACCTAGTTCAATCTCGTTACCGGCAAGTCTCTTTACTCGTTCTGTAATGTATCATCCGTAACCAACTCATTGGTCACATTGCTTGCAAGGCTTATAATGATGTGCATTACCGAGAGGGCCCAGTGATACCTCTCCGACGATCGGAGTGACAAAACCTAATCTCGAAATATGCCAACTCAACATGTACCTTCGGAGACACCTGTAGTACTCCTTTATAATCACCCAGTTACATTGTGACGTTTGGTAGTACCCAAAGTGTTCCTCCGGTAAACGGGAGTTGCATAATTCTCATAGTTACAGGAACATGTATAAGTCATGAAGAAAGCAATAGCAGTATACTAAATGATCAAGTGCTAGGCTAACGGAATGGGTCATGTCAATCATAATATTCTTCTAATGATGTGATCCCACTAATCAAATGACAACACATGTCTATGGTCAGGAAACATAACCATCTTTGATCAATGAGCTAGTCAAGTAGAGGCATACTAGTGACTATGTGTTTTGTCTATGTATTCACACATGTATCATGTTTCCGGTTAATACAATTCTAGCATGAATAATAAACATTTATCATGATATGAGGAAATAAATAATAACTTTATTATTGCCTCTAGGGCATATTTCCTTCAAAAACTATCATATTACTTTGCTACCGATTACTTGCTGCAGATAATTAATCTCCAAGTGTGGTTGAATTGACAACTCTGCTGCTAATACCTTCAAAAATTCTTTGGCTCCCCTTGTGTCGAATCTATAAATTCGGGTTGAATACTCTACCCTCGAAAACTATTGTGATCCCCTATACTTGTGGGTTATCACACATCTACTTCACATACATAAAGGTGAATCATCTCATTTACACATGTACATCTGTGCCCTTCGAGGATGGTATACTACTTGACCCCTCTCTCGTGTGCATACATAGGTGTGACCGGAGCTACACATTCATTTAGGAGGAGTCCAAACTCAAGAGAACAACACCATCCAAGAGGGAAGCTTGGCAGCGGAGAAGGAACTGTTGAGAAGAAGGCCAAGTTCCACCAGCACCGATGGGTGTCCATGAGAAGGTGACATGCTGCGAGCCTCTGGATACCCCGTGCGCATGGGCCTTTGGACCCCGTGTGCACGGGCTAAGTCCCCAAGTCTCTGGATACCCCGTGCACAAGGGCTCTACTTACCTCGTGCGCACGGGGCCTCCTGCGTGCAACTGTTGGGCTTTGCCCATGTAGTCCCTATTATGCCCCTACTTACCCCTTCATGTCTAGGACCTATATATATATACTCCTCCTCCACCTCATTTGTAGGATAGCTAAGAATATATCTAGACATTGGAGCTTAGCTCATGTACCTCCCCTTGTGGGATTCCTCTTGAGAGAGGGACACTCCATTGGAGTTCAATACCTTCATTGGAGAAGATACTTAGGGATTCAAGACCCCTTCTAGGGAAGGATCTATCTAGATCATCAAGACCTCATCTCCATTGGATTTGGGACGAACTCTACCTTGTATCTTTCCCTTTGATTGTTCATGTACCTTGTGGATCTTGTGTGTTTGATTGTCTAGTGGATGTGTGATTCGACTTGTTCTTGAGTGTTTCTCTTGTGATTTCCCCTCGTGTTCTTCGTGTTCTTCGCGTTCCTCTTCGTAGCCACCTCCAATTTGTGAACATCCGGACAAATTGGGGCACTTCAGCCCATGCACACAACATCATGGTATCATGAGCCATGTTGACACGAATTTGGAGCCCCACCCCTCATGTTCTAGCCTAATTGGTTAAACAGGTAGGGTGAGGACATCGCCCATCCAATTTTTCTAGATCTAGTCTATGAATCAAGCGATATATATCTAACTTGGGTTAAGGTGTGATGGCTTGTGTGGAAATAAAATGGTAGCATGTAACACTTAGGTCGCCCCAAGGGCTTGGTAGTGGGCTCCGCAACGTGTCCATGTGTTCCTGTGATCTGTTTTCATTGCATCACGGTGGAGTCGGAGACGTGGTAGCATCGTTCAGGCGATGATAGGTCACAATGGATTAGATCGACACAAGCCATCCACATCTTTTCTTCTAAGTTCATCTTCAAAATAAGGATATGTTTTTGAGAAGGATTACATTATCTATAAATCTAGAATTCAGATAAATATACACACACATATGAATATATTCTATATCTTCTTTATATTCTGATAAGAAAATGAAAGGATAATAAGAAAATTAAAAAAAAGAGGGTATTGATATATATTATGATCTCATTTGCTTTCTTGGTATTTTAAATATAATATTAATACTTCAAGTTGCTGAGTTGAGAAAGAGATGGTTGAATCAAAAGAATTCCTTTTTTGAAGTTCAGTTTTTATCTGAAATTATCTATACCTAGCATGTAGCCGAGCAACCATGGTTTGGTCTGCATGACTCGTTGCATTCGCGGCTGGGCAGAGAAGAAAAGCGCCCTTCATGCAAGTTTGTTTGATTCCTATGCATACTTAGCTCTTCCACTAAAGAGGGTATGAAAATAGGAAGGCCAACCACTACATAAAGCACGTATGTGTTTGTCTGTCGTGAAGTTAGGGTCGCTATGCCGTGAGGGGGTGGGGTGATGGCGATCACATTAGGGGCGGCTCTATTTTCTTGTTTTGATGTGTGGACTTTGTTTTGTCGTGGCCATGCCGTTCTCGGGTGGCCTAAATTTTGTTGGCTGACCGTTGAATCTTGTAGGAGTTTTTCTTTTTTTAAAACTGAAAATCTTTTACTCCCTCCGTCCTAAAATTCTTGTCTTGGATTTGTCTAGATACGGATGTATCTAATACTAAGACGTGACTTGATACATCTATATTTAGATAAATGTAAGACAAGAATTTTGGGACGGAGGGAGTACTATTTTTGTTGGTTGTGTGCACATACGGCTAGCTTATGAAAATCAATCTTTTTTTTTTGAGAAATTCTGAAAATCAATCAGAAGGGCAAAAAATCTTCGTTTATGCGTTCTGGTTGTGTGTAGTGGGCTTTCTTTTACTTGAGCTCTCGTGGGCCGTCTCTTCTCTCTCCGGATTGACAAAGAAAGGAGTGTCACTCCACATTGTGGGCTGCTGCTGCTTCGACCCCACCACCTCCCCGCATCAGCTGTGACGAGATGAGCCGCCGCCGCCGCCCATGCTCGCCGCCGCCGCCGCCCGCGCCGGTGCCGCCGCTGGAGGACGACAACCTGCTCTCCGAGATACTCCTCCGCCTCCCGCCAGATCCGTCCTCCCTCCCTCGCGCCTCCCTCGTCTCCAAGCGCTGGCTCGGCCTCGTCTCCGACCCCGGCTTCTCTCGCCGCTTCCGCCTCCACCACCGCCACAACCCTCCTCTCCTTGGTTTCTTCGAGGGCTTCCGTTTCCAACCTATAATGGATCCCCCCAATCGTGTCCCGGATGGCCACTTCTCCGTGCGCATCGACACCGGCGGCATGTTCAGGAATTTTGGATCCCGCCATGGCCTCCTACTCCACTTCCACGGAACAGGGAACCAGCTCCTGGTGTGGGACCCCTTCAACGTCGCCCAGCACCGCGTAGCCGTTCCCCCAGGGTTCGATGAGAAGAAGACCTTTATCGGTGGGGCGGTGTATCGCACCGCCGGAGAGATCCAACACTTCCAAGTGGTCTTGGTAAGCGCAGAGACAGACGAGCTTCAGCATAGACAGGTCATCGCCCGCGTTTACTCGTCGGAGACTGGCGCATGGGGTGATCGCATCTCAACACCATATCCATCCAGACTTCCCACCAAGAATTGTATGGGCTTTACTCTGAGTGTGCTAGTTGGGCATTCCCTTTACTGGTTGTTCGTGGACATATCGACTGGCAGAGTGGATGGCATAGTTGAGTTTGATTTGGAGATGCAGATCCTAGCTGTGAAACCGGTGCCAGTCGATATTGCCAAGGAAAAACATGGCAAATTCCAGCTTATGCGGGCAGAGGGCGGTGGCCTTGGTATTCTCTTTCTGTTAAAATTCCGCGCCCAGTTATGGAAGATGGAGACCGGTTCTGATGGTGTTGCATCATGGGTGCTGGGAAGAACCGTTGAACTGGACAAGCTACTTCCCCTGGTAGAGGAAGAGAACTCAGAAGAGGAGGAGTGCTCAGAAGTGGAAGATAACGAGTTCCCGTTCCCAGGTATACAAGGGTTTGCTGAATACAATAATGTGGTTTTCCTATGGACACATGTCCACAACTTCACAGTCCAGCTTGAGTCACTGCAGTTCAAGAAAGTGTCCAAAATACACATGTTGGCTCGCTATTATCCATTTGAAAGTGCCTATGCTGCAGGTATGCCTTTACATTGTGGGTATAACAAAAAATCTAGATATTATTTGTAATTGGTTGACTGAATGCCATTTTCACATCCTTCCGCTCTAAGCTAATAATTTTAGGTGCCATATGAATTGTTTCTTTTGCTACTTGATGATCTTTTCTCAACATATAGCGATTTTGTTCTAGTGTTTCTTTTTGGATGTTTGTGTGGTGTTGTTCTATGTAAAGGTTATGATTTGGAAAAACAACTTTTAGTGGTAGCTAGCCAGTTCCGCTTTTCTAGAGAGGTGATTTTACCATATCGTGATTTTTAGTTCCCTTAGTTGAAACCAGTTGTGCACCTCCTTTGTCAAAAAATTAGATAAAATGTAGCAATGTTTTTCTTTGTTGTTCTCATACTCTATTATGGACTTATATGGTTTGAATCAGAGGTGTGAAATTCATTATCTGTTTACTCTGTTGACATCCTAGAATGAAACAATGACAAAAAGATAAACAGTTTTTTGTAGAATAATTGAACTAAATTTTATTGTTGGCTGCCTATTGGCATATTCAAGAATTGTATAACGTTAGTATTAATGCATAGCTACAGTGCAGATGCTTCTCAAGATGAGATACATAACGTTTGGAAATTGAGACAACTACATGACAAAAAAAAATAGCTTGAACCAAGCGAGATGTCGAATAGGTAGATTAGTTGGCACATTATGAAGCTTTCATTCATTCAATATTGTTATCACTAGTCTTACTAATCTTAAATCCACAATAATGACTTGGTTTGATACTTGAAAAACATTTGTTCTGCCAGTGGCAAGTTAGAAAAATAATAATATGAGTTTATTTCATCTTTGCCGGTTAAATGTATTTGAACATATGAATAGTCATGATCCTTTTTATTGCTAGAGTTTATTAGTATGGCTATATTTTATTTTATCCAATATGGCATGGAGCGAGCTTAAGCATAATTTTAGGTAACTTGCCCCTTCAGGTCAGGTCAGCTAATAGTCTGAGTGCGCATATTCTTCATTTTTATGACACTAGTCAGTATATTCTTTTTTGAGAATATTCTCTTTGTTTGATAGTAGATGGGTGTATGTTTATCATGATATATTAAACCTGAGTTATTTTCCTCAAATTGTATATGTGTGCTTATCCAAATATCTCATCGATTTCCCCTCGTATCTACTTATTCTGATACGAATGGTAGTATTAGTGCATAGCTGCAGTGCAGATGTTTCTCAAGACGAGATACATAATGGTTGGAATGCCCCCTTGTAGGCACGGGCATTGGTGGTGGACATGATGGAGCTAAACTTTTGCACAATACATAAGATGATTGGTCAGATGGATATGCTATTGTGACGTATTAATAGAGTAAGTAAGCTTATCTTTAAATAGTAGCACAATGAAATATTTCCCTTTCTTTTGCTTCATTGATAATTTCTGTTTACTTTTACGGGTTGCAACATTGCATTTGCTATTTTTGTGGCTACGAATCGATGAGATCCAAATGTGATTTGTAAGTTGTCCCCTGTACACAAGTAATTGATGCCCATAATACTGAGCATTTGGCTTTGAACTTCGTCTTTTTAAACTCGGGCCTATATAAATTCCATTTCACATTGCTGTTCACTGGGATTGTTGTAATGCCGAGTGCTAGGTTGCATATTTTTTTTAATAATCTTACTTGATATATCTGGTTCTTTTCAGTAACTCTATTGTTTATTTTCGCTCGTCCTCACTAATTACTCCCTTCGTTCCTTAATATAAGACCTTTTAGCTATTTCAAAATATTGACTGCATACATACTAAAATGTGTGAACATACATACTAAAATGTGTGTAGATACATACGAATCAAGAAAAAGCTAGAAGGTCTTTATATTAGGGAACGGAGGGAGTATTTGAGATTGAAAACATGCAAAACATTAAAGCTAAATCTTGCAAATACAATTTCGAGATAGTATCGAACTTATAATATTCTCACTACAGTTTTTCACCCTCAGTTTGTAACTAAAATTTACGTATCAGATTTCTAAATCCAAAGTGAGAACTGTTTACTATACTACGTTAAGGTTTTATGTTTACATTTTTTTCATAAGACAATAATAAATCTGAACACATAGTTTTTGTTTTTACCTTGGCTGCCTTGACTATGGTCTTCCCTAATACCTTTGTTAAATCTCTTCCAAGATTCACCTTGAATACATCCCTTATGCTCTCTCCATTCAGACCAAAGTACCTAAATCAAAGGTCTTCCACCTCGAGAACTTTTGGGTTGACCACCCAGGCTTCACAGAGTTATTCCGACAAGCTTGGAGTCTCCCTTCGAAACACTGAGATGGCAGAGGCACATCTCGTATATTTTCTACTCCCTCCATTCCAAAACAAGTCTCGTGGTTTTAGTTCAATTAGAGGAGCCTTTAAAATCCGGAGCAGAAATCCTTCCCGCCTCTCATCGCTGTTTGCAAATTGGAACTTAGCCGTCAACCTTATCAACGGACTTGAAGAACAAAGGCCTATTGTTGACTTTAGGAATTTACCAACCCCTATATATCACCTCTGAATTGATACGGAATCTGCTATTCTTGACTCTTTAGTTAAACATACGTATCACAATGTAACCTGCTGCACATGGCAGTCATCATTGGAGTGAATCATGACCGAACAAGGAGCAGTTCCATCCAAATAAATCTCACCTTTTGAATGAAGGCAGTATAAATTGCTACAAGTGGAACACTTACATAGTCAATTTAGTCTTGATCAAGTACTAAATGATTAATGCTCCGCAGGTATCAAGGAGGTGCAGAGATGGCTTGGTGGGTGTAGGCTCTTCTGTTCCGCGTGGCCGAGATGCAGAAATGGCTTGTCCGGCTGCGACCATTTGGCGTGGTCCCTCTTCGTACTACTCGCAGCGCACACAGGTGAACTGAACTGTGCAGACAGTGAGCTTGTAGGAATTTAATCGCCTAAGTTGCTGACTAGCGTCTATTATTATGCTGAAACTTTTATCGGGTCCTGGCTAATGAGTGTTGGATGCTGAACTGTTAACTGCCTTCCTGGTGCTGCTTTCCTTCCTCGTTTTCTTTGATGATGAGATGCGGCTACTAGAGTATTGGTTGAGTTGGCTTCTGAACTGAAGATACAAGATAGTCTGCTTTGTGTTGCCAGTTGTTGTCATGCCACGCGTGTCATTTTTTCACTGTCATCCGAGAAATATGCTCCGTCCATTAAGCCAAGGTTAAGCCCTGTAAACTGCTCAGCCCTAAAATGTTAAGCGAAGAAATACGCGTCCTCCATTAAATCAATATTCAGCGCCTTATGCGCTGCTTATAGGAGGTGTTTGGTCAAACCGGCGCACACACCCCTCCCCCTTGGGCTTGGCCCATTTAAGACCCTTTTTTTCTGGTTTGGATCGTTTGTCAAACAAGCCAAGTTCTTTGACCGCTTGAGCTACTTTTTTTTTCTCGCCGGGTTTTTCTAGAGTGGTTTCCTTGGTTTTTTCCAGGTTGAGTTGTGTGCGATTTTCTTTTTCCCCCTTCTCAATTTTTTCACTCTTCTTCAAAATTTGCCGTTTTTTCAAAATCGTGAGCTTTTCTTAAATTTTCACACATTTTTCAAATTCATAAAAAGAAATTAAAACTATTTTTATCACTTTTTCCTTCTTTTTTTTCAAAATCCCTTAACTTTTTTCAAAACCCATGAACGTTTTTAGGGAAAAAATATATATATGCGAACTTTTTTGAAATTTATGAACTATTTTCAAATCCATGATATTGTTTTTCAAATTTCTTCAATTTTACGAATTTTTGGAAGTCAAGAGTCATTGGTTAACCAGTCAACTCGTGAATGGTCAAATGGTCCACCTGTCTGCCGGTCAACTGACCCATCTCGCAACCCATCAGGCATAGCTGGGCCGGCCAGCACACGCGCGCACGAGCGCCAGTAGGCCTAAATGGCGCTTAAGGCACTGGTTAGAAGCCCTCATATTGATGCTGCTGCCGGGGACACGGGTTCAGCGTCTGGCCTGGTTAGGAGACGGACAACGGGAGACCACGCTAAGGCAGAACCTCCTCTATGCTTTGGTGGGTATAAGGGCATCTCGAGCCACGCCCCCAACAAGGGAGGCCTAGGCGATTTTTTCAGGCGGCCAAAAAAAACGCACAACAAGCCCTCAGGGCCGCCGAAAATCGCCGGTTCGGACCTTTTTCCGCCCGTGGTCACAGAGCAACCAGCGCTGTTGGGAGCCGTTAGAGCTCGGCGCTAGGAAAAGCACGCTGGCCCACACCGGCAGGGAAAAGTCAAGTTTTCTTCCCAGACTCGCCTCGCACCCCAGCGCCCTCGGCCACCACTAGTCAGTATCCGGCGACGGCGCCGCCTACTCCGCTAGATAGCCATTCCCACGGAAAATAGCGATTAACCATTGCAGCAGCCTCCCCGCAAACACTAGGCGCTGCCGCCGCCGCTTCGGCCGCGGAGGCGCGGTTTAACGGCGGGTAAACGCCACCGGCGCAAGGTGTTCGGCATTTTGATGACTTCGGCGATGGACTCCGATGAGGAGGAAGAGCTCGCCAGGCTTCTTGGAGGAAGAAGCGCGCCGACGTCCGTGAAGAAGAGCATCGATGGTGCTCGCCGCCCTCGCCAAATTGGCGAGCAATGAAAAGCCGCGTCGAGGTGGCTCGGCGCCGGGGGTGAAAGCAAAGAACCGACATCGCTCGCAAGGCTCTCGCATGCTCTACTCCGACTACTTCGCCGATGCTCCACTTCATGGCGAGAGAATATTTCGGCGCCGTTATCGGATGAGCCGAAGCTCTTCCTCGAGATTGTGAATTCCATCCGGAGTTCGACAACTACTTCAAGTGCAAGATGGATTGACTTGGCGCTCTTGGATTCACCTCCATCCGAAGTGCACGACAATGATGAGGATGCTTGCATATGGAGCTCCCAAAGATTCACTCGACGACTATGGGCTCATGGCCGAGTCCACCAGCATAGAGTGTTTCTACAAGTTCTGTCTGGCGGTGGTGGCGTGTTTGGGCCACAATACTTGAGAGCACCCAATGCGGAAGACACCGCCGGATCCTAGCCTGAATGCAGCAAGAGGATTTCTGGGATGCTTGGAAGCATCGATCGCATGCATTGAAATGGAAGAACTGCCCATTTGGTTGGCGGGGATGTACAAAGGCGCCAAAGGCGGTTGCGATGTGGTGCTTGAGGCGGTAGCCACACAGACCTCTGGATTTGGCACTCCTTCTTTGGTATGCCAGAACTCACAATGACATCAACGTCTTTGCAAAGCTTTCCTGTTTTGCCAAGCTCGTTAAGGGCCATTCTCCTCCGGTGAACTTCGAGATCAATGGGCACCAATACAACAAGGGTACTATCTAGTCGACGGCATCTATCCGAGATGGTCGACATTTGTGAAGACGATCTCAAACCACGTGCCAGAGGCAAGAACGCTGGTTTGCGAAGCTTCAGGAGGCTTGCGGGAAGGATGTCGGCGGGCACTTGGTGTGCTCCAATCTTGATTCGCCGTTGTTCGGTACCCTTTCGCACTGGTCGAAAGATCAAATGTGGGAGATCATGACTTGCTGTGTCATCTTGCACAACATGATCATCGAGAGCGAGCAAGAAGACCCAGTGTTTGACATCGAACCATATCTGAGCAGGTCCTCTAGCGAAGTTGATCACCACTACCGCAACTTGGACTGCCTATCTCGATATCGTCAAGAGATCCGAGACCCACAGTGCATCGAATCGCAGAAAGATCTGATTGAGCACCTATGGAGGCTCAAGGGGACGCCAGCGTGATGAAATACGAGTTTTATTTGTTGAACTATATAATTTGTATTGAACTATTTGTTGTTGTACTATTTTGTTGAAGTATTTGATTTTTCTGTGATGAAATATGTGATAAGGAATAATTATGTTGATAATTGAACGCCGAGAGACGGCGAAACCACGCCGAATATGGGCCTATTCTCGCCCATATGGGTCGTTTATTCGCCGAAATTGGGCTGCAAAGTGGACCAATTTCGCGCTGGGGCGACGATGGGTGAAAACCGCCCCAATACCGAGTGTGTATCATGGCTCGCCCTGAGGCGATTTTTGTGCGTCCTGGGGGGGCCAACGGCTGGAGATGCCCTAAGAGAAGAGAACATCTATCATTTACTTTTTTTTTGCGGGGAAGAACATCTACCATTTACAACGCCATTAAGAATACATCAATCAAAACTGTAAACTACTCCCTCCGTTTTATAATGTGAGACCTTTTTTTGACACTAGACTAGTGTCAAAAAACACCTTACATTATGAAAAAGCATCTTACATTATGTGACGGAGAGAATATCATCTATCGATTAGTACAACACCACTAGGAATATGCACTGAATTAGAAATTTATATGATCTAATATACATATGCTCAAATAAATCCATACAACACTCATTCTATATTTTTCCTAGCTCACCTAAAACCTAAAATAAAATTGTGTCTAGACAAAAAAAAGGAAACACTTAACTGCAACTTCTTTATATGATTGCTTTTAAGTTCTGGCTCTCGCAATTTATTCAAAAATTGTTTGTCCACGTATAGGTTTCGTGAGCCATTGCTGATTTCCCACGTTACACGTGAGAAAGAGCGTTCAAGTGCATGAAGCTCTTTCCATCAGTTCAAACTTCTGATTGCGTTGACGAGTGCATGAAGCTTAACACTTTGCATCAACTTTAATAAAAGATTGTGTGCATCACTATAATGCAGAGGCCTATGGTTTGAACCTCCTTTTCAAAAGAGAAGAACTGGATAGACCCCTAAGTGAAAACAAGACCTGTGAAGCTACCACGAACACCGCTAACAACATGATTACATACCTTTATATGAGCGCTTGTGTTTGTACATGTTGTGAGGATTTTGTAGCACCAACAATCTTAACACGAAATCGACAAAATCTGCAAGCTGAAGGGGAAGACTTGCATGGTCACCAAGTCCAAACCGACTGCACATGCACAGTCGTCGCTGACTACTCTAGTTGCAACGAGACAAAACTGACAAACGCGTTTCCTTGCGCGTCCGGGCGAGGCAAGAAGAGCGCAGTCAGTCGCAAAGCCCAAGACCCTAGTCCTAAACAAAATAAGTCTTCTTGGACCGCGTCTTCATCACTGTCCAAACCTCCAACGAAGCTGCCACTCTGCTTTCTCGCTCGCCCGCTTTGATTCTAGCCATATATATATATATATACGGATTGCAGCTTTGCATCGAAGGGCACTCTGCTTCTCATCCACTGCAAGCTCCACCTCCACGCACAACCAGACGAAGCAGCCAGCTTAATATGACGCAGAAGATTGTGATCGCGGTGCAGATGGCGAGCAGCAGGTGCCGGTCCAAGGTGCTGGCGCTGGTGGCGGCCACGCCGCGGGTGGACTCGGTGGCGCTGGCCGGGGACGCCAAGGATCAGATGGTGGTCGTCGGCGAGTGCGTCGATTCCGTCAAGCTCACCAGCGCGCTCCGCAGGAAGGTCGGCCACGCGCAGCTGCTGCAGGTCGGCGACGCCAAGAAGGAGGACGGGAAGAATTCGGCGGCCGCGGCCGTGGTCGAATACTACCCGTACGGCTACTACCACCCATCGCAACCGGCGCCGGTCAACTTCTTCTACGAGCAGCAGCACTGCCATGCTGCTGCCGCCGTGGAGGCGTACGGGTACCCATGCTCGCGGCCGGAGCCGGGCATATGTTCGGTAATGTAGAGCACATCACATGCTGATAGGGTAGCGCGTTGATTACTTGCACGGACTTATGCCGGTCGTACTGGGCGATCAAGAGCTCGCCACCTCTGAAGTTTTCATGGTGGTATCGGACTTGAGGAAGGAGTATCTATTAAGGTTCAGCTAGCTACTGTGTGAGTTTCAGTTAGTTAAGCTTCCTTCGATTTCAGGTCTTGTGTTCTGAAAGAGCAGAGTTTCTGACAACAAACAAGCGGACCGTCAGCATGAAAAGTCCGGTTTCGAGTCCAACAAAATCTGTCACGGGCTGGAAAAACTAATACTCCCTCCGTCCCTAAGTATGACTAGCACATATACCCGTGCGTTGCAACGGGAGAAAAATTGGACATGTCCTCAAATTAAATGAAAATTGTATGTGCAAACACAGCTGTTCTTCACTACAAGGAAAGCGTTAATTGTTATGTCCATTATTTAAAAGTGTGCTATCCATTACAAAATAGTATTTGGTATATCTTTTTCAATAAGAACGTGTATTAATTGAATATGTAGTACAAGGTTAGATTACCTCCACCCATATTTACTCAGGCTTGTGCAATACTCAGAAAATTTAGTGTACTGTATGACAATCATGAAACCACACCGAACCAGGACCATGGTCCAAAATGTCACTATCATCTACTCCCTCCATTCCGATTTACTCGTCGTGGTTTTAGTTCAAATTTGAACTAAAACCACGACGAGTAAATCAGAACGGAGGGAGTATAATCAATTGAACACCCACACTAAAATGGATGTAAAGACTGCATTCCTGAATGGATTTTATGATTATGAAATTTGGCAAATGGATGTAAAGACTGCATTCCTGAATGGATTTCTGGAAGAAGAGTTGTATATGATGCAATCAGAAGGTTTTATCGATCCAAAGGGAGCTAACAAAGTGTGCAAGCTCCAGCGATCCATTTATGGACTGGTGCAAGCATCTCGGAGTTGGAATAAACGCTTTGATAGTGTGATCAAAGCATTTGGGTTCATCTGACTTTTGGAGAAGCCTCAGTATTTACAAGAAAGTGAGTGGGAGCTCTGTAGCATTTCGATATTATATGTAGATGACATATTACTGATCGAAATGATATAGAATTTCTGGATAGCATAAAAGGATACTTGAATAAGAGTTTTCAATGAAAGACCTCGGTGAAGCTGCATACATATTGGGCATCAAAATCTATAGAGATAGATCAAGGCGCTTAATTGGACTTTCACAAAGCACATACCTTGACAAGATTTTGAAGAAGTTCAAAATGGATCAAGCAAAGAAAGGGTTCTTGCCTGTGTTGCAAGGTGTGAAGTTGAGTAAGACTCAATGCCCGACCACCGCAGAAGATAGAGAGAAATGAGAGATGTTCCTATGCTTCAGCCATAGGCTCTATCATGTATGCAATGCTGTGTACCGACCTGATGTGTGCCTTGCTATAAGCTTAGCAGGAGGTACCAAAGTAATCCAGAGTGGATCATCGGACAGCGGTCAAGAACATCTGAAATACGAAAAGGACTAAGGATATGTTTCTCGATATGGAGGTGACAAAGAGCTCATCGTGGCGGTTACGTTGATGCAAGCTTTGACACTGATCCGGACGATTCTAAATCGCAGACGGGATACGTATTTACACTAAACGGAGGAGCGGTTGGTGCAGTTCTAAACAAAGCGTCGTGGCGGGATCTACATGTGAAGCGGAGTACATAGCAGCTTCGGAAGCAGCTAATGAAGGAGTCGGATGAAGGAGTTCATATCCGATCTAGGTGTCATACCTAGTGCATCGGGTCCAATGAAAATCTTCGTGACAATCTTGGAGCAATTGCCTTAGCAAAGGAATCCAGATTTCACAAGAGGACCAAGCACATCAAGAGACGCTTCAATTCCATCCGGGATTTAGTCCAGGTGGGAGACATAGAGATTTGCAAGATACATACGGATCTGAATGTAGCAGACCCGTTGACTAAGCCTCTTCCACGAGCAAAACATGATCAACACCAAGACTCCATGGGTGTTAGAATCATTACAATGTAATCTAGATTATTGACTCTAGTGCAAGTGGGAGACTGAAGGAAATATGCCCTAGAGGCAATAATAAAGTTATTATTTATTTCCTTATTTCATGATAAATGTTTATCATTCATGCTAGAATTGTATTAACCGGAAACATAATACATGTGTGAATGCATAGACAAACAGAGTGTCACTAGTATGCCTCTACTAGACTAGCTTGTTAATCAAAGATGGTTATGTTTCCTAACCATGAACAAAGGGTTGTTATTTGATTAGCAAGGTCACATCATTGGTTGAATGATCTGATTGACATGACCCATTCCATTAGCTTAGCACACGATCGTTTAGTATGTTGCTAATGCTTTTATCCATGACTTATACATGTTCCTATAACTATGAGATTATGCAACTCCCGTTTACCGGAGGAACACTTTGGGTACTACCAAACGTCACAACGTAACTGGGTGATTATAAAGGAGTACTACAGGTGTCTCCAAAGGTAGATGTTGGGTTAGCGTATTTCGAGATTAGGTTTTGTCACTCCGATTGTCGGAGAGGTATCTCTGGGCCCTCTCGGTAATACACATCACTTAAGCCTTGCAAGCATTACAACTAATGAGTTAGCTGTGAGATGATGTATTACGGAACGAGTAAAGAGACTTGCCGGTAACGAGATTGAACTAGGTATTGGATACCGACGATCGAATCTCGGGCAAGTAACATACCGATGACAAAGGGAACAACGTATGTTGTTATGCGGTCTGACCGATAAAGATCTTCGTAGAATATGTAGGAGCCAATATGGGCATCCAGGTCCCGCTATTGGTTATTGACCGAGACGTGTCTCGGTCATGTCTACATTGTTCTCGAACCGTAGGGTCCGCACACTTAAGGTTTCGATGGCGGTTATATTATGAGTTTGTGTATTTTGATGTACCGAAGAAGTTCGGAGTCCCGGATGTGATCACGGACATGACGAGGAGTCTCGAAATGGTCGAGACATAAAGATTGATATATTGACGGCTATATTCGGACACGGAAAGGTTCCGGAAGTTTCGGAGAAAACGGAGTGCCGGGGGTTACCGGAACCCCGGGAAGTTATGGGCCTTAGTGGGCCAATAGGGAGAGAGAGGGCGCACCAGGAGGTGGCGTCGCCCCCAGGGAGTCCGAATAGGACAGGAGGGGGCGCCCCCTTCCCTCTCCCTCTCCTCTCCTTCCTTCCCCTTCCTCCTTCCTAGTTGGACTAGGAAAGGGAGTCCTACTCCCACTAGGAGGAGGACTCCCCCCCCTTGGCGCGCCTCCTAGGGCCAGCCGCCCTCCCCTTGCTCCTTTATATCACGGGGCAGGGGGCACCCTAGAACACACAAGTTGATCCTTGAGATCGTTCCTTAGCCGTGTCGGTGCCCCTCCACCATAATCCACCTCGGTCATATCGTGGCGGTGCTTAGGCGAAGCCTGCGTCGGTAGAACATCAAGATCGTCACCACGCCGTCGTCTTGTGGAACTCTCCTCCCGAAGCTCTGCTGGATTGGAGCCGAGGAGCGTCACCGAGCTGTACGTGTGTCAAGAACTCGGGCGCCGGAGTAACGGCGCTGGGATCGGTTGGACGCGAGGAGAACGTCGACTACTTCCTCTACGTTGTGATCGCTTCGCGCCGGGTCTCGAGGGTACGTGAGACAACACTCTCCCCTCTCGTTGCTATGCATCACCATGATCTTGCGTGTGCGTGGGAAAATTTTTGAAATAACTACGTTCCCCAACAAAGGCATCTGAGCCTAGGTTTTATGGTTTGATGTTTTGCACGAGTAGAACACAAGTGAGTTGTGGGCGATACAAGTCATACTACCTACCAGCATGTCATATTTTGGTTCAGCGGTATTGTGAGATGAAGCGGCCCGGACCGACATTACGCGTGACGCTTACGCGAGACTGGTTTCACCGTTCGAGCACTCGTGCTTAAAGGTGATGGCGGGTGTCTGTCTCTCTCACTTTAGTTGAACCGAGTATGGCTCGCCCGTCCTTGAGAAGGTTAAACGGAGTCTATTTGACGAAATATCGTTGTGGTTTTGATGCGTGGTGAGATTGGTTCTTGCTTAAGCCCGTAGCAGCCACGTAAAATTTGCAACAACAAAGTAGAGGACGTCTAACTTGTTTTTGCAGGGCATGTTGTGATGTGATATGGTCAAGACGTGATGCTATATTTTATTGTATGAGATGATCATGTTTTGTAACCGGTTATCGGCAATCGGCTGGAGCCATATGGTTGTCGCTTTATTGTATGAAATGCAACGCATACTGTAATTGCTTTACTTTATCACTAAGCGGTAGCGATAGTCGAGAAGCAATAGGTGGCGTAAACGACAACGATGCTACGATGGAGATCAAGGTGTCGTGCGGTGGCGATGGTGATCACGACGGTGCTTGGAGATGGAGATCACAAGCACAAGATGATGATGGCCATATCATATCACTTATATTGATTGCATGTGATGTTTATCCTTTATGCATCTTATCTTGCTTTGATTGACGGTAGCATTTTAAGATGATCTCTCACTAAAATTATCAAGTAGTGTTCTCCCGAGTATGCACCGTTGCCAAAGTTAAATGCGTGCCGAGACACCACGTGATGATTGGGTGTGATAAGCTCTCGTCCATCTACAACAGGTGCAAGCCAGTTTTGCACACGCAGAATACTCAGGTTATACTTGACGAGCCTAGCATATGCAGATATGGCATCGAACACGGAGACCGAAAGGTCGGCGTGAATCATATAGTAGATATGATCAACATAAGATGTTCACCATTGAAAACTACTCCATCTCACGTGATGATCGGTTATGGTTTAGTTGATTTGGATCACGTGATCACTTAGATGACTAGAGATGTGTCTGTCTAAGTGGGAGTTCTTAAGTAATATGATTAATTGAACTTAAATTTATCATGAACTTAGTACCGATAGTATCTTGCTTGTCTATGTTTGTTTGTAGATAGATGGCTCGTCTTTGTTGTTCCGTTGAATTTTAATGCGTTCCTTGAGAAAGCAAAGTTGAAAGATGATGGTAGCAATTACACGGACTAGGTCCGTAACTCGAGGATTATCCTCATTGCTGCACGAAGAGTTACGTCTGGATGCACCGCTAGGTGCCGAGACCTCTTGATGCAACCGACGGCGTTAAGAACGTCTGGCGAGCAAAGTGATGACTACTCTATAGTTCGATGTGCCATGCTTTACGGCTTAGCACCGGACTTCAACGACGTTTTGAACGTCATGGAGCATATGAGATGTTCCAGAGTTAAAGTTGATATTCCAACAGAATGCCCGGATTGAGAGATATGAAGTCTCCAATAAGTTCTATAGCTGCAAGATGGAGGAGAATAGTTCTCGTCGGTGAGCACATACTCGTAATGTCCGGGTATTACAATCACTTGACTCAACCGGGAGTTAATCTTCCGGATGATTGTGTCATTGATGAATTCTTCAATCACGCCACCAAGCTACAAAGGCTTCGTGATGAACTATAATATGCAAGGGTTAGTAAAGACTATACCGAGCTCTTCGCAATGCTAAAGGCTGCGGAGGTAGAAATCAAGAAGGAGCATCAAGTGTTGATGGTCAATAAGACCACTAGTTTCAAGAAGAAAGGCAAAGGGAAGAAGAAGGAACTTCAAGAAGAATAGCAAGCAAGTTGCTGCTCGGGAGAAGAAACCCAAGTCTGGACCTAAACCTGAAATCGAGTGCTTCTACCGCAAGCGGTCGTCCTTTGAAGCGGAACTGCCCCAAGTATTTGGCGGATAAGAAGGATGGCAAGGTGAACAAAGGTATATGTGATATACATGTTATTGATGTGTACCTTACTAGAGCTCGCAGAGCACTGGTATTTGATACTGGTTACATTGCTAATATTTGCAACTCAAACAGGACTACGGATTGCGAACACGGCAAAGGACGAGGTGACGATGCGCGTGGGAAATGGTTCCAAAGTCGATGTGATCACGGTCGGCACGCTACCTCTACATCTACCTTCGGGATTAGTTTTAGACCTAAATAATTGTTATTTGGTGCTGCGTTGAGCATGAACATTATATCTGGATCTTGTTTGATGCGAGACGGTTATTCATTTAAATCGAGAATAATGGTTGTTCTATTTATATGAGTAATATTTTTATGGTCATGCACCCTTAAAGAGTGGTCTATTTTGATGAATCTCGATAGTAGTGATACACATATTCATAATGTTGAAGCCAAAAGATGCAGAGTTGATAATGATAGTGCAACTTATTTGTGGCACTTGCTGTTTAGGTCATATCGGTATAAAGCGCATGAAGAAACTCCATCTTGATGGACTTTTGGAGTCGATTGATTATGAATCACTTGGCACTTGCGAACCGTGCCTCATGGGCAAGATGACTAAAACCCGTTCTCGGTACTATGGAGAGAGCAACAGATTTGTTGGAAATCATACATACTGATGTATGTGGACCAATGAATATTGAGGCTCGTGGCGGATATCGTTATTTTCTCACCTTCACAGATGATTTAAGCGGATATGGGTATATCTACTTAATGAAACATAACTCAAACATTTGAAAAGTTCAAAGAATTTCAGAGTGAAGTTGAAAATCATCGTAATAAGAAAATTAAATTTCTACGATCGATCGTGGAGGTGAATATTTGAGTTACGAGTTTGGTCTACATTTGAAACAATGCGGAATAGTTTCAGCAGCTCACGCCACCGGAACACCACAGCGTAATGGTGTGTCCGAACGTCGTGTCGCACTTTACTAGATATGGTGCGATCTATGATGTCTCTTACAGATTTACCGCTATCGTTTTGGGGTTATGCTCTTGAGACGGCCGCATTCACACTGAATAGAACACCGTCAAAATCCGTTGAGACGACACCTTATGAACTATGGTTTAGCAAGAAACCAAAGTTGTCGTTTCTCAAAGTTTGGGGATCGATGCTTATGTGAAAAAGCTTCAACCCGATAAGCTCGAACCCAAATCGGAGAAATGTGTCTTCATAGGATACCCAAAGGAGACAGTTGGGTACACCTTCTATTACAGATCCGAAGGCAAGACATTTGTTGCCAAGAATGGATCCTTTCTAGAGAAGGAGTTTCTCTCGAAAGAAGTGAGCGGGAGGAAAATAGAACTTGATGAGGTAATTGTACCTTCTCCCTTATTTGAAAGTAGTTTGTCGCAGAAACGGTTTACGAGACATCTACACCAAATAGTGAGGAAGTTGATGATGTTGATCATGAAACTTGGATCAAGTTACTACGAACCTCGTAGATCAACGAGTAAGATCCGCACTGAGTGGTACGGTAATCCTGTTCGGAAGTCATGCTACTAGATCATGATGAACCTACGAACTATGAAGAAGCGATGGTGAGCCCAGATTCCATAAAATGGCTTGAGGCCATGAAATCGAGATGGGATCCATGTATGAAAACAAAGTATGGACTTTGGTTGACTTGCCCGAGGGTCGGCAAGCAATAGAAAACAAGTGGATCTTCAAGAAGAAGACCGACGCCGACGGTAATGTTATCGTCTACAAAGCTCGACTTGTCGCAAAGGGTTTTCGACAAGTTCAAGGGATTGACTACGATGAGACCTTCTCACCCGTAGCGATGCTTAAGTCTGTCCGAATCATGTTAGCAATTGCCGCATTTTATGATTATGAAATTTGGCAAATGGATGTAAAGACTGCATTCTGAATGGATTTACGGAAGAAGAGTTGTATATGATGCAACCGAAGGTTTTATCGATCCAAAGGAGCTAACAAAGTGTGCAAGCTCCAGCGATCCATTTATGGACTGGTGCAAGCATCTCGAGTTGGAATAAATGCTTTGATAGTGTGATCAAAGCATTTGGGTTCATCTGAACTTTTGGAGAAGCCTGTATTTTCAAGAAAGTGAGTGGGAGCTCAGTAGCATTTCGATATTATATGTAGATGACATATTACTGATCGAAATGATATAGAATTTCGGATAGCATAAAGGGATACTTGAATAAGAGTTTTTCAATGAAAGACCTCGGTGAAGCTGCATACATATTGGGCATCAAAATCTATAGAGATAGATCAAGACGCTTAATTGGACTTTCACAAAGCACATACCTTGACAAGATTTTGAAGAAGTTCAAAATGGATCAAGCAAAGAAAGGGTTCTTGCCTGTGTTGCAAGGTGTGAAGTTGAGTAAGACTCAATGCCCGACCACTGCAGAAGATAGAGAGAAAATGAAAGATGTTCCCTATGCTTCAGCCATAGGCTCTATCATGTATGCAATGCTGTGTACCAGACCTGATGTGTGCCTTGCTATAAGCTTAGCAGGGAGGTACCAAAGTAATCCAGGAGTGGATCACTGGACAGCGGTCAAGAACATCCTGAAATACCTGAAAAGGACTAAGGATATGTTTCTCGTATATGGAGGTGACAAAGAGCTCATCGTAAACGGTTACGTTGATGCAAGCTTTGACACTGATCCGGACGATTCTAAATCGCAGACCGGATACGTATTTACACTAAACGGAGGAGCTGTCAGTTGGTGCAGTTCTAAACAAAGCGTCGTGAAGGGATCTACATGTGAAGCGGAGTACATAGCAGCTTCGAAGCAGCTAATGAAGGAGTCTGGATGAAGGAGTTCATATCCGATCTAGGTGTCATACCTAGTGCATCGGGTCCAATGAAAATCTTCGTGACAATCTTGGAGCAATTGCCTTAGCAAAGGAATCCAGATTTCACAAGAGGACCAAGCACATCAAGAGACGCTTCAATTCCATCCGGATTTAGTCCGGTGGGAGACATAGAGATTTGCAAGATACATACGGATCTGAATGTAGCGGACCGTTGACTAAGCCTCTTCCACGAGCAAAACATGATCAACACCAAGACTCCATGGGTGTTAGAATCATTACAATGTAATCTAGATTATTGACTCTAGTGCAAGTGGGAGATCAAGGAAATATGCCCTAGAGGCAATAATAAAGTTATTATTTATTTCCTTATTTCATGATAAATGTTTATCATTCATGCTAGAATTGTATTAACCGGAAACATAATACATGTGTGAATGCATAGACAAACAGAGTGTCACTAGTATGCCTCTACTAGACTAGCTTGTTAATCAAAGATGGTTATGTTTCCTAACCATGAACAAAGGGTTGTTATTTGATTAGCAAGGTCACATCATTGGTTGAATGATCGATTGACATGACCCATTCCATTAGCTTAGCACACGATCGTTTAGTATGTTGCTAATGCTTTTATCCATGACTTATACATGTTCCTATAACTATGAGATTATGCAACTCCGTTTACGGAGGAACACTTTGGTACTACCAAACGTCACAACGAATCGGGTGATTATAAAGGAGTACTACAGGTGTCTCCAAAGGTAGATGTTGGGTTAGCGTATTTGAGATTAGGTTTTGTCACTCCGATTGTCGGAGAGGTATCTCTGGGCCCTCTCGGTAATACACATCACTTAAGCCTTGCAAGCATTACAACTAATGAGTTAGCTGTGAGATGATGTATTACGGAACGAGTAAAGAGACTTGCCGTAACGAGATTGAACTAGGTATTGGATACCGACGATCGAATCTCGGGCAAGTAACATACCGATGACAAAGGGAACAACGATGTTGTTATGCGGTCTAACCGATAAAGATCTTCGTAGAATATGTAGGAGCCAATATGGGCATCCAGGTCCCGCTATTGGTTATTGACCGAGACGTGTCTCGGTCATGTCTACATTGTTCTCGAACCGTAGGGTCCGCACACTTAAGGTTTCGATGGCGGTTATATTATGAGTTTGTGTATTTTGATGTACCGAAGAAGTTCGAGTCCGGATGTGATCACGGACATGACGAGGAGTCTCGAAATGGTCGAGACATAAAGATTGATATATTGACGGCTATATTCGGACACCGGAAAGGTTCCGAAGTTTCGGAGAAAACGGAGTGCCGAGGGTTACGAAACCCCGGGAAGTTATGGGCCTTAGTGGGCCAATAGGGAGAGAGGGCCGCACCAGGAGGTGGCGCGCCCCCTGTGGAGTCCGAATAGGACAAGGAGGCGCGCCCCCTCCCTCCCTCTCCTCTCCTTCCTTCCCCCTTCCTCCTTCCTAGTTGGACTAGGAAAGGGAGTCCTACTCCCACTAGGAGGAGGACTCCCCCCCCTTGGCGCGCCTCCTAGGGCCGCCGGCCCTCCCCTTGCTCCTTTATATACTGGGCGGGGGCACCCTAGAACACACAAGTTGATCCTTGAGATCGTTCCTTAGCCGTGTCGGTGCCCCTCCACCATAATCCACCTCGGTCATATCGTGGCGGTGCTTAGGCGAAGCCTGCGTCGATAGAACATCAAGATCGTCACCACACCGTCGTCTTGTGGAACTCTCCCTCCCGAAGCTCTGCTGGATTGGAGCCCGAGGAGCGTCACCGAGCTGTCGTGTGTCAAGAACTCGAGGCGCCGAGTAACGGCGCTGGGATCGGTTGGATCGCGAGGAGAACGTCGACTACTTCCTCTACGTTGTGATCGCTTCGCTTCGGTCTCGAGGGTGCGTAGACAACACTCTCCCCTCTCGTTGCTATGCATCACCATGATCTTGCGTGTGCGTAGGAAATTTTTTGAAATAACTACGTTCCCCAACACCAATTGTTCCAGCACTCGACTCTATTTCCCTTGCTGGGTGTTTGTCTCTTAATTGGGAGTTTATCTAAATGATTGAATTCTAATCAGGGATCAGGACTGGCTCTACTATCTGCAGGCAAGAATATGATGTTGGCTTGCTAATGTTCAGGGGAAGAGAGTAGCACCTAACGCTAGAACTATGATCGGTTAGCTCCCAAACTTCAGAATCATGTGTGCACTGGCAGCAGCAGGAGGATGTTTCAAAGGTATGTTTACTGGGCATGCCTATTGACCATAATGCAAATAAAGTTCTGCTTCATCGCAGTTTGGACTACACGATAAGTGCAGAATGCAGCTCTTTAGTGTTTCTACATGTCTTTAATGGCACTGATTATCTTTCTGGTCATCAGTTTACCAAGTAAAATTTATTATTGACTTACTTTGGCTGATATATTTGACTATCTGGAACTTTTCTGTTGTTCTTGAGCCGGCAACATGACCAGCCTCGGCGACTTTACTGAAGGCACCATTGAACCAGCTTGTTCCAGCAGACACATATCAACAAGTAGAGGAAATAAGGGCAAAGGATCAGCCATACTGATAAAGGACATCATCTGTTACTCCAAAGGTGCAAATATGTTGCAAAGGTCTAAATTTCATCAAGATACATTAAAACTTGATCACCAGATGATATAAAACACACACACATATTGAGTAATTCAACTGTAGCAAAAACTTGTAAAAGAAGAGACCCGGTTTTCACAGCAGAGCCTGTATCATTTAGCTTGCGCTCTACAGCTAGCAAATCAGCCATTGTTTTGTCAGAAACATGGAACCTTTAGATTCAGATCGGATAAGTAACAACGACAGTCAACCAAATAACACTTGTAACTAAATTATGCGGACTAACCTGAAACTGCTTTTTAGATGAGCTAACCTGAAACTTTTAAGCGGACCTGAAACTAACCTGAAAGGCAAGAGATATGGGGTGGAGCTGGTGGCGTGGAGGTTGGGCCTGATCCTGCCTTGGAGGGAAAAGACGACCGGACGAGCTCTGCTCACTCCGCCGAGTCGGCGTCGTGCTTCTGCAACTCCGCTCCACGAGCGCGGCGTGGTGTGGCCGATGTAGGAGAGGAGACAGAATGGAGGTAGGGGGAGATGATGCTTCTTCGATCCAGCGCTCGATGGGAGAGGACAAAGGAGGACAGAGCTCCGCCTGCCGCGCCCATCCTCGAATTCGCCGCCCTGTCCCTCCGCGGGAACGCCGTGATCCAGGGCTTCGCTCGACAAAGGCCTCCCATGTAGCGCTCTGGCCGCCTTCAACCAGGAAAACGGCGGTGGCGCCCAATCCTATTTCGCGCGAGAGAGACGTGGGTCGGGAGAGGGCACAAATCCTCGCCGGCGTCGACCGGCGGCCGGTGCAGCACCGGATCGAGCGTCGCCGGGGTCGGTCGCCTCGTGCCGGCTGAGATCGGGAGGAGAGGGAGAGCCCGTGCTTTTCTACAACTAACACAGCTAGCTCGGGTGGTTGCACCATTATTTGTTGGGCTGCAAACGGGCATGTGGGCCTGATTTACTGGGCCGAAATGCACGGGCGGGTATTGTTTGCATCGTTTGATGCACACGACGTGGTTCCCCGAATTAGTACCACCTCGCTTATATGTTTTATAAATTGATGAAAGCGTAAATCTACAGGAAAAAAGCATATTGTGACGGTGAACCCGGAGACCCAATCTGTGCTTTATTATTAGGGAGAGATTTATACAACATGGCGCGTGACAAATCTTCTGCTCAACTCGCTAATCGGCAGGCGGCAGCCCTCAACCTCAGTGCTGGTCTATTACAAAGGACAACGCTAACGCCCACACATGTGGTGTGAGTCAAATCCGTCCACACGTCCAATACACGCAGGCTACGCCACGTCACCGCGTGCATGCATGCGGAAATCTTTTTAGATTTTCAGTTTTTAAAATGTTTTATCTCTTAAATAAAAAATCCTATTGAAGGTCCGTTTCACCATTAGATCCCTCGCGACAAGATCTTCGAAACTAGATCTCATATCAATATATTTAGACGATTTTTTAAGTTAAAAGTTGCCATGTCTAGTGCACATGAATTGCCATGATGTTTACATCGAAGTTGCCATGATATGTTTCAGCTATTTTCTTCTACATTTAAAAATAAATTTTGACGTATTATAAAATGGTGAATTAAGAAACTAGACTTGACATGAACTATAAACTAAAATTGTCATGATATATGCACATAAAATTGCCATGGTTCATATAAAAAATAATTTTCATGGTCAAAGTACTGGCATTGCCATCATAAAAAAACTAAAATTGTCATGCTCTACAAACTAAAATTGCCACATGGCAACTTTAGTTTAAGCACTATGCCAACTACAATGTAAACATCATGGCAACTTTTGGGTAAAATTTTTTTCGTCAAAACATATCAATATGTGGTCTAGTTTTGAAGATCTCGTCGAGACGGATTTAATGGTGAAAAATGATTTTTAATTTGGTTTTTTAATTAGGAGATAAACCATTTTTAAGCCGAAAACAAAAAAAATTCCTGCTGATGTTATCTGTTCATACGTGGCAAAATGAGTGGTGCTGGAGGTGTGTGGGCGATGTGCAAGATGCCACACGTGTGGGCGCTAGTTTTTTCGATTACAAATCTGTATAATGGTAACGGTTATCTGGAGACGAGGAAACAAAGTAATCGAGTTTGCTAAAAATTTGAGATTGGCAAAGAATTATATCAATTTTAGATGTTTCAGCTGCCAAGATCACATGTTATTACCTCTAGTGTTCTTTGTACTATTCATATTGAAGATGAATAGATTGAAAGTTTCTAAAAAAAACAAGAAACTCACACGTCATGGAGATAGAAGGATGGTTCGTAGGTGTCTTGTCATGCAGGTATGCAACATCACACTATAGGATGAATGTGTCGCTATTGCTTCAAGATGCTTCGAACCGGACTTGCAAGAATATGCTGGCTCGTAGTATGATCGCACCACACCACATTTCTTATCTTGTACTTCCTCTGTCCCAAAATAACTGTCTCAAGTTAAATACAAACTTTATACTAGAGCTAGTACAAAATTGAGACACTTATTTTGGGATGAAGGAAGTCATGATCTTCAGGGGCAATATATACACGAATGGCCAAGACTTCGCAAAAATTAAAAAGAATGACCAGGAACGAGTGCTCTACTTAATAGTGGAAAACATCCGTGCTGCAAACGACTAACACTGCAGGTAGTTGCAAAGGTGCTAAGCTTCGTGCGATAGCAATTTAATCATTCTAAATTAAAAGAAACATGTCGCTGTTTGAACTTTTATAACAAATTAATTGGAAAGATGTTGTTATTCGTTATCATGAAAATAACTAGAGGGAAGCTCGATAAAATAAAATCTACCTGGGATGACTGTTTCTTAGGTGTCTTTATGAGAAGATCATGGTCATGGTGAAAGAAACCGATATATTGTCAGCAGGGGAAAACCATAAATCCTGGATATCAATCCTTGACTCCAACAGTCCAACTCTTGAACATTTGTTGAAGGTGTGGGAGAATCATATTCATTGTTGTACATAGGGAAATCAATTTGCCTTTTTTTATGAGCGCCCCTGCCTCAAGGCCAGTTTGTTTCACCTCTCAGTTCTCCAGAATCTGATTCTGGGAATCTGCCCACAAAATCGTCTGCCGGCTTGGTGAAGACTGGGTCGGGCGGAGAAGTGACGGGTGGGCAGGCGCGGTGAAGACAGGTAACTGGGCGTACGGGACGATGCGGCAGAGTAGGGTGGCTGCTGTCAACGCATCTGACGGCGCTAGGTTAGTGTCGCCGGTTGGAGGCGAGAACCCTAACTCGAGGGCTCACACGGCTGGTACGGTGAGACGAACACGAGGGGGAGAGGAATGCGAGAGATGTGACGGCGTGCTTTCGACCTCTGTTAGTCTGGACCGAGTGGCAATTTGGACATAAATTGGTTATCAAATAGGGGTAGTAGTTCAAAACGAACTGGCCTTGAGGGATCGCCCACTTCTTTACTCTTATAGAATAGAACTACATAACAATTTATACCGCCAAACTCACGTGCAGCATCACTATTTATAATAAGCTTTGATACTTGTTTAAAAGTCTTTTTTTAATTACAGACTTACAGTCGTAGCTAATTAATATGGTAAATTAAACTACATTTCTTTACATTTTTCAATATAATATGGCTTAAAAATATTTAAATCAATTCCACTTAAATGTGCTAAAATCAGAATAGAAAAGTTGCATGCCTTTTTGAATTAATTTATGAATCTTGCAATAACATAGGTATATGTATGTGTCATTTACTATCTTAATAAATAGTTCTAAATATTGTGGTGTAAAAATGTACTCCCTCTGTCCCATAATATATGACGTCTTACATTATTGGATGGTGGGAGTATTTGATAGCTGTGTTTATAATTAGATATATCTAAATAAAAAAAATCTGGAGTACGCCAGATGTTTAGAAGGAGCTTTCTACCTAAAATTGACACGTGTTTTATTCATTTTTACTGGTCAACTGATTCTAATGTAATATCGTGGTTTCAATCATTTTAGAAGTATCACACCGTCGTTCCCATGTTGAACTAACAGTAACTCTTCATCCCGCGGCCTGGCTGAAGAGGTCCTTTTCGTCCACGTATAGGCTGAATAGTGACTCTTTATTTGCTCACAAGCTAGGAACAGCTAGATGAATAGATGGATGAGAATAATTGGAAAATTTCTCACCGAGCATGATGTAGGCTTGTGAGTTGTGACGGGCGATGTACATTGAAAGGCAAAATTTAGAGCAATTCCACCCGTTCGGCCCCCAATGTAGCGGCCGGCGCTATTTTGGATCGCACAACGCTTTTTAGGCCTTGGGGGGATCTAGGTCCCAGCCACGCCCCAGGGGCCGGTCCCAAGACGTTTAAATTCAAACATGACATTTCCCGCTATCCAAAAAAGCGCCACAAGTCAGGCGATCAGCGGCACAAGTCCGGCGATCACCATGCCACAGTTCGGCGATCAATAAACTTGAAAGTTCGGCGTTCAAAAGGAAGGACGCGTAGGCAATGTATCAAACGGCGGCGCCGTCCTCCGGCGTCGGACTAGCGGGAGTCGCGTGCGCAGGCTCATCGGCGTCGGCGTGGCTTCTGTGCTAGGTGTCGTGGAGGCGTCGCTCGGGCTTGGCGGCGGTGTTGGGGTTGGGTGGGAGTTGGCGTCGCCGTCGACGGTATCTGGTTCAGGATGAGGTCACGCTCCACCAGGTACCATGCCTTGACCTTCTCGTCCATCGTCGACATGTCCCCCCCGCCCCCCATCAGGAAAGCCAGGTCGGTATTTCTCTTATTCGCGGTGACGTTGGCCCGGAGCAGGTCGAGCTTGACGGCGTTGTTCATCATCAACGCTGACTATCGCGCCTCGGTTTTCTCTTTCCTCTGGACGGCGCGGGTCTTGGCATCGGTGATGCAATGGTCGATGGACTCTTGCAGACGCGCGGTAGCCGGCGCGGCGTCCTCCGCCGACTTGGCTCGTTTGTTGCCGTCCGGGCGCCCATTGACCGCACCCGGCGTTGGGGCATCCGGCCTGTACATCTCCTTGGCCTTGGCATGGGTGCGCCGGACTTCCGACCACTTCTCGCACTTCTCGATCCGGGAGAACACGTGGAGGTACTTGAAGTCTTGATTGGTGCTGCTGTCCTGGCGATACATGGCGAACATCCGAACCATCTGCGCCGAGGAACAAGTGTCGGCGATGCACACGCGAAAAAAGAGCGAGAGACTGGTGTCATACCTGACCCTCTATGTTGGCGCCGCTCTCCGGGCGAGCCACGATCTCCTCGACGATCCCATGCCATTTGTTGCACGTTGTTTGGATGAGCGCCCAATGGTTCAACATGGCCTTCGAGCCGCGCTGCATGTGGATGCCGGTAAAGTAGGGGTCGACCAGCTTGCGCTCGTCGAACTCCGACTTGATGCGCTCCCAGTACGTGTTGGCATTCTGGTTCGTGCCGGTGATCGGGTCGAGGCAGATGATTTTCCACGCTTCGGCGAGGCACTTGTCTTCTTTGGACGCCCACTTGACACGCGGCTCGCCGGTCCTGGCCGCCCGCCTCTTCTTTTTCCCTTTCTCGCCAGAGTAGCCGCCGAATCCTCCTCGTCCTCCTCCTTCTCTGGCTCCTCCTCGCCGTAGTCAAGCTCATCATCCATGTCGCCATTGAGGTCCATTGTATCTTCGTGGGCATTGAACCCGGAGCTGAGCCGGTCGTCCATGTCGGCCTCCGTCACGTCGGGGTTGCCGAGATGCAACGACGAGGCTTGTGAGAAGAGCAGCGCGCTATGAAGCAGAGGTGGCATCGGGGAGGATGCGTAAGCCGGCGGCGAGTAGGTGTACGGGGGGTACTGGACGCCGGCGAACGCGGGTGAGGGCATGTGCTGGCCGCGTGGCCATGTGGAAAGGTGATGTTGGGGTTGAACCCGCCGTGCGCGTTGAGGGAGTCCTGGATTCGGGGGTCCTCAGTTGTCCGGCCTAGGAGTATCGGCCGGGTTGCATGGTCCGTACAGGATCAAGCTAAAGATCATCGACCGTGTCCGGATTGGACTTCTCAATACATGGACGGCAAGAATAGAGTCCGGAGGTTTCCTTACCTGACAAACCCTAGACCCCCTCCGGTGTGTATATAAACTGGAAGGGTTAGTCTGTAGAGTGCAACTCATCATCATCATCAGAATCTTCATAGGCTAGACATCTAGGGTTAGCCATTTCGATCTCAAGGTAGATCAACTCTTGTAATCTTTATACTCGTCGAATATAATCAAGCAGGAGTAGGGTTTTACCTCCATTAAGAGAGCCCGAACCTGGGTAAACATTGTGTCCCATGGCTTCCTATTACCATTGATCTCTAGATGCACAGCTTGGGCCCCTACCCGAGATCTGCCGATTTTGACACCGACATTGGTGCTTTCATTGAGAGCTCCGCTGTGCTATCTGCAAAATGTGATCCATGGCTCGCCTAGTCATCAACGACAATATCACTTCCGGAGGGTGCCTGGCTTCGGGGCAGACCCTCCGGTTCGGTGGTTTTACCACAAGGACCCGTGCGGCCATCGAGCCCGTAACTCCTCTCATGGCTGCCAGCCACCGTCCTCGCATTGGCCCCAAGTACTCTGAAAAATTGGATCCAGCAGATGTTTCGTCTTTAAACGAACTGCTAGACCGAATCGCCGCCCTGGGGGTCTCAACGACTATGTTCGGATCGGGCTCAAGCCCGACTGGAGGGAAATTAATCACACACCGATCACCCACTTCGTGGCGATCGTCCAGGAACAGGCCACTAACACCTCCAGCCCCATATTGAGGACCAAGTATGTTCGGGTCCCCGAATCCCCTGAGCCGGATACTTCCCCTTCGGAGGGGACTCTACTCCCGCCGGACTCTGGTTCAGCGGTAGGATTGCAAGAGCCTTCGCACTTAACCGGACCCGAACCAGTTACTTCGGAAGCCATACCGGCTCCGAACACGGACGTGGGACAGGATATAAAATTTAATCCACCCACCCACCAAAATCTATATTCTCCAAGCAACTCAGGTCCTTCAGATATATACGACCTAATGTATGTGCGGCAGTAGCCCCAGGAAATGTCCACCACTTTGGGCCAGATTCCTGCTTGTTAAAAACAAGATCAAGGACTGTTCGGACGACGACGTAGTTTCGATCTTCCACCATAACTGTACAGACGAAGCGATATTGAATGCCCTCGACCGTCGCCACATACAGAGCTTCACGGAGTTGTCGCATGTAGTACAAAAGTATTGTGCGATGGAAAGCATATGGAGGGCCCAGAAAAGTCAACTTGAGCCCGCCACCTCGACACAGTGTGCGTCCCGGGTTAAAAGAATATACCCCGGTGGGTCGCCCGACCATCGGGCTATGGACAAGAAAAACAAGCCCTTCACGGGACATAGGTCCGTTCTTGACGAACATTGGACAAACCCTGCCCGATCCATACTACTGTGCACACAGTCTCAACCCATAGCCTCCGGGCATGCTGGGTACTCTGACAGGTAGCAAAAAGTGGAGAGGCCATCCTCACCACAACTCCAGAAGGATACTCATCGGAGAGGGACAACTTTAACGTCCTAACAGTCTTTGAGACTTTCTCTTCTAACAACCGGTGCAAACGGGCGCTCTGCGACCTCGCCGAAGTCCATGAAGTTACTGCACTGAGCCCATGGAACGACACGGCGATAACCTTTACGGCCGAAGACGAACCAAAGGCTCGGTCCGTTTCGAGCACCTACCGCCTTGGTACTAAACCCCATCGTTGATGGTTTCCGGCATACTAAAGTACTCATGGATGGCGGTAGTGGACTTAACCTCATTTATGAGGACACTCTCGACAAGATGCAGATGGATAGATCACGCATCAAGCAAAGGAACACCACCTTTTGAGGTATTATCCCCAGTCGAGAGGCGCACTACTCTGGAAAAATCAAACTGGATGTGGTGTTCGGTACACCAGAGAACTATAGATCCGAAGAGTTGCTCTTCCATGTGGTCCCCTTTAACAGTGGGTATCACGCTATTCTCGGCCGAGACGCTTTCTCACGCTTTCAAGCTATACCCCATTATGGGTACATGAAGCTCAAAATGCCCCGCCCTAATGGAATCATCACAATCCCGAGCAACACGGACAAAGCCCTTCGTGCCGAAAACAAAACAACATCCTTGGCCCTCGAGGCACTAGCTGAAGCCCTAGCGGCAGAAGAATTAACCACCTTACGAGCTACGGTGGATAGGGACGATGTGATCCTTGATAAAAGATCCAAGTCCAACTCTTTCAAGCCAGCAGAAAAAATTGTAAAATTCCAAGTGCACCAGACGGACCCTAATAAAACAACGTCTATTGGAGCACAGCCGGACCCGGCAGTGGATGCCGCCCTACGCGCCTTCCTACGCGAGAATTGGGATATCTTTGCCTGACATCCTTCAGACATGCCCGACATCCCACGAAGACTGGCCGAACACAGTCTCAATATAATCAAGGGGTTCAAACCCGTAAAACAGACACTATGGAGATTCTCCAAGCCCAAGCGTCAAGCCATGGGAGAAGAGCTAGCCAAGTTATTAGAGGCTGGGTTCATTAGGGAAATCAAACATCCGGATTGGCTAGCCAATCTGGTCATGGTACCTAAAACGGACAAATCATGGCGCCTGTGTGTCGACTTCAAGGACCTGAACAAGGCTTGCCCCAAAGATCCTTTCCCATTGCCCCGCATTGACCAAACTATTGACGCAACTGCAGGACACGATTCTCTGTGTTTTCTCGACGCCTATTCCGGATACCATCAGATTAAAATGAAGAAAGCGGACCAGGCTGCAACCACATTCATCACCCCTTATGGTCCCTTCTTCTTCAATACTATGCCCTTCGGACTCAAAAACGCCGGTGCTACCTACCAGCGCATGATTCAAACATGCCTGAAAAAGCAAATAGGAAAAACAGTCAAAGCATACGTGGACGCGTGGTCATCAAAACAAGTGCATGAAGCTCTTTCCACCCGTCAGACTTTTGATTGCGTTCACGAGTGCATGAAGCTTAACACTTTGCATCAACTTTAATAAAAGATTGTGTGCATCACTATGATATACAGGCCTATGGTTTGAACCTCCTTTCAAAGAAAAAAAAAACTGGATGGACCCCTGAGTGAAAACTAAACTTGTGAAGCTACCATCAGCACCGCTAACAAAATGAGCCACCAACAATCTTAGCACGAAATTGACAAAATCTGCAAGCTGAAGGGGGAGACTTGCTTGGTCACCGAGTCCAAACCTACTACTGCACATGTATGCATAGTCGCCGCTGACTACAACTTGTTTCTAGTGTGGGTGCTACAAGTGGAGTAGCCTGGCAACGGGACAAAACTGGCAACGCGTTTCCTCGCGCGTCCGTCCGAGGCAACGAGACAGAGCGCAGTCAGTGTAGAAGCCCAAGTCCCCAAGTCCTAAACAAAACAAGTCTTCTTGCTGCACCGCGTCTTCATCAGTGTCGAATCCTCCAACGAAGCTGCTGCTCTGCTTTCTCGCTATATATTCGGATTGCAGCCTTGCAGCGAAGGGCACTCTGCTTCTCATCCACTGCAACTGCAAGCACCACCTCCACACACACAAAGAGACGCAGCAGCAGCCAGCAATGACGCAGAGGATCGTGATCGCGGTGCAGATGGCGAGCAGCAGGTGCCGGTCCAAGGCGCTGGCGCTGGTGGCGGCCACGCCGGGGGTGGACTCGGTGGCGCTGGCCGGGGACGGCAAGGACCAGGTGGTGGTCGTCGGCCACGGCGTCGACTCCGTCAAGCTCACCAGCGCGCTCCGCAGGAAGGTCGGCCACGCGCAGCTGCTGCAGGTCGGCGACGCCAAGGAGGACGGGAAGAAGCCGCCGGCTGCCGTGGTCGAATACTACCCGTACGGCTACTACTACCCATCGCAACCGGCGCCGGTGAACTTCTTCTACGAGCAGCAGCACTACCCTGCTGCTGCCGCCGTGGAGGCGTACGGGTACCCATGCTCGCGGCCGGAGCCAGGCACCTGTTCAGTAATGTAGAGCACATCACATGCTGATAGGGTAGCGCGTCAATTACTTGTACGGACTTTTGCCGGTCGTACTTGACGATCAAGAGCTCGGCACCTCTGAAGTTTTCATGGTGGTGTCGGACTTGAGGAAGGAGTATCTACTAAGGTTCAGCTAACTACTGTGTCGAGTTTCAGTTAGTTAAGCTTCCTTCGATTTCAGGTCTTGTGTTTGCTTAGATCCTATGTAATCGCCTGTGACCCACAGCTCAAAGAACAGAGTTTCTAACAACAAATAAGCAGATCGTCAGCATGACAAGTCCGGTTTGGATGCCAACAAAATGTGTCACGTGCCCAAAATGGATGATTTATACATTATGGCCGTGTTCCCAGAAATCTTCTCAACTCCGCAATCGGCAGCCCTATGGATGATTTATACATTATGATTTTTCTTACACATCAGGCATACATTGGATGGACAAGCCATACAAATAAGAGTCAATCTGATTATGGTTTAGTTACATATACTTTTTTTGATTTCTTTTGGCGTGTAGTCATCTCTTATAGTGACCACAGATTAGTACATATAAATTCAATTTTATGATCACTGTTAATATGAACAAGATTCCTGCTCTATGGCATTTATGGTTAGTGATATGTAACAGTGAGCTGCACAATTTTTGTTCATCCTGCTAGCAAAGCATCATTTTTGTTTTCGAGAAGATTTGATGATAGTGCAGCTTATAAACTTACTCCAGAATGGACCGATGTTAGTAATTCTTTTGTTAGATATTGGTCAATAGATTTGGTGATTTAACTCCCTTGATATTTTAAGTTGCTTCAGTTTTGTACCTAGATTGGATTGTATTTAGGCTGCACACAGTACCTTACACTGGGTATATATCATGATGATAGTTTCCATTATATTTATACACGAGTCATTTTTCCCTACTGATTCCTGATTCTTTACTTTTATGAAAGGCAAGGGCATGCACTTTTCACTATCAATCTTAGAGTAAGACGCCTGCAGGTGAGGAGTAGTTGATGAAAGATATTGGTTTCCACATCTCTTATGTGTTGTGGATTTGATAATGAAAATTTCCTTGTGGAATATTTCTCTTTCCCCTCTATGAATATTCATGTTTCATCTATGATGGGTCTTGCCTCCCATTGTTTGTCCTATCTGATTTTTGTTCAATGGTTCTATTCCTCTCATCCTTCCCCCTTGGGTTTCTTGGGTTACTTTTTCACCAACTTATGTTTCAGTCTATATTTATACCATGGAAAAATAGCTATATATGGTGGCTTCAGCAGCCATGTGTGCTTGCATTTCTTTGTTATTTGTGTAATAACATAATCCATAAGGTAATTAGATGTAACTCTATGATGTTCTTTGCCATTGTCATACGTCTGATAACAAGGTTATCTCCTATTTTGAATCATTGGGCGGAGGAGGATATTGAACGCGATCCAGGGCAAGAAGGATATCAACCAGGACGCAGTTGTATCCCCATTGCAACGCACGGGTTTCATATTAACAAAAATTAATATTTTTCCAATATGAATCTGTAAGAAAAGATATGTCATACATTTGTGCAAATTGATAACGTAAGCTAATATCAAAACTTTATTCTTTTTTCAAGATTGATTACTTGGTGGTGCTAACTTCCATTTTCTCAAAACATGATGTTCATGCTATTTCTGAAAAAAGAAGCTTCTCTGTTGGCTGGCGTCCCTGGTGGTAGTTTTAGATATCTAGCAAATGAAAGGGCGCCTCATAATTCATTGGATATAGACTGGTAGGGTCAATTACATATAGTTGGTTGTAAATGACTTTAAGTTTCTAGCTTACATATAGTTTTAGATATCTACACATGTACTACTATTTAACAGTATGCTGTGCTTGATGCCTTGATGGTGGCATATGTGTTAGTTGAAATTATCACGTTCTTTACTAGCAGTTGCAGTGCTCTTATTATTTTATTTCCACAAATATCATCACGTTTTCCCTCAATCTGAAGATATGAACTATACTGCTCCTCCTGGTTTGTGTGTTGCTTCCGCTGGATGATGCTCTGTTTTATGTTGTTTGTACAAGGTCCAAGGGGTGGCTGATGTACAATTTTGACATACAATCATCTGAATATGTATGTATTTATTTGGGATATAGTCAGGATACAAATATTGTATGTCAGTGTGGAACAACACATGTCTTTTAACTGATTCTAGGTGTTCATTCAATCTGAATTGGGCTGTTTTATTTAGCCTACGCTAGCTTCTGATTTCATGTGCTGCAAACTGTAGCTAATTTTCCTTAACCGATGTCTTTGATCCTGCAGTTGGGTAATGCACTCGTGTTCATTTTTCTTACTCTGCTGTCAGTACCAGTACCACTGGTCTTGGGGTTCAGATTTTGTCCATATCAAAATCTAGGTACTTACCAGCAAATGAGTTATTGATCTATTTACTTAGTAAAGTTCATTTCAGCTATGTTCTTCAGTCAAGCTTCAGATTCTAGCCTTGATTAAATGGAAATGATATTTTCCGAAACCTACTAAGGTAAGAAATCATGCTACCCAACAGGATGGTTTGCCAACTGCTGTGAGCACTGCTTGGTGTGTGTCGACGCTCATTAGCATTGAATTTGCCGGCGGCCCGATGCAAGTGGCTGCTGTGGACGGAGGCCATGCGCTTGGCCAGCACGCCGATGCAGAGGAGGCGCGAGGAGAGGAGAGGAGCACGGGAAGGAGGAGACGGCGGAGAAGGGTTCGTCATCGGCGCGTGGCGGCGCTCTTCGGTTAGAGCAATTTGGCGGGTCGGGCAAGGAGCGCTTCGTTCCTCTGTGTGTTGTGTGCATGTGACACGACGCGAGGGGATCTAGAGGGTTCGAGGGGAGAGACGAGAGGAGTGGGGGATCGGAGGCCGCCGGCGGCGTCTACTCGGGATAGTGACATGACGAGCGAGGAGAGAGCGATGCGTGCACTTTTTTTAAAGACAAGTCGTGTCGATTGTGTCTCCTTTTTCTGAGAGCATGCGTATTTGTGTAGGCCAAGTCGTTTGGGCCAAGCCCAAAAAGTGCCAAAAACAATTGTAGATAAAATATATTTTTCAACAAACAAAACATTCTAAAAGTATATTCAGAAAAAGTTCTTACCACTCAAAAAACAAAGTATTATTACCCCTATAAATACATTCTTTTCAAGAAAAACCATATGTTCAAAAAATATTCTTTTTGAGAGAAATGTTCAAATTTCATAAAACGTTAACTCTTCTTAAAAAATATCCCAATTTTTATGTAATGTTTAATTTTTAAAAAAATAAGAAAAATTTAACGTTTAACCTTATCATTGATATTTATTAAAATTGGACATAAGAAATGGTGCACAATCGCACATGAAGCAGTTTGTGCAAAAACAATTGCAGATAAAATACATTTTTCGAAATGAAACATTATGAAAATTATATTATTCAAAAAAATGCTCTTAACCCTCACAAAACAGAACATTCTTATCCCTAAAATATCATTCTTATGTTCAAAAAATGTTCCTTTTCAGATAAATGTTGAAATTTCATAAAAAATGTTAACTATTATAAATAAAAGTATTCCAATTTTTATGAAGCATTAAATTTCACCATTGACGTTTGTTACAATTTGATATAAAAATAGTGTATAATGACAGATGAAGCATGTTGTGCCTTTTTTTCGCCAGGTGCAACTCATGGGCGTGTGTACTAGTTTATAATAAACTTTGATACTTGTTTAAAAGTCTTTTCTTAATTACAGACTTACAGTCGTAGCTAATTACTATGGTAAATTAAACTACATTTTTCTTTACATTTTTAATATAATATGACTTAAAAGAATTTAAATCAATTCCACTTAAATGTGCTAAAATCAGAACAAAAAAATTGCATGCCTTTTTTAATTAATTTATGAATCTTGCAGTAATATAGGTATATTTATGTGTCGTTTACTATATTAATAAATAATTCTAAATATTGTGGTGTAAAAATGTACTCCCTCTATCCCATAATATAGGATGTTTTTTTTACACTAATGTAGTGTAAAAAATGTCTTACATTATTGGACGGAGGATGTATTTGATAGCCGTGTTTATAATTAGATATATCTAAATAGAAAAATCTGGAGTAGACAAGATATTCAGAAGGAGCTTTCTACCTAATAATTGACACGTGTTTTATTCATTTTTACTGGTCAACTGATTCTAATGTAATATCATGGGTTCAATAATTTTAGAAGTATCACACCGTCGTTCCTATGTTGAACTAACAGTAACTCTTCATCCCGCGGCCTGGCTGAAGAGGCCCTTTTCGTCCATGTATAGGCTGAATAGTGACTCTTTATTTGCACACAAGCTCAAGAGGCGCTCTTCATTTCAAGCCCACGGATGACACGGATTATGGTGCGCGTGACCAATGACAACAATAGGGTGAGGCACAATGTTTACAAGGTTAGGAACATCTAGATGACTAGATGGATGAGAGCAATTGGAAGACTTCTCACCGAGCACGATGTAGGCTTGTGAGTTGTGACAGGCGATGTACATTGAAAGGCCAAATTTAGGCCCTGTTCGGAATCTATCCGCTCCACGGAGTTACGGAGCTCGATTTTGGCAGCTCCGTCAAAGTGAGCTACAGTCTCGTCCGCTCAGGGAGCGGAGTTAGAGGAGCGGAGATGAGCCAAACACTCCCTTATTTTCCACCACGCACAATTCAAGTTTGGTCTGAATAAAATTTCTCTTCATTGATACGGTCCTGATGGCATTGACAGGGTCGCGAGTTTGCCTTAGCTTACTGTAGGTGTAGTCCTTTTGTTTCGGGCTCGAACCAAAGGAAGATTTGCCTCATGACCATACGAAAAGGGCATCTTTGGCCCATAAGCAGATGAAGAGCCACTCTTCGTTCGACATGGGACCGACGAAGTGATACTTTTGATTTTTTAAAATCAAAACCATAATTTTAATATTGCGTAAGAAAAATTATAACAAAATTTCAATAACTGAATTGACCGCTCAATGCAAACGACACTTCTCAAGCTACCAAGAGCATTACCAAGTGCAGTACTCTACGTGGTTGATACTAGTTCCCCCGGCAAGCAACGGGACAAACCTGACAACGCGTCCGAAGCAACGAGACAAAGCGCAGTCAGTGTCAGTCTAAAAGCAAAACAAGTCCTATAAACAAAACAAGTCTTGTTGCTGCACCGCGTCTTCATCAGTATCGAAACCTCCGACGAAGCTGCTACCCTGCTTTCTCGCTATATATACGGATTGCAGCCTTGCATCGAAGGGTACTCTGCTTCGCATCCACTGCAACTGCAAGCTCCTGACTCCACACACTGACTCCACACACAAACAGACGCAGCAGCCAGCTTAATATGATGCAGAAGATCGTGATCGCGGTGCAGATGGGCAGCAGCAGGTGCCGGTCCAAGGCGCTGGCGCTGGTGGCGGCCACGCCGGGGGTGGACTCGGTGGCGCTCGCCGGAGACGCCAAGGACCAGGTGGTGGTCGTCGGCCACGGCGTCGACTCCGTCAAGCTCACCAGCGCGCTCCGCAGGAAGGTCGGCCACGCGCAGCTGCTGCAGGTCGGCGACGCCAAGAAGGAAGACCCGAAGAAGCCGGCCGCCGCGGCCGTGGTCGAATACTACCCGTACGGCTACTACTACCCATCGCAACCGGCGCCGGTCAACTGCTTCTACGAGCAGCAGCACTACCATGCTGCCGCCGTCGAGGCGTACGGGTACCCATGCTCGCGGCCGGAGCCGGGCACCTGTTCGGTAATGTAGAGCACTTCATATGCTGATAGGGTAGCGCGTTGATTACTTGTACGGACTTTTGCCGGTCGTACTTGACGATCAAGAGCTCGGCACCTCTGAAGTTTTCATGGTGGTGTCGGACTTGAGGAAGGAGTATCTGTGTCGATTTTCAGCTAGCTACTGTGTCGATTTTCAGTTAGTTAAGCTTCCATCGATTTCAGGTCTTGTGTTTGCTTAGATCCTATGTAATCGCCTGTGACCCACAGCTCAAAGAACAGAGTTTCTAACAACAAATAAGCAGATCGTCAGCATGACAAGTCCGGTTTGGATGCCAACAAAATGTGTCACGTGCCCAAAATGGATGATTTATACATTATGGTTGTGTTCCCAGAAATCTTCTCAACTCCGCAATCGGCAGCCCTATGGATGATTTATACATTATGATTTTTCTTACACATCAGGCATACATTGGATGGACAAGCCATACAAATAGGAGTCAATCTGATTATGGTTTAGTTACATATACTTTTTTTTTCTTTTGGCGTGTAGTCATCTCTTATAGTGACCACAGATTAGTATATATAAATTCAATTTTATGATCACTGTTAATATGAACAAGATTCCTGCTCTATGGCATTTATGGTTAGTGATATGTAACAGTGAGCTGCACAATTTTTGTTCATCCTGCTAGCAAAGCATCATTTTTGTTTTCGAGAAGATTTGATGATAGTGCAGCTTATAAACTTACTCCAGAATGGACCGATGTTAGTAATTCTTTTGTTAGATATTGGTCAATAGATTTGGTGATTTAACTCCCTTGATATTTTAAGTTGCTTCAGTTTTGTACCTAGATTGGATTGTATTTAGGCTGCACACAGTACCTTACACTGGGTATATATCATGATGATAGTTTCCATTATATTTATACACGAGTCATTTTTCCCTACTGATTCCTGATTCTTTACTTTTATGAAAGGCAAGGGCATGCACTTTTCACTATCAATCTTAGAGTAAGACGCCTGCAGGTGAGGAGTAGTTGATGAAAGATACTGGTTTCCACATCTCTTATGTGTTGTGGATTTGATAATGAAAATTTCCTTGTGGAATATTTCTCTTTCCCCTCTATGAATATTCATGTTTCATCTATGATGGGTCTTGCATCCCATTGTTTGTCCTATCTGATTTTTGTTCAATGGTTCTATTCCTCTCATCCTTCCCCCTTGGGTTTCTTGGGTTACTTTTTCACCAACTTATGTTTCAGTCTATATTTATACCATGGAAAAATAGCTATATATGGTGGCTTTAGCAGCCATGTGTGCTTGCATTTCTTTGTTATTTGTGTAATAACATAATCCATAAGGTAATTAGATGTAACTCTATGATGTTCTTTGCCATTGTCATACGTCTGATAACAAGGTTATCTCCTATTTTGAATCGTTATGGAGGAGGATATTGAACGCGATCCAGGGCAAGAAGGATATCAACCAGGACGCAGTTGTATCCCCATTGCAACGCACGGGTTTCATATTAACAAAAATTAATATTTTTCCAATATGAATCTGTAAGAAAAGATGTCATACATTTGTGCAAATTGATAACGTAAGCTAATATCAAAACTTTATTCTTTTTTCAAGATTGATTACTTGGTGGTGCTAACTTCCATTTTCTCAAAACATGATGTTCATGCTATTTCTGAAAAAAGAAGCTTCTCTGTTGGCTGGCATCCCTGGTGGTAGTTTTAGATATCTAGCAAATGAAAGGGCACCTCATAATTCATTGGATATAGACTGGTAGGGTCAATTACATATAGTTGGTTGTAAATGACTTTCAGTTTCTAGCTTACATATAGTTTTAGATATCTACACATGTACTACTATTTAACAGTATGCTGTGCTTGATGCCTTGATGGTGGCCCTATGTGTTAGTTGAAATTATCACGTTCTTTACTAGCAGTTGCAGTGCTCTTATTATTTTATTTCCACAAATATCATCACGTTTTCCCTCAATCTGAAGATATGAACTATACTGTTCCTCCTGGTTTGTGTGTTGCTTCGGCCGGATGATGCTCTGTTTTATGTTGTTTGTACAAGGTTCAAGGGGTGGCTGATGTACAATTTTGACATACAATGATCTGAATATGTATGTATTTATTTGGGATATAGTCAGGATACAAATATTGTATGTCAGTGTGGAACAACACATGTCTTTTAACTGATTCTAGGTGTTCATTCAATCTGAATTGGGCTGTTTTATTTAGCCTACGCTAGCTTCTGATTTCCTGTGCTGCAAACTGTAGCTAATTTTCCTTAACTGATGTCTTTGATCCTGCAGTTGGGTAATGCACTCGTGTTCATTTTTCTTACTCTGCTGTCAGTACCAGTACCACTGGTCTTGGGGTTCAGATTTTGTCCATATCAAAATCTAGGTACTTACCAGCAAACGAGTTATTGATCTATTTACTTAGTCAAGTTCATTTCAGCTATGTTCTTCAGTCAAGCTTCAGATTCTAGCCTTGATTAAATGGCAATGATATTCTCCGAAACCTACTAAGGTAAGAAATCATGCTACCCAACAGGATGGTTTGCCAACTGCTGTGAGCACTGCTTCGGTGTGTGTCAGACGTTCATTAGCATTGGAATTTGCCGGAGCGGCCCGATGCAGTGGCTGCCAGGGACGGAGGCCTTGCGCTTGGCCAGCATGCCGATGCAGAGGAGGCGCGAGGGAGAGGAGAGGAGCACGGGAAGAACGAGGAGACGACGGAGAAGGGTTCGTCACCGGCGTGGCAGCGCTCTTCGGTTAGAGCGGCTGGCAGGGTCGGGGCAAGGAGCGCTCGTTCCTCTGTGTGTTGTGTGCATGTGACACGACGCGAGGGGATCTAGAGGGTTCGAGGGGAGAGACGAGAGGAGTGGGGGATCGGAGGCCGGCGGCGGCGTCTACTCGGGATAGTGACATGACTAACGAGGAGAGAGACGGTGCGTGCACTTTTTTTAAAGACAAGTCGTGTCGACTGTGTCTCCTTTTTCTGACGAACGAGGAGAGACACGGTGCGTGCACTTTTTTTAAAGACAAGTCATGTCGACTGTGTCTCCTTTTTCTGAGAGCGTGCGTATTTGTGTAGGCCAAGTCGTTTGGGCCAAGCCCAAAAAGTGCCAAAAACAATTGTAGATAAAATATATTTTTCAACAAACAAAACATTCTAAAAGTATATTCAGAAAAAGTTCTTACCACTCAAAAAACAAAGTATTCTTACCCCTATAAATACATTCTTTTCAAGAAAAAGCATATGTTCAAAAAACATTCTTTTTGAGAGAAATGTTCAAATTTCATAAAACGTTAACTCTTCTTAAAAAATATCCCAATTTTTATGTAATGTTTAATTTAAAAAAAATAAGAAAAATTTAATGTTTAACCTTATCATCGATATTTATTAAAATTGGACATAAGAAATGGTGCACAATCACACATGAAGCAGTTTGTGCAAAAACAATTGCAGATAAAATACATTTTTCGAAATAAAACATTATAAAAATTATATTATTTAAAAAAATACTCTTAACCCTAAAAAAACAGAACATTCTTATCCCTAAAATACCATTCTTATGTTCAAGAAATGTTCCTTTTCAGATAAATGTTGTAATTTTATAAAAAATGTTAACTATTATAAATAAAAGTATTCCAATTTTTATGAAGCATTAAATTTCGCCATTGACGTTTGTTACAATTTGATATAAAAATGGTGTATAATGACAGATGAAGCAGGTTGTGCCTTTTTTTCGCCAGGTGCAACTCACGGGCGTGTGTACTAGTTTATAATAAACTTTGATACTTGTTTAAAAGTCTTTTCTTAATTACAGACTTACAGTCGTAGCTAATTACTATGGTAAATTAAACTACATTTTTCTTTACATTTTTAATATAATATGACTTAAAAGAATTTAAATCAATTCCACTTAAATGTGCTAAAATCATAACAGAAAAATTGCATGCCTTTTTGAATTAATTTATGAATCTTGCAGTAATATAGGTATATTTATGTGTCATTTACTATATTAATAAATAATTCTAAATATTGTGGTGTAAAAATGTACTCCCTCTATCCCATAACATAGGATGTTTTTTTGACACTAATGTACTGTAAAAAATGTCTTACATTATTGGACGGAGGGAGTATTTGATAGCCGTGTTTATAATTAGATATATCTAAATAGAAAAATCTGGAGTAGACAAGATTTTCAGAAGGAGCTTTCTACCTAATAATTGACACGTGTTTTATTCATTTTTACTGGTCAACTGATTCTAATGTAATATCGTGGGTTCAATAATTTTAGAAGTATCACACCGTCGTTTCTGTGTTGAACTAACAGTAACTCTTCATCCCGCGGCCTGGCTGAAGAGGCCCTTTTCGTCCATGTATAGGCTGAATAGTGACTCTTTATTTGCACACAAGCTCAAGAGGCGCTCTTCATTTCAAGCCCACGGATGACACGGATTATGGTGCGCGTGACCAATGACAACAATAAGGTGAGGCACAATGTTTACAAGGTTAGGAACATCTAGATGACTAGATGGATGAGAGCAATTGGAAGACTTCTCACCGAGCACGATGTAGGCTTGTGAGTTGTGACGGGCGATGTACATTGAAAGGCCAAATTTAGGCCATGTTCGGAATCTATCCGCTCCACGGAGTTACGGAGCTCGGTTTTGGCAGCTCTGTCAAAGTGAGTTGCAGTCTCGTCCGCTCCGGGAGCGGAGATGAACCGAACTCCCTTATTTTCCATGATGCACAATTCTATTTTGGTCTGAATAAAATTTCTCGGCATTGGTATGATCCAGATGGCATGGCAGGGATGCGAGCTTGCCTTAGCTTACTGTATGTAGGTGTAGTCCTTTTGTTTCGGGCCCAAAGCAAAAGAAGATTGCCTCATGACCATACGAAAAGGGCATCTTTGGCCCATAAGGAGATGAAGAGTCACTCTTGGTTCGACACGGGACCGACGGAGTGATACTTTTGATTTTTTTTTAAATCAGGACCATAATTTTGATATTGCGTAAAAAAATTATAACAAAATTCCAATAACTGAATTGACCACTCAATGCAAACGACACTTCTCAAGCTACCAAGAGCATTACCTACCTCTTTTCTACAATTACTAAGCACACATGCTATCGCATAACTGAGGATTTTGTAGCCACCCAACAACCTTAGCACAAAATCGTCAAAACCTGCAAGCTGATCGAAGGGGAAGACTTGCTTGGTCACCATGCTGGACGCTCAGTCCAAAGTCCAAACCATTGCACATGCATAGTCGCCGTTGACTACCTTTTTTTGTAGTAGTATGAGCTCAAGTGGAGTACTCTCATGGTTGATACGGGACAAACCTGACAACGCGACCGAGGCAACGAGACAAAACGCAGTCAGTGTCAGTCTAAAAGCCCAGGTCCTGTAAACAAAACAAGTCTTCTTGCTGCACCGCGTCTTCATCAGCGTCGACGAAGCTGCTACTCTGCTTTCTCGATATATATACGGACTGCAGCCTTGCAGCGAAGAGCACTCTGCTTCTCACCCACTGCAACTGCAAGCTCCACCTCCACGCACAACCAGACGCAGCAGCCAGCTTAATATGACGCAGAAGATCGTGATCGCGGTGCAGATGGCGAGCAGCAGGTGCCGGTCCAAGGCGCTGGCGCTGGTGGCCGCCACGCCGGGGGTCGACTCGGTGGCGCTGGCCGGAGACGCCAAGGACCAGGTGGTGGTCGTCGGCGACGGCGTCGACTCCGTCAAGCTCACCAGCGCGCTGCGCAGGAAGGTCGGCCACGCGCAGCTGCTGCAGGTCGGCGACGCCAAGAAGGAGGGCGGGAAGAATTCGGCGGCCGCGGCCGTGGTCGAATACTACCCGTACGGCTACTACTACCCATCGCAACCGGCGCCGGTCAACTTCTTCTACGAGCAGCAGCACTACCATGCTGCTGCTGCCGTGTAGGCGTACGGGTACCCATGCTCGCGGCCGGAGCCGGGCACCTGTTCGGTAATGTAGACCGCATCACATGCTGATAGTGATAGGGTAGTAGCTTGATTACTTGTACTGACTTTTGCCAGTCGTACTGGACGATCAAGAGCTAGTCACTAGCTAACAACAAGAGCGCATAATCTCAAGTTTTCATGGTTGTATCGGAAAGAGTATCTACTAAGGTTCAGCTAGCTACTGTGTCGAGTTTCAGTTAGTTAGTTAAGCTTCCATCGATTTCTCCCCGCAAAAAAAAAAAGCTTCCATTGATTTCAGGTCTTGTGTTTGCTTAGACCCTGTGTACGCCTGCCACCCGCAGCTGAAACAGCAGAGTTTCTGACAACAAACAAGCGAACCGTCAGCATGACAAGTCCGGTTTCGGGTCCAGCAAAATATGTCACGCGCCCGAAAAATGAATATGATTTATGGACGCGACTAACGTCCAACCAGTCGGACGTTAAGCGTCAGATCGGGCGATAGATGCGTAACTAAATCACTTGTCTAACTAGCACATGTGCATGCAGTCCGCATCTAGAGCATGCAGCCAGCTCATGCAGCATCTTGCCATCCCATGCAAACAGTTGGTTAGAAATACATTATAAAAACAAGATGATGTCATCAAAATATTCTTTTTATTCCGAAACTTCAAAATACTTTCTAGCTTAAACAGTTGTTCAGATTGAAAAACCGCTTTGATATAAAAAATTGTCACAATGAGACCTTCGAAAGTAGATCCCATGTTGATATGTTTGGACGACTTTTTTTTTCGGGGCAAAAGTTACCAGGCCTAGGCCAAGTAAGTTATCATGTCTATGGTACATAAATTACCGTCTTGTTTATATAGAAATTACTGGGGGTATAAAAATGATCAACCAACCTTCTCCCCACGTGCAAATGAAGACATAATAGCTGATGTCATCCTATAGCCCTCCTATTTCAAAACTCCAAAATGTTTTGTAGCTCAAACCATTCGTCCGATTTAAAATCCATATTCACATAAAAGTTTTGTCGCGATTAGGCATTCGAAACTAGATCCCATGTGATGTGTTCCAACAAAAAAAATCGGCTCAAAAGTTACCACTTCTGGCCTAAGTAAGTTATCAAGCATGTGCTACATATGTTATCATGTTGTTTACATAGATATTACCGGGGCATAAACCGGGTTTCTCTAACTTTCTTATCAGGTCGGGTTAAAGTCACCGCAAGTTATCACGTATACAATGTGTATAGTACCAAACTATTTACACGAAATTTATCGGGGGTATGTTTTTAAACAACCCCCTCGCCACAGTTATCATGACCAAGGAACATAAATTACCATGTCTGTGATGTGTGGGTTACCATACTTTTCACACAAAAGTTAGCAAGGGATATTTCATCAACCCCTTCCCCTCCCCATGCCAAAGTTATTAGGACCGAGGCACATAGGTTATCAGGTCTGCGATGTATGAGTTACCCTGCTATTCACAAAAAAGTTATCAAGGGATATTTCATCAGCCACTCCTGCTCCCCCCTCATGGCATAAAAGTTATCAAGACCGGGTTATACTGCCATGGGCGGTCCGCCTAAAAGCCCACGGCAAAAAACTGAGGCCCATGCCCTCCCAGGCCCTACCATCGGGACTACTTTTCAAGCCCAAGCCCGACCCATCTGGTAAAAAGCCCTGAAAAGCCCTTAGGGCTTAGGGCCGTGGCCTGGGCCTCTTCCTTAAAATGCCAATATGCCAAGCCCAAGCCCGTCCAGGCCCTGCTAGTGGGCTCAAAACTCAGGTCCAAGCTTGGCCCATGGGCAAGCCCATCGGGCCTAGGCCCTGGATTTTAGGGTCGAGCCTGGGTGGGCCGACAGGGCCAGGCCGGAGATGGCCAGGACTAGCCATGGTACATAAGTTACCAGGTCAGCGATAACCATGCTATTTCATCAACCCCTCCCCCTCCATATGCCAAAGTTATCCAAACCGACACACATAAGTTATCAAATCTGTGATGTGTGAGTTACCATGCTATTCAAAGAATTGTTACCGGGGGTAATATTTCATCAAGTCAGTATGTCAGTTATCATTGTGCATATATTACCATGCATTCTACACAGAAGTTATCAGGGGTGTATAATCAACAATTTTTACCCTATGCAAAAAATAGCTACCACAATGTTTGTATGTGAGTTCTCAACTCTGTTTTGCGTATATTACAATGTTATTTACATACAAAATTACTAGGGTATGTTTTTGAACAACCTTTTTTCACCGAAACAATGTTATCATGGTGTTTTAAGGATGTTCTGGAGAACCGTTCCGTTTCGGAGAACCGTCTTCTCTCCATCCTTAGGGAAAGGAAATCTATGTAAGTTATCAAGTTTGTGATATGTAAATTACCATGGTATTTACAACAATAAAATAAAGAATGTAGCGAGGCGTAGCTACGGGTTACAGGCATGGCAGAAAGGAGGCGACGCAGGTCAAGTTGCCGCGGTAGTGCGACTCATTTCGCAGGCGTGGCGACACACTCATGAGAGACTCGGCGAGTGTACGCGATCATCTTAGCTCGGCATGCAAGTAAAAAAAGTCGATCGAGCCCACGCTCGCCAAATCGCCGAAACTACGTCAGCCAATTAATTTCGTTTCAAATCTACCTGTACAACATCCAACGAAAGAATCATGTATGCGTATGCACATGCATGCCTGCCTCTAGAACAACTTCATTTACGTATTTTTTTGCATGGATTCAATTACGTACAATGGTGGCTTGGTGGCATAATGGCATGTACAATGGAAACACCCGTAGGTGTAGCTCCATTCTTTCCACCTAGATAAAGTATGATGAAGCAATAGCACTAAAAAATAAACACCCAATGCAATAGGCTGCCTCACAGGGGTCCACAGTCTCTCTTTTTCATCGCATGGACATAGAGCTTGCCTGTTTTATACCCATGCAAGCTCAACTTTTTCTACTTTTCTTCCTCCCACACTCCTTTTTGCTTCTTTGGTCAAGTAGGAGCCGGCCTCCTCTGCAGGCACCCATTTTGGTCTGCAGGCAGCACATCAAGCCATTCGGGACCACCCGATCCGACGTGGATAGCTATGGCAGCCGTCCATGGTGTAGTGTTGGCCTTGCCCTAAGCTTCCTGCATGCATCGCTAGGCATGAACGCAATTAACAAAGCACCCATGCATGCCGCTGATGCAACTGCAAACTAGGTTGTGGACCACCAGCATCACTTGAAATCGGGAGGCAAGTAATGCATCGCAGGCTAGGGGACCACGGGACCACGCGAACTAAACAACAAATCTGGAGCACGGAGACCGGGAGCGACAACGACATGCATGCATAGGGGGAGGACCCTGGGAGAGACAATGATAGCATGCAGAAGGACCACCGCCGATCACGATCTAACGTTGCCTGATGTCGTGTGTGCCTGTCGCTAACGAACAATCGTCATGAATTTAGCTTTGTCGATGATTTATACAACATGGCGCGTGACAAATCTTCTGCTCAACTCCGTAATCGGCAGCCCTCAACCTCAGCGCTGGTCTATTCAGATGATTACAACAAATCTGTATAATCATCTCAAAAATAAAATCTGTATAATGGTATGTCGGGGAACGTAGTAATTTCCAAAAATTTCCTACGCACACGCAAGATCATGGTGATGCATAGCAACGAGAGGGGAGAGTGTTGTCCACGTACCCTCGTAGACCGTAAGCGGAAGCATTATGACAACGCTGTTGATGTAGTCGACGCCTTCACGATCCGACCGATCCAAGTACCGAACGTCGGCGCCTCCGAAGTTCAAAGACACGCTCACTCGATGATGATCCTCGAACTCCGATCCAAAGGGTGTCGGGATGAGTTCCACAAGACAACGGCGTGGTGACGATGATGATGTTCTATCGACGCAGGCTTCGCCAAGCACCGCAACGATATGACCGAGGTGGAATATGGTGGAGGGGCACCGCGCACGGCTAAGGAACGATCACGAAGATCAACTTGTGTGTCTTGGGGTGCCCCGCCCCAGATATATAGGAGGAGAGGGGAGGTGCGGCCGGCCCCTAGGGTGCGCCAGAGGAGTCCTCCTCCCACCGAGTAGGACTCCCTTCCTTGTTGGAGTAGGAGAGAAGGAAAGAGGGAGAGGAGGAAGGAAAAGGAGGTCGCACCCCTTGTCCAATTCGGACGAGGGGGGGCTGCGCACCTCCTTCCTTTCGGCCTCTCACTCTATTCCCGTATGGCCCAATAAGGCCCATATACTCCCGCGAATTCCGTAACTCTCCCAGACTCAAAAATACCGAATCACTCGGAACCTTTCCAAGTCCGAATATAGTCGTCAATATATCGATCTTTACATCTCGACCATTTCGAGACTCCTCGTCATGTCCCCGATCTCATTCGGGACTCTGAACTCCTTCGGTACATCAAAACTCATAAACTCATAATATAATTGTCATTGAAACCTTAAGCGTGCGGACCCTACGGGTTCGAGAACTATGTAGACATGACCGAGACACGTTTCCGGACAATAACCAATAGCGGAACCTGGATGCTCATATTGTCTCCTACATAATTTACGAAGATCTTTATCGGTCAAACCGCATAACAACATACGTTGTTCCCTTTGTCATCGGTATGTTACTTGCCCGAGATTCGATCGTCGGTATCTCAATACCTAGTTCAATCTCGTTACCGGCAAGTCTCTTTACTCGTTACGTAATGCATCATCCCGCAACTAACTCATTAGTCACATTGCTTGCAAGGCTTATAGTGATGTGCATTACCGAGAGGGCCCAGAGATACCTCTCCGACAATCGGAGTGACAAAACCTAATCTCGAAATACACCAACTCAACATGTACCTTTGGAGACACCTCAGAGCTCCTTTATAATCACCCGATTCGCTGTGACGTTTGGTAGCACACAAAGTGTTCCTCCCAGTAACGGAGTTGCATAATCTCATAGTTGTAGGAACATGTATAAGTCATGAAGAAAGCAATAGCAACATACTAAACGATCAAGTGCTAAGCTAACGGAATGGGTCAAGTCAATCACATCATTCTCCTAATGATGTGATCCCGTTAATCAAATGACAACTCATGTCTATGGCTAGGAAACTTAACCATCTTTGATTCAACGAGCTAGTCAAGTAGAGGCATACTAGTGACACTATGTTTGTCTATGTATTCACATATGTATTATGTTTCCGGTTAATACAATTCTAGCATGAATAATAAACATTTATCATGATATAAGGAAATGAATAATAACTTTATTATTGCCTCTAGGGCATATTTCCTTCAGTCTCCCACTTGCACTAGAGTCAATAATCTAGTTCACATCGCCATGTGATTTAACACCAATATTCATATTTGTATATGATTAACACCCATAGTTCACATCTTCATGTGACCAACACCCAAAGGGTTTACTAGAGTCAATAATCTAGTTCACATTGCTATGTGATTAACACCCAAAGAGTACTAAGGTATGATCATGTTTTGCTTGTGAGAGAAGTTTAGTCAACGGGTCTGTCACATTCAAAGTCGTATGTATTTTGCAAATATTCTATGTGTACAATGCTCTGCACGGAGCTACTCTAGCTAATTGCTCCCACTTTCAATATGTATCCGATTAAGACTTAGAGTCATTCGGATCGATTAAAAACTTGTATCGACGTAACCTTTACGACGAACCTTTTGTCACCTCCATAATTGAGAAACATATCCTTATTCCACTAAGGATAATTTTGACCAATGTCCATGATCTACTCCTAGATCACTATTGTACTCCTTGCCAAACCAGGCGAGTATACAATAGGTCCGGTCCATAGCATGGCATACTCTTATAAAACCTATGACTGGTGCATAGGGAATGACTTTCATTCTCTTTCTATTTTCTGCTGTGGTCGGGATTTGAGTCTTACTCAATTTTATACCTTTGCAACACAGGCAAGAACTCTTTCTTTGACTGTTCCATTTTGAACTACTTCAAAATCTTGTCAAGGTATGTACTTATTGAAAATCTTATCAAGCGTCTTGATCTATATCAATAGATCTTGATGCTCAATATGTAAGTAGCTTTGCCAAGATCTTTCTTTGAAAAAACTCCTTTCAAACACTCCTTTATGCTTTGTAGAATAATTCTACATTATTTCCGATCAACAATATGTCATTCACATATACTTATCAGAAATGTTGTAGTGCTCCCACTCACTTTCTTGTAAATACAGGATTCACCGCAAGTCTGTATAAAACTGTATGCTTTGCTCAACTTATCAAAGCGTATATTCCAACTCCAAGATGCTTGCACCAATCCATAGATGGATTGCTGGAGCTTGCATATTTTGTTAGCACCTTTAGGATTGACAAAACCTTCTGGTTGCATCATATACAACTCTTCTTTAAGAAAACCATTAAGGAATGTAGTTTTGACATCCATTTGCCAGATTTTATAAATTGTGGCAATTGCTAACATGATTCGGACAGACTTAAGCATCGCTACAGTTGAGAAAATCTCATTGTAGTCAACACCTTGAACTTGTCAAAAACTTTTTTTTGCGACAAGTCGAGCTTTGTAGATAGTAACACTACTATCAATGTCCGTCTTCCTTTGAAGATCCATTTATTTTTCTATGGTTTGCCGATCATCGGGCAAGTCCACCAAAGTCCACACTTTGTTCTCATACATGGATCCTATCTCAGATTTCATGGCCTCCATCCATTTTGCGGAATCTGGGCTCATCATCGCTTCCTCATAGGTCGTAGGTTAATCATGGTCTAGTAACATGACTTTCAGAACAGGATTACCGTACCACTCTGGTGAGGACCGTACTCTGGAAGACCTATGAGGTTCTGTAGTAACTTGATCAGAAGTTTCATGATCATCATCATTAGCTTCCTCACTAATTGGTGTAGGAATCACTGGAACTGATTTCAGTGATGAACTATTTTCCAATTCGGGAGAAGGTACAATTACCTAATCAAGTTCTACTTTCCTCCCACTCACTTCTTTCGAGAGAAACTCCTTCTCTAGAAAGGATCCATTTTTAGCAACGAATATCTTGCCTTCGGATCTGTGATAGAAGGTGTACCCAACAGTTTCCTTTGGGTATCCTATGAAGACACACTTCTCCGATTTGGGTTTGAGCTTATCAGGATGAAACTTTTTCACATAAGCATCGTAGCCCCAAACTTTAAGAAATGACAACTTGGGTTTCCTGCTAAGTTCATATGGTGTCGTCTCAACGGATTTAGATGGTGCCCTTTTAACGTGAATGCAGCTGTCTCTAATGCATAACCCCAAAACAAGAATGGTAAATCAATAAGAGACATCATAGATCGCACCATATCCAATAAAGTGCGGTTACGATGTTCGGACACACCATAACGTTGTGGTGTTCCAGGTGGCGTGAGCTGTGAAACTATTCCACATTGTTTTAATTGAAGACCAAACTCGTAACTCAAATATTCGTCTCCACGATCAGATCGCAGAAACTTTATTTTCTTGTTATGATGATTTTTCCACTTCACTCTGAAATTCTTTGAACTTTTCAAATGTTTCAGACTTGTGCTTCATTAAGTAGATATACTCATATCTGCTCAAATCATCGTTGTGAAGGTCAGAAAATAACGATACCTGCCATGAGCATCAATACTCATTGGATCTCATACATCGGTATGTATTATTTCCAACAAGTCAGTAGCTCGTTCTATTGTTCTGAAGAACGGAGTTTTAGTCATCTTGCCCAAAAGGCACGGTTCGCCAGCATCAAATGATTCATAACCAGGTGATTCTGAAAATCCATATTTTGGAGTTTCTTTATGCGCTTTACACCGATATGACCCAAACGGCAGTGCCACAAATAAGTTGCACTGTCATTATAAACTTTGCATCTTTTGGCATCAATATTATGAATATGTGTATCACTACGATCGAGATCCAACAAACTATTTTCATTGGGTGTATGACCATCGAAGGTTTTATTCATGTAAACAGAACAACAATTATTCTTTGACTTTAAATAAATAACCATTTTGCAATAAACATGATCAAATCATATTCATGCTCAACGCAAACGTCAAATAACATTTATTTAAGTTTAACACTAATCCCGAAAGTATAGGGAGTGTGCGATGATGATCATATCAATATTGGAACCACTTCCAACATACATCGTCACTTCACCCTTGTCGGTGTCAAAACCGGCAGATCTCGGGTAGGGGGTCCCGAACTGTGCGTCTAGGCGGATGGTAACAGGAGACAAGGGACACGATGTTTTTACCCAGGTTCGGGCCCTCTCGATGGAGGTAAAACCCTACTCCTGCTTGATTGATATTGATGATATGGGTAGTACAAGAGTAGATCTACCACGAGATCAAGGAGGCTAAACCCTAGAAGCTAGCCTATGGTATGATTGTTCTTCGTCCTATGGACTAAAACCCTTCGGTTTATATAGACACCGGAGAGTGCTAGGGTTACACAGAGTCGGTAACAATGGTAGGAGATCTACGTATCCGTGTTGCCAAGCTTGCCTTCCACGCCAAGGAAAGTCCCATCCGGACACGGGACGAAGTCTTCAATCTTGTATCTTCATAGTCTTGGAGTCCGGCCAATGATAATAGTTCGGTTATCCGGACACCCCCTAGTCCAGGACTCCCTCAGTAGCCCCCGAACCAGGCTTCAATGACGATGAGTCCGGCGCGTATATTGTCTTCGGCTTTGCAAGGCGGGTTCTCCTCCAAATTCCATGTGCTTGCCGAATAGTGTCCAGCTTCCTTATAAATGTTGCGCTCCTTGGCTTCCACGTCCAATAATGGCCCTCTTCCTCGTGTCGTATGAATGCGAAAAGCCAGGGTATTTTTACGTTTTACCACCTAGCTGCGCGAATAAGCTGCCTATAAGAGAGGCGAGGATCTAGATCCGAATCACACCATCCTCCTTCCGCGAGTACTCATCGAAGCGCCTCTGACAAAAGTCCACTCCATCATGGACAGTCGACGCGGCTCCTCCTCTCGCGCTCCCAGCCCTCAGCCAGGAGATTGAAGGAGATGTTCAGTCCCGCATAGCAAGCTAGTGACGCTCCAAGCAGAGGGATACCTTCCCCCAGTCTTCATGGTTCCGGTTCGAGCCGGACTGGCCACCTACAAGGGTGGAAAGCAGGCGGAGAGCGTCCCCAATCCCTCCAAAGGAGAGCGGGTATGCTTCGTCCCTTATCTAATAAGAGGACTCGGATTTCCCATACATCCGTTTCTCCGGGGCTCCTGGAGTTCTATGGACTCTAGCTTCACCACCTTACACCTGCCTCCATCTTGCACATCGCGGGCTTTGTAGCCCTTTGCGAGCTGTTCTTGGGTATCAAGGCCCATTTTGCGCTGTGGAAGAGATTGTTTTGCCTCGTACCCCATTCTCACGAGGGGTCGATATATCAAGTGGGCGGAGCCAAAATATGGCGCATCGCCGGGACCGGATATCTATCCGGAACCCCGAAGAAGGCGTCTGAAGACTGGCCTTCGTAATGGTTTTATATGGAAGATGCCCCACTGCCGGACCCAGTTCGGATCGGCCTCCCGGAGTTCAGCAACGCTCCTATGAAGGAACACCTAAGCTGGCGCCCGTGGAGCCCTCAACGGGAGAATGATAGGGGCGTCCAATATCTGATGGGCCGGATAAGGTTACTGGCTCATTCCGGATTGACCATGATTGCAGTCATGGCCACGTGCATCATGCGAGGGGTGCAGCCACTCCAATATAGGGGCCACCCCATGTGGGATTTCAACGGGGAGGATGACGCCACCCGTCATGGCCGCAAGGGGCCGGGATCGGTTGCCGATCTGGTGAAGATCCTGTCCGGCTTGTACAAGGGGGAGAAAGAGGACTTCCTCCGCGTGAGTCCATTGAATGGATTCTCCATGAATAACCCTCGGAGCTGGGTAAGCGGACGTTTATCTATCCGATCCATATTCCCAAAGTTAAGTGTCTCACTTCGTGATTTCGACGCAGGAGCCGCGCCGGGACGTAGAGGGCATACACAGCCTGACTCCACAGCCCAAGGATCCGGGACGATCCCTTGATCCGGCCTCCGAAGAGGATCCAGACATAAAGGTGGAGCTGATCGATGGGGTGTTCTACCAACTTAGCATGGAAAATGCTTTGGTCGCCATTACGGCCGACTACCCCGGTTTATCTCCGGCTTCCCAGGTAACTGTGACCGGAGTCCTGATATCATTGCTTATCCATGCTTATTTCTGACCATCGTATACCAACGGTGCTCCGCAGGAGGTGCCCTTAAGGCGGGAAGCCGAACCCGCGGCGGCTGACCAACAAGGGTCAGTTCGGCCCAGCAGGCGGAAGAGGAGTGTGGCGCGAATTGAAACGTCACCGCAACGGTATGACGCACCACCGTGTTTAAAGGAAAGGTTCCTGGGAGGTATATTAACGCTCATGATTTTTCCAGGAGAAAGAGCGCTCGCCGGACTATGTCTGGAGAGGTTGCCAATCAAGCCTCCGCCAGCCAGGCTCCAACGCCTGGTCCGGAGGGGGAGGCGAACACAAGGCGTGAGCCGGATGCTCCTCCAGCGGAGGATGCCGACAGGCTGTCCGCCATCAGGCCTAAGGTGGAGAGCGCCATGAATCATAGGCGCCACCGGACAGTTCTTCGTGATGTGTGTTTCTCCCCGGAGGCGTTGAATGCCTTTAATGCGGGAGACGCGCACCTCCATGCCGCTCGAGATGGTCTAACTAGAGCCACGGAGAAGTATGTGAAAGACATACGGGTGAGGAATTTTAATAGTTATAGATGCCAGTAGCCCCCGAGACTTACAATAGTTAGAATAACTGATTTAAGGATCATTTGTTATGCAGGATCTTACGGAGAAGAATACCCACCTGTCCCAGGAGCTTCAAGGGTGCAAGGCCCAACTTGAGGCCGCACTAGCCACCGCAGGGGGAGCCACAGAGACCCCCTCTGGTAATACATACTTCAAAAAGATAAGTAGTTTATGAAGTGCGGCGTGTGTCGGAGTCTGACAATAATATTGCAGATGGTGCCGGACTAGATCCGGACAAGCAACATCTACTGCGCTAGCTGAAGGCCGGCGAGAAGGTGCTTATGAGGGTGCAGCAGGAGAGGAACAAACTCCAAGATGCCAACACCCAGCTGGGCGAAGAACTAAAAGATGTTCGGGCCCAGCTGTCTGACTCTGTGAAGGAGAATCAACGGCTTTGTCGCGGCATTTATAGTAAGTGCATGAGAAAACTATTTTGAAAAGAAGAGTTCGGCGAGGAAGTCGATTGACAGAAATGTGTCTGTAGGTGTGCTCACAGATCGTACTGCGGAGGAAATGCCCGGTTCAACGGGTGACCTACTTCCTGAGCTGCTGCAACTGCACGAACGTGTTCGATAGGTGATGAGCGGCGTCGCCCAGGCCTTATGGCCGTCCGTCTCCCTACCCGAGGGTCTTGGAGGGCTTGCGCAGAAGCTTCAGGGAGCACGGCAGCGCTTCCGTCTATGGAAGATATCGGCCTGCCGTCAAGGCGCCAGGGAGGAATGGGCCATGGTGAAGACGCGGTACACGAAGGCTGATCCAAACCACATGGCCGAGGTCGGACCTGTGGGGCCCGATGGGAAGGAGATCCTTGTGAGCTTAATGTACGGCCAAGTAGAGTTGGCCGCTAAGTATTCCCAACGGGACTGTAAACTAGACAGCCTGTTAGATGGGATTGAAGAGGAGTACAATCAGTCAATTTGACGATGTAATTTAAAATGACATGTAAAATGCCTTCTAGCCGGATTGTAGATCGTTTGTCTTTGCGGACCTTTTCGCTTCAACCTCGGGACCCAAAAGTCCGGAGTGTGTCCGAATACCCTCACGGTTATGTAAAAACCGGTGCATGCATGGAGACCAGGCGTAGGGGTCATTAGTGCTTTATCAGACAAGTGCCCAACTAGTTATGTTATATTACATGGTTAGTAAGAAACATCTTCCAGGGAGAATAGTTCCGTTAGGGGTTCCTTTCCCTGGGAGGCATGCCCTAAAGTGCATGTCGGGACTGCGAAAAGAGCAGAAAAGCATCTGGGGGCAGATAAATAAATAAGTAAGAAAGCATCTTTCAAGTCATCGACCGAATATTCCCTTAAGAACACTAGCTTTCGGCTTCACCCAGTCTGAGGTACACATCGGGCTAACCCGGCAGTAACAATCGCAGAGGTGCTCCCTTTACCTCCTAGCCGAACAATCGGGAACGTAGGGGTAAGCACAGGATCCAGGCAACCCAGCTTGGCCAAAACTTAAGTCATATCGATGCATAGAATGGTGAATAAAAGGTACATGCGGAAGTGTGACACATGTGTTGGGCATGAAGCCCGTATAAATAAGCTTCTGTTAAAGAATCCCCCAGGTATAATGAGTGCGAGCAGCACGTCAAGTGTGTGCGAACAATGCGCAGATCAGCCCTCAACGGCTGTACGAAAAAGGGAGGAAGAAAGAGAGAAACAAAAGACAGCTAAAGTAGAAAATGTGGACGGAGGAAGGAGATGAACTCTGAGTCCGGCGCTAGGCGTAGAATCTTCGTAGACGGGCTGCGTTCCATGGGTTCGGCTCGAGTCGGTTGTCCGATGCATTTCGCAGACGGTATGCTCCGCCGGTCAGGACTTGGTCGATGATGAAGGACCTTCCCATTTGGGCTTGAGTTTGTCCTTTTCTTGTCCGGCAGCGAGAACTAGTTCGCCAACATTGTAAGTTTTGGCCCGTACTTCTCGCTTTGATATCTTCGAGCTCGCTGTTGATGTAATGCGGAACGAGCTTTTGCCACGCTAGCGCCTCTTCTAAGGCGTCCAAACTGTCCTGCCGATCCAACTCGGCTTCTCTTTCTTCGTACATGCGCACGCGAGGTGAGTCATGAATTATATCGTAGGGCAAAACTGCCTCTGCGCCGTACACCATAAAAAATGGTGTGAATCCGGTAGTGCGGTTTAGCGTGGTCCGCAGCCCCCAGAGTACGGAGTCGAGCTCCTCCACCCAGTGCATGTTAGATTCCGTGAGGGACCGCACTAACCTAGGTTTGATGCCGCTCATGATTAGACCATTTGCTCGTTCGACTTGACTGTTAGTTTGGGGGTGATAGACTGAAGCGTAGTCGAGCTTGATGCCCATATTTTTGCACCAAAGTTTAACCTCGTCGGCCGTGAAGTTCGTGCCGTTATCAGTGATGATGCTATGGGGGACGCCATAACGGTGTACTACCGCAGATATGAAGTCTATCACAGGTCTGGATTCGGCCGTTTTAACTGGCTTGGCCTCTATCCATTTGGTGAATTTGTCCACCATGACCAATAGGTAATTTTGCTTGTGGGTTCCCCCTTTAAGGGGTCCAACCATGTCAAGCCCCGGCATCATGAACGCCGGTGATGGGTATAGTTTTGAGGGCGGTGGGTGGCATGTGGCCTTGATTAGCAAAGAGCTGGCAACCGACGCATCGTTGGACTAAGTCCTGAGCATCTGCCCGGGGCGTCGGCCAGTAAAATCCTGTATGGAAGGCCTTGCCTACTAGGGCCCGGGCTGCGGCGTGGTGCCCGCCGGGTCCGGCGTGAATTTCATCCAGAAGATTTCGCCCTTCATCTTCGGTGATGCACCTTTGAAGGACTCCGGTTGTGCTTTTCTTATAAAGCTCTCCCTCATGGACCTTGTAGGCTTTAGATCGCCGTACTATGCAGCGGGCCTCGTTTTGGTCTTTGGGAAGTTCCTGCCTAATTAAGTAGGCTAGGAATGGTTCCGTCCACGGGGCAATGACTGCCATTATTTCGTGGGCTGAAGGTGTTATTTCATTGGCTGAGCTGCCGATTGTGTCAGAATGTTCGATGTTGGGCGGTGCGGTTGGTTCCGGGTTGTTGTTTCCGGACTCCTCTTCCCATAATACGGATGGCTTAAAAAGCCGCTCAGAAGATGTTTGAGGGGCGGCATCACGCTTATACCGATGCGTGCCAACACGTCGGCCGCTGGTTATTATCCCGGCTACATGGTGGATATCGAGTCCTTCAACCGAGTGACATTTTTAAGATGGCGTTACGGTAGGCTGCCATTTTCGGATCCTTGGCGCCAAAGTCTCCATTTACTTGGGATATTGCGAGGTTTGAATCCTCATGACCTCTAGGCGTTGAATGCCCATGGAGATTGCCATCCGGAGACCATGTAGAAGGGCCTCGTATTCGGCTGCATTGTTGGAGTTCGTGTACATTATCTGAAGTACGTATTGGACTGTGTCTCCGGTTGGGGATGTCAAGACGACGCCAGCCCCAAGCCGGCCAACATTTTGGAGCCGTCGAAGTGCATGATCCAATTGGAGTATGCGCACACTCTTTAGGGAGTTCGGCTTTGGTCCATTCAGTGATGAAGTCGGCCAAAACTTGTGACTTTATAGCTCGCCGTGGTTTGTAGGTTATGTCGAATGGTAGGAGCTCAATGGCCCATTTTGCAATCCTGCCTATCGCGTCGCGGTTGTTTATAATGTCGTTGAGAGGTACTTCGGAGGCTACTGTTATCGAACACTCTTGAAAGTAGTGTCGTAGCTTTCGGGATGCCATGAACACCGCGTACGCTATCTTTAGATAATGTGGATACCAGGACTTGCATGGAGTTAAGACAGTGGATACGTAGTACACTGGTTTTTGAAGTGGGAATTTGTGTCCTTCTGTTTCTCGTTCGACGACGAGCACCGCGTTTACAACCTAATGTGTTGCCGCGATGTATAATAACATTGGTTCGCCCAAGTTGGGCGCGGCCAGGACCGGATTTGTTGCCAATATGGCCTTTATTTCTTCGAGTCCGGCCGTGGCAGTATCCGTCCATTCGAACTGTTCAGTGCGTCGTAGGAGGCGATAAAGGGGCAATGCCTTTTCTCCCAAGCAGGAGATGAAGCGGCTTAGAGCCGCCACGCATCCAGTCAATATTTGTATTTGTTTGAGGTCTTTTGGGATATCCAACTGTGACAGAGCTCGGATCTTGGCTGGGTTTGCTTCAATTCCTCTACCGGATACAATGAAGCCCAAGAGCTTTCCGGCTGGTACGCCGAAAACGCATTTTTCCGGGTTGAGCTTAATGTCATATGCTCGGAGGTTGTCGAGTGTGAGCCTCAAATCTTCTACTAGAGTTTTGACGTGTTTGGTCTTGACGACCACATCGTCTACGTATGCCTCCACTGTTTTGCCGATCTAGGTTGCCACACATGTCTGAATCATGCGCTGATATGTTGCGCCGACGTTTTTGAGCCAGAAGGGCATTGTGTTGAAGCAGAATGGTCCGTATGGAGTAATCAATGCCATTGCGGCTTGGTCTGTCTCCGCCATCTTGATTTGATGGTAGCCGAAGTATGCGTCGAGGAAGCACAATGAATCGTGCCCTGCGGTAGCATCGATGATTTGATCGATGCGGGGAAGGGGGAAAGGATCCTTTGGACAAGCCTTGTTAAGGTCTTTAAAATCGACACACAGGCGCCAGGATTTGTCCTTTTTTGGTACCATTACCAGGTTTGCTAGCCAGTCCGGATGTTTTATGTCTCTGATGAATCCGGCTTCTAATAGTTTGGATAGCTCCTCTCCCATTGCCTGTCTTTTGGGTTCGGAAAATCGCCGAAGAGCCTGTTTGACTGGCTTGAATCCTTTTAGGATGTTTAGGCCGTGTTCTGCCAACCTGCGTGGGATTCCTGGCATATCTGAAGGGTGCCAGGCAAAGATGTCCTAATTTTCCCGAAGGAATTCTTGTAGTGCGGCGTCTACATTAGGGTTTAATTGTGCCCCAATGGAGGTCGTCTTTGTGGGGTCCATTGGATGGACTTGGAATTTGACTATATCGTCCGCTGGCTTAAAAGAAGTGGACTTGGATCTCTTATCGAGTATCACATCGTCCCTGTTCACCGTGGAGCGCAGCGTAGTGAGTTCCTCTCCCGCTAGGGCTTCAGATAGTGCCTCTAGGGCTAGTGCGGCTGTCTTATTTTCGGCGCGGAGTGCTATGTCCGGATCACTGACAAGAGTGATGATTCCATTGGGCCCGGGCATTTTAAGCTTCATGTACCCGTAATGGGGTATAGCTTGAAAAATTGTGAATGCCTCTCGGCCTAATAAAGCGTGATATCCGCTGCTGAATGGGGCCACTTGGAACGTGACCTCCTCAGACCTGTAATTGTCTGGCGAGCCGAACACCACATCCAGTGTAATTTTTCCTGTGCAGCGTGCTTCCCGACTAGGATTATTCCTCTAAAGGTTGTGCTGCTTCCCTCAATGCGGCTCCAGTCTATTTCCATTTTTCGAAGGGTTTCCTCGTAGATGAGGTTTAATCCGCTGCCGCCATCCATGAGTACCTTAGTAAGACGAAAGCCGTCCACGATTGGACTGAGGACCAATGCGGCTGGTGCTCGGGCTGTTCGGAATTTAGGTTCGTCGCTAGCGTTGAAGGTGATAGCCGTGTCGCTCCATGGATTTATTGTTGCTACTTGGTAGACTTCGGCGAGGCTGCGGAGTGTTCGTTTCCGCATATTATTTGATGCGAAAGTCTCGAAGACTGTTAATACCGTACTAGTACTGTTGGGTTGGTTCTCTGGGGCTAGAAGCTCTTCGCCACTTTTGGCCACCTGCCGTAGTATCCAACATGCTCGAAGGCTATGTGTTGGAGTGGCGCCCTCTGTACTATGGATTTTACAGGGTCCGCTGAGCCATCCGTCCAGTACGGTTCCGTGCCCTTTAGGGGGTTTTTGCTTTTTGGTTTTTGTTCCAGGTGCTTGAGCATGATGCACCCTTTTATTTCGGACTAGGGTTGTGTTCGGAGCCGGATTGTCCCAAAACTTGGTTTCGGTTTTCCAGGCACTCTCCATCGCACAGTACTTTCGTACTATGGATGCCAGGTCGGCGAAGCATGTAGCTTCACGACGACTTATGGTGTTCATGATTCCCTTGTCCGTCAATTGTTGCAGAAAATTGAGATTGCGCTTTCCTCACGGCAGTCCTTTGTCCTGTCCATAACCAGGAGGAATCTGGCCCAGTAATGATGTACTGTTTCAGCGGGCTCTTGCCGTATTTGAGATAGATCGCTTGTGTTTGGGTGGGCGGGTGGAATTAAATTCGGAACCCCGCCCAATCTGAGGCTCAATGGCCAAAAAGTTTCCGAATTTGGAAGCTTGGATTGCTGGATGTTGTCCAACGAATCTGGTCCGCTGCCTGACTTTAGGTTTAGTACTTGACTGATGTCCGTCCCTCCGCGGGAATCTGGCAAGGAGGGATCAAGAATCCGGACATAACTGGTCTTTAATATAGAATAAGAGTCGTCGCGCTGTTCCTCTACCACAACAACGTGGTGGGTAGCCTGGGGAGAGTTGATCTCTTTCAGATCGGTTTTAAGTCCAATCTGATCGTAGTCTGTAGCGACTCCCAGGGCGGCGATGCAATCCAAGAGCTCGTGTATGGAGGAGAGCTCCATCGGATCTAGCTGCTTGGCGAGTTCCGAGTTGACATGAAGATCACTTTTGATGACCCGAGAGGTCATTGTCGGAGCGGCGGCCGAACAGGCGGTCATAAGAAAACCACCTAGCCGGATAGTTTGGCCGGTGGCCAAAGCTCCTTTGGCAACGGTACCGTCTTTAAAGACGGGAAGAGGCATCCTTCTTGATTGCGACGGCACAGAGGAACTCTTAATGAAAGCACCAATGTCGGTGTCAAAACCGGCGGATCTCGGGTAGGGGGTCCCGAACTGTGCGTCTAGGCGGATGGTAACAGGAGACAAGGGACGATGTTTTTACCCAGGTTCGGGCCCTCTCGAAGGAGGTAAAACCCTACTCCTTCTTGATCGATATTGATGATATGGGTAGTACAAGAGTAGATCTACCACGAGATCAAGGAGGCTAAACCCTAGAAGCTAGCCTATGGTATGATTGTTCTTCGTCCTATGGACTAAAACCCTCCGGTTTATATAGACACCGGAGAGGGCTAGGGTTACAAAGAGTCGGTTACAATGGTAGGAGATCTACATATCCGTATTGCCAAGCTTGCCTTCCACGCCAAGGAAAGTCCCATCCGGACACGGGACGAAGTCTTCAATCTTGTATCTTCATAGTCTTGGAGTCCGGCCAATGATGATAGTTCGGCTATCCAGACACCCCCTAGTCCAGGACTCCCTCAACCCTCAACTAGTATCTGTTTATTCCGTATCTCCTGTTTCGAGTTACTAATTTTTAGCAACCGAACAAGTATCAAATACTCAGGGGCTACTATAAACACTAGTAAGCTACACATCAATAACGTGTATATCAAATATACCCTTGTTCACTTTGCCATCCTTCTTATCCTCCAAATATTCAGGGTATTTCCGTTTCCAGTGACCATTTCCTTTGTAGTGTAAGCACTCAGTTTCAGGCTTTGGTTCAGCTTTGGGCTTCTTCGTGGGAGTGACAACTTGCTTGTCATTCTAGTTGAAGTTCCCTTTCTTTCCCTTTGCCCTTTTCTTGAAACTAGTGATCTTGTCAACCATCAACACTTGATGCTCTTTCTTGATTTCTACCTTCGTCGATTTCAACATCACGAAGAGCTTGGGAATTGTTTTCGTCATCCCTTGCATACTATAGTTCATCACAAAGTTCTACTAACTTTGTGATGGTGACTAGAGAATTCTGTCAATCACTATCTTATCTGGAAGATTAACTCCCACTTGATTCAAGCGATTGTAGTACCCGCATAACTGAGGACATGCTCACTAGTTGAGCGATTCTCCTCCATCTTTTAGCCATAGAACTTGTTGGAGACTTCATATCTCTCAACTCGGTATTTGCTTGAAATATTAACTTCAACTCCCCGAACATCTCATATGGTCCATGACGCTCAAAACGCCTTTGAAGTCCCGATTCTAAACCGCTAAGCATGGTGCACTAAACTATCAAGTAGTCATGATATTGAGCTAGCCAAACATTCATAACGCTCGCATCCGCTCCTGCAATAGGTCTCACACTGGCGGTGCATTAAGGACATAATTCTTACGTGCAGCAATGAGGATAAACCTCAGATCATGGATCCAATCCACATCATTGCTACTAACATCTTTCAACACAATTTTCTCTAGGAACATATCAAAATAAATATATGAAAGCAACAACGCGAGCTATTGATCTACAACATAATTTGCAAAATACTACCAGGACTAAGTTCATGATAAATTTAAGTTCAATTAATCATATTACTAAAGAACTCCCACTTAGACTGACATCTCTATAGTCATCTAAGTGATCACGTGATCAAAATCAACTAAACCATGTCCGATCATCACGTGAGATGGAGTAGTTTTCAATGGTGAACATCACTATGTTGATCATATCTACTATATGATTCACGTTCGACCTTTCGGTCTCCGTGTTCCGAGGCCATATCTGTATATGCTAGGCTCGTCAAGTTTAACCTGAGTATTCCGTGTGTGCAACTGTTTTGCACCCGTTGTATTTGAACGTAGAGCCTATCACACCCGATCATCACGTGGTGTCTCAGCACGAAGAACTTTCGCAATAGTGCATACTCAGGGAGAACACTTCTTGATAATTAGTGAGAGATCATCTTAAAATGCTACCGTCAATCAAAGCAAGATAAGATGCATAAAGGATAAACATCACATGCAATCAATATAAGTGATATGACATGGCCATCATCATCTTGTGCTTGTGATCTCCATCTCCGAAGCACCGTCGTGATCACCATCGTCACCGGCGCGACACCTTGATCTCCATCGTAGCATCATTGTCATTACGCCATCTATTGCTTCTACGACTATCGCTACTGCTCAGTGATAAAGTAAAGCAATTACAGGGCGTTTGCATTTCATACAATAAAGCGACAACCATATGGCTCCTTCCAGTTGCCGATAACTCGGTTACAAAACATGATCGTCTCATACAATAAAATATAGCATCATGTCTTGACCATATCATATGACAACATGCCCTGCAAAAACAAGTTAGACGTCCTCTAATTTGTTGTTGCAATTTACGTGGCTGCTACGGGCTGAGCAAGAACCGTTCTTACCTATGCATCAAAACCACAACGATAGTTTGTCAAGTTAGTGTTGTTTTAACCTTCGCAAGGACCGGGCGTAGCCACACTCGGTTCAACTAAAGTGAGAGAGACAGACACCCGCCAGTCACCTTTAAGCAAAGAGTGCTCGTAACGGTGAAACCAGTCTCGCGTAAGCGTACGCGTAATGTCAGTCCAGGCCGCTTCATCTCACAATACTATTAAACCAAAGTATGACATGCTGGTAAGCAGTATGACTTGTATCGCCCATAACTCACTTGTGTTCTACTCGTGCATATGACATCTACGCATAAAACTAGACTCTGATACCACTGTTGGGGAACGTAGTAATTTCAAAAAATTTCCTACGCACACGCAAGATCATGGTGATGCATAGCAACAAGAGGGGAGAGTGTTTTCCACATACCCTCGTGGACCGTAAGCGGAAGCGTTATGATAACGCGGTTGATGTAGTCGTACGTCTTCACGATCCGACAGATCCAAGTACCGAACGTACGGCACCTCCGAGTTCAGCACACGTTCAGCTCGATGACGATCCCCGGACTCCGATCCAGCAGGGTGTCGGGGATGAGTTCCGTCAGCACGACGGCATGGTGACAATGATGATGTTCTACCGACGCAGGGCTTCGCCTAAGCACCGCAACGATATGACCGAGGTGGAATATGGTGGAGGGGGGCACCGCACATGGCTAAGGAACGATCACGAAGATCAACTTGTGTGTCTTGGGGTGCCCCCCTGCCCCCGTATATAAAGGAGGGGGGGGAGGTGCGGCCGGCCCCCTAGGGGTGCGCCAGGAGGAGTCCTCCTCCCACCGGGAGTAGGACTCTCCCCCTTCCTTGTTGGAGTAGGAGAGAAGGAAAGAGGGGGAGAGGAGGAAGGAAAAGGGGGCTGCACCCCTTGTCCAATTTGGACCAGAGGGGGGCTGCGCACCTCCTTCCTTTCGGCCTCTCACCTCTATTCCCGTATGGCCCAATAAGGCCCATATACTCCCCGGCGAATTCCCGTAACTCTCCGGTACTCCGAAAAATACCCGAATCACTCGGAACCTTTCCGAAGTCCGAATATAGTCGTCCAATATATCGATCTTTACGTCTCGACCATTTCGAGACTCCTCGTCATGTCCCCGATATCATCCGGGACTCCGAACTCTTTCGGTACATCAAAACTCATAAACTCATAATATAACTGTCATTGAAACCTTAAGCGTGCGAACCCTATGGGTTCGAGAACTATGTAGACATGACCGAGACACGTTTCCGGACAATAACCAATAGCGGAACCTGGATGCTCATATTGGCTCCTACATATTCTATGAAGATCTTTATCGGTCAAACCGCATAACAACCTACGTTGTTCCCTTTGTCATCGGTATGTTACTTGCCCGAGATTCGATCGTCGGTATCTCAATACCTAGTTCAATCTCGTTACCGGCAAGTCTCTTTACTCGTTGCGTAATGCATCATCCCGCAACTAACTCATTAGTCACATTGCTTGCAAGGCTTATAGTGATGTGCATTACCGAGAGGGCCAGAGATACCTCTCCGACAATCGGAGTGACAAAACCTAATCTCAAATACGCCAACTCAACATGTAGCTTTGGAGACACTGTAGAGCTCCTTTATAATCACCCGATTCACGCTGTGACATTTGGTAGCACACAAAGTGTTCCTCCGGTAAACGGGAGTTGCATAATCTCATAGTTGTAGGAACATGTATAAGTCATGAAGAAAGCAATAGGAACATACTAAACGATCAAGTGCTAAGCTAACAGAATGGGTCAAGTCAATCACATCATTCCCAATGATGTGATCCCGTTAATCAAATGACAACTCATGTCTATGGCTAGGAAACTTAACCATCTTTGATTCAATGAGCTAGTCAAGTAGAGGCATACTAGTGACACTATGTTTGTCTATGTATTCACACATGTATTATGTTTCCGGTTAATACAGTTCTAGCATGAATAATAAACATTTATCATGATATAAGGAAATAAATAATAACTTTATTATTGCCTCTAGGGCACATTTCCTTCATGGTAACGGTTATCTGGAGATGGGGAAACAAAGTAATCGAGTTTGCTAAAAGTTTGAGATTGGCAAAGAATTCTAGCAATTTTAGATGTTTCAGCTGCCAAGCTCACATGTTATTACCTCCAGTGTTCTTTGTACTACAAGGATTAAAGATGAATAGATTAAAAGTTTCTCCCACAAAAACAAAAAGAAGCTCACACGTTATGGAGATAGAAGGATGGTTCATAGGTGTCTTGTCATGCAGGTATGCAACATCACACTACAGGATGAATGCGTCGCTATTTCTTCAAGATGCTTCGAACCGGATCTGCAAGAATATGCTGGCATGTCTCGTGCTCGTAGTATGATCACACCACACCACATTTCTTGTCTTCTACTCCCTCCGTCCCAAAATAACTGTCTCAAGTTTAGTACAACTTTGTACTAGAGCTAGTACAAAATTGAGATACTTATTTTGGGACAGAGGAGTAGCATGATCTTCAGGGGCAATATATACATGAATGGCCAAGCACTTCGCAAAAATTAAAAAGAATGGCCAGGAAGTGCTCTGCTTAATAGTGGAAAACATCAGTACTGCAAACGACTAACACTGCAGGTAGTTGCAGAGGTGCTAAGCTTCGTCCGGTAGCAATTTCGTCATTCTAAATTAAAAGAAACATGTCGGTGTTTGAAATTTTATAACCAATTAATTGGAAAGATGTTGTTATTCGTTAAGGTTATCAAGAAAATAACTAGAAGAAAGCTGGATAAAATAAAATCTACCTGGGATGACTGTTTCTTAGGGGTTTTTATGAGAAGATCATACTTAAGTGTTGAAAATATGAGCAAATTACTACGAGGTTTAATCAGAATTAACAGAAGATAAATCATGATGACTACACTGGCAGAGATTGAACTAATCATGCGAACTAGCAAAGTAGATGAACAGATTACATCTAGGGCACAAACTAGAAACATGAATTCTACCACGATCTCGAACAGGAAAGATAGAATCACATACGGTGCAGCGGGAGCAGCACCGCCGGCGTTGATGTTGTCGCCCATGTTGTCGAGGATGAGTTTGCCGAGGTCGGGGAAGAAGTCGTCGTTCGCGAAGTCGTCGCTGCCAGCAGTGGCGCGAGTGTGCTCCCCAAAAACCTGATCGCCCCTCTCCGTCTGTGATCACGAGGGCGGGGTTCGGAGGCTCTTGTCCCTTCTCCCGGTGCATGTCGAAAGGAGGGATGGAGAAGACTTGCTTGGCGGCGCAATGGTCTGGAATGGTGGTGAGAAACCATACGAAAAACGGCGGCGCCTAGGGTAGATGTCTGCCTGACTATATAGTACGGGCCGGGTAGGTTGTGGGAGTAAACCCCATGTCCGAGTCGTCACGATCCAAAAGAACCGGAAACAGTTCAGTAATTAATGCGTCCGTTAATTATTAATTAATGACTCATTAATTTTTCCCGAGCAGCAAAAATATAGACAACGTGCATAGCTATGTCCTCGGCTCGGCTCAATCCCGCAACCCGCGGTGCATCATGATGAGGCGAGGCGTGGCGTGGCGAGGCGAGCGAGGAGGAGGAGCGCGCGTGTAGGTCTCCTCTTCTCATGCTCATACAAGTGGTAGGAGAGCTCACCTTATAAAGCGGTGCAACTCTCTCTCAACTTATGAGGTGGGACTAAACTTTAGCCTCACTCACTCCACTCACATGTGTGCATGAATGGGCCAAGAAAATTTCAGAATTTTAGTTGGGCTTTGGGCCAAAAGCCCACTTGCAAATTCCAAAAATCCCCCACAAAGTCTCATTGGCACATTTCACCATTTGGTTCCAAAACATTGTTTATATACCGGTGCTTAGTGAAGACTGTGAAGTTGAACTTCCACTTAGAGATTTATGCTACACTAGATCACAACTTGAATAGTGGACTATGCCTTGAGCTACAAGTTTTCTGCGAGACTAGTTTCACACAAATTCTTGACCGATACTGGGCTGCAGCAAGGCTTCCCCGCGGGTGGAGCGTATATGTCATACTCCAGGGCCTTTCATGAATATATTAGAGAGCACCCACTTCTCACAGCATCGCGATGTTAACAAATAAATTCATATAGGTGTGTTCTCAGAGATGCTCTGCAGACAACATCTCTGCCACTCAAATAAGCCACTTGGAACACATTAAGATAGATATCAACCTGCCATGTAGATCAGAGAGTATTGCATCTTCACGGAGTGATAATTAAAATAAGGATACTCTCCTCTCGGTGACCAACAGCTTGTCTCCCACTTCTACTTCACGGGATCTCCGATCACATAGAGTGGGTTACCACTATGGACAACTCATGCGGTGGGTCTCAAACCCATCTCCATCGATGCATTATCTATCACATTACGTGATAGACCCTTTGTGAAGGGATCTGCCAAGTTTTTCAAAGTTAGGATATAATCCAACGTAATAACTCCGGAGTTCCTCAGTTTCCTGACAGATTTTAATCTCCTCTTCACATGCCTTGAGGACTTCATATTGTCCTTAGAATTGTTTATTTTGACGATCACAGTTTGATTATCACAATTCATCAGGATAGGGGGTATTGGTTTTTCAACCATAGGTAAGTCCTTCAATAGCTCACGGCCACTCGCTTCAACAAAGGCGGTGTCTAATGCCGTGAGTTCTGCTTCCATAGTTGACCTCGTTAATATGGTCTCGCTTGCAAGACTTCCAGAAACAGCGCCACCACCAAGTGTAAAAACATAACCACTTGTGGCCTTAATCTCATCAAGATCGATATCCATTCGAGTCACTATAACCCTCCAAAGACTTTTGGATACCCGTGTAGTGAATCCCATAGCTCGCAGTGCCCTTCAAGTAGTGCACAACTCTCTCAAGCGCACACCAATGATCATCTCCCAGTTTTGACACAAACAGACTCAGCTTGCTCACAGCAAAAGAGATGTCAGGCCTCATGGCACTCGCCAAATACATAAGCGAGCCAATAATCTGAGAATACCTCAGTTGATCTCTAGCAATCCGTCGATTCTTTCAAAGCAACACACTAGCATCATATGGAGTTTGAGAAGGCGTGCAGTCGCTATACCCAAAACGACTCAAGACCTTTTCCACATAGTGAGACTAAAGCAGTGTGATCCCACCATTCTCATCTCTCAAGTCTCAACAGCTTGATGTTTAAGATAACATCTGCTACTCCTAGATCCTTCATCTCAAAACAACGAGATAAGAAATCCTTAACCTCCTTGATTAAAATAAGTTTGGTTCCAAAGATCAATATGTCGTCGACATACAAACAAAGAATAACTCCTTTGCCCCCACCATGGCGATAGTACACACACTTGTCACCATCATTTACTACAAAGCCGGCAGCAGTTAATGTTCTTTCGGACTTCTCATGCCACTCCTTAGGAGCTTGTTTAAGGCCATATAAAGGCTTTAACAACTTGCACACCTTTCCTTCCTGACCAGGTACTACAAAACCATCTGGCTGATCCATGTAAATTTCCTCCTTCAACTCTCCATTGAGGAAAGCCGCCTTAACGCCCATTTGATGAACGAGTAGACCATGTGAGGCAGCCAGGATAGTAGCACCAATTGTGGTCGGCCTAGCCACGGTGAGTAAGTATCAAAGAAGTCTTCACCTTCTTTCTGGTTTAACCCTTAGCCACAAGCCGTGCCTTGTACTTTTCAATCGCACCATCAGGTCTAAGCTTCTTCTTGAACACCCACTTACATCCTACAGGTTTGCACCCATAAGGACGGTCAAGGATCTCCCAGTCCCGTTAGCTAAGATGGAATCCATCTCGCCATTTAACAACTTCCTTCCAAAGAGTCGCATCGTGAGATGCATAGGCTTCAAATAGTCCCGGTGTGTCATCCACAAGGTACACAATGAAATCATCACCAAAGGACTTTGCAGTCCTCTGTCTCTTACTCCTTACAGGAGTTTCATTGTCACCCTCAAGAGGATTCTCAACGTGTTCCATCGCAATGGTGGGTTTAGGAATTACAGTGAGTTCCTCATTAGATGAAGTAGGTATCTCCTGATTTGATGAACATGACATATCCTTCATTGGAAATATGTCCTCAAAGAAAGTTGCATCATTAGACTCCATTATCGTACCAACATGCATGTCGGATACCTCAGATGTTATTATCAAAAATCTATAGCCAATGCTATGAAAAGCATAGCCCAGAAGAACACAATCCATGGTTTTTGGTCCAAGCTTGCGCTTCTTGGGAATTGGTATATTGACTTTCACCAAACAACCCCAAGAACGTAGGTAAGACAGTTCAACCTTTTCCTTTCCCATTCCTCAAATGGAGTCATGGTCTTATGCTTTGTGGGAACTCGGTTTAGGACATGACATGCGGTCATTAGTGCCTCCCCCCACCCTCCCTTGGAAAGACCCGATGTGTCTAACATGGCGTTAACCAAATCAGCTAGAGTTCGGTTCTTTCTTTCGGCCACCCCATTAGACTAAGGTGAGTAGGGAGGCATCCTCTCATGGATTATACCATGTTCCGCACAAAACAAATCAAATTCATTGGAAAAATACTCTCCACCACGATCGGACCTAAGCCGTTTAATTTTTTGATCAAGTTGGTTCTCTGCCTCAGCTTTATAGTTTTTGAAGAAAGTTAAAGCCTCATCTTTTGATTTCAGAAGATACACATAACAATATCAAGTGGAGTCATCAATCAACGCCATGAAGTATCTCTTTCCACCTTTTGTCAATACACCATTCATCTCACAGAGATCAGAATGTATAAGCTCTAGTGGCGCCAAGTCTTTTGCCTCTGCAGTCTTATGGGACTTGCGAGGTTTTTTAGCTTGCACACATACTTGGCACTTAGAGCCTTTGACAGTAGAGATTTTCGGAATTAAATTCATATTGGCTAGCCGCGTCATGCAACCAAAGTTAATATGACAAAGTCGTGAATGCCAAATATCCAACTCATTATTGTGGCAAACATTATTAATAACTTTAGTGCAAATATCTGACAAAGATAGGCGGAACAAGCCTCCGCACTCATAGCCTTTTCCAACAGATTGTCCACACTTGGAAATTACAACTTTATTGGACTCAAAAACCAACTTAAAACCATCTCGACATAAACGGGAACCGCTAACGAGATTTTTATTGATGGACGGCACATGATGAACGTTCTTCAGACGCACGGTCTTGCCCGAAGTAAACTTCAGATCGACCGTACCGACACCTCGAACGATGGCATGTGACCCATTCCCCATCAGCACGGGAGAAGTCCCTGTGACCTGGTAAGAAGAAAACATTGAGGCGTCAGCACAAACATGTACATTGGCAACGGTGTCAATTAACCAATCAGGAGATTGAAATACTGAAAGGATGGTAGGAAGAATACCGTACCCAGATTCCTTCATATCAGTATCACCAATGACAACATTAGCGGACTTGCCGCTCTTCTCATGTTCGCGCTCCTCGAAGCGGTTAGGACATTTCGGAGCCCAGTGATTGGGATCACCGCAAACATGGCAAAGTCCCTTCCCCTTCTTGTGAGAATTCTTCTTGAAGTTGGTATAATGCGATGGCTTGTTCTTTGTATCAAACTTGGCTTTGCCCTGAGTTTTGTTCTTGTTGTTTTTGAACTTGTTGGGCTGGAAGTTCTTCTTCTGTATCATGTGGGCACTAGAAGCTCCCTCAGCAACTCGAGCACGTGTGTCCTTTGCTCTCGCCTTCTCTTCAACATCAAGAGTACCAATGAGATCCGCAATGGAAAACTCTTGTCTCTTGTGTTTCAGAGAAGTAGAAAAATTGTTCTACGAAGGTGGAAGCTTGGCAATGATACCTCGGCAACACACACTTGAAGTACTCAAGTTCTTTTGCGAGCAACTATATCTCATGAGCCTGTTGTACAACAGAGCGCTCATCAGTCATCTTGTAGTCATAGAATTGCTCCATGACATACAACTCGCCGCCGGTGTCCGAGGCACCAAACTTGGCCTCGAGCGCAGCCCACATGTCCTTGCCGTTCTCAAACGACATATATGAGTCCACAATGGAGTCATCAAGAACACCCAGAAGAGCGCCTTTAAAGAGAGTATCGATCTTCTCAAAAGTTTCCAGCTATGCCGGATTAAGATCGCCCTCAGGCTTGCCCTTGGTGGCGTCATAGCAGCCCATGGTCTCAAAACCAAGAGATCGCTTCTCGCGGCGCCACCTCTTATATTGCACTCCCTTAAAGGCAGGCAGCTTCAGATGCGCAGCAAAACCACTCCGAACAAATTGCCTATAATCAGGTTTTTGGATTGTTGAAAATATGAGCAAATTACTACGAGATTTAATCTGAATTAACAGAAGATAAATCATGATGACTACAGTAGCAGAGATTGAACTAATCATGCAAACTAGCATAGTAGATGAACAGATCACATCTAGGGCACATACTAGAAACATGAATTCTACCACGATCTCGAACAGGAAAGTTAGACTCACATACGGTGTAGCGGGAGCAGCACCGCCGGCGTTGACGTTGGCGCCCATGTCGTCGAGGATGAGGTTGCCGAGGTCGGGGAAGAAGTCGCTGTCATGAACTCGTCGCTGCCAGAGTTCTTGCGAAAGCGCCCCCCAAACCTGATCGCCCTTCTTTCGTACAGGATCACGAGAGGCGGGGTTCCAGAGGCCTGTTGTCCCTTCTCCCAGTGCACGCCGAAAGGAAGGATGGAGAAGACTTGCTTGGCGGCGCAATGGTCTGGAACGGTGGTGAGAAACCATACGAAAAAGGTGGCGGCTAGGGTAGATGTCTGCCTGACTATATTGTGCGGGCCGGGTAGGTCGTGGGAGTAAACCCCACGTCTGAGTCGTCATGATCCAAAAGAACCAGAAACGGTTCAGTAATTAATGCGTCCGTTAATTATTAATTAATGACTCATTAATTTTTCCCGAGCAGCAAAAATATAGACAACGTGCATAGCTCTGTCCTCGACTCGGCTCAATCCCGCAACCCGCGGCGCGTCATGACGAGGCGAGGCGTGGCGTGGTGAGGCAAGCGAGGAGGAGGAGCGCGCGTGTAGGTCTCCTCTTCTCATGCTCATACAAGTGGTAGGAGAGCTCACCTTATAAAGAGGTGCAACTCTCTCTCAACTTATGAGGTGGGACTAAACTTTAGCCTCACTCACTCCACTCACATGTGTGCATGAATGGGCCAAGAGAATTTCAGAATTTTAGTTGGGCTTTGGGCCAAAAGCCCACTAGCAAATTCCAACATTAAGGTCATGGGAAAGAAACCACATATATATTGTTAGCAAGAAAGACCACAAATCCGGGATATCAATCCTTGATTCCTACGGTCCAACTCTTGGAACATTTGTTGAAGGTGTGGGAGAATCATATTCAATGTTGTACATAGGGAAATCAGTTTGCTTTTTTTATTAGCACCTAAAAGAGCCCTGCCTCAAGGCCAGTTCGTTTCACCTCTCAATTTTCCAGAATCTGATTTTGGGAATCTGCCCTTAAAATCGTCTGCTGGCTTGGTCAAGATTGGGTCAGGCGGAGAGAAGACGGGCGAGCGGGCGCGGTGAAACACTACACCACAACACCAATGCACTGGCATGTAATCTTCCAGGAGAAACCCCTTAAGAGGGCAGATAAACTGCCTGGAGAGCAATTCTCCCGGCAGATAGAACTGCCACAAGAACGGCTGCCGGGGATTACTTTTCCCGGCAGATAAACTTCTCCCGGTAGTTTTACTGCCCCCACACATGTATTTCCCGACAGTTAATTTTCTCCCGGCAGATTGGCCATGGCACAAAAACTGCAGTTATCGGCAGTTATGCCATCACGTTGATTTTGCTAGCAAAAGCAAATTGATGTGGGCAACAAATCGCTAATTTAATATGCATTCACTTTGTTCAGGCAATCAAGACAAATGGCACTATTTATACATAATTTACAAATGGGCCTCATCCTAAAACATAAACTTCATTCGATAAACATAACGACCAAATACATATGTTTCTAGAAACGACCATATATAAGGATGTTGTGCAACAAAAGGAAAATTACATATGTTTTTGGATGTGACACACCAAAATGAGCATATGGTGGCTTCTATGCTAAACAAGCAACCAAAACTAGCTTTCCCCATGGTTGTAATGTTCCCAACACCACGAGGCCCTAATCATTCAAAATGCTAATCGTTTACTGCTTTAACTTCCGCTAGCCTCTCGCTCTTGTGCTTCAGCATTGTCTCCTTCTCTTCCTTTTTCTATTCTTTTTCCTGAAAATATAAATTTATGGAAGATTGGGATTGACGCATTAGATGTCAAGTAGATAAGCATGTAACTGAAAAATGCAGTTTTTCCCATGCATATTTGTACATATTTGATACATAAATAAACTCAATTAGACCATAAGTCAAGCTGCATGTATGCACAGACAAAGACAACAAATTTTGCAGACAAAGGAAGGTAGAATCTGGCATGAACTTTTCTACACATTGTGCTGAAACTTAAGCATATGTTCTTTTTCCATTGTATGCAGTATATTTAATGGTTGAAACAACTACTGATGTTGATAGTGGTGCCATCGTAAAAGTATCTATGCGAATAGCTCATCTTAACATGTAAATGTATCTCTGAAAGAACTCCATTTTTTCTGTTACTGCTTTGTTTCCTTGCATCATTCTGGAACATGGTTCCTAGATATTCTCAAAAGGGGATGATATTCTTTGCAAGTCCTTGTCATAAATATATTTTCTTACCTGGAGATGATGCTGTCGGCCCTCACGGGAATGGGGTCCCAGACTTGCACTGCTCATGCTCCTGCAGCGTGGCTCAACCAAAGAGCCCAAGACGCCCGCCTCCATCAACCTGTTCAAGACCTCGCGAGGGGCCAGATCATGGGCGGATGACGCAAGGCCTCCTCAGGGGCGGCCTTACCAGGGAGGCTCGTGAGGAGGAGGAGAGATCAAGGCAAGGGGTACCTCGCGAGGTGCTCATGACGCAAGCCATGACGATCAAGACCAGGCGGGCGCCAGCCTGCGCAGTGTCCTCGTTTCCTCTTTGGTGCAAAGGGGGCAAGCGTAGGCACGGAGTACCGAGGCGTCAAGCAAAAGTTTCCATATCAGTGCAATGAGACCAAGACCAGCAGGACGGCAGGACGGAGGTCACCGTGGAGCCCAAGACGGCGTCATCGCTAGTGCCTTTGGCAGTCGAAGACCACCTTTAGTCAGGATAGCTTGTACTAGCTGTCCCCTTTCAAAATGGCCGTTGTTGGCTCCCTTCCCACTCAATATTTGGGAAGAGGACCAGGGCCTCTATATATAGAGATAGCCACCATAGTAGAAGGGGCGGATCGAATCCTCCCCAAGTAGAACACCACCACCACAAGAACACCCCTCGCGAGGCTGTTCTTCCCCCTGTACTATTCATCATCAGCCCAAGAGGCAATCCACCACACCACACATAGGAGTAGGGTATTACACCACAATGGTGGCTCGAACCTGTATAAATCTCATGTCTCTTGTGTTGTTCATCACGCTAGCTTAGATTTGCGACGAGTTTTGGGGGCATGTATCGGTAGGGAGAAGATCATTGTGCGCACTCCAGAGTTCGAACCTCAAGGGTATTGCCGGAACCCGATATCCGACATTTGGCGCGCTAGGTAGGGGTGCGCCGGAATCTTTTGTCCGCTAATCTTCATCCTACCGCTTCGTCGCACCCATGGCAGACGCTCACCGAGCTCGCGCCGAGTGCCGGGCTGCTCTCGCCGCCCGCGTCGCCCAGACGGTTCCTGTCGGTGTCAAAACCGACGGATCTCGGGTAGGGGGTCCCGAACTATGCGTCTAGGCGGATGATAACATGAGACAAGGGACACGATGTTTTTACCCAAGTTCGGGCCCTCTCGATGGAGGTAAAACCCTACTCCTGCTTGATTGATATTGATGATATGGGTAGTACAAGAGTAGATCTACCACGAGATCAGAGAGGCTAAACCCTAGAAGCTAGCCTATGGTATGATTGTTGTTCGTCCTACGGACTAAAACCCTCCGGTTTATATAGGCACCAAAGAGGGTTAGGGTTACATAGAGTCGGTTACAATGGTAGGAGATCTATGTATCCGTGTTGCCAAGCTTGCCTTCCACGCCAAGGAAAGTCCCACCCGGACACGGGACGAAGTCTTCAATCTTGTATCTTCATAGTCCAGGAGTCCGGCCAAAGGTGATAGTTCGGCTATCCGGACACCCCCTAATCCGACTCCTCAAGAGTCCCTTAACCAGGCTTCAATGGCGATGATTCCGGCGCGTAGATTGTCTTCGGCATTGCAAGGCGGGTTCTTCTCCAAATCCTATGTACCTGTTGAATAGCGTCTGGCTTCCTCTGAATATTGTGCTCCCCGGCTTCCACGCTCAATAATGACCGTCTTCCACATGTTGAACGAATGTGAAAAGTCAGGGTATTTTTACATTTACCCCCTTAGCTGCGCAAATGAGCTGCCTATAAAAGAGACGAGGATTTAGATCCGAATCACACCATCCTCCCTTCGCGAGCATTCATCAGAGAGCATCTGACAGAAATCCATTCCATCATGGAGAGTCGACGCGGCTCCTCCTCTCGCCCTCCCAGCCCTCAGCCTCAAGATTGGGAGAGATGGTCCGTCCCGCACAGTGAGCTAGTGGCGCTCCAAACCAAGGGATTTCTTCCCCCAGCCTTCATGGTCCCAGTTCGAGCCGGACTCGCCACCTATAAGGGAGGAAAGCAAGCGGAGAGCGTCCCCAGCCCCTCCAAAGGAGAGCGGGTATGCCTTGTCTCTTATTTAATAAGAGGGCTCGGATTTCCAATTCATCCGTTTCTCTGGGGGCTCCTGGAGTTCTATGGCCTCCAGTCGCACAACCTTACGCCTGCCTCCATTTTGCATATCGCGGGCTTCGTGGCCCTTTGCGAGCTGTTTTTGGGCATCGAGCCTCATTTTGCGCTGTGGAAGAAGCTGTTCTGTCTTGTGCCCCGTTCTCAAGAGGGGTCGATATATCAAGTGGGCGGAGCCGAACTATGGCGCATCGCCGGACCGATATCTGTCCGAACCCCAAGAAGGCGCTCAAGACTGGCCTTCGCATGGTTTTATATAGAAGATGTCCTCGCCGACCTGCTCGGGTTGGCCTCCGAAGTTTAATAACTCTCCCTTGAAGAAACGCTTAAGTCAAGCGCCCACGGAGCCCTCAGAGGGAAACCGACAGGGACGTCATTTACCTGATGAGCCGGAAAAGGTTGTTAGCTCATTCCGGACTGACCATGATCGGAGTCATGGCCATATGCATTATGCGGGGGGTGCAGCCGCTCCAGTATAGAGGCCACCCCATGTGGGATTTCAACAGGAGGATAATGCCACCCGCTGGGCAGAGGGCCGGATCGGTCGCCGATCTGACGAAGATCTTGTCCGCATTGTACAAGGGAGAAGAGGAGGAGTTCCTCTGCATCAATCCGCAGGGTGGATTTTCTATGAACAATCCTCCAAGCTGGGTAAGCGGACATTCATTTTTGCCTATCCGATCCATAATCCCATAGTCAAGTATCTCATTTTGTGATTTTGGCGTAGGAACTGCACCGGGCCGTAAAGGATATAAATAGCCCGCCTCCACAACCTGAGGATCCAGAAGGGTTCCTCGATCCGACCTCCCAAGAGGATCCGGACATATCGGTGGAGCTGATCGACGGGGTTTTCCATCAACTGAGCATTGATAATGCCTTGGTCGCCATTACGGCCGACACCCCGAATACTTCCACCGCAGTAATCGAGACCAAGTCCCGATATTTTGAAAATGACCCATCCATGCGTGTTCTTGATCACCGTATACCGATGGTGTTTCGCAGGGGGTGCCCTTGAGGCGGAAGGCCGAGCCCGCGGCGGCTGGCCAAAAAGGGGCAGCACGGCCCGACAGGCTAAAAAGAAGTGCTATCCGGATCGAAACTCCGACGCAACGGTATGGCGCGTCACCTTACTCCCCGGTTTTATTCCCGGGAGGCATACTAACGCCCGTGCCTTTTCAGGAAGAAGAGCACTCGCCGGACTGTATCCAGAGAGGTTGCCAATCAGTCCTCCGCTCGCCAGGCTCCAAAGCCAGGTCAAGCGGAGGCGAACAAGGGGCGTGCGTTGGATGTTCCTGCGACAGAGGATGCCAACAGGTTATCTACCACCAATTCCGAGGTGGAGAGTGCCATGCATCACAGGCGCCGGCCGGACAGCTCTTCGTGACGCGAGTTTCTCCCCAGAGGCATTGGATGCCTTTAATTCGGGAGATGCGCACCTCCGTGCCGCTCAAAATGGTCTAGCCAGAGCCATGGAGCGGTATGTAAAAGACATACGGGTGAGAAGATTTGACAGTTATATATGCAAGTAGCCCCCGAGACATGAAATAGTTAGAATAATTGATTTAAGTATCATTTGTTGTGCAGGGTCTTACCAAAAAGAATACCCAACTGTCCCAGGAGCTGGAGGAGTGCAAAGCCCAACTTGAGGCCGCACTAGCCGCAGCGGGGGAAGCCAAAGAGACCCCTCCGTAATATATGCTTCAAAGACAAGTAATTTGTGAAGTGCGGCGGTGTATAAGTCCGACAATAATATTGCAGATGGCGCCGGATAGATCCGGACAAGCAACAGCTCATGCGCCGGTTAAAGGCCAAGCGAGTGTGCTTACAAGGGTGAGGCAGAGAAAATAATCTCCAAGATGCCAACACCTAGCTGGGTGAGGAACTAAAGGATGTTCGTGCCCAGCTATCTGACTCCGTTAAGGAGAATCAGCGACTTCGATGCGGCATTTTTAGTAAGTGCTTGAACGAACTTTGAAAAAGAGTTCGGCAAGGAAGTAATCTAACAGAGTTATGTCTCAGAGGTATGCTCACAGCCGTCCCGCAGAGAGATGCCCGGTTCTACGGGTGACCTGCTTCCCGAGCTCTTGCAATCGCATTTAACGAAGTTTGGCAGTGATGAAAGGCGCCGCCTGTGCCTTGTGGCTATCTCTGCTCCCTGCCTCAAGGCCTTGGAGAGCTTGCAGAGAGGCTTCAGGAGCACGGCAAGCTTCCTCTTATGGAAGATATCGGCTGCCGTCAAGGCGCCAGGAGGCCCGCCATGGTGAAGACGCTGTACACGAAGGCTGACCCAAACCACATGGCCGAGGTCGGACTGCAGGTCTGGCGGGAAGGAGATCCTGTGAGTTTAGTGTACGCCAAGTAGAATTGGTCATAAAGTATTCCCAACAGATCGAAGCTAGACAGCCTCGCCGGATGGCATTGAAGAGGAATATGCCCAAATAAGTTGACTATGTAATTTAAGATGACATGTAAAATGCCTTCTAGCCGGATTGTAGATCGCTTGTCATAGCGGACCTTTTCGCTTCAACCTCGGGACCCAATAGTCCGAGTGTGTCCGAATACCCTCGCGGTTATATAAGAACCGGGCATGCGTGGAGACCAAAGCGGGGTCATTAGTGCTTTATCGCATAAGTGCCCAACTAGTTATGTTATATTACATGGTTAGTATGAAACATCTTCCAGGAGAATAGTTCCGTTAGGGTTCCTTTCTCGGGAGGCATGCCCTAAAGTGCATGTCCTGACTGCGGCAAGAAAAAACATCCGGGGCAGATGAATAAATTGGTAAAATTGTCTTTAGTTCACCGATCAAATATTCCCTTAAGAATGCTAGCTGCTTCACCCACCTGAGGTACACATCCGGCTGACCCGGCAGTAAGAATCGTAGAGGTGCTCCCTTTACCGCCTAGCCGAACAATCGGGAACATAGGGGTAAGCACAGGAGCCAGGCAACCCAGCTTGGCCAAAACTTAAGTCATATCGATGCATATAATGGTGAATAAAAGGTACACACGGAAGTGTGACACATGTGTTGGGCTTGAAGCCCGTATAAATAAGCTTCTGTCAAAGAAGCCCCTAGGTATAATGAGCACGGATAGTGCGTCAAGTGTGTGCAAACAATGCGCGAACAAGCTTTCAAAGGCTGTAATAGGAAAGGGGGAAGAAGGAGAGAAACAAAAGACAGCTAATATGTAAAATATAGACATAGGAAGGAGACGAACTCAGAATCCGACGCTAGGCATAGAATCTTCGGAGACGGGCTGCATTCCATGGGTTCGGCTCGAGTCGGTTATCCGATGCATCTCGCAGATGGTACGCTCCACCGGTCAGGACATGGTCAATGATAAAGGGACATTCCCATTTAGGCTTGAGTTTGTCCTTTTTCTTGTCCGGCAAGCGTAGAACTAACTCGCCAATGTTATATGTTTTGGCCCGTGCTTCTCTGCTTTGATATCTGCGAGCTTGCTGTTGATAGAATGCGGAACGGGCTTTTGCCATGTCACGCTCCTCCTCCAATGCGTCCAAACTATCCCGCCGATCGAGCTCGGCTTCTCTTTCTTCATACATGCGCACGCGAGGTGAGTCATGAATTATGTCACAGGGCAGAACTGCCTCTGCGCCGTATACCATAAAGAATGGTGTAAATCTGGTGGTGCGATTTGGAGTGGTCCGCAGCCCCCAGAGTACGGAGTCGAGATCCTCTACCCAGTGTGTGTTAGATTCCTTAAGGGACCGCACTAATCGGGGTTTGATGCCGCTCATGATTGGACCATTCACTACTAGGAAAAGGCCTATAGATAGGATTGACTCTAATGGCGCACCGTGGAAGCAGTGCGCCACTACTATATACTAATGGCGCACCTGCCCCAGATACGCCATTAGAGTGGAAGACTCTAATGGCGCACCGTGGAGTGGGTGCGCCATTAGTATGAATTTTTTTTTCCATTTTCCCATACATACTAATGGCGCATGAGGCCTACAATGCGCCATTACTATATATAACTTCTAATGGCGCACCGTGGGCAGGGTGCGCCTCTAGTGTGTTTTTTTTCCATTTTCCCATACATACTAATGGCGCATGACATCTACAATGCGCCATTACTATATATAACTTCTAATGGCGCACCAAGTAGGCAGTGCGCCATTAGTCTAAATTTTGTTTTATTCTTTTTTTTGCAAAACTTCTAATGGCGCACGCTTCCTCGATGCGCTTATTAGTAATTGTGGTTACTAATGGCGCATGGGGAGAGGGTGCGCCATTAGTAACCTGGGACCAACAAGATATTTTGGACAGCCCACACCTACCCACTCACTTTCCCCACTTCATTCCATCCACCTCCTTCTCCAAGATTTCGCCATCTCCTCCTCCTCACCTCATTTCCACCATAGATTCAACAAAATTATGGTGAAATTACCTATTTTGATAGGTAAGTAAGGAAAGCTATCTTCATGATATAGATCTACTTTTTTTCTCCCTAGCTCGCTTCCAACAACGTGCACATGCACTTTTGTGGCCTAGCTAGATCTATGTATGTTTGTGGTGTTGCAAGTGTTTGTGGTGTTGCATATATGTTTGTGTTTGAAGGTACCGGTATTTGAAATATGCGATAGTTGCCAATATTTTGCCGGAATGTTTTGATTCATTTCCGTTTGCGAGAATTTTGGCACTATGCATTCTTTTTGGTCCTATTTTTAGGAAGGTCATGCCAAATTTTTCTTGGTTCTAACATCTCGCTTTTGCTCTACCCATCGCAGCGACCATGGTCCGCATGATGACCAAGGCATCGTGAATAGGTTTTTGAGCTCCTGAAGGCCGAGATGCTTCAAAAGAACGAGACGGAGATAAGATGTCCATGTCGAAGATGCAAGTTGAAGAGCCTTATTGCGGACCCGGATTCCGGCAAAAGGGACCACCGCTTCTTGCGTGGTTTCATGGATGGCTATCGGTGGCAAGGTGATGAAGATGACTATCAAGTCGCCCATGGCCGGGCCGGGCAAGAAATGAGGAAGGGCAACAAGACAAGTACCACCGTGGCGGGGCGGGCGAGAAGACGAAGAATCTCCGTGACATGATCACGACGGTGATGTTGTACATACACATCATGTAGAAGATGTCGACATGATGATGAGGAAGATCAAGACGAAGGGCATGATCATGAAGATGAAGATGCCGGAGCAGACGACGATGGAGGCTGGGTGCAGGACCCTCATATTCAAGAGCTGCTTCTCAAGCGGACGGATAACGCAAGAGCCGCCGCCGAGAGAAAGCCAAGCTGGATCAACTGGAGATAGACGCGTTACTCCGCTGTATGAAGGATGCAGCCCGAGGATACCACCAAAGTAACGCTCATGGCTCGAGATGAAGGTAAACACAAAATGACCGACGATGCTTCGACGAGAACATGTCATTCGCACGAACGCCTTCCCAAGGGGAACAAGTGCCCACCAGTTTCGAGGAGGCGAAGAAAATCGTGTGTCCTCTGGATTTACCGCACGTGAAATACCATGTGTGCATGAACAATTGCATCATTTATCGGGACGAGCATGCGGAGTCTACCATATGTCCGGTGTCGGCGCCACTCGATACAAGAAGAGGAAGAAAGCTCCTCGAAAATCGGTGTGGTACTTTCCGATCACTCCTCGCCTGCAGCGGTATTTCATGGACCCTAAGGTAGCAAAGCTCCTGCGCTGGCACGCGGATAGGGAGGAGAAGAAGCGAGAAGATGACGCAAATGATCCGGAGATAGATAAAAAGACAAGATGCTGAGTCACCCTAAGGATGCGAGCCAAAGGGCAAGCGTTGAACTTCAAGACCCGAATTTGGGAAGGATCCAAGGAACATCGTGCTAGGCGCGAGCACCGATGGAGTCAATCCGCTTGGCAGCCGAGAAGCACACATAGCACTGCCTGTGTTTGTGTGGATGTACAACCTTCCCCTGGTTGTGCATGAAGAGGAAGTACATTCACATGAGTATGCTAATTGAAGGGCCGAAACAACCAGGAACGACATCAATCAGATCTGGGCTCTCAAGGAGGAGCTAGACACGCCGTGGAAAACGCCACCAATACGTGGGACGCCGCAGAAAGAATATTTCCCTATGAGAGCCGCAGACCGCCACGACGGTGCACGACTATCTCGGTTACGGATATCTCACGGGCAGGTAGTCCACGGATTTTCTAAATGCGTAAGGTGCATAGATGACACAACATATCGCCAGCTAGATAGAGATCTTGGGTCTTCGAAAACCGTGTTCATGGGACATCGAAGGTGGCTTCGCGACGATGACCCGTGGAGGAAACGCAAGGATCTGTTCGATGGTGAAACCGAACCCGGAAAACACCTGTGTACGAGGAGCGGCGAGGAAATAGACAAGCTGTTGAAAATTGGAAAGACCGCCACCGCCGAAAGATGCGAAGGCGCCAGAGCCGCTGCTGAAGGTATGGAAAACGAGGTCTGTTTTCTGGGACTTGCCGTACTGGAAGATCCACCGTGTGCCTCACAGCCTTGATGTCATGCATATCACGAAGAACGTGTGCGAGAGTCTGCTTGGTACCCCGCTCAACATGCCGAGAGGACCAAAGATGGGCCAAAGCAAGGGCGACTTGAAATCAATGGGCATCGTGCAGAGCTTCACGCTAATGATGATGATGATGATGATGATGAGGCGAAGCAGACACGGAAAGTCGCCGCAAAGGCAAAAGGCCAAGAAGACCGGAAATGACTACCCTCCCGCGTGCTTCACTCTAAGTCGAGGAGATCGAGCAATTTTTCACCGCCTCCTAGGAGTAAAACTTCCTTACGGTTACGCTGGGAAGATAAGCAGATACCTAGACCCAAATAAGCGAAGTTCAGCGGATGAAGTCTCACGACCGCCACGTCGTGATGACGCAGATACTTCCAGTTGTAACCATGGGATCATGGACGCGCACGTCCGTGAAACGCTATTTGGCCTGTGCAACTTTTTCGACGCCATCTCGGAAGTCGATTGGCGTGAGGCAACTCGAAGGCTACAGAAGAGATCGTGGTGATACTATGCGAGCTTGAGATGTACTTCCGCCCGCATTCTTCGACGTTATGGTGCATCCGCTGGTCCATATAGTGGAGGATATCATCCAACTCGGCCGACGCTCCTGCACAAAGATGATGCCGCTCGAAAGGATGAATGGTGTCATCAAAGGATACGTCGCAACATGTCACGCCCGAGGGAAGCATAGCGGGGCTTTCGATCAAGAGTGCATCTCCTATCGCACGAATTATCTAGGCATCGAGAACCCGCTGGTCTGTCTGTCAACAGCACCTCGGCAGGCTCGCCGGATGGGGTCACCATGAGGGTCGCCAAAATGCATGTCGGTTTCGAGGGTCGACTCGCCGACTTTGAAAGAGCAAACCTAGTCGCTACAACACATAGACGTGGTCGATCCTTGGGTGGTAGAGCACAAAACCTTTATTAAGAAGACGACAATGACCGAGGCCAACAGAGGACGGACGGAGATATACTCAAAGAGCACAACTCATGTTTCACGCGTTGGTTCAAGCAGAAGCTTCGTCGCATCTTTTACATGAGGATTCTTCCGCTGAAGAACAACTACTATTCGCCTTTGTCACAGGCGCCGAGCACAACCTCGATGACCTATGAGGCGTCATTTATATCAACGGCTACACATTCTACACCGAGGACAAGGACATGAAGAGCGATGGTTATCGTAACTCCGGGTAACGATGGAATCCTACACCGTAACGACAAGGACAGATACTACGGAAGGATCGAGGAGATCTGGGAGCTGAGCTACTGTTGGAGAGAAGGTCCCGATGTTCCGTGTCGATGGGCCAAAAATGTCATAAAAGAAGACCGTATTTCACCACCATGGTTATACCCGGCCAAATCAAGATCCGCAAATAAACGTCACCGCAAAAATGAGCCATGGGTACTGGCTTCCCAAGTGGACCAATGCTTTTCATTACCGACCCGCCAAAGCCCAACGTGTTGTCGTGAGGAGAGGCAAAAGGAAGATCATCGGAATGGATGGAGTAGCCAATGAGCAAGACTTCGACAAGCACGGCGACCAAGATCGAACATGACGACGATTTATGAAGTAGCAAAGACACACCACAAGAAGAAGCAGGACCACCCTACCTAAAGGACGTCCGCTCCACGTAAGAACTCCGCTTATAAAAAGAAGGGCAAGAAGATTGTGAACAGAGATAGCTAGCTAAGACCGATTGTATTTAAATCGTAGTCTTCATTTCTCGATTGTATTTCATGCATGGGCACTTTTTGATATCATGAATATTTTTAAATTTCATGGGCACTTTTTGAATTCATGAGGACACTTGATCTCGATTCCCCCTCCATCTCGATCTCGATCCCCCTCCATCTCGATCGCACCCGCACCCTCCCCCGCTCCACCCATCTTGATATCATGAATATTTTTTATATTTTTAAATATAAAAAACAGCATTTAAAATGCATAAAAAATATTACTGTTATGATTTAAACAATTTGAACATATTTAAACACAAATAAATATAAAAAACACCATTTAAAATGCATAAAAAAATATTGGGGATCCTGGGAATCGAACCCAGGACCTCCTGGTGTGTGTGCTACGTGCTGACCAATCGGGCTAGTGCGTGAGTTCTGTTGTAGAAAGGGTTGGGCTCTAGATATGGCTACTGTGGTAGATTAGAACAACATTCTAATGGCGCACCGCGAGGGGGTGCGCCATTAGAACAGTAGTACTTATGGCGCACCGACGTGCGCGCCATTAGAAAGCTTCCCTCACCTATTCCCCTCTGGCCTCTCTCCCTCCCTCGCCAGATCCCCCCTCACAGCAGAGCTATCAGCCTCTCGCGCCGTCGCCCCCGCGCCGTCGCCCGCCCCCGCGCCGAGCCAGAGACAGAGCCGCCCCCCCCCTCGCCAGCGCCCTCCGTCCCCCCTCCGCGCCCGCACCTCCTCGCCCCCTGCGCCACCCCGCCCATGCGTCGTCCCCTCCGCCCACGCCCTCGCCGTCCCCTCTGCCCGCGCCCGCATCCATCCTCGCCGTCCCCCTCACCCGCGCCCTCGCCGTCCCCAGGTGATTCCTCCTTCTCCTCCACCCCCTCACCTGCAAACCCTAGGGCCATGGGTTTGTCGGTTGCCTTGAGATGGTAGCTGTTTATATGGCACGATTGATTCCTGTTTGTTCATGGTTATTACAATTGATTGATTGATTGATGGCTGTTTGTCGGTCGGTATCTAACTTTGGTATTGCCAGTTCCTGATCATATGTAATGACCTAGCAGTATTCTTTTTTTCTGAACTTTTTTGTGATTATGTCTTATGTGGATTCATATTCTTTTTTTGGTATTACTGTTGTCTAGTCCTTGGAATAATGCTTTTCTAAGTATTTAAGGTACAAACATGTTGATCTGGACATACCACATTTGCATTCTTTACATTTGTATAGTGCAGGTATATTTACATTCTTTACATTTTGTGATGCTGATGACTGTAGTCCCAAAGTGTTTATTTACCCAAATTTTGCTGCTGGAACTTTTGGTTTTAGATATTGGCACCTGATATTTTCATGCCTAATTCTGAACTTGTTCACACATAACTAAAGCTGGTTGTTGTTTGATCTCGTAGCAAATATGACTTGTTTCTTACTCATACTTGACCGGCTTCATACATATGCTTGTCCATTTCGCTAGTAATATGTATTAATTTCCTTTTATTCGGGCAGGTCCTTGTGTATCTTGTATTACATATCGAAACTTGCAAACAAATCTGTGAAAGACTTGTAAAGTTGCTGGGTTTTGTCTCCGACCATTGTGTCATGATGAATTTGCGGTACCCGAGAGGTTCTTGAGTTTGCCGGAATGTCGATTAACTTCCGTTCAAGCAATTGGTACTCCATATGTCCTATTTTCAGCAAAGGTCATGCTGAAATTTTCCGTGAATTTTAGCATGACTTTGCTAAAATAGGACATATGGGGTACTTATGACTAATGCATGGGCCGGGCTATCTTAGTACTTAGTTAAGTAGGATCAACTGCCCCGCCATTCTTGCTGCATTAAATCATAGGTGGCAATAGAGCCAAGTGATTAGGCCCAACTTAGAATTATCCTTAGCATCGATAAACCCTAGATGATAAACCCAACATAGGTGGCAATAGAGCCAAGTGATTAGGCCCAACCCTAAATCATGAGACCATGATCTTGTTCCTTGACAATAACCATCTTTTGACCAAACTTTTTCCTATTTAGAGAGAAACATGGCCCACAACGATGAGGCCGGTGGTTCGGGCGGCAAGCAATTCAGGAGATGTCCCAAGAGTTGGAGGAACAACAACCTCACCGCTATGATGACGCCGCGGAAGACACCGATCCTGATTACACAACCCCTAGTGGCGCTGGGATGACACCACCGATGGTGCCGCCGAGGATGCCACCATCGATGATGGTGGCGCACACACGATGGCAGCCAACCGAAGAAGCAAAGGAAGGACCGCGCGCCAATGCGCTCCGCACCGTCAAGGAGGAATTCACTCAAGTGGACTCGGCGGAATCCAACGGAGCCCAAACATATAGTCAAGGGTGCAGCGGTTCAGCTCGGTGCATTCTCCAAACACCGCCTCGATCAACACCGAGAACCTTAGGCATAAGGACCGAGGGAATTTATGCAGCCTCCTCTTCACGAAGCTGCACGAACGATACAAGTTCCCGACGAATTTGAAAACACACGCCTCTCGTGGAATAGAGTGAACAATGCCGCCTCACGAAGATGAGCACGGCCCTGTCTACTTGGAGAAGCACGGTGAAGAGAATGATTGATAAAGGTGATAGTTATGACAAGATCAAGGCGAAATATCATTTGATGAGCGAAGATGAGTACAAGGAGTTCAAGATCAAGTGCCGTGAGCCCAAGCTCCGAATCAAGTCGATGGGGAAAGAAATGCGGAGTTGAACTTAGGGAACACAAACTCGGTCCCGGCGGTTATAGAGTGGCGGAGCCTATATGGGACAAGGAGGACGCGGGCGTGCCGAGCAAGGCCTACCGCCCGCTTCGAGAAATACAGCGGTGACAAGCGCATCAGAACTATGTCGGGGCCGGTACAAGGAGGACCCGATAACAAAGGAGCTTACCACGGATCCGAAGACCGGGGAGCTTGAGCTTGTTCTCGTAAGGAATACACCCCGCGTAATTAGCTCCATATGGTTGCACTCTAATTAATCACCAATATTTCTAAATGGCTCATGTTCCTTTCGCAGACAATGAAAGCGATGGCTGGGTCGCCTAAGACCTCCCTTCGACACCCCTTTAAATAGGGCGTTGAGCGTAATGAAAAAGAAGGATAAGCTCGATAAGCCGGCGTCACCTGGTCGTGTGGCGGCAAAGGCTTGTCCACAAAATGGGGTCATACTATACCGCTGGTGTGCGGAAGGAGAAAAAGGCCAGCTCGGAAAGCCGGCGTGCGAGGTTGAAGCACTCAAGGCACAAGTGGCGCGGATTCCGAGCTTGTCCAAGAGCAAGTGGAACAACAGCTGGAAACGAAGCTCGAAGCCATGGTGCCTACGTTGATTCATGGGCTGACAACGTGGATTGCGGGCGGCAAAAAGGGTCCTCCCGGTTCCCGGCTTCATGGCGAAAGAACTTCGCAACAGTGCGCGGCGGCACCATTGGTGTCTCCGGCGGCGGCGACATTGGTGTCTCCGGCGGCGGCGCCATTGGTGTCTCCAGCGGCGGCGCCATTGGTGTCTCCGGCGGAGGCGGTATTCGTGTCTCCGGCACCGGCACGGGTATTGGAGCTTAATGCACCCGGGTGTACGCCGACCGGCACCTCGCCAGCAAGCGCCCCCTCCGTCGATTACCGCCCGCCGTTGCGGTGCCTCGACATTAGCCGAGCTTGACGGCATCACGGTAACTAAGCCTCTCGGCCGATGACTTCATCTCCTTGCCTTTGATCGGGCATCCTCGGCGCCCTACACATGTTTTCGCAGGCACCGCCGTTCCTTGCACTCTTACGCGCCGTGGGCGCCGAGTTGGTCGATGTCGCCAAGGGCAAAATCGTTCAACCGGCAACCCCATGTTCCACGGTAATCCGATGCCACCCACAATGTATAGGGTTGAAGTGGTCCGGTGCTGCCAAAGGCTGCGACGAGTTGTTACCTCGATTCGACCGGCTGGGGCCGCGAAGAAGATGAGATGACCCTCGGCACTGCATAAACGGCCCTGCTATGGCGAAGAGCCAGATTCGTTTGGGGCGGGGACACCACCCACGACAAGACCGCCCGATCGTGCGGCGCCAAGCCATGGCAAGAACGCAGCAACGCTACGGACCTGCCGGACATCCCTATGGCACAGATCCGGACAGCCCTATAACACAGATCCGGACGGCGGCGACAACGATGACGGTACATTTACCAAAGTTGACAAGTACTTTGCGAACATGGGTACGCGACGATTTCTGCGGGCCTCTTTCTCAGAACCCAGCCAAGACCACCGCGATCTAGCTGGTGCGGCGGAGAAATCAATTGCAACAAGCGTCATCTCGGCGTTCAGTTCTCGAGACCGCCTCCGGCTCCGTCTTCACGAGCCTCGAGATAGCTGAGGCGCGAATATTATCAGCCCCAACACGCTGAAGAAGGCGGTGCGTGAGCGAACTTCGGTCCCATTACAGGAGATCAAGAAGAAGGGCGGAAGCGAAAGACTAACAAGGGCACCGGTGCGAGCCAGCCGCACCGAAGTTCGATCCGTGCTCGGGGCGGGCCACCTTCACCTAAGGATATCTCGAGGAGGTGCATGTGGCGGGTAGGGCGATGCTACCGCCAAATATGCTGAATCTGCAACCGGTGCTATCACGGAGTCTGCATGACGGTGTTCGATTTTGGAGAAGCGGCGTCTCGAGAGAAGGATGTGGCATACCGGTTTTCGTGGCCAAGGTGCCGAGAGCAAGGGCTTTGTGGATGGCGACATCGGGGTATGATCGTCCTGCGGTTTGATGACATCTTTGCTATGTTTAACCTTCATCCGTTGCACTACACCTTCGTTCGGCTGTTTTATTTGAGCATGCGGATCACGGATCATTAGAGACAATACCGGACATCGTGATAGTCGACCCCTTCTACATGCGTGCCAAGCACTTGAGCAGCGCTGGGACCGCCAAGTTGCGAGTTCACACCTCGAAGGCGTCATTCGCAAACGCAGATAAGGATAACTTCCTTGTGCCTTACTTTCCGAGTAAGTCATCCCTTAACCGCCCGTAACATATGATTTCTTAGATTTCGATCGTTCTTTTTTTCTAACATTCCGTGTTACGTGCGGTGACACATTGCACACTCATCCTCTTAAGCCGAAATATTCCATGGCCACGTATTTCGACCCGAACCGTAACTCCATGATAGACTACACAAATGTGAAGAAAGTTCTTGATGATGTTCTCCCGCTCGCCAAATCTGGAGGCACCTTCACGGGACGGTTAAATGCACGGCAAGCACATCTTCTCACACAATCTGAAGTTCTGCTGCGTCAAGCAGCCGCTTTGGCGATCGAAGGATGCCTACTACGCCCTCCATCACATGCGAGGCGTCGTGAGGACCATCATCACCTTCGCTACCAGATAATCTCAAAGATTGGGCGCGAGCTTGTCGGCAGTCCAGGGCGCGGACCTCGGACAAAATTCTTCGCATCGATCGGAGTTTGCGGACATCATCCATCAAGATGTCCTTCATACGTCGGGCAGTTCTTCCTCGAAATCAACCGTCCAACAAAGTGAGATAGATGGAATGCTACAAATGCGGGGTGACAACGACCGCGATTTCATGACCATCGCGACAGACGGCGGCTTCATCCACGCTCTGTCCGATGAGTCGAGTCGAAAGTAGTGATGTGTAGTTCGAAACATTGATTGGCTCATGTTGTAATTAAACTTTTAATGAATTCGTATGTCTCTTTGGTTTGGACGGTTGTTCAACTTAGATGTGTCGATGCTATTTTATTAGTAGGACCATGAATCATGCTATTAATGTCTTGCTTTTCTCTTCCGATCCTTTTGTTGCATACTTACACATTGCTTATGTATTGTCATTGTTTGGCTTGTGCATAGAGATGCCGTCGTATGTCGTGTACAAGGGTAAGGTTCCCTGAGTCTCGATGATTGGGAGGAGTGTCGGAGACAGGTTCACCGTTTCAGCGGTAATAGTTACAAAGGGTACACCACTAGGGCGGAGGCCGAATCTAGATCGCCCGCTATCTAGCGGGAGAGAGAGGGCGTTGGAGGAACCGGATGAAGACCAGTTTGATCGCGATGATGCTCATCGTGATGACCACAGCTCTCTTCTATGTGATGGTAGTTTAGATGATCGATATCGACTTGTAATGTGAAGGCAAACTCGATACTCGCGGTCTTGAGACTTGTAATGTTTTATCTTTGTTCGGTCTTTTGAATCCGGAGACTAATATGATGAATTGTATTCGGAGACTAATATTCTATTGTATTTGATGAATTTGATGTTGCTGTGTGTGCTGTGTCTATATTCTATGCAATAATATATTTTGTAATCTGTGCAAAAATCGAAAAGCAAAAAAAACCTAATATTCATAATAATGGCGCACCACAAAAGACACTAATGGCGCACTGTGATCATCACACTAATGGCGCATGTACAGGTAATGCGCCATTAGAATGCCATAGCACATTTGTACATATGGCCCCGGGAGGCATTCTAATGGCGCCTCATGGGCTATACTAATGGCGCATTACGTGGTGCGCCATTAGAACACCGATACTAATGGCGCACAGGCGGCGCCATTAGAATTTAATTCTAATGGCGTGATGCCAGTGGCGCACTGGCAGTGCGCCATTAGAAGGCAAAACCAGTGCGCCACTAGCATGCCTTTTCCTAGTAGTGATTTGCTCGATCGACTTGACCGTTAGTTTGAGGGTGATAGACTGAAGCATAGTCGAGTTTGATGCCCATGTTTTTGCACCAGAGTTTAACCTCGTCGGCCGTAAAGTTCGTGCCGTTGTCAGTGATGATTCTATGGAGGACGCCGTAATGTTGTACGACCCCTGATATAAAGTCTATCACCGGTCCGGATTCGGCCGTCTTAACAGGCTTGGCCTCTATCCATTTGGTGAACTTATCCACCATGACCAGTAGGTATCTTTGCTTGTGGGTTCCTCCTTTAAGGGGTCCAACCATGTCAAGCCCCCAGACCGCGAAGGGCCAGGTTATGGTTATAGTTTTGAGGGCGGTGGGTGGCATGTGGCTGTGGTTAGCAAAGAGCTGGCAACCGACGCATCGTTGGACTAAGTCCTGAGCATCTGCCCGGGCCGTCGGCCAATAAAATCTTGTACGGAAGGCCTTGCCTACAAGGGCCCGGGCTGCGGCGTGGTGCCCTCCGAGTCCGTCATGAATTTCAGCCAGAAGGTTCCGCCCTTCCTCTTTAGAGATACACCTTTGAAGGACTCCAGTTGTGCTTTTCTTGTAAAGTTCTCCCTCATGGACCTTATAGGCTTTAGATCGCCGCACTATGCAGCGGGCCTCGTTTTGGTCCTCGGGAAGTTCCTGCCTAGTTAGGTAGGCTAGGAATGGTTCCATCCACGGGGCAATGAGTGCCATTATTATGTGGGCTGAGGATGTTACTTCGTTGGCAGAACCGCCAATTGTGTCAGAATGTTCGGTGTCGGGCAGTGCGGAGTTATTATTTTCGGATTCCCCCTCCCATAGTACGGATGGCTTGAACAACCTCTCTAGGAAGATGTTGGGAAGGACGGCATCGCGCTTTGCGCCAATGCATGCCAATACGTCTGCTGCCTGGTTGTTATCCCGGGCTATATGGTGAAATTAGAGCCCCTCAAACCGAGCTGACATTTTTAGGACGGCATTGCGATAAGCTGCCATTTTCGAATCCTTGGCATCGAAGTCTCCATTTATTTGGGATATCGCGAGGTTCGAATCCCCGCGCACCTCTAGGCGCTGAATGCCCATGGAGACTGCCATCCGGAGGCCATGTAGAAGGGCCTCGTATTCGGCTGCGTTGTTGGAGTCCGTATACATTATCTGGAGTATGTATTGAACCGTAACTCCGGTTGGGGACGTCAGGACGACGCCAGCCCCCAGACCAGCCTACATTTTTGAGCCGTCAAAGTGCATGATCTAGTTGGAATATGCACCGTACTCTTTAGGGAGTTCGGCTTCAGTCCATTCGGCGATGAAATCGGCCAAAACTAGCGACTTAATAGCTCGCCGTGGCTTATAGGTTATGTCGAACGGGAGGAGCTCAATGGCCCATTTGGCAATCCGGCCCATCGCGTCGCGGTTGTTTATAATGTCATTAAGAGGTACTTCGGAGGCTACTGTTATTGAACACTCCTGAAAGTAGTGTCGCAGCTTCCGGGATGCCATGAACACCGCGCACGCTATCTTCTGATAATGCGGGTACCGTGACTTGCATGGAGTCAAGACAGTGGACATGTAGTAAACTGGTTTTTGAAGGGGGAACTTGTGTCCGTCCGTTTCTCGTTCGACAACGAGCACCGCGCTCACCACTTGATGAGTTGCTGCGATATATAATAGCATTGGTTCGCCTATGTTGGGCGCGGCCAGGACCGGGTTTGTTGCCAATATGGCTTTTATTTCTTCGAGCCTGGCCGTGGCGGCATCCGTCCACTCAAAGTGTTCGGTGCGTCGAAGAAGGCGATAAAGGGGTAATGCCTTTTCTCCTAAATGGGAGATAAAGCGGCTTAAAGCCACCATGCATCCCGTCAATTTTTGTATTTGTTTGAGGCCCTTTGGGATATCCAATTGTGACAGAGCTCGGATCTTGGCTGGGTTTGCTTCAATTCCTCTACCGGATACAATGAAGCCCAAGAGCTTTCCGACTTGTACGCCGAAAACACATTTTTCCGGGTTGAGCTTGATGTCGTATGTTCGGAGATTATCGAACGTGAGCCTCAAATCGTCTACTAGAGTTTCGACGTGCTTGGTTTTGATGACCACATCGTCTATGTATGCCTCCACTGTTTTGCCGATCTGGTTTGCCAGACATGTCTGAATCATGCACTGATATGTTGCCGGCGTTTTTGAGCCCAAAGGGCATTGTGTTGAAGCAGAATGGGCCATATGGGGTGATGAATGCCGTTGCGGCCTGGTCGGGCTCTGCCATCTTAATCTGGTGGTAGCCGGAGTATGCGTCGAGGAAACACAATGAATCGTGTCCTGCGGTAGCGTCGATAATTTGATCAATGCGGGGGAGGGGAAGGGATCGTTTGGGCAAGCCTTGTTGAGGTCTTTAAAATCGACGCATAGGCGCCAGGATTTGTCCTTCTTTGGTACCATCACCAGGTTTGCTAGCCAGTCCGGATGTTTTATATCTCCGATTTAATCCGGCCTCCAATAGTTTGGCTAGCTCCTCTCCCATGGCCTGTCTCTTGGGTTCGAGAAATGCCAAGAGCTTGTTTGGTAGGCTTGAATCCTTTTAGGATGTTTAGGCTGTGCTCGGCCACCGGCGTGGGATTCTGGCATGTCCAAGGGTGCGAGCAAAGATGTCCCAATTTTCGCAGAGGAATTCTCGTAGTCGGCATCTACATCGTGGTTTAATTGTGCCCCAATGGAGGCCGTTTTTGTAGGGTCCATTGGATGGACTTGAAATTTGAGTATTTCGTCTGCTGGTTTAAAGGAGGTGGACTTGGATCTCTTATCGAGTATCTGATCATCCCTATTCACCATGGAGCGCAATGTAGTAAGTTCCTCGGCCGCTAGGGCTTCGGATAGTGCCTCGGGGCGGTCACTGTGTCTTATTTTCGGTAGAGTGCTATGTCCGGTCACTAGCAAGAGTGATGATTCCGTTGGGCCCGGGCATTTTGAGCTTCATGTACCCGTAATGGGGTATAGCTTGAAAATTTGTGAATGCCTCTCGTCCTAATAGAGCGTGATATCTGCTGCTGAACGGGGCCACTTGGAACGTGACCTCCTCGGACCTGTAATTATCCGGCGTGCCGAACACCACATCCAGTGTGATTTTTCCTGTCTGACATGTTTCCCGAGTGATTATTCCTCTAAAGGTTGTGTTGCTTCACTCAATGCGGCTCCACCTATTTCCATTTTTCGGAGGGTTTCCTCGTAAATGAGGTTCAATCACTGCCACCATCCATGAGTACCTTGGTAAAGGCGGCCGCCCACTATTGGACCGAGGAATAATGCGGTGGTGCTCGGGTTGTTGAATTCAGGTTAAATCACGGCATTAAAGGTAATAGCCGTGTCACTCCATGGGTTTATTGTTGCTACTTGGTAGACTTCGGCAAGGCTGCGGAGAGTTCGTTTCCGCATATTATTTGATGCAAAAGTCTCGAAGACTGTTAATACCGTACTGGTATCCTTGGGCTAGTATTCTGGAGTTAGAAGCTCTTCACCACTTTTGGCCACCTGCCGTAGTATCCAACATGCTCTAAGGCTGTGAGTTGGAGTGGCACCCTCTGTACTATGAATTTTGCGGGGTCCATTGAGCCATCCTTCCAAAGGCGGTTCCATGCCCTATAGAGGATTTTGCTTTTGGTGTTTAACCGGTGCTGGCGATAACGCACCCTTTTATTTCGGACTGGGGTTGTATTCAGGGCCGGATTGTCCCAAAAATTGATTTCGGTTTTCCAGGCACTTTCCATCGCATAGTACTTTCGTACTATGGACGCTAAGTCAGCGAAGCGTGTAATTTCACGACGACTTACGGCGTTGAGGATTCCCTTGTCCGTACAATTATTGCAGAAGAATGAAATTGCGTCCTCCTCACGGCAGTCCTTTGTCCTGTTCATAACCAGGAGGAATCTGGCCCAGTAATGGTGTACTGTTTCTGCAGGCTCTTGCCGGATTTGAGATAGATCGCTTATGTTTGGGTGGGCGGGTGGAATTAAATTCGGAACCCCGTCCACTTTAAAACTCAGGGGCCAAGTAGTTTCCAAACTTGGAAGCTTGGGCTCTTGGATGTCGTCCAATGAATCTAGCCCGCTGCCTGACTTTAGGTTCAGGGATTGAGTAACATCCTCCTCTCCGTGGGAACCCGGCATGGAGGGATCGGGAATCCGGACATAGCTAGTCCTTATGATAGAAGAAGGGTCGCCATATTGTTCCTCTACCACAGCAACGTGGTGGGTAACCTGGGGAGAGTTAATCTCTCTCATATTGGGTTTAGGCCCAATCTGATCATAGTCTGTAGCGACTCCCAGGGCGGCGATGCGATCCAAGAGCTCGTTTAAGGAAGAGAGCTCCATCGGATCCAACTGCTCGGCGAGTTCCGAGCTAACGTGAAGATTGCTTTTGATGACCCGAGAAGTCATCGTCGGCGTGTCGGCCGGACAGGTGGTCATAAGGAAACCGCCTAGCCGGAGAGTTTGGCCGATAGCCAAAGCTCCTTTAGCAACAATGCTGTCTTTAAAGACGGGATGAGGCATCCTTCCTGATAGCGACGGCACAGAGGAACTCTCAATGAAAGCACCAATGTCGGTGTCAAAACCGGCGGATCTCGGGTAGGGGGCCCCGAACTGTGCGTCTAGGCGGATGATAATAGGAGACAAGGGACACGATGTTTTTACCCAGGTTCGGGCCCTCTCGATGGAGGTAAAACCCTACTCCTGCTTGATTGATATTGATGATATGGGTAGTACAAGAGTAGATCTACCACGAGATCAGAGAGGCTAAACCCTAGAAGCTAGCCTATGGTATGATTGTTGTTCGTCCTACGGACTAAAACCCTCCGGTTTATATAGGCATCGAAGAGGGTTAGGGTTACATAGAGTCGGTTACAATGGTAGGAGATCTATGTATCCGTGTCGCTAAGCTTGCCTTCCACGCCAAGGAAAGTCCCATCCGGACACGGGACGAAGTCTTCAATCTTGTATCTTCATAGTCCAGGTGTCCGGCCAAAGGTGATAGTTCGGCTATCCGGACACCCCCTAATCCGGGACTCCCTCAGCTCCCATCGGTGGGCCTCCTCGTCGTTCTCCATCGCCTGCCGCAAATGCCGCCACCGGCCCGGCGGGGAACGAACAGCAGGCATCTTTGCTGCACCCCTCAGTGTGGCGGGAAGGCCGCACCGCCACTCCGTCGCTAAGCCCAGCTGGTTCGTCGTCTCACGCTCGTCGCGCCCCCACGGACGCGCAGGCCGCATTGGTTCTGGCACGTGAGCTCCTGCACTACCGCCCCATTGACGACCTCTACGAGGAGTGGCTCGTTCGCATCACCGAGCTCGTGAGCGCCGCGGGGGACTCTCCTGCGCCGTCTCTCCCGCTGCCTCGCCCTCCATCATGCATGGGTGACGCGGCTCAGGGAGCGCCTCCGCCACCTCCTCCGCAAGAAGGCGCCCTGGCTCCAAGGTGCGCGGCCCTTGGACGTGACCCACCATGTCTAGCACCCGGGCGACAAGAAAGAAGCTGCCATGAAATCCCTCGGCCTCAAGAAGGCGCTCGCGTGCTCCCTGCACCAGCACGTCAGGACCGCATCCCTACAGCAGCATGCCAAGACCCCACGCTGCCCCTGGCGGTAGCGCATAGGAACCATCAAGAGCAGGCCCCGCGTCTGCAAAAAGCTCCGGTGGCCACAGCAGGATGCCGCGCCTTCACCACCGAGCTGCGTAGCATCGCCTGCCCAGGCAAGTTAAAGCCGGATCTACCTCCTCGCTACGACGATACTGCAGACCCCACCGAGTTCCTGCAGCTCTACGAGCTGGGCATCGAGGCGGCCAACGGAGATGAAAAGGTCACATCGACCTAGTTTCCCATGGCGCTCAAGGATGGAGCTCGCACCTGGCTCCTGAACCTGCCTCCCGGCTCGATCTCCTCTTGGGATGAGATGCGCAACCATTTCATCGACATCTTCCAGGGCACTCGTGACCTCCCTCCGGTCGTGGGTGACCTGCGCCGCATCAAGCAGCAGCCTGAGAGACCCTGTAGTAGTACATCCAGCGGTTCAACAGTGCTCGCCTCAAGATTCCCAAGGTGACTGAGGAGGCCATCATCTCAGCGTTCTCTGATGGCATCTACGACGTCAAGATGAAGGAGGAGCTCGCCATCCACAAGGATCTGTGCACATCTCTAGAGCTGTTCAACCTGGCGACCAAGTGCGCAAGAGCTGAGGAGGGACGCCTCTCCCTCCTCGAGCTTCCAGCTGCTGACCCAGAAGAGAAGAAGGCCAAGACCAAGGACATGAAGTGCAAAGGAGCAGCCGTGCTCGCAGCAGAACCAGACACGAAGCACGGCAGGGACCAGCCGGAGTCATCCAAGGGTAGCCGATTCTACGCCTACCACAACCTCTACACCCATAACACCAACGAATGCCAGGAGCTCAGAGCCATTCGAGAAGGACGCATTGGTCGATGCCTCGAGTGCAACGACCGGGGGTACAGCCGAGGAGGAGGAAGAGGTGGAGGACGATGGGACGACCGAGGCCCTCATCATGATTGGCGTGACCAACCTCGCGAGGATCGCTGGCAGGACCAGCCTCGCGAGGGGGCTTGGAGGGATCAGCCTCGCAAGGATCGCCTGCAAGGCAACGCATGCCTTCCTCCTCTGCCGCCACCGACAAGGAGGAATGATGACCACCACCAGGACGAGGAGGCTGGGGGCTTCCAGGATCCACGTGCTATCGCTTGCATCTTGGGCGGAGCCCAGGCCCCAGCTTCTCAATGCATCTTCAAGCAGTTTGCTTGCGAGGTGAATGCAGTCCTCCCCAAGCTCGAGGCCACGCGCCCACTCCGACGGTCCACGTACGCCATCACTTTCAGCTCAGCAGATCAACTCAAGTGTGCGGCTACCGCTGGCTTCCTCCCGATGCTTTGTTCCCCAGTCATCAGCAATGTGCAAGTCACCAGGACCCTCATCGATGGCGGCGCAGGACTCAACGTCTTGTCTGTCAAGACGTTCAACAACCTTCAAGTGCCATATGATCAACTTCAGCCTACCAAGCCTTTTTTCTCAGGAGTCACTTATGGCTCCACCACTCCGATATGGCAGGTCCGCATCCCTGTTGCTTTCGGACAATGCAACAATTACCATACCGAGCTCATCGACTTTTGACGTTGCCCACATTCGCCTGCCATACAATGCCATCCTCGGGTATCCGGCCCTGGCCAAGTTCATGGCAGTGACCCACCATGGTTACAATGTCCTCAAGATGCCAGGAAGCGGCGGAATCATCACAGTCCCCTGCGAAGAGAAGGATGCGGTGTGCTCCCTCGAGCGCACCTTCCAAGCTGCATCAATCGAGGACCCAGACAGCAAGAGCGAGAACCCTCTTGAGGCAGTTCCCAAGAAGAAGAAGATGTCGCCCAGCTCAAGGCCTTAGGAGATTGGTAGCTCAGGAGGTGTCACGTCAGGATCTGCGCTCGTGCAAGGGGCACCTCCCTCCATCGCATAGGAAGGCGTGCCCGGCACCCTCCTCGGGCAGGGCTCGGGGGCTATCTTCTGGAGGGCCTCCGACTTTGCCAAGATCACAAGGGAGGCGCTCGGGCACCACTTGGAGGCGTGCTTCACAACACGTTTCCCTCAGGAAGGCATGGGGCAAGGAAGGCCCAACCCTCAGGAATTCATCACCAAGACCACTCAGGAGCTTCAGGAATCAAGAGTCATACGCGGCGATCGCCGCCTACCTGGCGTAGCTCCCCATCCAGGCGAGGATGGCGGGTTGCGTGTCTGCATCAACTTCCCAGGGCTCAACCGAGCTGCGTCTCAGGAGCGCCTCTGGCCTTCGCGCGTGGGACATTGCGAGGGTCCTCCTCGATTCTGCGCCTACCACACCCTCTACACCCATAACACCAACGAATGCGAGGAGCTCAGAGCCATTCGAGAAGGATGCATCGGTCGACGCCCCGAGCGCAACGACCGGGGCTACGGCCGAGGAGGAGGAAGAGTTGGAGGATGATGGGATGACCGAGGCCCTCGCCATGATTGGCGTGACTGCCCTCGCGAGGATCGCTGGCAGGACCAGCCTCGCGAGGTGGCTTGGAGGGATCAGCCTTGTGAGGATTGCCTGCAAGGCAACGCATGCCTTCCTCCTCTGCCGCCACCGCCAAGTAGGAGTGATGACCACCACCAGGACGAGGAGGTTGGGGGCTTCCAGGAGCCACGTGCTATCGCTTGCATCTTGGGCGGAGCCCACACTACAAGAAATATGTCAACTTGTGACCTTCTTTCAGTGACCCTGAAAGAATTGGTCGTAAATCTATGACCATTTGAGACCAATTAGTCAAAAGCTCTCTGAGAGACTTCAAACCCTAAACCATAATGACCATTTTAGTCAGAAAAGTCTTAATATCCTTACATGAAATGGTCGTAAATTTGTGAACATGATTTACAATGTTATTTTTTTTCCATCACTGACCAATTTACATGGTCGTAACATGTAATAGCAATATATTTTCAGTTATAAAGTGGTGACTGGACAGACACCTAAGCAATTTGTCGTACATGTCATGTGACGTGGCATTTAGATTATGAAATATTTATTTATTATTTTAGATCTTTATTAGATTAATCTTTAATCAGAAACTAATTCTGGGTTAATTAAGTGGTGGGGCACAACTGTCATAGGCTCAAAACTAAAATAAATGGGCAATTAGCCTCTACCGACGCGGTTAGCTGGCGACTAAACGCCGGTGACCTATGGTCACGACGGATGCTCACCGGATTCGCTGCTGTAGCGTCCATTTGATGCGCGGATGGGTTTTACAGGGGTCTGGCGCTCACGCTCATCTCTGGTGATGCTTTTGGTCGCGGGGGTCACCGCAAACAGGGTCGCGTGACGAGGTTTGGCGGCGGCCATGGCAAGGGTGCGACGGCGGTGATGCTATGGGGCACAAGCGGATGTGGTGAGGAGCTTTACGACCTCCTGGGATGTCTAGGAGCTCGGCCGCGTCCTTGTTTGGGTCAGGCGAGGGCGATAGCAGCAGCGGGCTACGCGGCGGCGGCAACCAGCTCCGGCCATGGTGGGGAACAAGGCTAGAGGGCACATTCGACGAGGAAAACAGGGGGGAAATGGAGAGGAGATCGCTACGGTTCCGCACGAACGGTCAGTGGCCTCGGGGGCAGCCTGGAGCGGTCGAATCGAGTCCGACCATGGCCATCTTGGCCGTCCGCCTGGTGCACGCGAGGCAGCGCCCCAGCCAACTCCAGTGTCCGCGCGCAGGTCCGATGAGTGCGTCAGGGCTCCACGGTCCTGGCACGTGGCTGACGGCCTTCGTCGTGCTGCCGTTCCTCGGGAACGGCAAGAGCCGAAGCTTTCCTCTGCACTGGTCGAGAGGAAGAAGAAGACCAGGAGGAGCGGGGAAGAGATAAGGTGGGGCCCGCCCGTAAGGGCATGTACAACAGTATCTACTCAGCCGTCTGTAACGCTGGCCACATAGGAAAATAACTGACGTGGGGGAGAGAGAAGAAGGAAAACGCTTGAGCCTGTCTGCAGAAATGACGGTCTACTCCCGCATGAATCGCTGCATATAGACGACTCGTTTGCCGTTGTACGAGTCCGTCGGCCTGATACATGTCGTGTTCGTGGGCCAAACTATTACGAGCGGTTGGAGTTTCTACGGCCAACGTAACAGAAACCCTGCTTTGAGTTTTATTTTTGAAGGTGTCTACAGATGACGTGTACATATGCTATAGATACCAGGCGTCTGTACCGATGTACATGCCCTAAGTGGCCATAACTGACTCCCGGGACCCATCGACCAGTTTAAGCGGAAGCGTACTTCTGAAAGTATGTTTTCTGTTCCCTAAAGCACACACAGCCATGCCTTCCTAATGGATTACACTATTCGATCGAAGGTGTTTTCCAGGAAAGGCGCTTTCATTCTCAGCCGGCGCTAAAATAGCTATGTTCTGGACGTCCACTGGTTAAGAGAAGAAATGCACAAGTTTTAATTCGTTTTCTACCTAACGAATGAACGGCCATAACTTTGCAACCGTAAGTCGGATTAAGGTTATTCAAAAGCCCAACTTCATCGTTTGTCGAGCCTTATCCAATTATAGTGGTCTCGTGAACATTTGAATATTTATTTTGGCAGCCACTATTCATTTGGAAAATGTCATAGTTCTACGATGATGATTCCTTCTGGTTATTCAATGACTTGCTAGGTTAATACATGCCTTGTGTTGCCCTGTTAGAAATAATACTTTTATTGCACTTACCATGTTGATGTTATGACTTGACCTCATACCATGCTCTCGATTTATTTGACATATTTTTTTGAATTTTATATGCATGTTTCAAAATGCGGTTAAAACGGCAGGCATGACCGTTCTTAGCTAACGGTTGAATCCTAGAAAACTTTTTGGGTTTCTCTAATTAAATAGATACTTATGTACCTAAACATGATTTTTGGAAAAATTCATAAGCTAACTATGAGGCAACTGCAGTTCAAACTTGACCCACTTCCTACTGAATCGGCGGTAATTTGTATTTTTCACGAGAGGTGGATCAAAACTTTTAAAACCCAACCATTTGGTTAATTGTACATTAAATATGGCCTATTATTTTAGGAAATTAATGGAGTCCAATTTTGCAAAAACTATATGGTAGGTCCTTCACAAAAATAGTCATTTTGGGCACTCGGAAAATGGAAAATGAGTTTTTTGTCCAACGAAAATGAAGACTTCCTTAAGCACCATTGTTTGTCATTCCAAGATGCACCCTTTTGCACAATATAAGATCATTTTAACAAGCTATGCCATGAATGTGGCCATAAGATTGATCGTTTGGCTTGAAAGCCATGAATCTTCACACTTGATAGCTCATTTCTGAGAAAACTTTTTTAAACAAATTGTCGTATTACAAGTTTATTATTTTTCCTCATAACTTTGTCACATATAAAGACACAATGCGAAGGTTTTCCAATTTTTTGATTTTTTTTTGAATTTTTTATGCCCATTTTAAAATGCGGTCAAAACGACGGGCTTGACCGTTCCTAGCTAGTGGTTGAATCTTGGAATTTTTTTGGTATTTATATGATTAAATAGATACTTTTGTACCTAAAAATGATTTTTGGAAAAATAAAGATCAAACTTTGAGGCAGCCGCAGTTCAAATTTGACCCGCTTCCTACTGAATCGGCGGGAATTTGTCTTTTTCACCAGAGGTGGATACAAACTTTTTACACCCAACCATTTGGTCAATTGTGCATTAAATATGGCCTAGTATTTTAGAAAAATGATTTTGTCCAATTTTGCAACAAATATTTGGTAGCTCGTTCACAAAAAACCCTCATTTGGGGCACTCGAAAAATAGAAAATGAATTTTCCGTGCAAAGAAAATGAAAACTCCCTTAGGCAACATTATTTGGAATTCCAATATGCACCCTTGTGCACAATATGAGATCATTTGAACAAACTATGCCATGAATGTGGCCATAAGATTGATCATTTGGCTTGAAAGACATGAATCTTCACGCATGATAGCTCATTTCTGAGAACACTTTTTAAAAATAATTACCGTATTACAAGTTTATTATTATTCTTGGAAACTTCTCACATATAATTACACAATGCGAAGGTTTTCCAATTTTTTTATTTTTTTTGAATTTTTTATGCCCATTTCAAAATGTAGTCAAAACGGTGGGCTTGACCATTCCTAGCTGGTGGTTGAATCTTGGAAAACTTTTGATGTTTCTCTGATTAAATAGATACTTATGTACCTAGAAATGATTTTTGGAAAAAATAAAGATCAAACTATGAGGCAGCCACAGTTCAAATTTGACCCACTTCGAGTTGAATCGGCGGGAATTTGTCTTTTTCACCAGAGGTGGGTACAAACTTTTTACACCCAACCATTTGGTCAATTGTGCATTAAATATGGCCTAGTATTTAGGAAAATGATTTGGTCCAATTTTGCAACAAAATTTGGTAGGTCCGTCACAAAAAACCTCATTTGGGGTACTCGCAAAATAGAAAATGAATTTTTTTCCTAAAAACTCATTCTCATAATACTTTTTAAAGATATTTGTCTTGTTCCTATTCGAAGTTTGTTAGTTTTCCTAAAAATTAGGTCACCTTTGCTGACACAATGAGAATGTTTTAATTTTTTTGAATTTCTCATGTCATAAAACTGTTTATATGATTCAACACCTTATTTTTAGTCGATTACGACCAATTTAGAAGGTCATAATGTGTACTGGGCTTCTGATTGGTCCATGGACATGTCACACGGATCGTGCTCAAAAGCCGTCGGATGCTCTCGGATCCGACGGCAACCCTTTCTCCCTCACCCCCTCCCCCTCTTTGTCTCAAAAAAAGAAAATGAAAAAAGAAAATGCCTCTCACCCTCTCACCCCACGAACCCTAGCGCTCCAGATCCGCCACCCACCTCACGCGCTCCCCCTCGTCTCCCACATCGCAGCCGCCACCCCTCCGATCGCATCCCTCCCGATTCAGTTCCGACCCCGCCGCCCACACCCGCGCCACCACCCGCTCCTCCTCGCCTCCTGGAGGACGTCTGCCACTCTTCCTCCGCCCGTCCCCTCGCCCCCGCGCTGGTCCCACCACCAAGCCCAGTTCCCCTCACTTCTCTGTCCAAGCGCCGTCGCCATCAATCGATCTCCCGAGCAAGTGACCTCCCTCCCCCGCCATCTAGGGGCCTCCACGAACCAAGGTCGGCGACGTCTACCGCACGCTGGATCCGACACGAGGACGACAAGCAGGGAGCGGGCTTCCTCACTCTGCTCCTTCTCTGGCGACGACCTTCCCCTCCGTGCGCGCGTTCCAGCAGCGGCCTTCTCCTTCCACTTGCTTTGCGTCGCGGAGCCGCGGAGGAAGACCCACAGGCGAAGAGGAAGCTGAAGCTGAAGCGTCTAATGCTTCTCGAAAAATTGATGCATTGTAAGTTGAAGCTGCAATTTTCCTTCAAAGTCCATAAATAAATAGCATCGCTTAGGGCCGAGCAGAGATGAGCACATGAGAACCCAAGAACAGGAGAATTACGGTTTGATGTCGTCGCGAGTAGTCGATCGGCATTACGGTCCATGGCAGGTTTGATTGGAGTGGGAGGATGTGTATGTAGTGTGCTCTGTTTCTGCGCTATTATGAGCTGCAATTAACCATCGTTGAAGCGTTAAATGTTGATACATGAGTTGATAGTCTCCATTTTTTTCCTTGACTGGAGCATATTACCGACTTGGTATGAAAACATGATTGTTGTCGTGGCAGATGGACCGGCGGAGGATCTGTACGGCATGTTCATCAACAAAGTCCGGCGCGAGCGCCCGCCTGAGATGCTGGAAGAAATCAGGGGGTGAGCGACCGATTTGGTGCCACCGAGACGCATCCATAGCAGATTTTCCTGCTGCTGCCTTCTAACTGTCGCTGAGCTGCCCGTGCAGGCTTACAAAGTGGGTGCCGTCGCCGGTTAAGATGACAAGAAGCTTTGTTGAGGAGAACATCAACAGGTCCCGGAAGAGGATGGACGTCGCTGCGTTGGACATGCTGCAGTTCCATTGGTATGCTTGTGTGGCTTGCTTATATTTGGTATCGTAACGTGCTCGTACCATTTCATGAGCATTGCATCTTCATTGTCAGCGCAACTGGAAGGCATTTGATGGAATTCATTTGGAAATGGATCCCTGTTGATACTCAGTAGTGAATCTCCTGTCAAGTATATTGGACAATAAGTTCATCCTGATCATATGGAAAGCTTGTTAATATGCTAGAGGGCCGAGTGCTCAGTGAAAACTTTGGTCCTTGTTCCATGATTTTGGAGATCAATGTCGTAGAGCCCTGTGCACTGTGTGTCCATGTTGCTTTCTTTTTGCTGTCACGCTTTAGCTGGTCCATCAAACCTCTAGGTATCTTCCTGCTAGCATTGGGGGGAAGACGGGACATCTTCTTTTTTACTTGTTTTCCTTTTTGAAAAAAAAATCTGGAATGCTCGTTCACAGACAAAAGCATGTTGTAATGTGATAGAGTTGTGCCATTGTTATTAGTCTTAGATGAGTTCACACACCCACGGACATCCGATTTTCCTTGCTAGGCGAAGAGGAAAACCAGGGCTGGAACTGATTGGAACATGACTGGAACATGATGATTTTGTTAGCCCACTGAAGAATTACCCAACACCTCACTACTCTGCCACACTATGTTGTGTTCAATTCTAGAATCTATGCTCTAGAATGTTCATTCTAGAATCTGTTCATTTAGGAATATTTGCTATTCTGAATAGAAACTCATTTCCACATATGTTTTCTATGTTTATTATGTTCTGATTCTGGTAGATCCTGGCCATGAGCTTGAATCGCCAATCTGGGTGTCAAAATGATAGTAAAACCTAGGCTCCTGCACGGTTCTTGGATTTATTTTTAGCATATATTACCCATATCGAGACTGAACATGTGGCTTTTCTTCTCATCTACAGGAGAGTTATGTGCTGATTTTTTTGAAGAAGCTAGAAGTCCAAGACAACGAATTGCTTTATATGTTTGTTGTAATGCCGTATTTTCTGGGAATTTGGATGTATTGTTGATCTTGCTGAGAATTTGGTGTATATTTGCTTGCTGAACTTATTATTCAAATGCTACAATATATGTACAAATCCTTGGAATATTATTTTATGTTTACTTGAAATGTATTCTTGGATTGAAAGTGCTTAAAAACAGAATATATTGGTATTGAATTTGGGTTGATTCTATGTTTGTGCTGTAATTGTATTTGAAATAAAGAGGCATGGCCCAAATTAAAAACTGGCTAAAATGTCTATTGTACCAAATGAAAAACTGGTCGAAATGGCTAGAGCCCAAAAAGAATTGGATCGCAAAGAGGCCAAGGCCCAAAAATTGGATCGCAAAAAGGACAAGGACCAAAAATTAAATGCACAGTAAAAATCGTAAGGCCCAAATTTAAAATGGACCGCAAAATACCCAAAGCAGTTGACCAAAATTGGTAGGAAAAAATATAAATGGGCTGAATTAATGGGCTCATCCCATATAAACACCGAATTGGACTGGGCTGATTCTTGTGCCACATTGGATTGCCACGTCGGATGCCTAAGTGGCCTGGGGAGGCTGTTAGTGACCAAAACGAGACAGTAGGCATATTTTGGTCATAAAAGTCTACGACCTTCTCACAGAGAAGGTCGTGAATGTCAGTTTACGATGGCCAGCTTATGACCTTCTGATTTTGGTCACAAAAAGGTCGCAAATGGAAAACAATGACCCTTTAGTGACCAATAGTCAAGGTCACAAGTTGACATATTTCTTGTAGTGCCAGGCCCCATCTTCTCAACGCATCTTCAAGCAGTTTGCTCGCGAGGTGAATGCAGTCGTTCCCAAGCTTGAGGCCACGCGCCCGCTCTGATGGTCCACGTGCGCCATCACTTTCAGCTCAGCAGATCAACTCAAGTGTGCAGCTATTGCTGGCGTCCTCCCGATGCTTTGTTCCCCAGTCATCAGCAACGTGCAAGTCACTAGGACCCTCATCGATGGCGGCGCAGGACTCAACGTCCTGTCTGTCGAGACGCTCAACAACCTTCAAGTGCCATATGATCAACTTCAGCCTACCAAGCCTTTCTTAGGAGTCACTGATGGCTCCACCACCCCGATAGGGCAGGTCCGCCCCCCTGTCGCTTTCAGACAATGCAACAATTACCATACCGAGCTCATCGACTTTGACGTTGCCCAGATTCGCCTGCCATACTATGCCATCCTCGGGTATCCGGCCCTGGCCAAGTTCATGGCAGTGACCCACCATGGTTACAACATCCTCAAGATGCCAAGAAGCGGCGGAATCATCATAGTCCCCTGTGAAGAGAAGGATGCGGTGTGCTCCCTCGAGCGCACCTTCCAAGCTGCATCAATCGAGGACCCAGACAGCAAGAGCGAGAACCCTCTTGAGGCAGTTCCCAAGAAGAAGAAGACGTCGCCCCGCTCAAGGCCTCAGGAGGTTGGTATCTCAGGAGGTGTCACGTCAGTATCTACGCTCGTGCAAGGGGCATCTCCCTCCATTGCATAGGAAGGCGCGCCCGGCGCCCTCCTCGGGCAGGGCTCGGGGGCTCTCTTCTGGAGGGCCTCCGACTTTGCCAAGATCACGAGGAAGGCGCTCGGGCACCACTTGGAGGCGTGGTTGTTGGGGAACGTAGTAATTTCAAAAAATTTCCTACGCACACGCAAGATCATGGTGATGCATAGCAACGAGGGGAGAGTGTTGTCTACGCACCCTCGTGAGACCGAAAGCGAAGCGTTAGCACAACGCGGTTGATGTAGTCGTCGTCTTCACGATCCGACCGATCCAAGTACCGAACGTCGGCACCTCCGAGTTCAGCACGTTCAGCTCGATGGCGTCCCTCGAACTCCGATCCAGCCGAGTGTCGAGGAGAGTTCCACAAGACGACGGCGTGGTGACGATCTTGATGTTCTCTTGGCGCAGGCTTCGCCTAAGCTTTGCGACGATATGACCGAGGTGGAATATGGTGGAAGGGGCACCGACACGGCTAAGGAACGATCCGTAGATCAACTTGTGTGTCTATGGGTGCCCCCGCCCGTATATAAAGGAGGGAGGGAGGAGGAGGCCGCCCTAGGAGGAGGCGCGCCAGGAGTCCTACTCCCACCGGGAGTAGGATTCCTTCTTTCCTAGTCCAACTAGGTCAAGGGGGAAAGAGGGAAGTGGAGAAGGAAGGAAGAGGGGGCGCCCCAAACCCTTTGTCCAATTCGGATTTGGGCTTGGGAGGGCGCGCGCCTCCTCTGGCTCCTTCCCACTAAAGCCCATTAAGGCCCAATACTCTTCCCCGTATTCCCGTAACTCCCGGTACTCAAAAATACCGAATCACTCGAAACCTTTCCGAACTCCGAATATAGTCGTCCAATATATCGATCTTTACGTCTCGACCATTTCGAGACTCCTCGTCATGTCCCCGATCTCATCCGGGACTCGAACTCCTTCGGTACATCAAAACTCATAAACTCATAATATAACCGCATGAAACCTTAGCGTGCGGACCCTACGGGTTCGAGAACTATGTAGACATGACTTAGAACTATTCTTGGTCAATAACCAATAGCGGGACCTGGATGCCCATATTGGCTCCTACATATTCTACGAAGATCTTTATCGGTCGAAACCGCATAACAACATACGTTGTTCCCTTTGTCATCGGTATGTTACTTGCCCGAGATTCGATCGTCGGTATCCAATACCTAGTTCAATCTCGTTACGGCAAGTCTCTTTACTCGTTCCGTAATACATCATCTCGCAACTAACTCATTAGTTGTAATGCTTGCAAGGCTTAAGTGATGTGCATTACCGAGAGGGCCAGAGATACCTCTCCGACAATCGGAGTGACAAATCCTAATCTCGAAATCGCCAACCCAACATCCGCCTTTGGAGACACCTGTAGTACTCCTTTATAATCACCCGATTCACGTTGTGACGTTTGGTAGTACCAAAGTGTTCCTCCGCAAACGGAGTTGCATAATCTCATAGTCATAGGAACATGTATAAGTCATGAAGAAAGCAATAGCAACATACTAAGCGATCGGGTGCTAAGCTAACGGAATGGGTCATGTCAATCAGATCATTCAACTAATGATGTGATCCGTTAATCAAATAACAACTCTTTGTTCATGGTTAGGAAACATAACCATCTTTGATTAACAAGCTAGTCAAGTAGAGGCATACTAGTGACACTCTGTTTGTCTATATATTCACACATGTATTATGTTTCCGGTTAATACAATTCTAGCATGAATAATAAACATTTATCATGATATGAGGAAATATATAATAACTTTATTATTGCCTCTAGGGCATATTTCCTTCAGTCTCCCACTTGCACTAGAGTCAATAATCTAGATCACATCACCATGTGATTAACATCGATAGTTCACATCATCATGTGATTAACACCCATAGTTCATATCGCCATGTAACCAACACCCAAAGGGTTTACTAGATTCAGTAATCTAGTTCACATCGCTATGTGATTAACACCCAAAGAGTACTAAGGTGTGATCATGTTTTGCTTGTGAGAGAGTCTTAGTCAACGGGTCTTTCACATTCGGATCCGTTATGTATTTTGCAATTTTTCTATGTCTACAATGCTCGCACGAAGCTACTCTAGCTAATTGCTCCCACTTTCAATATGTATCTAGATCGAGACTTAGAGTCATCCGGATCGGTGTCAAAACTTGCATCGACGTAACCCTTACGCGGCGAACCTTTTGTCACTTCCATAATCGAGAAACATATCCTTATTCCACTAAGGATAATTTTGACCGTTGTCGATGATCTACTCCTAGATCACTATTGTACTCCTTTCCAAACTCGGTCAGGGGTATACAATAGATCTGGTATACAGCATGGCATACTTTATAGAACCTATGGTCAAGGCATAGGGAATGACTTTCATTCTCTTTCTATCTTCTGCCGTGGTCGGGTTTTGAGTCTTACTCAATTTCACACCTTGTAACACGTGCAAGAACTCTTTCTTTGACTGCTCCATTTTGAACTACTTCAAAATCTTGTCAAGGTATGTACTCATTGAAAAAACTTATCAAGCATCTTGATCTATCTCTATAGATCTTGATGCTCAATATGTAAGCAGCTTCACCGAGGTCTTTCTTTGAAAAACATCTTTCAAACACTCCTTTATGCTTTGCGAATAATTCTACATTATTTCCGATCTACAATATGTCATTCACATATACTTATCGAAATGCAGTAGTGCTCCCACTCACTTTCTAGTAAATACAGGCTTTCACCATAAGTCTCAGATAAAACTATATGCTTTGATCAACTTATCAAAGCGTATATTCCAACTCCGAGATGCTTGCACCAGTCCATAGATGGATCATTGGAGCTTGCACACTTTGTTAGCTCCTTTGGATCGAAAAACCTTCGGTTGCATCATATACAACTCTTCCTCCGTAAAACCATTCAGAATGCAGTTTTACATCCATTTGCCAAATTTCATAAATTGTGGCAATTGCTAACATGATTTGGACAGACTTAAGCATCGCTACAGTTGAGAAAATCTCATTGTAGTCAACACCTTGAACTTGTCAAAACCTTTTTGCGACAAGTCGAGCTTTGTAGATAGTAACACTACTATCAACGTCCGTCTTCCTCTTGAAGATCCATTTATACAATATGGCTTGCCGATCATCGGCAAATCCATCAAAGTCCATACTTTGTTCTCATACATGGATCATATCTCAGATTTCATGGCCTTAAACCATTTTGCGGAATCTGGGCTCATCATAGCTTCCTCATAGTTCGTAGGTTTGTCATGGTCAAGTAACACGACCTCCGAGCAGGATTACCGTACCACTCAGTGCGGATCTCACTCTGTTTACCTACGAGGTTCGGTAGTAACTTGATCTGAAGTTTTATGATCATCATCATTAACTTCCTCACTAATTGGTGTAGGTGTCACAGGAACCAATTTCCGTGATGAACTACTTTCCAATAAGGGAGCTAGTACTGTTACCTCATCAAGTTCTACTTTCCTCCCACTCACTTCTTTCGAGAAAAACTCCTTCTCTAGAAAGGATCCATCTTAAGCAACAAATATCTTGCCTTCGGATCTGTGATAGAAGGTGTACCCAACAATTTCCTTTGGGTATTCTATGAAGACGCACTTCTCCGATTTGGGTTCGAGCTTATCAGGATGAAACTTTTCACATAAGCATCGCAACTCCAAACTTTAAGAAACGACAACTTGGGTTTCTTGCTAAACCACAGTTCATATAGTGTCGTCTCAACGGATTTAGATGGTGCCCAATTTAACGTGAATGCAGCTGTCTCTAATGCATGATCCCAAAACGATATTGGTAAATCAAGAAGAAACATCATAGATTGTACTATATCCAATAAAGTACGGTTATGACGTTCGGACACACCATCATGATGTGGTGTTCGGTGGCATGAATTTGTGAAACTATTCCACATTGTTTTAATTGAAGACCAAACTCAGTAACTCAAATATTTGTCTCCGCGATCGATCGTAGAAACCTTATTTTCTTGTCACGATGATTTTTCCACTTCACTCTGAAATTCTTTGAACCTTTCAACTATTTCGACTTATGTTTCATCAAGTAGATATACCCATATCTGCTCAAATCATCTGTGAAGGTTAGAAAATAACGATACCCGCCATGAGCCTTAACACTCATTGGATCGCATACATCGGTATGTACTATTTCCAATAAGTCGGTTGCTCGCTCCATTGTTCCGAGAACGGAGTCTTAGTCATCTTGCCCATGAGGCATGGTTCGCAAGCATCAAGTGATTCATAATCAAGTGATTCCAAAATCCCATCAAGATGGAGTTTCTTCATGCGCTTTACACCAATATGACATAAACGGCGATTACCACAAATAAGTTGCACTATCATTATTAACTTTGCATCTTTTGGTTTCAATATTATGAATATGTGTGTCACTACGATCGAGATCCAATGAACCATTTTCATTGGGTGTGTAACCATATAAGGTTTTATTCATGTAAATGAACAACAGTTTATTCTCTTACTTAAATGAATAACCGTATTGCAATAAACACGATCAAATCATATTCATGCTCAACGCAAACACCAAATAACATTTATTTAGGTTCAACATTAATCCGAAAGTATAGGGAGTGTGCGATGATGATCATATCAATCTTGAAACTACTTTCAACACACATCATCACTTCACCCTTAACTAGTTTACATTTATTCGCAACTCCGTTTGAGTTACTACTCTTAGCAACCGAACCAGTACCAAATACCGAGGGGTTACTATAAACACTAGTAAAGCACACATAAAACACACAGTATATCAAATATACCCTTTTTCACTTTGCCATCCTTCTTATCCACCAAATATTTAGGGCAGTTCCGCTTCGGGACCATTTCCTTTGCGATGTAAGCACTCGGTTTAGTGCTTTGGTTCAGCTCCGGGTTTCTTCGTGGGAGTGACAACTTGCTTGTCAATCTACTTGAAGTTCCCCTTTCTTTCCCTTTGTCCTTTTCTTGAAACTAGTGATCTTGTCAACCATCAACACTTGATGCTCTTTCTTGATTTCTACCTTCATCGATTTCTTCATCATGAAAAACTCGGAATCATTTTCATCATCCCTTGCATACTATAGTTCATCACGAAGTTCTACTAACTTGGTGATGGTGACTAGAGAATTCATCAATCACTATCTTATCCGGAAGATTAACTCCCACTTGATTCAGCGATTGTAGTACCTGCACAATCTGAGTACATGCTCACTAGTTGAGCGATTCTCCTCCATCTTTTAGCTATAGAACTTGTTGGAGACTTCATATCTCTCAACTCGGTATTTGCTTGAAATATTAACTTCAATTCTGGAACATCTCATATGGTCCATGATGTTCAAAACATCTTTGAAGTCCCGATTCTAAGCTGTTAAGCATGGTGCACTTAAACTATCAAGTAGTCATCATATTGAGCTAGCCAAACGTTCATAACGTTTGCATCCGCTTCTCTGCAATATGTCCGCACCTAGCGGTGCATTAAGGACATAATTCTTACGTGCAGCAATGAGGATAAACCTCCGATCACGGATCGAATCCGCATCTTTGCTACTAACATTTTTCAACACAATTTTCTAGGAACATATCAAAATAAACATATGAAAGCAACAACGCAAGCTATTGATCTTACAACATAATTTGCAAAATACTACCAGGACTAAGTTCATGATAAATTTAAGTTCAATTAATCATATTACTTAAGAACTCCCACTTAGATAGACATCTCTCTAGTCATCTAAGTGATCACGTGATCCAAATCAACTAAACCATAACCGATCATCACGTGAGATGGAGTAGTTTTCAATGGTGAACATCTTATGTTGATCATATCTACTATATGATTCACGCCGACCTTTCGGTCTCCGTGTTCCGAGGCCATATCTGCATATGCTAGGCTCGTCAAGTATAACCTGAGTATTCTGCGTGTGCAAAACTGGCTTGCACCCGTTGTAGATGGACGTAGAGCTTATCACACCCGATCATCACGTGGTGTCTCGGCACGACGAACTTTGGCAACGGTGCATACTTAGGAGAACACTACTTGATAATTTTAGTGAGAGATCATCTTAAAATGCTACCGTCAATCAAAGCAAGATAAGATGCATAAAGGATAAACATCACATGCAATCAATATAAGTGATATGATATGGCCATCATCATCTTGTGCTTGTGATCTCCATCTCCAAGCACCGTCGTGATCACCATCGCCACCGCGCGACACCTTGATCTCCATCGTAGCATCGTTGTCGCTCACGCCACCTATTGCTTCTCGACTATCGCTACCGCTTAGTGATAAAGTAAAGCAATTACAGTATGTTGCATTTCATACAATAAAGCGACAACCATATGGCTCCTGCCATTGCCGATAACTTCGTTACAAAACATGATCATCTCATACAATAAAATATAGCATCACGTCCCGACCATATCACATCACAACATGCCCTGCAAAAACAAGTTAGACGTCCTCTACTTTGTTGTTGCAAATTTTACGTGGCTGCTACGGGCTTAAGCAAGAACCAATCTCACCAACGCATCAAAACCACAACGATATTTCGTCAAATAGACTCCGCTTTAACCTTCTCAAGGACCGGCGTAGCCACACTCGTTCAACTAAAGTGAGAGAGATGACACCCGCCAATCACCTTTAAGCAACGAGTGCTCGTGGCGGTGAAACCAGCCTCGCGTAAGCGTCTGCGTAATGTCGGTCCGGCCGCTTCATCTCACAATACCGCTGAACCAAAGTATGACATGCTTTGGTAGGTAGTATGACTTGTATTGCCCACAACTCACTTGTGTTCTACTCGTGCAAAACATCAAACCATAAAAACCTAGGCTCGGATGCCACCGCTGTTGGGGACGAGTAATTTCAAAAAATTTCCTACGCACACGCAAGATCATGGTGATGCATAGCAACGAGAGGGGAGAGTGTTGTCTACGTACCCTCGTAGACCGAAAGCGGAAGCGTTAGCACAACGCGGTTGATGTAGTCGTACGTCTTCACGATCCGACCGATCCATGTACCGAACGTACGGCACCTCCGAGTTCAGCACACGTTCAGCTCGATGACGTCCCTCGAACTCCGATCCAGCCGAGTGTCGAGGGAGAGTTCCGTCAGCACGACGGCGTGGTGACGATCTTGATGTTCTACCGGCGCAGGGCTTCGCCTAAGCTTTGCGACGATATGACCGAGGTGGAATATGGTGGAAGGGGGCACCGCACACGGCTAAGGAACGATCCGTAGATCAACTTGTGTGTCTATGGGGTGCCCCCTGCCCCCGTATATAAAGGAGGGAGGGAGGAGGAGGCCGGCCCTAGGAGGAGGGCGCGCCAAGGGAGTCCTACTCCCACCGGGAGTAGGATTCCTTCTTTCCTAGTCCAACTAGGTCAAGGGGGGAAAGAGGGGAAGTGGAGAAGGAAGGAAGAGGGGGGCCGCGCCCCAAACCCTTTGTCCAATTCAACTGGGCTTGGGAGGGGCGCGCCTCCTCCGGCTCCTTCCCACTAAAGCCCATTAAGGCCCAATACTCTTCCCGTATTCCCGTAACTCCCGGTACTCAAAAATACCGAATCACTCGAAACCTTTCCGAACTCCGAATATAGTCGTCCAATATATCGATCTTTACGTCTCGACCATTTCGAGACTCCTCGTCATGTCCCCGATCTCATCCGGGACTCAACTACTTCGGTACATCAAAACTCATAAACTCATAATATAAGCGCATCGAAACCTTAGCGTGCGGACCCTACGGGTTCGAGAACTATGTAGACATGACTTAGAACTATTCTTGGTCAATAACCAATAGCGGGACCTGGATGCCCATATTGGCTCCTACATATTCTACGAAGATCTTTATCGGTCAAACCGCATAACAACATACGTTGTTCCCTTTGTCATTCGGTATGTTACTTGCCCGAGATTCGATCGTCGGTATCCAATACCTAGTTCAATCTCGTTACCGGCAAGTCTCTTTACTCGTTCCGTAATACATCATCTCGCAACTAACTCATTAGTTGTAATGCTTGCAAGGCTTAAGTGATGTGCATTATCGAGAGGGCCCAGAGATACCTCTCCGACAATCGGAGTGACAAATCCTAATCTCGAAATACGCCAACCCAACATCTGCCTTTGGAGACACCTGTAGTACTCCTTTATAATCACCCGATTCACGTTGTGACGTTTGGTAGTACCAAAAGTGTTCCTCCGCAAACGGGAGTTGCATAATCTCATAGTCATAGGAACATGTATAAGTCATGAAGAAAGCAATAGCAACATACTAAACGATCGAGTGCTAAGCTAACGGAATGGGTCATGTCATTCAGATCATTCAACTAATGATGTGATCCCGTTAATCAAATAACAACTCTTTGTTCATGGTTAGGAAACATAACCATCTTTGATTAACAAGCTAGTCAAGTAGAGGCATACTAGTGACACTCTGTTTGTCTATATATTCACACATGTATTATGTTTCCGGTTAATACAATTCTAGCATGAATAATAAACATTTATCATGATATGAGGAAATATATAATAACTTTATTATTGCCTCTAGGGCATATTTCCTTCAGTGGTTTGCAGCATGTTTCCCTCAGGAAGGCATGGGGCAAGGAAGGCCCAACCCTTAGGAATTCATCACCAAAGCCACTCAAGAGCTTCAGGAATCAAGAGTCATACGCGGCGATCACCGCCTACCTGGCGTAGCTCCCCATCCAGGCAAGGATGGCGGGCTGCGCGTCTGCATCGACTTCCCAGGGCTCAACCGAGCCGCGTCTCAGGAGCGCCTCTGGCCTTCATGCATGGGACATTGCGAGAGTCCGCCACACAGCTACATTCGCATGCCGTTCGGCCTGCCGAACGTGGCTGCTACTCACCAGTGCCACCTGCGGAGCATTCTGGCAGCTCAGGAGGCCAGGCATCATGCGGCCCTGGCAGAGATGGAGATGGTCCTCGAGGAAACGCCTTGGCCCCCAGAGCCTCATGAGGCTCATGGCTTCGGTGGCTCGTGAGGATCGGCTTCTGCACCGCGCATCTTCAGCTACTCCAACACCCCCTCTATAATGGCACCAGCTGACATCTTTCGAGTTCATTTCAGCTGGGAGCGCCCTCAGGGCTGCATCATTCCCAGGTCGCGTGGGTCTGTCCCTGCGACATGTATCCCTTTTGCTTATATCTCTAGTTTACCTTGCTGGGGGCGTCCCTCGGGCTGCATCATCCCCAAGCCGCTCGGGCTTGACCCAGTGGTATGTAACCCTCCTGCTTTTGCCTAAGCTGATTTGCCTTTCATGCTTAATCTGCCTATGATTATCATCTGCCGCCTACCACAGGCCTTCTCTCCCTCATGCAAATCTCTTGCGTGTTAAAAGGGGGGATCCTGAGCATCGCGACTCAGGAGCTCTTACTGGCTCTCCAGCCCTCACCCCTGGCCTTGTCCATGGCATCGCGACCTGGCATACCAGCGGCACCTGAGCTCGCTCGAGGGCCGGGACCTGAGGACGTAGAGCATTTGTATCTAACCATCTCGTAGGAACACATAGCCGCCCAAGGCTCAAGACTAGGCGCAACCCGCCTTGAGGTAGGGCCTCGTGAGTCCCGCGCTGGCTCACGAGTGCCCAGATACACCTCGTCCAGCCCTGCCGTGCAAGCCACGTGTCAGGGCGGGGTTGTACACGCCCCGGGGGCTCCTCCTAGAGGGCCCCCCCGCCCATGTACCGGTGGAAGCACCATGCTCCACGCTGGCTGACGACCATGTCAAGGAGCAGCTATGCCCATACACAAAAGGAAGCGCTATGCTCTGCGCTGGTGATAAACAACTGAGGGCGTCCCGCGGCCGTATCAACCTCAGGGAGCCTAGAGCTCAGTGTCTGGCCTCATTGCATGCAATGCCTCCCCTCGAGAGCGCCACGCAAGGGGGCTGCGCCCGAGTCACGCCCGAGCGCATGCCACCTAGCCAGGTCCCTAAGACCTGGTCGTCGCGCGCCCCTCCCCGAGCGGAGCCAAGGTACGAAGACCATTTGAACATCAAGGGGGACTCCTGAGCATCGCGACGCAGGAGCCTAACTGGTCACGTAGCCCCTCACTCCTGAGTTCCGCAAGGCTAATGGTGGTTGAGGTACACGCGGGGCCGGGCCCTGCCCAGGTAGAACGCCAGATCCACCCCTACACTCCGTCCATATTTGTTGTTTGCGCGTCAAGGGGGACTCCTGAGCATCGCGACTCAGGAGCCTAACTTGTCACGTAGCCCCTCACTCCTTGGTCCTGTCCTGGTGATCCGGTAGGGGCTAACGGTGGTTGAGGTATGCGCGGGGCCGGGCCCTGCCGACGCAGAACACAAAGCAAATAGGAAGGAAACCGCAAAATCTCGAAGCAAATCCAGAAGCAAATATTACAAACCATAATTGTCTTCACGATACCAAACGCAAGTTTAATCGCCTCCACGAGGCATGGTGCATGTTGCAGGATTTAAAACATGAAAGAAGCCGCGAGAAGATCACCCTTGGGCAACGCCAACATTTGTCTGGAGCCCTGCCACCGTGGTGGTGTTACCCCCATCAGCTCCACCTCCCGAGGCCGCAGAATCAGCAGCACCTGCCCCGGGCACGGTGGCAAAGGCACGGAATTGCACCAGCAGGGCTTCCGCTCAGCCCTTCACGGCTTCAGCAGCAGCGGCGGAGCGCTTGGCGTCTACAGGCTCCAACAGCTCATCGAGGTTGGCGCCAGGGTCGTGAAGGTAGACATGGCTAAGGACACACGTCAGCGCTGCAGAGGAAAGGACGCGAGCTTCAACCTCGGCCAGGGGGGCGACGCCTGTCACGACTTCCTCAAGTGCTTCGACCAAGAAGGGAAGCAGCTGGGCGGGGCCGTCCTTGGCCCCAGCCAGCGGCTTCTCCAGGCCACCATCGTAGAGCGTCTTCAGCACCTTGAAAGATCTATCCTCAAGATCCGCGAAGGCCACGCGGTCCTTCGCTAGGACCTTCTGAAAATGCAACTATCCCTGGGTGGTTTTGGTAATTCCTCACAACATATAGCTCATTGAGCTAATGCTATTTTAAGATAAATATTTTAGGAAAGCTCAATGATTGGCATGGCATGGATGAGAAAAGTGGATCCCTCAAAATGCTAAAGACAAAAGAATTGGCTCAAGCTCAAAGCACAACACTCTACATTTTCTATTTTAGTGATCCAAGATCACATTGCGTCTATAGGAAAAGCCAATACTATCAAGGAGGGATGAGGTGTTGCTTAATGAGTTTCTTGCTCAAAGTGCTTAGTGATATGCTCCAAAGCCCTCAACTACTTTCTCACATCACTACAAAAAAATACACTTCTGTGGTGATATGTGTTTGTCATAGTAGGTCGCATTTTTTGTCATGCATGTACATCCATGACAATTTTATGACAGAATCAAGATAGTCATACCTGTGCTGTCGTAGAAGTGGTCCATGACATTACCAAAATTATCATCACGGAAGTGTCCACTTCCATGACGATAAATCGCGCGTCACAGAAGTGCTTTCGTCAAGGATCATCGACACGTGGAATCCACCGTAACGGAACGCCGTTAAGCTATCGGGTCCGGTTTTGGATCTGTAACCCTTTAACAGCCCCGACCAATGGGGATTTTCCATGTGTAAAATCATCATTGGCTGGAGGAAACACGTGTCGGCTCACCGTTGGGGACAGATGTCATCCACTCATTGGACCGAAGGCGCCTATGATACGGCGACACGTGGAACGGTCCAACAGAGGCCCATTCCTGTGAAAAGGACGGCCCGTATGACTTTGTCAAAAGGTGGCAGCCCGGCCCACGGAAAGCGTGTTAATGGCCTGTTCGCATATAGCCCATTTATAGCCCGCTAACCCAGGGCCCGTTATGACCTCTCCGAATTCGGCCCAGTACCGTCATCTGGGCCGTCCAATATGATTCTCGCCTGTTTTCACTTCCGGCCCATGTGTGGCCCATGACTTCTTTCGGCCCATATGAGGCCCTTTGTAACTCTTGGCCCATTAACGGCCCGTGGTGAAACTGGCCCGTAATGAATAGTGTATCACTTTATTCCCATTAACGGTCTGTTATTCCATTGGGCCGTTTCCAGCCCAAGTTATCTTTTCGCCTTCTCAGGGCCCATTGAATCTTGGGCTCATTTGCAGCATTCGGTTACATACGGCCCGTTACTGTCATTTCCTGCTTGTGGGCCAAATTCAACCCGTCGTTACAGTCGGCCGTTTGTGGACCGTTAACACGTTGGGACATTTTCATGTAAGAAAACCTTTGGGTTGTTTACATAGAGTTATCAAATACGGCCTATTAACGGCCCGTTATGGTCCACGAATAGTACGGCCCATGATTGGCGAAATGATGATATGCCCCATAGAAGGCCCATGGATCCTACGGCCCGTATGAGGCCCATGGATCATACGGCCCGTAGAAGGCCCATGGATCATATGACCCGTAGAAGGCCCATGGACCCTACGGCCCATAGAAGGGCCATGGATCTAAGGCCCATATATATAGAAGGCCAAAGGATCCTACGGCCCGAAGAAGGCCCATGGATCATATGGCCCGCAAGAGGCCCATGGTTACAACAGTCCGTGTGTTGCCATGATTATTTTGGCCTAGTTACCAAAAATAGGCTATTGTGGCCACTAGAAAAACACAGAAAAAGAACTATAGTGACTACAAGCAAACAACTAAACAAGACAATAAGGAAATAAATAAACAAGCAATTAACGCTAGCCTATTACCGCTATTACACATATTACATCCACTTGGCATCAAAGTTCGCCACCAGTGCAAATATAGGGAACAAAGCAGCATATTACATACACTGGCCATCAAAATTGGCCACCAGTGCAAATAAACGCGGTAGCAAATCAAGAGCATAACTGAAACGACTTCAGAAGAGCTCAAGAAACGTTATCCTGGGTATCCACCATGCTGGCAATAAGCTTAGCAAGCTTATTAGCTTTGTCCTGTTTGGCACTAAAATCCTCCAACGCTTGCTGTTGCACTAGAAAGTATGCATCTGAGTGCTCCAGGGACTTCCACAGTCCTTCCGCTTCTTGTCGCAGCAGCTGATCGATGTCTTTCAGCTTGTAGTTGAGACTCAAGAAACCGAAATGATTCAGACAGTGAGTTTAAATAGCTTGTGCAAGCGGTAGTGGCCAGTAACTCGAACACTAAACCAAGAGAGGACTTTGGGGTTGTCGTGCTGTCTTCAAGATAGTCTTCCTTAGTTGTTTTAGCAGCTTTGTTGGAGAACAACAAGGATGTGTCACTATCCTGAACCTTATCTACATTACTTCCTTTACCATTGCTTAATAAGGCACTCTTCCCCAATATTCTGTCGGCATTCTAAAAGAAGAAACAAGCAGACACATAACAAGTTTGGCATGTCCTAGTATATGAAACTCATTTCGGTGAACCAGTTCATTAGTAAGGTGAACAGGATTAAACTACCAAGTCTTCTATTGCCAAGTACTAGTACATAATAAAAGCATCAAACAAACATATATCTATGTCCTATGGTCACTGCATTGTCTTGCCAAATCTAAATAGAGACACGGTTCAAATCATATCAGTTCAAGACAAAGCAGCAGTCAAAGAATACAAAGCGTGGGAAACTACACGGCACAACAAGATTTCAGATGGGTACCACGGGTCTACATGTACAACAACACTATTGGCTCTGTTGTGATGCTAGTAATGTGCATGATATGAAAGTCAACTGTATACACAATTAAAATTGAAATCAACAGAGCTATTGATAAGAGCAAACCTGTTAAAGAAACATGCGTGAATATGCCTGTTGTTCCATTGGAGTTTCGATTGGATCCTTCAATTTAAAAATAAGTTTGTATGAGTAAATACAGTGATAAAAGAGCAAAGCAATCATAGTTAAAAAAGGCGCGCCTAAGCGAGCGCTTAAGCACGCCTAGGCTCTAGGCGTTGGCAAAACTCATTGTGCATAACTACGCTCAATCTGTGCATAACTGCGCATATGCATGCGCTTTGGTCAGTAAAGCACAAGGCGGTGGCAAAACGCACAATTAACGCCTAGCGGTTTTTTGAAGTATGATAGCAATGGAATCTTAAATTAGAATAGTTATTCTTCAGGTTTAGGCACTTGTTCTACATGAACAGAGTACAGTAAGACGCAAGAATATAATACTTAAAAATAGAAAATGAGCTCATAGACCTTGCCACATTCTTGGTTTGGGACCAGTACAGAACAAGGCATTCCCAGTCATCGTCCAGTAAATGTGTCTCAGGAGAACGTAAGGGAATTTGATGAGTTTCTTTGCCGGTGAAGTATGTTTTCTTGAGTAATTCGACATCGCCACCAAGCATTCTTGCAGATAGCGAGGTATTAGCACAAAGTTACCTCATCCCGAGTTTCCAAATCGGTCCTTCTCTATAGAGAAAAATGGGAAAATTTGTTGTATTATAACCATCATGGAGGTAGGATGTATGGGACGAAGCAAAGTAATTGCCATGAATAACATTACTTACACATAACTCCTGGACAAACACCTGCAACTGGCATTTTCCTTCATCTTAAGTATAATGTTTCCAAGATGGGAAGATACACACATACGATTTAATAACATCAAATGCGATAGATGCTAAACTACGACTAGTTGGTTGTGCTTCCTCCACTATAATAGGCGTACTAACTGGTGGAGTTGGGGTTCGCCGTGATAGTACTGGCCCTTTGGGCACTGGAGCTGCCTTACTAACTGCTCTTGTTTCGGAGCTCTGTGGTGGAGATTATGCTGTGTCAACTGGAACTGGGTTACTATCGGCTGGGGCTGGGGTTAGATTGGGTGAAGCTGGTTCTCTGTCCATCGCAGTAGGGGTACAATCTGCGAGAGTTTGGGTTATGAGTGGTAGGGCTGGTTCTTGTGCATGTACAACCGGGGTGCTATCTCCACCAAGAGGTAGCACTGTTTTATTTGAAGAACGGGTTTTAGTCCGCTAGATACTGGCATCACCCGCTCCAATTCAAATGGCTGATAAACAGGAAACATAGTTGAATGTACAGACATTGTATGAGAGACAGATGCAATAGATAGTGTGGAAAAAAGAGGGCATGAAATAGTTGACATGTATATTGTTTAACTAAAACAGATAGCATGACATAATTTCACATATATGATGTCTATCTAAACTGGATACCATAGCATAACATAATTCAAAGATATGATGAATAACTAAATAGGATCGCATGACATAATTCACCTACATGTTATCTAAGTAATCAGGATCACATCATTTAATTCACATATGTGATTTATATGCTAAACAGAGGGCATTCGATATGATGTCTGAACTAAGAACATGGTGTTGAATATTGTGTATATGATGTCTAAACTATGCAATGCAAGACACCATATGCATGATATGAGCAGTATAACCGTGCTAAGTTAGAGCATACACCTCGGTGGGGGAATAGGACTGGTCATCTGTCTCTGAATCCATCTCTGAGGAGCTATCGGGACCCAACAAGAGATCTGCTTTGACAGGTAGCACTGTCTGCTCTGAAGGCCTTGTTTTCACTCCAGATTTTTCCATCTCCCACCCAAATGGCTGATTCAGAGGAAGAGTAGTTTAATGTACAAACATTGTCGACAAATGGAAATGTAATCAAGAAAAGGATGGGCAAGATATCATTCAAATATATGATGCCTGGTTAAACAGGATGGCATTGCACATTTCACATATATTATGGCTGGCTAAAGGACAAGAGACTGCATAATTCCCATATATGATATAGAAACTAAACTGGTGGCATTACAGAACATGTCTAAACTAAGAAGATGACATATATGATGTCAAAAGTAGGCACTGCAAGGCAACATATGCATGATATGACTAACATCATCATGCCAAGGTAGAGCAAACACCTTGGGGGGTAAATACGAGTGGTCAGTGGCGTCTGAATCCGCCTCAAAACAGATATCTTCCTCTAGATTACAATCTGGAGAGGGGTGGGGAGGGTTTTCCATTGAACCCACCATGGAGCGATGTCTGCATGACATTGTATTGCCGCGCAAAACTCTTCTCTTTTTCTCTACATGTTCAGAATGACTGTGTACAATATCTGACATGCATACGAAAAAAAATATGGTGAGATTATGTAAGGAGAGCATGCAGAAATTTAGAGTGATGGTAACAACCAGTGGATGGATCCAAATATAATGATAGCAGGCTGATGATTGCTTTAATTTAATAAAAAGAGTCAAAAGACAGATGATGATTGCTTTACTATTTGTTTCCCACCCAAGATGAACAACATAGGCATACCCTAGGTCAACCAGATATTAGACAGACATACTATTCATTGCTGCCTCAATATGTGCCCCACAACTAATTTAGAACTCAAGTTTGAACATTAATTTGGACCTGACTTGGAGTCCAAGAGGTAATTTTAAGCAATGCATAACATAAGCAGAAACAAAAGAGTGCGACTTCTCTTGTGGACCCGTGTACTCCTCATGTTCATCTGCTGAGTCGATGATGGTGATGCCGCTGCGGTGGGTGCCGGCGGCAGGGAAGGAGATCTGAGGCGGCGAAAGACGGTCATGAATCGTGATGTCTGGTTTGGTGGATGCTTCTGTCGATGGAGCAGCTCAGGTGTGGTGGACGACGTCGCGGCAGGAGCAGGACAAACCACACAAAGTTCCCTTTGACACCTACCTGTAACTGAAGTAATTCTGTAAGGGCTCATTTGGCTTGCATGATTCTAAAAATGCAGGGATAGGAAAAACACCGGAATAGGATAGGAATGCACATGGTAAACAAAGCATTTGTAAACACATGATTTCTATCAACTTGGGTGTTTGGTTTACAGGAATTGGAAGAGCAGAGGAATGCAAAGAAACATGGCCAAAATAAAGTGAAACCATATGAAAGCGTGTACAGTTAGAATGTTATTCTGCAACTAATGCACTTGGTCTTGTTTTCATGCATAGGATTTTGAAAAGTAGGTCCAGGTGGATGTTTTGCTTCATTCCTTTCAACGGAATGCATGAATAATTGGATAGTAGAGTGCCATTGGAAAATTCCCTATTGCTATGTTTTTCCGCCGAACCAAAATAGCCCTAATGGATCGACATGAATGTATAGTAATAAGTGATTCAACAAGTGTACAACCTCTTTGCCGTAGCCGTGTAGACCTCAGCATCATTCGGTTGGTCGCTGAAGCAGTTGAGGCAGAGGTGGCTGTCGGAGGTGTGGACGAAGATCTGAGGAATCTGTAGACGGCGTCCAGGGCACTGCTCCATTGTGATGGATCATTCTGTCGTTGGAGCAGCTCCGATGAGCCGTAAGACGTCAAGGTTGAAGCAGCACAAGACCGACATCGTCAATCTCAAGTGGGATTCTAATAGCATCTCCAATAGATGATGTAAAATAGATGTAAAATTTACATCACCAAAAACCACCTGACTACAACAGATGAGGTAAAAACTGTTGACTCTAAACTTAACTGTTGAAACCGAAATTTACTATGGAATCTGAATGTTACTGTCGAAACTGAACGCAATGGTAGCAGAGAGGCACTTAACATGTAGTTTAGGGAGGGCCTATAGTACATCTTCAACCTGCACCCCCCTGAGCCGCCAGCCACCACCGGCCGAACCACCGGCCCCAGTGCCGCCTCGCCGCCCCGAAAGAACTCCCCACCGCCGCCTGGCTAGCCCTCTAGACCCCCCGCCCCCACCCTGAACCCTAAGATAGATAGTGGGGTACCTCTCCGGCGAGCCCCCGTCCCCGCTGCGGGTGGTTCTTCCTTAACTCCGGCGAGCCCCCCCAACCCCTGAAAATCAACTGACCCAAAAGTAGATTCAATCGCCTGAAGTGTGGCTAAATCGGAGAAGAGCAGCAACACGAGCGAGGGGGAGAACAACAGTAGCAGCTGGGCGAGCGAGCGATCAAGCAAGAGCCGGAGCAGCAGCAGCGCGAGCGAGTGAGCGAGAGCCGAAGCAGCAGCAGCGCGAGCGAGCAAGCGAGAGCCGGAGCAGCAGCAGCAGATCCGGCTGGTATGGACACCGCCACTGAAGGGGCCTCGCACTAGGGGAGAGCCGCCGTGGAGATGTCACCCGCGGCACCGGCTTCAAGGTAGCCGCTCCATGGGGTGCGGGATGGAGCACCGTCGGCGCCGGAGGTCGAGTTACGGAGAAGGTGCGATGCGATGAGTGTACAACCTCTTTGGTGGCGCCGAGTAGGCCTCGGCTTCGTCCGAGGAGTCGGTGAGGATGTTGCGGTTCCGGTGGAGTAGGTTAAGGCTGCGCTGTGGGGATGGAGCGGCCGTGATGGACGAGGCGATCGTCGGAGCAGCTCCTTGGAGTTAGAGGACGGGCCGACTGAACCGACGGGACGACGAGATGGACGACGGATCCTCATCTGGGGAGGTGGACGAGGGACGTCGAGCTGTTGCGGTGGACGACGTTGTCGGGGAAGAGGCTCCGACTGGGCAACGGTGAGGTGGCGGATGAAGGAGGGTGGGGTTTCGCGGCTGGAGCGAAGAGGTTATGGCGGCCTGGGATTTCGAATGGCGAAAAGGGGGCGATGGGAGGGGGTGAACCATGACTTAGGGACACGCTTGTCCAAAATGTAGGGTGCGTTACAAAAGTACCCCCCATCGATTTGAACTAGCGGCCCTTTCGGCTCAGGGTTAGAAGGGGGATTTCACGTGTCGGGATTTGGCAGCTGGAGGGAGTTTTCGCGCGCGTTGTAATTTCGGGATAGCAAGGCGCGGGTTGTGAAGGCACCAGTTTTGGGAGCACGATATCTGAATTTTCGGGATATAACAAGACGCGGGTTGAATTTTAGGGAGAAGCCTAACATGTAGTAATATTGTACTTGTATGTACCAAATCAATTCGCACTTCCCTCAACCAAAAACAAAACGAAATAAATAAAACTATTCAAACCACACAAAAAGAGAGTCTTGCCCCGTTTTACTATACAAATGCTATTCAAAGCTACTCCCTCCTCCATCTATATAAGGCCTAATGCTTTTTTCGATGCTAACTTTGACCAAATATTAGAGCAATAATATATGACATGCAACTTACACAAAGCACACCATTAAATTCGCCAGTGAAAGGTTCTTTCAATGATATAATGTTCACACTGTGCATGTCATGTACTATTAATCTTGTCAATAGTCAAAGGTGGTCTTAAAAAACTCATTACGCCTTTATATAGATGGAAGGACGGAGTATGAATCCATGTTATGTCCAATTAAATTTTTTCGCTTGCTGTATAATGCATGTAACCTATTCATACCAACATTTTAGTGCATTCCAAATGTCTATACTACCGCTGCAATTCGAACCAAATTTGAATTTGTTTCTCTATTTCAATAAGAATCTACAATCATGATTGTTGCCAACTTCAACCATCATTCATGTATTACCTTAATAACACACCACATGATTACTATAGAGATAGATATGAACTATGTGTACTACATGAACTCGAATTCTATTTTTTGAATACACTTGATGTTGAATCCAAATAATAGTATATTTGATGTACTAACTATATATTCATAATCTAAACCATGTTCTATACGTACACCGTGTTTATCACACAAAGTATAGTGCCCTGCCCCCTACATTATGACAAGTATTTAGACCTGAGTTGCAAAAGCCACACATTCGCCCAAATTATAATCAATGTTCTACATTATGATATCTTCTTCAAGTATCCGTATCCACTTTTTTATAATGAATTATGATCTTTGTTCATCTTTTACACCTTCATGATCCTCTTCTATTTGTAGCTAGCTAGTGCTAACTTTCTATCGTGCAGGCACACGTCCGCCCCCTCTCAACCACCCTTAGCGTCCCCTCCATCGCACACATTCATTTTTCTCTTTAGGTTGTCCACCCGTGGTGTGTGTAGGCCCCCGGCTCCTTCTTTCCGGCACACAGCGGTCGATATACCTCTCTAGCCAAGTGTGCCTACAACAAACACATATATACTTCCCCTCTTCTCTTCTCACCGTCCATGCCCCCTATGTCCAATACGGTTCCACGCAGGTGCACACTCCCGCCCCTCTTTATATTGATCACATACTCGCACACTCCTCCCCTCGACATGGTAGGCCTCTCGCATCACCTCCTAGCCCCACCCCTCTCCCCCTGTCTGTCTCTCCGGACCTTATTTGCTTCTAACACATGCAGGCGTGTATATGAACTGATCTCCCTACATATAGCCAGGTCGACTATAATTCATTTTCCCCAAGCACCGATACACTTACCTCGCTAGTATGTCTCTCCCTTTCTCAGACAGACGACGGTTGATCTTCCTCTATAGTTATATATGCTTACCACAACCATATCTTCTCCCCTCATCATCCTTGCATACCTCCCGACCCGTCTCTCACACGCACGTGCATAGACAGACAAACATCCCCCGCCCTCTCTTATTGATATTGCACTCATACCCTCCGTTTGTCTAGCAGGCCTCTCCCATCATTTGTGAGACGCCACTCCACCACCAACCCTCTAACGCTCTACCTTTGTCTTTCTCCCAACCTTATTCCTCTGCTACACATATCCATGGATGTCGATCGATCTCTCTCAATACATAGCTAGGTCTCCCTCCTTACCCACACATATACTAGTCGATCGGTCTCCACCCCCTCCCCCCCCCCACACACACCGATAGTCGAATGTTCTAGGTAGGTAGCCATGCCACGGAGCAAAACTGCACCTCTGCCCTCTCAAATTCTAGTAGGCCCATCGCCCTGTATCTTTGACGTGGGCAAACACAAACTCGATGGCACTCTTTATCGATCGCGCAGCCACACACTTCATCCCTGTTTTCAATTCTATCGATATCTCACGTCCATGACTGCATTTCACACACATTGCATATGTTAACACATTGCCTCTGTTTCGCACAAACCATCTCTCTCACACCCACCCTGTCACGCCCAATATGCGATACTATCCTAAAGAGACTCGAAGGTCCCACCAAGGATAGAACCGCATATTGATACGCTTTTGCAAGGTGGATATCATTACATCAACATTACATAATAGATGGGGATACATACCAAAGGCATACAATGCCACACGAATACAACATCATCTTACAAAAGAGCACCATCTGACTAAGGATGAAACACAAACGGAAACTCAAACGACATCCACCCTTCTAGCCCAGGCTGCCGACCTGGAACCTATCCCCTGATCGAAGAAGAAGCAGAAGAAAAACTCCAAAACAAGCAAACATCGCTCTCGCGTCATGATCATCGCATAACCTGTACCTGCAACTGTTGTTGTAGTAATCTATGAGCCACGAGGACTCAGCAATCCCATTACCATGGGTATCAAGACTAGCAAAGCTTAATGGGAAAGGAAGGGGTAAAGTGGTGAGGTTGCAGCAGCTACTAAGCAAGTATGGTGGCTAACATATGCAAATAAGAGCGAGAAGAGAAACAACGGAACGGTCGTGAAGCTAGCAGTGATCAAGAGGTGATCCTGAACTCCTACTTACGTCAAACATAACCCAAAAACGTGTTCACTTCCCGGACTCCGCTGAAAAGAGACCATCACGGCTACACACGCGGTTGATGCGTTTTAATTTGAATTGGTGTCAAGTTATCTACAACTGGATATTAAGAAATTCCCATCTGCCACATAACCGCGGGCACGGCTTTCGAAAGTTCAAACCCTGCAGGGGTGTCCCAACTTAGCCCATGATAAGCTTTCACGATCAACGAAGGATATTCCTTCTCCCAGGAAGATCCGATCAGTCTCGGAATCCTGGTTTACAAGACATTTCGACAATGGTAAAATAAAACCAGCAAAGCCGCCCGATGCGCTGACAATCCTGATAGGAGTTGCACATATCTCGTTCTCAGGGCAACACCGGATGAGACATCCTACGAGTAAAACCAGACCTCGAGTTTCCCCGAGGGTGCCCCGCAGTCTACTCGGTTCGGACCAGCACTTAGAGAAACACTGGTCCGGGGGGGCTAAAATAAAGATGACCCTCGAGAGAGCGACTCCCAAGGGAAAAGTAGGTGGTGGTGAGGCAAATGGTAAAACCAAGGTTGGGCCTTGCTGGAGGAGTTTTATTCAAAGCGAACTGTCAAGGGGGTCCCATAAATCACCCAACCGCGTTAGGGACGCAAAATCCGGGAACATAACACCGATATGACGGAAACTAGGGCGGCAAGAGTGGAACAAAACACCAGGCATAAGGCCGAGCCTTCCACCCTTTACCAAGTATATAGATGCATTAATTAAATAAGAGATATTGTGATATCCCAACATAATCCTGTCCACCATGGAGCAATCTTCAACTTCACCAACAACTTACAACACTATAAGAGGGGCTGAGCAAAAGTGGTAACATAGCCAAGCAAGGGTTCGTTAGGAAGGGTGAAAAAGGTTAGAGGCTGACATGGCAAATTGGGAGGCTTGAAGAGCAAAAGATAGGTAGCGCAGCAAGGCGATAGAACGAAGCAACTAGCAATGAAATGATAGTAGTGAGATCCAGGGTAGCGGTCATCTTGCCTGAAATCCCGCAAGGAAGAAGAACGAGTCCATGAAGAAGATGAAGCCACAAAGACGAACCAATCGTAGGCGAACGAATCCTCACGATCGCAACGAAATGGGAACTATCGAGAAGAAGCACACAACATAGTAAACACACCACACATATACATGACATGATGCTCACCCAAGCATGATGCATGACCAGGCTAGATGAGGCTACTCATGGCAAGAGATGATGAAAACAAGAACAGCACATCAAGGCAAGTTTAAATGAGGCCGAAAACAACATATAACAATTCCGGTAAGTCCTCATATGCAAGTTTCAAAGTTGGTCCAGATCTGAACAAACATTAAGTTGGAGTAATTAAACAGCAAGTTAAAGAGCACCAAGAGGATCTACACGAAATTGTAGTCAAGTTACATATAAAGTTCAATTAGTTCGGGGCTACGGCCTAGAAGATATGAGCAAAACAAGTTAATCATGGCATTGATGCAAAATGCATCCAAACATCAAGAAAACACCTCAAAACAAGGATGCAACATGATAATATGAAACTACATGCAAATCTAAGCAAGTTTCATATAGAGCACACTCAAAATGGAGCAACGGTTCAACACATACACTCTATACAAGTTTAAAGGACAAGCTGTCCAAAACAGCAACTAGGCATCTAGCAAGCATCAAAACAATATACTACAGCACCTCAACATAATAACAAAAGGCATGGTCATGAATTACTGGTAAAGCATGACAAAATATGAACACTGAGCTATCTCCAGAAATCACTATAACATGCTCAAAAGGTCATGGCAAGATTGCAAATAATAACAGTTTCAGACTTGGCAGAAATAACATCAGGTTGCAATGTTTAGAGCTGTCAAACAACATGTTACAGGAGTTTAACATGGCAAACAAAGCCATGGCATGCTAATACTAAAGACAAAGAACAAAACTCCCTTACAGAACTAATTCCAAAGAACAACAGAAAAGATGGTAGCATCCATGAAAACATGGCAAATGATATGACAGATTCATACATGGCAGGAACAACAATAAGTAGGCATGTTGGTGAGATTGTACCACTCACCACAGAGCAATACATGGCATGTAAAGGTGACCAACAGTAATATGGCATATTTATGAAGCTAAACATGGAAGGGCAAGTTCATAGTGTGCATGGATCACTAGCAAAGCTCATGTCAAAACTGAACTTAATGTTAATAGGCGGCTGACAGCAACATTATTTAGCAACTTGAGAGCAAGATTAAAACAAGCTACAGCTGGCTATAAATGCAACCAGGGGATTTTGTGGATAGAGCATGACATGTATAACAAAACATCCTTAGTGAACATCTCCAGATTATGCATAGAATGACTTGTAGCAGTAGGTTACATAGCATCATGTTGTAACAGATTCAGCCTAGCAACACAGTAACAGCAAGTACACTACTTAACAAGCTCGATGCACTCACTACAAGACCCAAAAAAATACATGGATGGCACCACTGTGAAGATTTCATGACATAGTTCAAAACACATGTAGGGCTCAAGCTCATAAGAAGCACACATCAAATGCAACAAAACTGACAAATCATCAAGTTATAACAGTTTCAGCAGATTAACATCATATAGCACTCTTGCAACAATGATTCAGGCATCAAGATGGACTCAAAGAAACATGACACAATGTAATGAAATGTAGAGAATCTCACAACGAACATTTTGATATATCATATGCATCTATCGGAGCATCGAGCACGAAGTTACACACATCACAACAATGCACCAGGAAACAGTTTATCAGGGACTTGGTAGAAAAACGAACTGCGCACTGGAAACTAAAAGTCGCCCGGGGCGAAGGATAGGGGGGTTGCTCACCACGGGCTTCAGCCCAGAGAGGAAGGAGAGGTGAGGCAGGCCGGAGGGGGAGCTGGGCTGGGCCGGACGCGGGCTGAGGGCGCGGGCCCACGGGAGAGGAGCTCAGTTGTCCTCCTCGTGCGCCTACACGAGCACGCAGGAGGGAGGCGGCCATGGCAGTGGGGCGGCGGCACCGCCGGTCAGCAGGGAGGCCAGGAGGAGGCTGAGGGGCGGTGGATCCGGGCGGATCCGGCCCCGGGGACCACGTTCCCGGCGGTGGCGAGGCTGGGCGGCGCCAGGGACCATGGCGGCGGCGACCTGCGGGGAGAGAGAGAGACTCCATGAGGGAGAGGGAGAAGTAAGGAGAAAGAAGGAGAGGGCGGCAGGGCTCCGACCTGGCAGGGCACTCGCCGGCGGAGGGCCGGCGCGATCGGCAGCGAGGGCGAGGCGGTGATGCACGCCGGCGGGCGGGTCGGGCGCAGAGGCGCTGGCGGGCGGACGCGATGGGCTTGGGCGGGCCCGATTCGGCCCATAGCGCGTCAGATCGGGCCCCGACGGGCCTAGCGGTGTGGGACGGCAGCGGGGACAAGTGGCCCGATGTGCTTGGCTGCGGGCGGCGGCGCGATTTCGTCCGGCACGGACGGACATGTCCGGCGCGGTGGGAGGAGATGGGCTAGGGTTAGGGGTCTATTTCATCCGAGATTTTGACGGGGGAAGGCTTATTTATAGGTTCTGGGAGGTAGGAGAGTCCAAATGAGGTGCGGTTTTTGGCCACGCGATCGTGATCGAATGGCGGAGAGCATGGAGGGGGTTTGGATGGGCTCATGGGCTATGGTGAAGAGGGGCTGGGCTGCAAAGAGAGAGGGGTTTTTGCGGCTACCCGGCTAACCGTTGGAATACCAAACAACCTCCAAATGGCACGAAACATGACAGGCGGACTACCGGTGGTGTACCAAGGCCGCTTGGCAAACCTCGGTCCATTCCGAGAATGTTTAACACCCGCTCACGAAAAGATTCAAGAAGGGGACGCTGGAGGACATAGGAGTGTCGGATTGCAAAACGGACAACGGGGAAAAAGCTCGGATGCATGAGACGAACACGTATGCAAAATGAGATGCACATGATGACATGAAAAAATGCAACACGCAAGCAAAAGACATGGCAATGATGGCGAATAACTGGCAGACACCTGGCGCATCGAATCCGGGGCGTTACAACTCTCCTCTACTAACAAGAGATGTCGTCCCGAGATCTTAGGACCGAGACGGGAGAGAAAAAGATGAGGTGAAACAAGAACGCAAGAGAAAAGATGAACCAAGTCAAAAGAACTCGGTTAGAAAAAGAGGAACAACGAATATGACGAGAATGAAAAACTCAAGGAAAAGATAGATTCCGAAACCACTCCGGTTAGAATCAGATAGGAAAGGAATAAGAATGGAAGAATTTAGGCAGCACTCCGGCTAAAACGTGGAGGAATAGAACACGAGCTTGAGAGGATGGAATGATACTTGATGAAGACATGACACAAAACCTCCGGAAAGAATTGAAAGAGTCAAATGAAAAGAACAGAGAAGAAAATGACAACTTGTGCCACGAATGAAATTGAAAGCATCTTTAGAAGGAAGGTTTAAACGAAGTTGTTGAGAAAATCAACAATGGAAAGAATAAGCTTGTTGTGGTCATATAGGTAACATCTCAAGATCATAAGGTGATCACCGACCACAAAGGGAAATGATTGGATAACTGAGAAGAACGAAGGAATGCAAAATTCCACTTTAGAAGAATACGAAGAATTACTTGCACTTCGAGATGCAAGAAGAAAAGATACTTGAACTCCACCAAAAAGATCTTGATGAACTCTTGAGGAATGAATTAATTCATGAAGAACCAACATGACGAGCTCCGGTTACAAAAGGATTATGAGATAGAATGAAGGATGAAAGATGAAAGAATAAAGATTCAAGCCTTGCGGTGATTTAGATGGAGGTTCTGACGAGATGGCCGAGGAAGCTTTGAACTCCGAGATAGAAAAGATTAACTCGGAACCGAGAGACAAATCATCATGAGAAACCTCCGAAGGAAGGAATTGATCCACTTGATGAGATAATAAGAATTATGTTATGCTTATCCTTCATCAATTAAATTGATGAGAAGCAATGGATTTGCATACTACTTATTCGCGTTGGAAAAGATTAAGGGGGGATATAGCACGAAAATTTCAGAAAGTCTTCTTGAACCACCGGTAGGATTTGGAAAGAACGAATGGATTAAAATGATAATCAAGGAAAAAGAATATTAAAGAACCACCGTTAGAATTTGGAAATGACTGACGAAAGAGAATGAATCACCAGGAAGAATTAGAAAAGAAAAAAGATACTTGAGGGAATTAAGAGACAAGAGAACGAAGAGATCGTGAACAGATTGAAGAATACTTGAATGAAGCACCGAGATAATTGGATAACGGTAGCTGAAATGAGAGGACGAAGAATTCTTCTGGAACGATGGCCTCCAGTGAAAAGAAATGGAAAAACAACTCCTGACATACTCCGGATGGTAGAGAAAAAGGAAATTCTGACAAACAGAATAATTCGAGAGGGTAACAAGAAGCTAGAACCACGAATCTTCGGGAGAACGGGCAAGATTGAGAGGAAAAACTCTTCTTCGGTCTTCAAATGTTAAGAATGACAACGAGAAACGACACCAAAATTTATTAAGATGCTCCGAGAGAATGAATACCGAAAAGGTTGAGCCAACAATGAAAAGAATTTGAAAGCGAACTTGGAGAAGGCATGTGACTGATGAAATTCATTCTTACGTCACACTTGAAAAGAATTTGAGAATAACCCCGGGAGAATTAGAAGAGTCAGGTAAGATCCTGGGAAAATACCTGTGGGTTAGGGCCCACTAAAGAGGAAAACACCATTGGAAAGGGATGTTGAAGAAGTATATGATGCACCGGAACGATTGAAATATTTGAATGAGGTGACAACCTCGAATTAATTGGAACACAGACAAATCTTCTGATACGTCTTGAGCACTCCGGAAGGATAAATTGGCGAGAGGCGAACGAGCAAGGAGAACACTTGATCCAAGGAAGAGAATGTAATCAACCCGAAAAACTTGAATTGAATCCACCGGAAAGGAAAAGCGATGAAGAATGTCGAACGAGACGAGAATTCACCGGTTAAAATAATTGAGGGAAGACTGAAGAGGCTCCGCACGAATGAAATTGATGGTCGAAAGAGACTCAGACTCCGGGAAGAAAAAGGGTGGTAGGGCGGGAAAAACAAAGGCACCTGGAAGGGGAAATCGACGAATAACTTGAAGAGAAAACACCAGTTAAAATAATTGAGGAAAGAAAGCAAAGACTTCACACGAGTAGGATGGATACTCGATTACAGGCTCCGACTCTGAGAAGGAAAAAGGGTGGGTGGGTGGGAAAAAGAAAACAATTGAGGATTGAACTTGGCAAAGATGAAGAGGCTCGAGTCAACTTGACGAGAAATGCACCGGATGAAAAGAGCTGAGAACCAACGAACGGAAAACTAACCGCGTGATCCTAAAGAAAAATTTGAAGGGGAAGAGGAGTAACTCAAAACACCTACCTCAAGATTCCTCACCAGAGTGACGAAGGGACTGAGGAGTAAAAAGAATTCCTACTCTCCGATATAACTAGACTCCAAAAATAGTTTTCTTCTAGACTCAACAACGGCCAAACTACACGATCAATCAAGGGGCTCCTAAGGTCGGTCGAGGCTCTGATACCAACTTGTCACGCCCAATATGCGATACTATCCTAAAGAGACTCGAAGGTCCCACCAAGGATAGAACCGCATATTGATACACTTTTGCAAGGTGGATACCATTACATCAACATTACATAATAGATGGGGATACATACCAAAGGCATACAATGCCACACAAATACAACATCATCTTACAAAAGAGCACCATCCGACTACGGATGAAACACAAACAGAAACTCAAACGACATCCACCCTTCTAGCCCAGGCTGCCGACCTGGAACCTATCCCCTGATCGAAGAAGAAGCAGAAGAACTCCAAAACAAGCAAACATCACTCTCGCGTCATGATCATCGCATAACCTGTACCTGCAACTGTTGTTGTAGTAATCAGGAGCCACGAGGACTCAAAGAATCCCATTACCATGGGTATCAAGACTAGCAAAGCTTAATGGGAAAGGAAGGGGTAAAGTGGTGAGGTTGCTGCAGTGACTAAGCAAGTATGGTGGCTAACATACGCAAATAAGAGCGAGAAGAGAAACAACGGAATGGTCGTGAAGCTAGCAATGATTAAGAGGTGATCCTGAACTCCTACTTACGTCAAACATAACCCAAAACCGTGTTCACTTCCCGGACTCCGCTGAAAAGGGACCATCACGGCTACACACGTGGTTGATGCATTTTAATTCGAATCTGGTGTCAAGTTATCTACAACCGGATATTAACAAATTCCCATCTGCCACATAACCGCGGGCACGGCTTTCGAAAGTTCAAACCCTGCAGGGGTGTCCCAACTTAGCCCATGATAAGCTCTCGCGATCAACGAAGGATATTCCTTCTCCCAGGAAGAACCGATCAGTCTCGGAATCCCGGTTTACAAGACATTTCAACAATGGTAAAACAAAACCAGCAAAGCCGCCCGATGCGCCGACAATCCCGATAGGAGCTGCACATATCTCGTTCTCAGGGCAACACCTGATGAGACATCCTACGAGTAAAACCAGACCTGGAGTTTCCCCGAGAGGGCCCCGTAGTCTACTAGGTTCAGACCAGCACTTAGAGAAGCACTGGTCTGGGGGGGCTAAAATAAAGATGACCCTCGAGAGAGCGACTCCCAAGGGAAAAGTAGGTGGTGATGAGGCAAATGGTAAAACCAAGGTTGGGCCTTGCTGGAGGAGTTTTATTCAAAGCGAATTGTCAAGGGGGTCCGATAAATCACCCAACCGCGTTAGGGACGCCAAATCCGGGAACATAATACCGATATGATGGAAACTAGGGCGGCAAGAGTGGAACAAAACACCAGGCATAAGGCCGAGCCTTCCACACTTAAACAAGTATATAGATGCATTAATTAAATAAGAGATATTGTGATATCCCGACATAATCCTGTCCACCATGGAGCAATCTTCAACTTCACCTGCAACTAACAACGCTATAAGAGGGGCTGAGCAAAAGCGGTAACATAGCCAAGCAACGGTTCGCAAGGAAGGGTGAAAAAGGTTAGAGGCTGACATGGCAAATTGGGAGGTTTGAAGAGCAAAAGATAGGTAGCACAGCAAGGCGATAGAACGAAACAACTAGCATAGCAATGATAGTAGTAAGATCCAGGGTAGCGGTCATCTTGCCTGAAATCCCGCAAGGAAGAAGAATGAGTCCATGAAGAAGATGAAGCCACGAAGACGAACACAGGATAGGCGAACGAATCCTCACGATCGCAACGAAACGGGAACTATCGAGAAGAAGCACACAACATAGTAAACACACCACACATATACATGACATGATGCTCACCCAAGAATGATGCATGACCAGGCTAGATGAGGCTACTCATGGCAAGAGATGATGCAAACAAGAACAACACATCAAGGCAAGTTTAAATGAGGCCGGAAACAACATATAACAATTCCGGTAAGTCCTCATATGCAAGTTTCAAAGTTGGTCCAGATCTGAACAAACATTAAGTTGAAATAATTAAACAGCAAGTTAAAGAGTACCAAGAGGATCTACACGAAATTCCAGTCAAGTTACATATAAAGTTCAATTAGTTCAGGGCTACGGCCTAGAAGATATGAGCAAAACAAGTTAAACATGGCATTGATGCAAAATGCATCCAAACATCAAGAAAACACCTCAAAACAAGGATGCAACATGATAGTATGAAACTACATGCAAATCTAAGCAAGTTTCATATAGAGCACACTCAAAACGGAGCAACGGTTCAACACATACACTATACAAGTTTAAAGGACAAGCTGTCCAAAACAGCAACTAGGCATCTAGCAAGCATCAAAACAACATACTACAACACCTCAACATAATAACAAAAGGCATGGTCATGAATTGCAGTTAAAGAATGACAAAACATGAACACTGAGCTATCTCCAGAAATCACTATAACATGCTCAAAAGGTCATGGCAAGATTGCAAATAATAACAGTTTCAGACTTGGCAGAAATAACATCAGGTTGCAATGTTTAGAGCTGTCAAACAACATGTTACAGGAGTTTAACATGGCAAACAAAGGCATGGAATGCTAATACTAAAGACAAAGAACAAAACTTCCTTACTGAACTAATTCCAAAGATCAACAGAAAAGATGGTAGCATCCATGAAAACATGGCAAATGATATGACAGATTCATACATGGCAGGAACAACAATAAGTAGGCATGTTGGTGAGATTGTACCACTCACCAAAGAGCAATACATGGCATGTAAATGTGACCAACAGTAAGACGGCATATTGATGAAGCTAAAAATGGCAAGGGCAAGTTCATAGTGTGCATGGATCACTAGCAAAGCTCATGTCAAAACTGAACTTAATGCTACCAGGCTGACAGCAACATTATTTAGCAACTTGAGAGCAAGATTATAAAAAGCTACAGTAGGCTATAAATGCAAATAGGGGCATGTATGGATAGAGCATGACATGTGTAACAAAACATCCTTAGTGAACATCTCTAGATTATGCATAGAATAACTTGTAGCAGCAGGTTTACATAGCATCATGTTGTGACAGATTCAGCCTAGCAAAACAGTAACAGCAAGTACACTACTTAACAAGCTCTATGCACTCACTACAAGACCCACAAAAATACATGGATGGCACCACTGTGAATATGGCATGATATAGTTCAAAACACATGTAGGGCTCAAGCTCATAAGATGCACACATGAAATGCAACAAAAATGACAAATCATCAAGTTATAACAGTTTCATCAGATTAACATCATATAGCACTCTTGCAACGATGATTCAGGCATCAATATGGACTCAAACAAACATGACACAATGGAATGAAATGTAGAGAATCTCACAACGAACATTTTGATATATCATATGCATGTATCGGAGCACCGAGCATGAAGTTACACACATCACAACAATGCATCAGGAAACAGTTTATCGGGGACGGTAAAAAAACGAACTGCGCACTGGAAACTAAAAGTCGCCCGGGGCGAAGGATAGGGGGCTTGCTCACCACGGGCTTCGGCCCAGAGAGGAAGGAGAGGTAAGGCAGGCCGGAGGGGGAGCTGGGCTAGGCCGGAGATGGACCGGACGCGGGCTGAGGGCGCGGGGCCCACGGGAGAGGAGCTCGGTCGTCCTCCTCCTCGTGCGCCTACACGAGCACGCAGGAGGGAGGCGGCCATGGCAGCTGGGCGGCAGCAGCGCCGGTCGGCAGGGAGGCCAGGAGGAGGCCGAAGGGCGGTGGATCCGGGCGGATCCGGCCCCAGGGACCACGTTCCCGCCGGCGGCGGGGCTGGGCGGCGCCGGGGACCATGGCGGCGGCGACCTGCAGGGAGAGAGAGAGACGCCATGAGGGAGAGGGAGAAGGAAGGAGAAAGAAGAAGAGGGCGGCGGGGCTCCGACCTGGCAGGGCACTCGCCGGCGGAGGGCCGTCGCGGTCGGGCGGCGAAGGCGATCGAGGCGGCGGCGATGCACGGCGGCGGCGGCGCTGGGCGCAGAGGCGCGGCGGCGGGACACGATGGGCTCGGGCGGGCCCGATTCGTCCCACGGCGGGTCGGATCCGGGCCCCGACGGGCCTGGCGGCGTGGGACGGCAGCGGGGACAAGTGGCGCGATGTGGTTGGCTACGGGCGGCGGCGCGATTTCGTCCGGCACGGACGGACATGTCCGGCGCGGTGGGAGGAGATGGGCTAGGGTTTGGGGTCTATTTCATCCGAGATTTTGACGGGGGAAGGCTTATTTATAGGTTCTGGGAGCTAGGAGAGTCCAAATGAGGTGCGGTTTTCGGCCACGCAATCATGATCGAACGGTGGAGAGCATGGAGGGGGTTTTGATGGGCTCATGGGCTGTGGTGAATAGGGGCTGGGCTGCAAAGAGAGAGGGTTTTTTGCGGCTACCCGGCTAACCGTTGGAGTACCAAACAACCTCCAAATGGCACGAAACATGACAGGCGGACTACCGGTGGTGTACCAAGGCCGCTTGGCAAACCTCGGTCCATTCCGAGAATGTTTAACACCCGCTCATGAAATGAGACAAGAAGGGGACGCCGGAGGACATAGGAGTGTCGTATTGCAAAACGGACAACGGGGAAAAAGCTCGGATGCATGAGACGAACACGTATGCAAAATGAGATGCACATGATGACATGATAAAATGCAACATGCAAGCAAAAGACATGGCAACGACGGCGAATATCTGGCAGACACCTGGCGCATCGAATCCGGGGCGTTACACACCCACATACATATCTGCACCTAAAGAAGAAGTGCATGCAGGACGCACGTACTCATGTCTCGTTCCCGGCCACACCCGCGCGGGTACACAGTGGAGTTCATTTCTGTACGAAAAGGCAGCCCACGTGATAATTTGACGCGTCTAGCGGTTGTTTACTCGAAGGAGGGTCGGGACCACGCCTCGACGGAACAAAGTTCTATTTGACCCGTTAGTATTAAATAAAGTTATATATTCCTCAATGGCACGTACAGAATATAAAACGATTGCCGTGGGGAAAATGGACAAATGGGTTTGTCTCTCGTCACACCATCTCACACAAGGCGGCCGTGGCCTCTCTCTCTCAGCGTTGGTCAGTGATCCGGCCGCATCCTGTCCGCCGGCAGAAAGGGAGGATGTGCATCGTGTCTCTGTTCGACGGTGTTGAGGAAGCACATCCCGATCTGCGGTTCCCGCTGTTCTCTCTGACCAAGCTCCGACGCGGTAGGGCCTTCACCATTTACTCGCTGCCGCAGTATGGGCAGATCCCGGCCGCCGGCGCCCTCCTAGTAACATCCTGACGACCCTCAGGTATAGCTTCCTCCGGCCTTGCTCCACTACCCATCTTCCCACATTGCTACATGTGGATCTTCTTTAGTTGTTTGCTTAAATCGTATCTCGGCCGGCGTACTTTCCATCTTGCAATCTCATCCTCAAACCATTTTTGATAAACCACCATGTGCTTTCTTTCCCTTATTACATGGAATAAGCTTCTTTTTTGTCGGCGTTTGTGTCTTCAACTCGTGTTATTGGGCAGTAATTGTTTCCTTTCGACCTCCTTTTGCAAACAGGGCTATCCATTTTCACCTCGTTGCTATTGCGACCTTTTGGTGAACTGCACAAATCAGTTTTTTCTTAAGAGTGTTTTGTGCAGTTCTACCAAAATGTCACACGGGTAACGTTTTTACATTTTTGTGGGACTGCAGAAAGGGAGATTGGTTTTGCAATCCTCCTCATCCTGTGCCTAATCTTCTCCGACAAGAAGTTAGTCCTAAAGAGAGATCGTAGAGGTGATTGACTTCTATTTACGTGTGTTATGTTTCATCATATAGTTCCACTATTATTGTAATCACACTGACTGGATATCTTTGCAAACAGGGATTGTACGCTCGATTTTAGTGGAGCTGCACAAAATAATCGGATTGTGGTGTCCTCCATACACCTCTTTTTTGGCTACAGAACTGGGTGAAACTAGCTGCCAAGCAATGAACACTGTGCCAAGGAAATGGAGCCATGCATATGAACAACATTGATCAATTATATTTTTTTTCTTTATTTGTACACCTTCTCACAACTTTGTCTTCAGTTGTGATGTGAATATCGGTGCTGATCTGCGAACCATTGAGATGCATTAGCCATGGTAGCCATGGTAGTTTCATTTGTATTTGATGGAATGTTGTAACGAGATAATCTCGAGGCAAGACACATGAATCCTATGTTGAATCCTTTTTTTTCCTGCGGGAACCAAAGTTGAAACCTTCATAGCATCACAGTAAAATTTCATTAATATTATGCATACATATAAACAAATCCTGAAGGATTGATAGCAATGCCAGAAATAATTCAACTTCGTTTCGCCGACATGTTGGACATCCTTCATCCGGCTCCACCTGCCATGCAGCAATATTGAGTGCACAACACAACTTCAGGGAAAGATTCACCCCGGTCGTTGCACCGCAGTAGTAATGACTAGTGAGCAGTCAAATCACAGAGCCCCACCTTCACCACAGTAAGTTGCTCGGACGAAGCAAACATCATTTCTCTGTTCCTTGAATCCGCTGGTACTCACATATTCCCACAGTAATAAGTTGCTCGGGCAAATCAACCATCACTATATCCGCTCACCTGTGATGACCACAGGAGCTATCCATTCAGATTGTATGCTAAAAAGTAAAGGTCGATAACTAAAGTGGCAAACTTAAAAAAAAACTAACGCGGCACCTCGGGCCAACGCGGCCAGATCGCATTTTGCACGAGAAATTACACACCATGTTTCGTTGACATGTGGTCCCGTTCCAACATATCAGTGAGACGACGGCGAGTCCTTTTCTACTAATATTTTCGAACGGACGTGTAGGCCGGGGCGCCTCTTCGTGTACCATGGCAAACTGGCAACCGTCCACCGACTCTTCGCCTTTCCCTCTCGATTTGGAACTGCTGTCGCATGCTCTTCCTCTCCCTCCTCCATTTTCCTTCACCCTTCCTTATGCCATTGTTTGATCGTCTTCTCCATGGAGGGAACGGGCCGGAAACGACCCCGTTATTCTTGCCCCGATCTGAAAGATGACGTGGTGGAGGAACTCATTGATCGGTGCAATGTCATCACCTCGGCTAGCATGGCAGGTTCGTTCAAGACCATTCTCGACTCAACTAATAACATCATTACAAGGAACCCAAGGGTCAAGGAGCGGTTTGATCTCCCCTATCTTCTTCGCCGTGACCCTGATGACTACTAGCGCGGGGACGACGGAGGCCTCGCCTTGTGCAAGTTGATGCCGCTTGATAATGATACGTATTATGTTAGGATGCCGTCGCTTGAGGGCAAGGATTGGGCAGGCGCAAATGGAGATTGGGTTGCTTATATTGGGTACAACTGCAAGTGGGAACTTGTGAATGTGTACACTCATCACCGGGTTCCACTTCGAAAAATCTCAGCAGACTTCCCAGAGGTTGAGCACACCGGTATTGTACGCACGTTCAAATACGATCATGGTGACTGTCTTCTACAGAAGATAGCAATTTGTCGAGTTCCCAACTGCTCTTGGAATTACAAGAACTATGAAGTTGTTGCTGTCCACGACAAGCTTGTTGCCGTCCTTTGTGGTTCGACTCGATGGATATTGCTCAAAAATCAGTTTCTATACACGGATATGTACTGTGATGCAATTCAATACGAGGTCTTGTGTTTGCTTCCACCACTCATGGCACTGTTTTTGCATGGGATCCTCGTAGTTTCGGTACGTTAGTCTTCCATCGTAATTATAATTGTTTCATCCACATGCATGCGGGTTAGCAAGTTTCCCTTTACTAATTAACCTTCTTCTTGTGTTTCCAAGGTCCTATGAACATTCCACCACCTATACTTTAAAAAATTTATAACCAAGGGGGAGATGACGATGGTGATGATCACAAGCATGAGGACGAGCAGAATTTATATACTCAGTGGCACCTGGCAACTAATTCTGATGGATCACCTCTTCTTGTCTCAGATCAACAAGACCGAGTTTGTTACTCTTGAGGAGCACATGTTGTCTCCCATGGTCGCACTCTCCGGACCTATTCCAACACTCATTGCATGGTATTCGGGATGGATACTAGTGTGCTAGCGCCAACACCTTCTCCCTGGTACAGAATTGATAGTCTTGGAGAAAACTCGCTCTTCCTTGGACAAAACTATCCGATGATGGTGAAAGGCGATCCAACTCCTGTTGACACAATGTTACTAGTACCATTTATGAGAAGCAACAATATCTATACCTCGGACATTGGGTGGTTCCCTACCCTGGCGCTGATATAGTAGGCCGCTTCAGCCTGGATGATCAGTCCTGCGTTGGTATCGAGATTGACAATAGATGGCCTGTCCCAGAGAATCACTTGTGGTTCAAAGCAAGCGTTTCCAACGCCGAGGATTGGTTGAGTTAAAGTTCATTTCATTGCTTGTTATTTGTTGTGTGATGAAAACTTTAGTATTTATAATGTATCCTCGTTGTCAATGTGGGTTGATGACCTGTTGTATGTAATAAAATGATATGCCTGTGATAAACTTATTAAATATATGGATGGCTTTCTAGTCGCTTCTTTGAGTGAGTGGTGCGGCGAGGCAAAATAATATTTTTCGAATACATAATTGTACGTGCATTGCAACAGGTTATCGGATGAGGCCAATCAACAATAGTAGTACACTATTTATACTAGCTTCACATGCTTCGCGCGTCGGGCGGGTGTTTTTACTGTAGCCATATGTTAATGTGTTCGCTGTATGTAACCAGCACCTCGAATCCTCGATACTACTAGTAGGAGTACTATATAAGTAGTAGGATTAGTAGGGTGGCATGGGCCAGAACAAGCATTCACGTCCAGGAGTACGGCACATGCCACCACCCCGAGATCCATCTGACACCATATTTCTCGGAGTCCATGCTAGAGCAATCTCTTCAACCTCGTCGTTCCTCTAACTTCAGCCATCGTGCGGCGGGCGAGGTGGGGGTTTGCCGATAGTCGGTTTCCTCAACTGTAGTCCCACTTGTAAGGCCAACTCCAACGCACGACCCCAAACGGACCTCCGTTTTGCACGAACTCCAACAATAATTTTGACTAGAAAAGCAAGACCAAAGAAAACAAGAACCACAAGAATACATTTTAGAAGATATCCAACTTCCATAACTGCTCATGTAAGTTGGATTAGTGCCTTCTCGATGCATTCATTGTTGATCTACGGAGGCTCGATCTTGTGTGCTTCTTTCTTCTACGAGTGTAAAGAAGTAGACGTTGCTTCCCCGCATCTAGTCTCATGTCTAGCCTCTATTCTAGTAGGAGTATCAACAAGTGCACTAGTCTCATCTCTAGCCTCTATGCTAGCTAAAAGTGCTAGAACATCTACTAAATTGTGCTCTATCAATATATCGATGTACTCTTCTTCCCAATACCAAAACTTGCATCCATTCTACTCCCTCCGTTCCACAATACATGCCTTCTATTTGTCAAAATATAGATGTATCTAGACATGTTTTAGTATATAGGTACATCCATTTTTGGACAAATGGAAGTCAAGTATTTTGGAACAGAGGGAGTACACAATAAAATTTTTAAGTTAGCACAACTAGTCTAATCCGAGAGCACAACCGAAGATTTGGTCGGGTTCTTCCTCCTTTTGCCGACACGTGGGACATCCAGCATCCAGGCCGTGTCATGCAAGAAAATAGAGTGGTAGTTGAAGCCACGTGATGTGCATCTTGGGTTAAACTGTAAATAGAATCTTACTACTCTTGAGTAACTCCAAAAGCGGCCACGGAAGATCTTTATTGGATTTGTTTTTCATCACCATCATGTCGAGGTGAAAGATGTGCAGGTTCAGTGGGTCCTCTTGCATTTTCACTGACATGTGGGACCGCATGTGAGCAAACAGACAATGGGCTCCGCGCATCCGCTGGCTAGCTGAGAAGAGAGATAGAGGAGGGCTGAGCAAGGACTCCAGGAAATTTGTTCTACGTAACCAACACCTCGATATTTGCGTGTGGTTGTTTCTAGAATAAAAAAAGGAGGTACCCCTACTTATGTTACTCCCACTACGCCTAGCCTAAGGTTAGTAGGTGACCTTGCGCTTGGCTCTTCGCCTCTTCTGGAAGTCGATGGTTCTACAGTAGTACTTCTAGCAATCTGACACCAAATAAACTGTTGCCTGTCCAGCGCTTGTAAGCAAAAGTTTCTCCTCGTGCTGCGAGCTACCATGCACACGTCAGCGAGGGAGAAGGCGTAATCAAGCTTCTCGTCATTCTGCGGGTTGACGAGCACATCAAAGTTATTTAGTACGTACTCTCTCCAAAAAAGGGCTGACCATGTCATTGCTACCATCCCGTGCTCCGTCGTTGAGTACATGCACTATTCACGTGCCATCGAGGAGAAATAAATATTGCGTAGGTGCCATCGAAGTGCATGACTCACTTACGCACTGCTTATCTGATTATCTCCATTTTCTTGCATGACACGTGCACCTTGATGCTAGATGTCTCGCGTGTTGGGAAAAGGATGAACAAAGCTCACGTAAAAGAAAAGAGTTGAAGAGCATAGATTCCCGACGACCGAGAAGGAGCAAGGAACCTCGCGGTGGAGCGTCTGCAAGGAACCTTGCGCGTTTTCCCCTGTTTTTGTCGCCTGCCCACCTATAAACAAATAAAAGAACATGAACTCTTTGCTAACCACTAGAAATGGTACATCAAGATGCTAAGTTGAAGATGTTTTATACTCCCTCCGTTCCCAAATATAAGTCTTTTTAGAGATTTCAATAAGGGACTACATACGAAACAAAAGGAGTGAATCTACACTCTAAAATATGTCTACATACATCCGTATGTTGTAGTCTATTTGAATGGCTAGAAAGACTTATATTTAGGAACAGAGGGAGTAGTTTATATTGATAACCACGCAACAAGCCATGCATGTACAGGACGCATGCAGCCACGCATGTACACAATCCAACACACTAACTCCGTCCGATCCAACTCATGCACATACGCGCACAGCATGGAGCACACAACGCACGTACACAACACGTGCATGCACACACGCTCGGCCGCACAATACACGTGAATAACACATGCATGCGCACACACTCGACTGCATGGAGGCGTGCGCCATCTGCGGTGACATCCGGTTCGTCGTGCTATGGCGAAGCTCGCACGCAACGACGCCTATGCATCTCTTGCAGCACCTCTTTGTCGTCGTTGCTCAACGACTAGTCAGAGACAAAGACGACCGCAGCCTCGGCCTTAGAGCCAGCACCGATGGAAAAACACACACGCTGCACGCACACGAGCACGTACGGAGTGCCCACGACGTGTTGCGTCCCCAGTCGCCTCTACTCCTTCTACGCACGTTGTCTATCAAGACGGCTGCATGCTAATGATGATGTGGGTGAGATCTTCTAGGACTCAGATGATGACGAGGAAAATTATGAGACACAAGGTGACGTACACCGTCAAGGTCCACGGTCAAGGGGGTGCTAGTAAGTGCTTAGATGTGCTTAGATGAGGTGCTAAGTGCATTTAATGGCTTAGTAACTCAAGTCTTCAATGCATAGGTGCTTAGTTTATTGGTGCCACATCATATTTTATGCCTACGTGGCAGGCTTAGCAGCTATACATGGTGGAGCACTTGGAGAGGCCAAGGCTGGTCATAGTGGGGAGTAACTTATACTGTAACATATTACTATGTTACTCTAAACATCTCTATAAACCGGAAAGGAGGGAGTAGTAACATAGACTAGTGTCATATGCAGAGTATGGGAGCACATGATATTTCCCCGTCCGGACTGATCCCAAGTTGTCTTCTCACCTTCTTGGCCCAACAAAAACCCCTCCCCCCCCAAGACGCGCTTCCCGCCTGGCGCCACCGAGCCCGCCGCCCACATTGATGGCAAGTCGAGGCGACACGACCTCTCACTGCTTCGCCGTTGAAGCGGCCTTGACCGAGGCACCGCCTGCGCACGCCCGCATTTCAGACTACACAAGGAGAGTAACTTTAGAGCAAGTACTACAATTAGATGACATAAGCAGGCTATACGGATTTAAATATAGTATTTGTGCTCAGTTGAAGGAGAGAGAAGAGGAGAGAGAAGAGAAGCGGATTGTAAACGTGTAGTCGGTTCTACTCCAGCATACTTTGTGAGACAAAAGGCGGGGCCATTATTAATGATATAGTATTTATACTAAAGGGACTAACGGACGCCTTAATTACTCCATTTTTTAGACAAACCTTGGTGGGGCTATTATTGACTTGGACGTGGGGTTTGGGGGGCCAAAGGCCTACTATTATACTCGCACGACCGACCTGACATGCTCTACCCTAGCCGCCGCCGTATCATATGGTTTCGCACCGTTCCAGATCTTAGCGCCGCCACGCAATTCTTCCCCAGCACTCCTTCCGGCGTGCATCGCGAGAAGGGACAACAGTCCTCCGAACCCCGCCTTTCGTGATCCTGTACGGGAGAAGGGCGATCAGGTTTTTGGGGAGCACACTCCTGTGACTGCTGCCAGCGATGACTTCCTCAACGACAGCCTTCTTCCCCGACCTCGGTAACCTCTTCATCAACGACATGAGTGACAGCATCAACCACATCGGTTCTACTCCCGCTGTACAGTATGTGATTCTATCCTCCTGGTTTAGTCCGCATCATTACTTTGATGTTTGCAATTGTCATCATGATATATTTACTGCTGATTCAGATTAAATCTCATAGTAAATTGCTCATATATTCAACAATCCAATCCAAAAACCTGATTATAGGCAATTTACTCCGAGTGGTTTTGCTACGCTTTTGAAGCCGCCTACATTTAAGGGGGTGCAATATAAAAGGTGGCGCACAAGAGCAGTATATTGGTTTCAGATCATGTACTACTATGACGCCACTAAGGGTAAGCCTAAGGACGATCATAATCCTACACAGCAGGAAGCTTTTCAGAACATGGATACCCTCTTCAAAGCCGCCCTGCTGAGTGTTCTTGACGATTTCATTCTGGATTCATATATGTTGTTTGACAGCGGCAAAGACATGTGGGCTGCCCTCGAGGCCATGTTTGGGCCCTCGCGCGCTGGCAACGAGTTGTACGTCATGGAGCAATTCTGTGGCTACAAGATGACTGATGAGCGCTCTGTTGTTCAAAGAGACTCATGAGATCTGATCACTCTAAGGAACTTGAGTACTTTAAGTGTGTGTTGCCGGACAAATTTGTTACTGGGACCATCATTGCCAAGCTTCCACCTTCGTGGAACGATTTTGTTACTTCTTTGAAAAATGAGAGACATAAGTTTTCTGTTTTGGATCTCATTAGCACTCTTGATTTTTAGGAGAAGGCGAGAGCAAAAGACACATGTGCTCGGGTCGCTGTGGGAGCTTCTAGTGCCCACATGGTACACGAGAAGAACTTCCAGCCCAACCAGCCCCAAAACAACAAGAACAAATCTCAGGGGAAAGGCAAGTTTGATGCAAAGAACAAGCCGTCACATTCTACCAACTTCAAGAAGAATTCTCATAACGGGAAGGGATACAAACCTCAATTTTGGTAGCACCGCACAAAATTTATATGGCTGCATCTATCTGCTGTCAGTCATGGTGCTCCAGCTATTCCTACATTCGTAACTAGGTACAATGACCACCGCAAGATGAAATTAGCTTATTCGTACGTTGACTTGCTAAATGCAGTGCGGAACAATCATGTCATGTGTGGAGGAGCAAACAAGCAGTGCAACCGATTTTCTTTATTTCCACACCTTCTCACAGCTTTGTATTGGTTATAGTATGGTGAATCATTGAGATGCATAGACATGCTAAACTTTTTGTTCTTCTGAATGTTAGTATGCATACCGTATCTTCTGAAGCTTAGTTTAATGTGAGTGTCTGCATCCAGTACCGCATCCTCTAATTTGGTGGATGCACACAGAGAAAATAAATCTCCTTAATTTACTCCATAACCACCCTATTAAATAGGCCTAGTAACAAACCAGGCGCATGCAGTGGCCGGCGGGCACATGCATCCTGCATGCATGGCCAGTCAGCCAAGTCCATGCGCCAGCTCCAATGCAGCAACGGAAAAGAAGAGAGCGGTTCTTGGGAAAAAGCGAGTAGTTAGTGCAGCGGACCTTATAAACACGAACAGCTTGCTCTTCCCGAATAGCGCGGGGAGAAGCGGCGAGCCCCCCACCCGGATCTGAGGAACCGGTAGAATCTCTGGTGGACCGCATCAGCGATCTCCTGGACGTCACCCTTGAGGAGATCATCTCGCTTCTCCCCACCAAGGATTGCTGCCGCACACAAGTCCTCTCAACTCAGTGGCACCCTCTATGGCGCACCGCGCCCCTCAATCTCGACTGTTGTCAGATATCTGTCCTTCCTGAATTTGATCTCCTCAGAGCCATCGTCTCATCTCACCAGCAGGTCCCCGTTCAATGCCTCTGCATCCCGACACGCTACTTGTTGTCCATACTCGGCAAGGTGGATGCTTGGCTGACATCCCCTAAATTCGGAAGACTCCAGGAGTTCGAATTGTACCATTACCACGAAAGTTTCATACCACGAATACACCAAGAATTCATGCCCACACCACAGTGGTCCATCTCGCGGTTTTCCTCCTCTCTCCACACTACCACCTTCGCCGGTGCCATCTACCAGACGATCTGGTACAAATGCTTCGACTCCAACTGCTAAAAAAACTTTCGCTTGTGGTGGTTTATCTGTCGGAGGCCTCACTGCACAGCATCATCCACTCTAGTTGCCCTGCCCTGGAGCGCTTGCTGATTGTTTTGGGAATAGAAATCAGTATCAATTGTCTCCAAATAAAGTCGCCTCACCTTAAAAGCATTGGAATTTGTTTTAAAGGATAGCAGCTCATCATCGAAGATGCCCCTTCACTTGAAAGGTTGCTCCTTCATAATTGTTATACACATTCACAAATAATTGTCGTCTTTGCACCCAAACTGGAGACCTTGGGTGTAATTCGTGACCCGTTTAATAATCACAAGGAGTTGGTGTTTGGCTCCTCACTTTTTCAGGTACCATATATTATCATCTACACATTTGTAGTCATATGCTGCATTTTTCATTTGTGCGCATAAGTTTTATATCATCTTGGAGTACACTTTGGGTACTAATATTATGTTATATGCTCAATGAAGAGTTCGTCCATTGATAGCCTATCAATGCTGCTGGATTCTGTCAAGATCGTATATATCAGAATGTATAGTTTTGATCTGGACATAATTATTGGCTTGCTACGAATCGTCCTACGATGCTTTAGATCTCTGGAGAATTTATACATAGAGGTGATGATTTCATGCACATTGAAAGCCCGCATATATTGTACTAGAATTAATTGTTCAGCTGTCGTTCTTTCAACATACTCTTTTTCAGAACTTAACTGTTTTCAATCTTCATGTCTACTTAGGCAGAACCAGATGGAGAAAAACATATAACCAATCGGTGGCGTAATAAGCACAAGGATTTTCTCAGTTCTCATGACATTCGTTTGAGGACAATAACGATGGAACGATATCCATCCAACCAGGCAAACAGAAGCTTTATCACATTCTTCCTGTTAAATGCGAGGTTATGCTACGTCTCGAGCTTGCGTTGGTTTTCCCCGAAGAGGAAGGGATGATGCAGCACAGTAGCATAAGTATTTCCCTCAGTTTTTGAGAACCAAGGTATCAATCCAGTAGGAGGTCACGCGCAAGTCCCTCGAACCTGCACAACACGATAGCAACTCGCAACCAAAGCTTAGGGGTTGTCAATCCCTTCACGGTCACTTACGAGAGTGAGATCTGATAGCGATAATATTTTTGGTATTTTTGGTATAAAGATGCAAAGTAAAAGCAAAGAAAATAAATAAAGTGATATAGATTGATATGATGAGAATAGACCCGGGGGCCATAGGTTTCACTAGTGGCTTCTCTCAAGAGCATAAGTATTCTACGGTGGGTGAACTAATTACTGTTGAGCAATTGACAGAATTGAGCATAGTTATGAGTATATCTAGGCAATGATCATGTATATAGGCATCACGTCCATGACAAGTAGATCGAACGATTCGCATCTACTACTATTACTCCACTCATCGACCGCTATCCAAATGCATCTAGAGTATTAAGTTAAAAAGCGAGTAACGCTTTAAGCAAGATGACATGATGTAGAGGGATAAATTCATGCAATATGATAAAAACCTCATCTTGTTATCCTCGATGGCAACAATACAATACGTGCCTTGCAACTCTTTCTGTCACTGAGTAAGGACACCACAAGATTGAACCCAAAGCCATGCACTTCTCCCATTGCAAGAACTACCAATCTAGTTGGCCAAACCAAACGGATAATTCGAAGAGACTTGCAAAGATAACTCAATCATACATAAAAGAATTCGGAGAAGAATCAAATATTTTCCATAGATAATACTGGATCATAAATCCACAATTCATCGGTCTCAACAAATACACCGCAAAAAGAAGATTACATTTAATAGATCTCCATGAGAGAGGGGAAGAACATTGTATTGAGATCCAAAAAGAGAGAAGAAGCCATCTAGCTACTAGCTATGGACCCGAAGGTCTGAAGTAAACTACTCACACTTCATCGGAAGGGCTATGGTGATGATGTAGAAGCCCTCCATGGTGGATGCCCCCTCCGGCGGAGCTCCGGAACAGGCCCCAAGATGGGATCTCGTGGAATTAGGTTTTTGGCTCCTCTTCTAATCATACGGGGATACGTAGGTATATATAGGAAGAAGGAGTACGTCGGTGGAGCTCCGAGGGGCCCACGAGGTAGGGGGCGCACCCTCCACCCTCGTGACCGCCTCGTGGCTTTCTTGACGGAGGGTCCAAGTCTCCTGGGTCTTATACGATGAGTAAATCACGTTCCCGAAGGTTTCATTCCGTTTGGACTCCATTTGATATTCTATTTCTTTGAAATACTGAAAAAGGCAAAAAAAATAACAATTCTGGGTTGGGCCTCCCGTTAATAGGTTAGTCCCAAAAATAATATAAAAGTGGAAAAAAAGCCCAATATAGTCCAAAATAGTAGATAAAGTAGCATGGAGCAATCAAAAATTATAGATACGTTGGAGACGTATCAAGCATCCCCAAGCTTAATTCCTGCTCGTCCTCGAGTAGGTAAATGATAAAAAAGATTTTTTTGATGCAGAGTGATACTTTGGTAGAATTTCAATGTAAATCTTCTTAATCATGGTATGAATATTCAGATCCGAAAGATTCAAGAGAAAAGTTCATATTGACATAAAAATAATAATACTTCAAGCATACTAACAAAGCAATTATGTCTTCTCAAAATAACATGGCCAAAGAAAGTTATCCCTACAAAATCATATAGTCTGGCTATGCTCCATCTTCCCCACACAAAGTATTTAAATCATGCACAACCCCGATGAGAAGCCAAGCAATTGTTTCATACTTTAAAATTTTCAAAACTTTTTCAATCTTCACGCAATACATGAGCGTGAGCCATGGATATAGCACTATATGTGGCATAGAACGGTGGTTGTGGAGAAGACAAAAAGAGGGAAGATAGTCTCACATCAACTAGGCGTATCAATGGGCTATGGAGATGCCCATCAATAGATATCAATGTGAGTGAGTAGGGATTGCCATGCAACGGATGCACTGAGCTATCGGTATATGAAAGCTCAACAAAAGAAACTAAGTGGGTGTGCATCCAACTCGCTTGCTCACGAAGACCTAGGGCATTTTGAGGAAGCCCATCATTGGAATATACAAGCCAAGTTCTATAATGAAAAATTCCCACTAGTATATGAAAGTGACGAAATGAGAGACTCTCTATCATGAAGATCATGGTGCTACTTTGAAGCACAAGTGTGGTAAAAGGATAGTAGCATTGTCCCTTCTCTCTTTTTCTCTCATTTTTTATTTGGGCCTTTTCTCTTCTTTTTTTTATATTTTCGGATGGAATCTCATCCCGACTTGTGGGGGAATCATAGACTCCATCATCCTTTCCTCACTTGGGACAATGCTCTAATAATGATGATCATCACACTTTTATTTTCCTTACAACTCAACAATTACAACTCGATACTTAGAACAAAATATGACTCTATATGAATGCCTCCGGCGGTGTACCGGGATATGCAATGAAACATGAGTGACATGTATGGAAGAATTATGAAAGGTGGCTTTTGCCACAAATACGATGTCAACTACATGATCATGCTAGCAATATGACAATGATGGAGCATGTCATAATAAACGGAACGGTGGAAAGTTGCATGGCAATATATCTCGGAATGGCTATGGAAATGCCATGATAGGTAGGTATGGTGGCTGTTTTGAGGAAGGTTTATGGTGGGTGTATGATACCGGCGAAAGGTGCACGGTATTAGAGAGGCTAGCAATGGTGGGAGGATGGGAAAAAGTGTATAATCCATGGACTCAACATTAGTCATAAAGAACTCATATACTTATTGCAAAAATCTAGAAGTTATCAAAGCAAAGTATTACGCGCATGCTCCTAGGGGGATAGATTGGTAGGAAAACACCATCGCTCGTCCCTGACCGCCACTCATAAGGAAGACAATCAATAAATAAATCATGCTCCGAGTTCATCACATAACGGTTCACCATACGTGCATGCTACCGGAATCACAAACTTCAACACAAGTATTCCTTAAATTCACAACTACTCAACTAGCATGACTCTAATATTATCACCTTCATATCTCAAAACAATTATCAAGCATCAAACTTATCTTAGTATTCAACGCACTCAAAAGAAAGTTTCACATATCTTGAATACCAAGTATATTAACATTAAGCAAATTACCATGCTATTAATGACTCTCAAAATAATCTAAGTGAAGCATGAGAGATCAAGTTTCTTTAAAACAAATCCACCACCATGCTCTAAAAGATCTAAGTGAAGTACTAGAGCAAAAATTATCAAGTTCAAAAGGATATAAGTGAAGCACTATTAGCAAAACTATCAAGCTCAAAAGATATAAGTGAAGCACTATGAGCAAAACTATCAAGCTCAAAAGATATAAGTGAAGTACATAGAGTATTCTAACAAATTTCAATTCATGTATGGCTCTATCAAAAGGTGTGCCCGCAAAGATGATTTTGGTAGACTAAGAAGCAAAGACACAAATAATACAAGACGCTCCAAGCAAAACACATATCATGTTGGTGAATAAAAATATAGCTCCAAGTAAATTACCGATGGAAGTGGACGGAAGAGGGGATGCCTTCCGGGGCATCCCCAAGCTTTGACTTTTTGGTGTCCTTGTATTATCTTGGGGGTGCCATGGGCATCCCGAAGCTTAGGCTCTTGCCACTCCTTGTTCCATAATCCATCAAAAGAATTCACCCAAAACTTGAAAACTTCACAACACAAAACTCAACAGAAATCTCGTGAGCTCCGTTAGAGAAAGAAAACAAAAGACTACTTCAAGGTACTGTAATGAACTCATTCTTTATTTATATTGGTGTTAAACCTACTTTATTCCAACTTCTCTATGGTTTATAAACTAATTTACTAGCCATGGATTCATTAAAATAAGCAAACAACACACGAAAAACAGAATCTGTCAAAAACAGAACAGTCTGTAGTAATATGTAACTAACGCAAACTTATGGAACTCTAAAAATTCTACCAAAATATTAAGTCCTGGACAATTTGTTTATTGATCATCAGCAAAAAGAATCAACCCAAAAGCACTCTCCAGTAAAAACTGGCAGCTAATCTCGTGAGCGCTAAAGTTTCTGTTTTTCAGCAGAATCAAATCAACTATCATCGTAGGTTATCCTATAGGTCCTACTTGGCACAAACACTAATTAAAACATAAAACCACATCCAAACAGAAGGTAGTTGGATTATTTATTCCTAAACAGAAGCAAAAACAAAAAACACAAAATAAAATTGGGTTGCCTCCCAAGAAGCGCTATCGTTTAACGCCCTTAGCTAGGCATAAAAGCAAGGATAGATCTAGGTATTGCCATCTTTGGTAGGCAATCCATAAGTGGCTCTCATAATAGATTCATATGGTAATTTTATTTTCTTTCTAGGGAAGTGTTCCATACCCTTCTTTAAGGGAAATTGGAATCTAATATTCCCTTCCTTCATATCAATAATTGCACCAATCGTTCTAAGGAAAGGTCTACCAAGAATAATAGGACATGAGGGATTGCAATCTATATCAAGAACGATAAAATCTACGGGCACATAATTCCTATTTGCAACAATGAGCACATCATTAATTCTTCCCATAGGATTTTTAATAGTGGAATCCGCAAGATGCAAGTTTAGAGAGCAATCATCGAAATCACGGAAATCTAGCAAATCACATAAAATTTTGGGAATAGTAGAGACACTAGCACCCAAATCACATAAAGCATGAAACTCAAAGTCTTTAATTTTAATTTTAATAGTAGGTTCCCACTCATCATAGAGTTTTATAGGGATAGAAACTTTCAACTCAAGTTTTTCTTCATAAGATTGCATCAAGGCATCAACGATATGTTCGGTAAAGGCCTTATTTTGACTATAAGCATGAGGAGAATCTAGCACGGATTAAAACAAGGTAATACAACCAATCAAAGAGCAATTTTCATAATTAAATTCCTTGAGATCCAAAATAGTGGGTTTAGCAACATCACGGTTTCTATTTATTTCAAGCCCACTTTCATCAATTTCATCATCAAGATCTAGAAACTCCGAATTCTTAGAATGCCTTCTAGGTAAAGGAAGATCATATTCAGTTTCATCAAGATTCATATTGCAAAACAAAGATTTAATAGGGGACGCATCAATAACTTTTAGATCTTCATCTTGATTTTCATAGGGATTAGAAGAACATGCTTTAATAAAGGCATCTTTGGAAGCACGCATCCTAGCAGTTCTTTCTTTGCACTCATCAATGGAAATTCTCATGGCTTTGAGAGACTCATTGATATCATGCTTAGGAGGAATAGATCTAAACTTCAAAGAATCAATTTCAAGAGAAATTCTATCAACGTTCCTAGCCAACTCATCAACTTTAAGCAATTTCTCTTCAAGCAAGGCATTAAAATTCTTTTGTGAATTCATAAATTCTTTAACACTACTCTCAAATTCAGAGGGCATCTTATTAAAATTTCCATAAGAGTTGTTGTAGGAATTTCCATAATTATTAGAAGGATTACTAGGATAAGGCCTAAGATTAAAATTCCCTCTATAAGCATTGTTTCCAAAACTATTGCTACCAATAAAATTCACATCCATAGATTCATTATTATTCTCAAGCAAAGTAGATAAAGGCATATCATTGGGATCAAGAGGAGTATTTTTAGGAGCAAACATCTTCATAAGTTCATCCATCTTTTCACTCAAAACATTGATTTCTTCTATAGCATGCACTTTTTTACTAGAACATCTTTTGGTATGCCATCGAGCATAATTAGCCATAATATTATCAAGCAATTTTTTAGCATCTCCTAACGTAATTTCCATGAACATGCCTCCCGCGGCCGAATCTAAAAGATTTCTAGAAGAAAAATTCAATCTGGCATAATAATTTTGTAGGATCATCCATAAATTCAAACCATGAGTAGGACAATTGCGAAGCATCAATTTCATTCTTTCCCAAGATTGGGCAACATGCTCATGATCAAGTTGTTTAAAATTCATAATATCGTTCCTAAGAGTGATGATCTTAGCGGGAGGAAAATACTTAGAGATAAAAGCATCTTTGCACTTGTTCCAAGAATCAATACTATTTTTAGGCAAAGATGAAAACCAAATTTTAGCACGATCTCTAAGTGAAAACGGAAATAACTTCAATTTGAAAATATTGTTATCCGTATCTTTCTTGTTTTGCATATCACACAAATCAGCAAAATTGTTTAGATGAGTAGCGGCATCTTCACTAGGAAGGCCGGCGAATTGATCTTTCATAACAAGATTCAGCAAAGCGGTATTGATTTCACAAGACTCATCATTATTAAGAGGAGCAATCGGAGTACTAAGGAAATCATTATTATTGGTATTCGAGAAATCACACAATTTGGTATTATCTTGCGCCATGGCAACAAGTAATCCAACACACAAGCAAACAGAAAGGGAATGAGAAAAGGCAAACGGGAAAGAGAGTAGGAGATTGGGAAAGAGAGGGCAAATAAAACGGCAAGGGTGAAGTGGGGGAGAGGAAAACGAGAGGAAAATAGCAAATAATGTAATGCAAGAGATAGGGATTGTGATGGGTACTTGGTATGTTGACTTTTGCGTAAGCCTCCCCGGCAACAGCGCTAGAAATCCTTCTTGCTACGTCTTGAGCTTGTGTTGGTTTTCCCCGAAGAGGAAGGGATGATGCAGCACAGTAGCGTAAGTATTTCCCTTAGTTATTGAGAACCAAGGTACCAATCCAGTAGGAGGTCACGCGCAAGTCCCTCGTACCTGCACAACACGATAGCAACTCGCAACCAACGCTTAGGGGTTGTCAATCCCTTCACAGTCACTTACGAGAGTGAGATCTGATAGAGATAATATTTTTGGTATTTTTGGTATAAAGATGCAAAGTAAAAGTAAAAGCAAAGCAAATAAATAAAGTGATATAGATTGATATGATGAGAATAGACCCGGGGGCCATAGGTTTCACTAGTGGCTTCTCACAAGAGCATAAGTATTCTACGGTGGGTGAACAAATTACTATTGAGCAATTGACAGAAGTGAGCATAGTTATGAGTATATCTAGGCAATGATCATGTATATAGGCATCACGTCCGTGACAAGTAGATCGAAACGATTCTGCATCTACTACTATTACTCCACTCATCGACCGCTATCCAAATGCATCTAGAGTATTAAGTTAAAAACAGAGTAACGCTTTAAGCAAGATGACATGATGTAGAGGATAAATTCATGCAATATGATAAAACCCCATCTTGTTATCCTCGATGGCAACAATACAATATGTGCCTTGCAACTCTTTCTCACATCCTTGAGTAAGGACACCGCAAGATTGAACCCAAAGCCATGCACTTCTCCCATTGCAAGAACTACCAATCTAGTTGGCAAACCAAACGGATAATTCAAGAGACTTGCAAAGATAACTCAATCATACATAAAAGAATTCAGAGAAGAATCAAATATTTTCCATAGATAATCTTGGATCATAAACCCACAATTCATCGGTCTCAACAAACACACCGCAAAAAGAAGATTACATCGAATAGATCTCCACGAGAGAGGGAGAACATTGTATTGAGATCCAAAAGAGAAGAAGCCATCGAGCTACTAGCTATGGACCAAGGTCTGAAGTAAACTACTCACACTTCATCCTGAGGGCTATGGTGATGATGTAGAAGCCCTCCGTGGTGGATGCCCCCCGTGAGCTCCGGAATAGGCCCCAAGATGGGATCTCGTGGATACAGAAGGTTGCGGCGGTGGAATTATGTTTTTGGCTCCTCTTCTGATTATACGGGGATACGAAGGTATATATAGGAGGAAGGAGTACGTCGATGGAGCTCCAAGGGGCCCACGAGGTAGGGGGCACGCCTAGGGGGGCGCGCCCTCCACCCTCGTGACCGCCTTGTGGCTTTCTTGACGGAGGGTCCAAGTCTCCTGGGTCTTATCCGATGAGTGAATCACGTTCCCGAAGGTTTCATTCCGTTTGACCTCCGTTTGATATTCTGTTTCTTCGAAATACTAAAAAAGGTAAAAAAACAGCAATTCTGGGTTGGGCCTCCAGTTAATAGGTTAGTCCCAAAAAAATATAAAAGTGGAAAATAAAGCCCAATATAGTCCAAAACAGTAGATAAAGTAGCATGGAGCAATCAAAAATTATAGATACGTTGGAGACGTATCAGGTTACTATTGTCCATGATAGTTAATTTTTACTGCAAGAGATTTCTCACGGACGGACATGTTGAACAGCAAAACAAGAAGTTTCAGGTGGACAAATGGGCTTCTAAATGTGCTCGGCTTCTATTTACAACAAGTTGTAGTCATCCTAAAATAATGTTTTTGCACGGGATGTTGATTTTAAGGATCAAACCGATCCATTTGTTTGTGGTTGCAAAACAGAGTGGTTGGGTTAGATGTTACTGTCATGTTCAATCTGGGTTTTGTCTAAAAATTTGATGAACAATTAATCGTTGGGCTTTTTGTACCATTTGTATGCTTGAGTTGCATGTTGTTGCCCTCGTACTCCCCTCCACCTGCCGCTACATCGCCGTGCATCTTCCACGATCGCTGCTCGTTCCGTCCCGAGGCCTCGCCGTCGTTCTCTCGCCTTTGGTTCGCTCGATGTGCTCGCCGCCGTCGGCATTGTCAACATGGTCAATAACCAATAGGAATCGGGAGATGATCAGACGTGGAGTGGTGACGATGAGGGACCTACGAGGTCATTGCATTTATAAGCGTGTGCCTCGTTATTACAAGCCAAAAAAATACTTCCTCCTAATTGTTTGACAACTAGGTACCACGCCATTGTCAATGTAGTCAATAAACGAGAAAATTACACAACGAGCGAATAACACCAGGGACCCAGCAGCTCGCCCAATTGTTTTTTTTAGTTTCAGAGACGGAGCTCAACTACGTGTTGTGCAGGGGCTGTGGCCCGTCTAGCCCATGCTTATGCTTTTATTAAGCACATGACGAGCCCAGTTAATATAGTTTTTCTTTCTGAAATTGGCTAGCCCAGTTCTTTTTTTTGGAGAATACCAAAACCGAGGCCTACTTGCTTTTCTCAGCCAAGCTGGGCTGCAAATCTTTCAAGACGAGGAGGGATGTAAGTACTAAGAAATGGGCTTCCCCAGAAAATGGGCTATAAGTTGTAAGAAATGGGCTGTAAATTTTTAAACCAAAGCCAACCGGCAATTGCATTAAAATATCATTTTTTTCAGGATTTCTCTACTCTCTACTCTTACAAAAACCAAAGCCAACTAGCAATTACATTAAAATATCATCTTTTCTCACACAAGATAAACTACTCATACAAATGCATCTTCATGTTCCGTGCAACGAACAGCCATCTTGCTAGTTAAGATTCTAAATTTCATTCATTTTTTTGTGAAGAATTGTTTTTTGAATTTTATTTTGATATAATTTTTTGAAAATTATTTTTAGTGTGACTTGAAATTTCGTGATTAAAAGAGTTCGGACCCCACCGAAATATGCAAAATTTCGTTGAATTTTTTAGCAGTGCCCAGAATATATGGTCTGTAATGCTAATAAAAAGAATATGGGCTTCAAATATCCTTAAGAATTAGCAAATGGGCTGTAAATTATTGAAAATAATGGCTAATGGGCTGTATGTTGTTTTCCACGGATTTGGAGGCTGACTTCTGGGCCTACTAGGTTGACAATGTCGTTGTCCTAAATTTTTGCTTGACGCATACGCAAGGTTTTGTCAACTTAGTCAACACACATCAGTGACTGTTGGATGTCCATCCAACGGCCGCCGTGCTTCTTCAATCTCTGATCTTCCTGCTCCAGCCGCCCAAACCAGCGCCGGCAGGACTGCCTGCTCCCTCCTCTCGTGGCTGGTTGTGCTGCTGCCAGGCCATCCCTCTAACCACCCACGCATCTTGTTATTTTCCGGCGACGTCAGCCTCACCCCACAGCTGACCAGTTAGTGCTCTTACTCCCCTCAGCGTGGGCATTCGTTGCGGTGGCTTCGTCGGCTTCGAGTGGTTCTCTTCCTGGGCCTCGCCCTCGTCCATCGCATTTGTGCTCTCGACACGGCGAGGTCAACATGGTCAACGAACAAAAGCCATCGGAAGAGGCTGACAGTAGGGGGCCACATAGGGAAATGCCTCCTTATTACGCGCAAAATAATGATTCCTCCACCTGATAGTTGGGACCCACCGTAAGGGCCTCTGTATTTCGCGAAAAAACGTTCCCCCCACTATCAGCTTGGACCCACCGAAAGTGCCTCCTTATTACGCACAAAAAAATGAATAGTCCCCTTGCTAGCTCGGACTCACCTTCGTGGGAGGCTGACTTGTGGGCCTACTATGTTGATGGGGACGGAGGGCTTTGTCAACTTAGTCAATATGAACGATTCTAGCTCCAGTGACCGTACAATGTCCATCCAACGACTATAGTGCTTCTTCAACCTCAGGTCTTCGTGCTCCAGCCGCCCAAAACAGTGTCGGTCGTGCTGCATGCTCCTGCCTCCCGTTGCCGGCTGTGATGCCGCGAAGGCCTCACCGCCCCCTACTACTCCCACCGCTGGCCAGACCATCCCTCTACTCACCCACACCCCCTGTTATTCTGCGGCGACGGCAGCCTCACACCGCAGCCGAACCAGTGAACTCTTGTACTCCTCTTCGCATGGGCATTCACTGCTGCGTCTTCCCGGCTCCGCGTCGTCCCCTTCCTAGGCCTCACTGTCGTCCACCGCCATGGTTCTCTCTGCACGGCATGGTCAATGTGGTCAACGACTGACTTCCATCGGAAGAGTACTGTACGTGGAGAGGCTGACAGCTAAGTCCACGGCGGCCGCAAGGAAGTGCCTCCTTATTACACGCAAAATAATTATTCCTCCACCTGACAACAGGGACCCACCAGACAGGCCACCGTATTTCATGAAAAAAATGTTTCCCCCTGACTGCTGGGACCCACCATCTACACCTTCACACACAAGGAAGTGTGTCCGGGCAAAAAAAATGATTCGCCCCCAGACTGCTGGAACCCAGCAGCTACATCTTCGCATGCAAGGAAGTTCCTGACAGTCGGCACCCACCTTGTCGAAGCGTACGTAGCGTTGTCATTCTGGTCGCGAACGTCTATGTACATACTGGTCGATGTAGAGGCGCGCACGTGTCATAGTAGAGGCGCGCACATGTCGTAGTACAGGCGCGCACGTAGCATGTACACGTACGTACAATGGCCAGGGTGCAAGAAAGAAAATACGGCCACGTACGTACATATGGGTGGGGTCTTGAATGCCTACTCGCGCATACATACGGCCAGGGCTCGTGTAAGTGGCTGGGTCGGAACGGAGAAACTGCGTCGTCGTCGTGTTCATGGGGAGGCAACGGAATGCGTAGTGTTCACCGGGAGGCAACAGAATGCGTCATGTTCATCGGGAGGCAACGAACACGTGGGAGCCAACCGGCTTGGACGGAACAGGCGATGGAAACGAGGCCTGGCATACCGCAGAAAGGAGGAAACGGCCTTGTGTTCGACCGGCCATGTTTGAAACGGGATCCTATTCATCGGGAGGGGTCTGGCGTACCACAAAACAGAGGAAACGGACCTTCTACGGTCGAAATGGGGGTCCTATTGATCTGGAGGGGTCTGGCGTACCGCAAAACGGACGAAACGGACTTGTGTTGGAGTGCTACAATAAACGGGGTCCCGTTTCATCGGGAGGGTGTGGCGTGCATAAAACAGACTCCACGGATACTATTCATCTCCACCGTCGACCTCCTCCACCTCCACTTGCTCATGCTCATCCACCGTCGACCTCCTCCAGCCTCCACGGGCTCCTGTTCATCCAACCTCCACCGCGTGCTACTCCACTGGCTAATGTTCAACCACCCCTCTCCACGGGATCCTGCTCAACCACCCTCCACGGGCTCTCGCTCATCCACCCTCCACCATCTATCGCTCATCCAGCCCTCCACGGGTCGCCCCGTTCTTCCACCGTCCCACGGGTCCTATTCATCCAGCCCCAACCGCTTGATCGATCGGGTCCTGTTCATCTAGAGGCAATGCCACGGGTCCTGCTCATCCACCCCCACCGCCATCGCTCATCCACCCCCGCAACACTCACTATTCATCCAAAGGCGGATCGATCGGCCTCGCTTAGCGATAGTAGCGGCGAATCGCCGATCGGGTTCGATTAACAACCATCGATCAATCACTCGGGTCAAGAACGACAGCCCGCAGGCAATCACTCGGTTCGATTAGAGCCCAACGCCTGCTCGGGTTCGATTAGAGCTAACGATCGCACACACGCGTGTACGTGTATGAGAGAAACACGCATTGCTCGGCCCCTGACCTCCCACCGTAACCGGGAACTCGCCAGAATTTTCCTCGCGCTCGCTTCTACCACGGTTTTTTCCGTCATGGACGGCCCAAAGAATGTCATGCAGCTGCGTCTCCGGCCAGCCCAGGACGAAAAGCCCATTTTCTGTCATGATTTTTTGTCATAGAAGTAGGAGCCCACCACATCTATGATGATACTGGGTTTTGTCACAATTATCATCATAGAAGTGTCATAAGTATGATAGAAAAAAAATTGTTCAGGCCAAAATGTCACGGATTTGTCTTTTTTTTGTAGTGCATCCACATATGACACAAACCAAAAGTCAAACTCGGCCCCACCAAAACTATCTATCCGGCGCAACCGAGTTTAGATGCCATAGCCACAGCCACAAAACCCTAGTCTTTTTGGTCTCACCGATAGGGATCTCGGTCTCACCGAGATGGGATTGCAATCTCTCTATTTCCCTTCGTAACGTTTCGGTCAAACCGAGATGAGCGATCGGTTCCACCGAGATTGCAATGCAAACTCACTGTTTCCCTTCCGTAACATTTTTGTCTAACCGAGATGAGCGAATCGGTTCCACCGAGTTTGCCTGACCAACCCTCTGTGTGTCCGTTACAAAAATCAGCCTCACCGAGTTTGTTTAATCGGTCACACAGAGATTACGTTATGCCCTAACCCTAACCATATCGGTCCCACCGAGATGACATGTCGGTCCCACCGAAAATCCTAACGGTCACATTGTTTACTAAATCGGTCCGGCCGAGTTTCAGGATTCGGTCCCATCGAGTTTGGTAAGTTGTGTGGAATGGTTCGATTTTTGTGGAGGCTATATATACCCCTCCACCCACTCTTCATTCAAGGAGAGAGCCATCAGAACGTGCCTACACCTCCAACATACATTTTCTGAGAGAGAGCCACCTACACTTGTGTTGAGGTCAAGATATTCCATTCCTACCACATAAATCTTGATCTCTAGCCTTCCCCAAGTTGCTTTCCACTCAAATCTTCTTTCCACCAAATCCAAATCCTGTGAGAGAGCGAGTTGAGTGTTGGGGAGACTATCATTTCAAGCACAAGAGCAAGGAGTTCATCATCAACACGCCATTTGTTACTTCTTGGAGAGTGGTATCTCCTAGATTGGCTAGGTGTCACTTGGGAGCCTCCGACAAGATTATGGAGTTGAACCAAGGAGTTTGTAAGGGCAAGGAGATCGCCTACTTCGTGAAGATCTACCCTAGTGAGGCAAGTCCTTCGTGGGCGACGGTCATGGTGGGATAGACAAGGTTGCTTCTTCGTGGACCCTTCGTGCGTGAAGCCCTCCGTAGACTCGCACAACCATTACCCTTCGTGGGTTGAAGTCTCCGTCAATGTGGATGTACGATAGCACCACCTATCAGAACCACGGCTAAAAAATCTCCGTGTCAACATTGCGTTTGCTCCCTCAAACTCCTCTCTTTACCTTCATATGCAATTGTTTTACATTCCGCTGCTATACTCTTAGATTTGCATGTGTAGGTTGATTGCTTGACTTGTGCTAAGTTGCTAAAATCTGCCAAGAACTAAAATTGGGAAATGGCTAGATTTTTATTTGGTCAAGTAGTCTAATCACCCCCCTCTAGACACACTTTCGATCCTACAAGTGGTATCAGAGCTTTGGTCTCCATTGGCTTTGATTTCCATAGCTTTTGGTGGTCATAGCCTTGGTTCACAACCTAGGAGAGTATGGCGTCTAGCGAGGGAAATTACCACTGCAGAGGTGCTTACTTTGATGGTACTAATTTTGCTAGTTGGAAGCATAAGATGAAAATGCACATTCTTGGACATAACCCCGCCGTTTGGGATACTGTGTGTATTGGCTTGCAAGGTGAATTCTTTGATGGGAGAGAACCGAACCGTGAAGCTACCGTGGAAGAGTTGAAGATGTTGCAATACAATGCTCAAGCTTGTGATATCCTCTTCAACGGATTGTTCCCCGAAGAATTCTACAAAATCAGCCGTCTTGAGAATGCAAAGGAAATTTGGGATACTTTGATTGACATGCACGAAGGTACCGACTCCGTCAAGGAATCCAAATTGGATGTGCTTCAAAGTCAACTTGACAAGTTCAAAATGAAGGATGGTGAAGGCATCGCCGAGATGTACTCTAGGCTTGCTCTCATCACAAATGAGATTGCCGGCTTAGGAAGTGAAGAGATGACCGACAAATTCATCATCAAGAAGATCCTAAGAGCTTTTGGATGGAAAATATGATACTGTGTGCACATTGATCCAAATGATGCCCAATTACAAAGATCTCAAGCCAACAGAAGTCATTGGAAGAATTGTTGCTCATGAGATGTCACTCAAGGATAAGGAGGAGCTCCACAACAAGTCAAGTGGTGCTTACCTAGTCTCATGTGAAGCTCCCACATCATCAAGTGAGAAACAAACCTTCAATGAAGAACTGAGCCTAATGGTGAAGAACTTCAACAAGTTCTACAAGAGTAGAAGCAAGGAAAGAAGTTCCAAGTCAAGGTCCTACAATGACAAAAAATCTTCTAGTGAGTGTACGGTTCCCTACAAAAAGAAGAGAAGATTCTCCAAAAAGAAGAAGTAGAGGAGAAGGATCACCGTCAAGAGAAAGAAGGAGTAGAGATGATCGTTATGAACGAAGAACATCTCAGAGAAGCAAGGACTCGGAAAGGAATGACACAAGTCATCAAGGAGCTACCAAAAACGAAGACATCAAGCTCATGTTGGTGAATGGGTATCCGGCTCCAACTCCGACAATCACTCTAAGAGAAGCTATCACTCCGACTCCGAATATACTCAAGATGAAGGTGTTGCCAGTCTAGCACTTGTGTCAACCAACTCCTATGACATATTTGACTCACCAAATGAAGGACTTGGAAGATGCTCCATGGCTACCCAAAGGTATCACACCCCGAGTATGTTGATTTCAGCAGTGACGAAGATGACTTGTTAGGTGATGATGATTTGCTTGTTGACAACTCTAGTGATGGATACTGTGATGAAACATCAAATAATCATGCTAATCAAGATAAAACGAATGACAATAATAAGGAGAAGATTGAGCTCCTAACTAAAGAACTAAACACTCTTAAGTTAGCTCATGAAACTATCTTGGAAGATCATCGAGAACTTTTAAATACAAATGAGAAGTTACACTTTGAAAAGCTCAACCTTGAGCAAGAGCATGAGTTTTTAAAGGCAATCAATGATGATCTTCGCAAGAAAAGTTCTTCTTACATTGCCAAGCGTTTACTCTTATCTACTTACATGCCACAAGTCAAGTCTAGTAACAAGAACAAGAAAGATTCTTCCTCTAGTACTAACAATAATCATGCTAAATTCAACATTGTTGCTTCTAGTAGTTCTCTTGATTCCACTAATGATTCTCTTAGCCAACATTGAAGGGAATTATAGAGAAAGGTGTTTACAAGAGTCTTGCCGGAAGTAAGCAATTCGAGGAAATTGTACGCAAGCAAGGAAGGCACCGGAAGAATCAAGGTGTTGGTTTTGAACGAAAGTTCAATCCCAATGGAGTTGAGTGGGAAGAATATCAGTACCCCAAGACGAAGTTTGTTCCTCAACAAGAGAAGTATGATCGAACTTCTTTCAAAGGGACACAAGCTCTAGATGATCTTCCACCACAAGACCACAAGCAAAAAGGCAAGGACAAGCTTTAAGAGGAGATTGATGCATTTGAAGAAGCTCCTAAGGCCTTGGTCAAGTGGGTTCCCAAGACTACATCAAGTTCTACTTCAACAAGTACAACTACAACTCCAAGGATTCCCATCAAGATGATGCGGATCCGAAATAAGAACTAGAGAGTTCTTGAGGGTGACTCCGCCAACGTACTTCACTCATATCATTTTGGCAAGGACAAGTGCAGTCAACTTCCACATCTTGCACTAGTTCAAGGAGTCACAAACCCTCTTGTTGGTAAGACAAGGGACAAGGTAACCTAATGCTTTCATTGACATCATCTTTTGTATGCATCACTCTATGTCTATGGATATCCTTGTTTGTTCCTTGTGGGACTAACCCATGTAGGTATTGAAAGTGCAACTCACTCCAATGGACTGCTCCAAATGATCCACATCAACATTGAGCATCCACATCTTCAACACCTACATGAAGTCATCATCGACAAAACCCAAGGTTAGTTCATCCCTCTTAGGGGGATCTCACATCTAGGGGGAGCTTTACTCTAAGTATTGAGCTAAAGCAACTCTAATGGTGCGAAAACAACAATGCTTTATGTAAAAGTGGTAACCCCACTTGTGCTTAAACGATGATTATGACCTATGATCAAATGTTCTCATTTGACTCCTAAGTCAATATACTCATACATAGATGACCTAGTCATCGACAATTGCTTGATAGATGCTAGAATTGGTTGTGCATGCTTTGCCACATATTTCATTTGCCATTTTATTGCGTGAGCATGTTGGTTGCATATTTTACTAATTCGAGGACATCCACTTGTTGTTTTTAGTGTTTGGTTTCTTTTCTTTTGCCAAGTGGATGGACAAGAATGCCTAAGAACCTTCTCTAGCTATCTACGCTTTTCTTGCCTCAAACTCTATTCATGCTACATCACAAAGTTTCATCAAGTCAGATTCGAACCACTCTGTGTGAGGAGAACTCGGAGTCCCTGATTCGTCATAGACTTAAACTTCCAAAACCTCTTTGTGCATTTCGGTCTGACCGATTCACCATTTTCGGTCACACCGAGATCGCTAAGTTGATCTAGGTTTTCAACCTCAGTGCAACCAATTAGAACTTTTCGGTCACACCGAGTTGCAGTAACTGCTTGTAGTTTTGCATCTCGGTGCCACCAAGTTGTTCCACTCGGTCACACTGACAGGGTCAGGCTATATATACCCCCGGGTCAAATTTTGGAATTTTTTATGAAACCCCTTCGCCCGCGCATAGCCTGCTCTGCCTTCTCGGGTCTCTGGATCATCGTCCTTGTTGCTAGCGACCTCCCGCCGCTGGTCTCCACCGCCGTCAATGGCATTCTGCCCCACCGTTGCCGCCGTAGCAAGTTCATTGCCGAACTAGGGTATGGACTTGAAACTTTGTGCTATCCTTAACTCCGATTCCTAGCACATTGCATAGCCATGAATCTTGCCACGTTTGAAATCATTCTATCCAGCAAAAGCACTTCGTAGATTAGATTTGATTTGAAAATTTAGGATTAGGTTTCCGCCAAATTCATCTCGGACTGACCAAGCTGTAGAAATCGGTCTCACCGATTTGGCTTAGGCCATTGCACATGTGATTATCGGTCTGACCGAGAATTGCAAATCGGTGTGACCGAGATCGATTCTTTGTGAAACCCTAGCAGTCTCGGTGCCACCGAACTGTGACTCGGTCTAACCGAGTTCACTAGTTTAGGTTCCAAAAGCTGCTTCGGTATCACCGAGTTTACATATCGGTAGCTCCAAAATGCTTTCTATGGAAAACTAAAACTAAGTTTTTGATTCAATTATTTTGCAAAAACCTCAGTGCTTTGTGATGCTCATCCACTCTACCTCATCTACATCTATTCACAGGGTCTGCTGTCAGTGAGTTTGAAATATGTCTGATCAAAGTGATAGCCAGAACAAGTCACAGGAGCAAGCTCAGATGAGTGAGGGCACTATTCCCTCAAGCAGTTATGATGAGGGTAGCAGGAGCACACCCAGCAATTTGCCAAAAGCAGCCACCAGGACAAGGAAGAAGAAAACTTCAGATTCTGAAGATGAGGACTATGTGGCTGTTGAAGATTAGGCCACTTCTAAGAAGAAGGTGCTGAAAAAGGAGTATGGCACAGCTGCTACCACAAAGCCAGGCATAAACAGAAAGGCACCTGCCAAGAGAGCGCCCACATCCGAGCCTAGTAAGGTTGCCACTGGTGAAACCATGAAGTTCACCATTGAGCCTGATGAATAAGCTGCTGACCAAGACAAGAAGAAGAAGAGGGTCAGAACCACTACTGCCAAAGTACTTGGCAAGCCCTCTATGAGGAGAGACTCTGATGAGGAAGAAGAAGAGGAAGAGGATGCTGCACCACCTCCTAAAGCTCAGAACCTAATGGGAGATGCAATCAAGTCAGGGGCTGCTCCATCTACGCCCAAATCTGCTCCCAAGGTTGCTGCTCCAGCACCAAAGCCTAAACCCAAGAGGAACACCAGAAGTATACCTGCATCAGAGAAGAACAAGGCCCCAAAGCTTCAAGTCTGTCAAGAAGAAGATGATTCTCTTGTTCTGAGAAAGTTGAAGCCCAAGATTCCTGACCACAATTATGCTCATCCAGTTGCTGAAGACATGCATATCAGAAAGGATGCTGGGCTGAGATTATGGAGACAGTCAGATCCTTATGCTATGAGGAGAAGGACAGCCGTTGACTACAGTTTCCACACAAAGGAGCAACAGGACTTTTATGAAACAATTTTGCTTGACAAGAAGCCCATTGTATGTGACATGAGATGGATCAACTGAGAGTACATCAATAAGAATGAAGCTCACTATCCAGGAGTATATGACAGCTTCAAGTCTTGTGGAGTTGATAACTTTGTTGCCCAGAAGCTCACTAAGTGGAATGATGAGCTCATCATGCAGTTTTACTCCACAGCTCACTTCTACCCAGATGGGAGCATTGTATAGATGTCTGAAGGTACTAGGTACCAATCCATAGTTGAAGAATGTGCCGAGTTGATCAATGCCCCAAAGGAATCTAAAGATGACTTGGATGTATATGCAGAGAAGAAGAAAGACCACAACTCTATGGCTCACATGTACAGAGAGATCCCAGAAAAAGCCTTGGAAACTCACAAGCTTGGATCAGACACTTTTGTTGTCCGTCCGCCTACAATCAACTGGATCCTTAGGCATACATTGCTTCCCAAGTCAGGAGATCACAAGATGATCAGAGGTCATGCTATCAACTTGCTGCACTTGTTTGATATACCTCAGAAATTCAAAGTCATGAGCCTGATTGTGGAAACAATCAAGGGAGCAGCAGCTGATCAGAAGAGGAGTTGTGGGTATGCTCCACACATTCAGGAGCTCATCAACTCAAAGATGGGCAAAGGCACATATCTTTTGGATAAGGAGCATCTACCCCTATACCCTGAATTTGAAGATAACACTGTTGAGATGAATGAGGAGGAACCATCATCTGTGCAAGCACATGAAAAGAGAGAGAAAGCAAGGGCAGAGAAAGCTGCAAAGATGCCAACTGCTGAAGAGACATCTCAAGTGTTTCTGAAGAGAAAGCAAGACCACCTTGGCTACTTGATTGCCTCAACCTGGAGGATTGAGAAGGGCTTGGCCACCCTGACTCAAAACCAGGAGAGCTTGGAGAGAATCATAGAGCAGAAGTTTTATGCACTTGATGTGAAGGTCATAGAAATCCAAACTGCAGTTGAGCAACTTCAGGAGGATGTGGAGGAGAAGAAGGGAAAGTCTACTACAAATGCATTTGCTAGAGTGCCCAGAGGACAGAGATCTGCTGCAGTGCCTATTCCAGACACCAGAGCTACATCATCCGCACTAGCTGCCACAGCTTCAGTGCCACCTGCTCCAGCAGCCACTCCACCAGCTCCATCTACATCAACTGATGCTTTCATCCTTGGATTCATCTCTACACCACCTCATGAAGACCAAGCCTGAGAGTCGTTTAGCACTATGCATTTTTGAACTTTTTGGTAACTTGTTGCCAAAGGGGGAGAAAAATGTATAGATCATAGGCTTCGAGAGAGAGTGTTGCCTTTTTATCTCTCATGTTTTTGGTGGTTGAACTTCTTTATTGTGTGTCTTCTTGATACTTTATGCCTTTTGTGAGATACTTGGATGATCATGTGTTTGATCATATGCTACCTTAATACTTGTTAGATGACATTATCTTTTTATATCCTCATATGATCATTCACTTTGCTTTGTGGTGAGTGCCTGTGTTTAATTATTATCATTTTGAGCACTCCACCAAGATGTATGTGATATGGAAGAGTGACCCATGACCTAACTCATTGTGCATTTGCAGTCCAAAGCAAACTTTTAAATAGTGCACAAATTTAAGGGGAGCTCTTGCTTCACATACTTCTCAAAGCGACGATGTTTTTCAATCATATTATCATTTGTCGAAGGTTTGATCTATATGTTGTCGTCAATTACCAAAAAGGGGGGATTAAAAGTGCAACTATCCCTGGGTGGCTTTGGTAATTCCTAACAACATATAGCTCATTGAGCTAATGCTATTTCAAGATAAATATTTCAGGAAAGCTCAATGATTGGCATGGCATGGATGAGAAAAGTGGATCCCTCAAAATGCTAAGGACAAAAGAATTGGCTCAAGCTCAATGCACAAGACTCTACATTTTCTATTTTAGTAATCCAAGATCGCATTGAGTCTATAGGAAAAGCCAATACTATAAAGGAGGGATGAGGTGTTGCTTAATGAGTTTCTTGCTCAAAATGCTTAGTGATATGCTCCAAAGCCCTCAACTACTTTCTCACATCCACATATGACCCAAACCAAAAGTCAAACTCAGCCCCACCGAAACTATCTATCCGGCGCCACCAAGTTCAGATGGCATAGCCACGGCCACAAAACCCTAGTCTTTTTGGTCTCACCAATAGGGATCTCGGTATCACCAAGATGGGATTGCAATCTCTCTATTTCCCTTCGTAACGTTTCGGTCAAACCGAGATGAGCGATCGGTCCCACCGAGATTGCAATACAAACTCACTATTTCCCTTTCGTAACATTCTGGTCTAACCGAGATGAGCGAATCGGTCCCACCGAGTTTGCCTGACCAACCATCTGTGTGTCTGTTACCAAAATCGGTCTCACCGAGTTTGTGTAATCGGTCTCACCGAGATTACATTATGCCCTAACCCTAACCATATCGGTCCCATCGAGATGACATGTCGGTCCCACCTAAAATCCTAACGGTCACATTGTTTACTAAATCGGTCCGACCGAGTTTCAGGATTCGGTCCCACCGAGTTTGGTAAGTTGTGTGTAATGGTTAGATTCTGTGTGGAGGCTATATATACCCCTCCACCCACTCTTCATTCGAGGAGAGAGCCATCAGAACGTGCCTACACTTCCAACATACATTTTCTGAGAGAGAACCACATACACTTGTGTTGAGGTCAAGATATTCCATTCCTACCACATAAATCTTGATCTCTAGCCTTGCCCAAGTTGCTTTCCACTCAAATCTTCTTTCCACCAAATCAAAATCCTGTGAGAGAGAGTTGAGTGTTGGGGAGACTATCATTTGAAGCACAAGAGCAAGGAGTTCATCATCAACACACATTTCTTGGAGAGTGGTGTCTCCTAGATTGGCTAGGTGTCACTTGGGAGCCTCCGACAAGATTGTGGAGTTGAACCAAGGAGTTTGTAAGGGCAAGGATATCGCCTACTTCGTGAAGATCTACCCTAGTGAGGCAAGTCCTTCGTGGGCGACGGTCATGGTGGGATAGACAAGGTTGCTTATTCGTGGACCCTTCGTGGGTGGAGCCCTCCGTGGACTCACGCAACCGTTACCCTTCGTGGGTTGAAGTCTCCATAAACATGGATGTACGATAGCACCACCTATCGGAACCACGGCTAAAAAATCTCCATGTCAGCATTGCGTTTGCTCCCTCAAACTCCTCCCTTTATCTTCGTATGCAATTGTTTTACATTCCGCTGCTATACACTTAGAATTGCATGTGTTGGTTGATTGCTTGACTTGTGCTAAGTTGCTAAAATCTGCCAAGAACTAAAATTGGGAAAAGGCTAGATTTTTATTTGGTCAAGTAGTCTAATCACCCCTCCTCTAGTCATACTTTTGATCCTACACCTTCACCTTGGCGTCCAGCTCGGCCCTCTCCGTCTTAAGCTTCTGCTCCAGCGTCCTCAGTCGGCCGCATTCGGCGGACAGCTCGGCATCGCAGTCCCCGATGGCGTCCTCCCGAGCCTTTATCTCCTCCTCCTTCACATGGCGGTCGCAAGCTTCCTTGGCGAGCTCATCGCGCAAGCCCTGCAGCTCGGCCTCCATCGCCTTGCAACGGTCCTGGGCGACCATGGCATCCTTCAGCATCGCATCGCGGGTGGCTGCGGCCTGAGAGGCCACTTGCTTCTCCTCCTTAGAAGCTGTCGCAGCCCGGCTCAGCGCCGCTCGGATAGAGTCAACAGAGTGAACCCAGCCAGAGACCAGCTCCAGGCGCCCGGCTACCAGGTGGGAGTTGGTGCCCTAGAGGTCTTCTCGCAGCTGGCCCAGCTCGACAAGGGCACGGTCCAAGATGGCAGAGGAGGCCGAAGAATCCGGAACCAGTGGTGCAGAAGGAAGAGGCGGCAGCGTGATCACAACTTGGGAGACTGGGAGCTCCTGAGTCTTGTCCACCTCAGCAATAGCATCAGGCACCGGCACCTCCAGAGTCAGCGGGGCCTCAGGGGCTGGCACCCTACCAGAACGCTCCTCTGGGCCTTGCGAGGATGATCGGGCAGGGGAGGTGCGAGCTCCACTACCTCCTCTTCCCACGGGTGAAAGCGTAGCTGCGGCAGATGAGCCTGCCCCAGGCGGAGCCACCGTGTCCCCCTTCAGCTTCTTCGCCGCGGCCTAACCAAGTGATGGAAGACGTCAAGCCCGACAGCAAAAACAAGAACAAGACGGAGTTCGAGCACTTACTGGTCAATCACGACGTAGGCCGCCGGCCTCTTGCAAAGCTTAAAGCCTGTAAGCCTCTTAGTCCGGGGCGCAGCCTCGAGAGGTCCAGAAGCATAAGAGGGCGCACCAGAAGGGCTGGAGGCGGCTTCGGGTGGCGCATGGGCAGGAGTAGCCCATCAAGAAATCAGCCCCGACCTGTCTTTCTTCGGGATCATGGGCGGGTCCTCTGCCTCTCGCCTGGCATCGGCCTCGTTGTTGTCCGGCAGGGTGCGATGGATGCTGGCCCTGCGCCGGGGAGAATTCTCCCCCGTCCCCTCAGTGGTCGCCTCCGAGTCGCGCTCCTCTTCTTCTTCGTCTTCCTTTCCTCCCCCGCGGGAATCATCAGAAGACAACTCCACCGGCGCCATCGCCCCCTGGCCCTCAGGAGGCACCGTCGGCACCAGATCGCACCCGTCAAAGGTGGGCATGGCATCCACCACATGTTGCCAGTTGGTGCGAAGGAACAGGGGGGCAGGAGCGCCCTCCAAACCTTCCACGTCTTCTCCAACCAAGAGGCAGAGAGTTGCGACCAGATCCTCATCGGCCAGGGCCACCGAGCTCAGGAGAAGATCGTTGTCCGCACTCCAAAGCATCCACAACGGGCGCGAGTGCGCCTGAAGTGGAGCCACCCACTGTGTTAGGAACTCCCTCAGGAGCGTGGCCCCAGTCAGCTTCGCCGCTTTCATGTTGCCCAGCCTCAGGTCGGCGTTCATCTTCTCCAGCACCGACTTCGCCCGTCTCTCATCAAGCTTCGCACGAGACCATGCCTCGTCGGGCTGGGGCCGCTTCATTGGCAACACCAACCGAGAGTGGATGCATCTGGCATCCATCATGACCCACTTGCTTCGGAAGCCGTCGACCCTCTTCCCGGTCTTCGAGATCGTGTTGGCCTTGGAGTACGCGACGAAGCCAGCGCACGCCAAGGTATGACCGCCGGTGATTCGGAGGAAGAAGAAGTGGCGTAGTAGAGCCACGGACGGCATCACCCCAACGTGCGCCTCACAATAGTAGGAGAAAATCGACAAAAAGAGAACGGAGTTGGGATGGAGATGAAGGGCCTGCAACCTGTAATGGCGGAGGACGGCGTAGAAGAACTCAGAGAAGGGAGGAACCAGGCCGGCAATGATGTTGCTCATGAAGAAGGGGTAGAAGGTGCTCCCCTTAGCCTCCGGCATGGCGGAGCCGGTCCGGAGTCTGGTCTCCCCCATCTCACTGCCCTGCGCCGCCGTCATCAGGCGCATAGCGACGAGATTCTTCTCCGTCATATTGGGGGGATCCAGGGCCGGCGAGTACCAAGCCGACAGGGCCTCGGCCACGGCCTTGCGGGGCGCCATTGCTTGCTGAAAGGGGAAGGATGGAGCGGATCTGGAGATTTCGGAGGCAAGAGAGCAAGGAAGAGGATCTGGAGCAAGGCAAAGGAGAGCAATGACAGTAAGCCTTACCCAGGCCAGCCTTTTGTCAGTCGGGCAGTTGCCGAGGCAGCATGGGGGAGCGGAGACGCCCACGTCCAATCAACCACCACGCGGCGACCAAGGCCACAGGCTGTTGGGGCCCGCGGCGCTCCGCACTTGCCCCTTGGCTTCGCTGCTAAGCCAAGTCCGAGCACGCCTTTGGGCCGGGCTATCTTGTCGGCCCACGGGAACGGAGTCCCAGACTTGCTCGCTCATGCTCTGGCAGGGGCTCAACCAAAGCAGCCAAGACGTCCGTGCTCCATCAACCCAAGTTCAAGACCCTTGCGAGGGGCCAAGCCTCACTGGGAGGACGGCGCAAGGCCTCCTCAGGGGCGGCCTCACCAGGCAGGCTCGCGAGGAGGCGGAGAGATCAAGGCAAGGGGTACCTTGTGAGGTGCTCATGACGCAAGCCATGACGATGAAGACCAGGCGGGCGCCAGACTGCGCAGTGTCCTCGTTTCCTCTTTGGTGCAAAGGGGGCAAGCGCAGGCGCGGAGTACCAAGGCGTCAAGCAAAGGTTTCCATATCAGTGCAACGAGACCAACACCAGCAAGATGGCAGGACGGAGGTCACCGTGGAGCCCAAGACGTCGTCATCGCCTGTGCCTTTGGCAGTCGAAGACCACCTTTAGTCAGGATAGCTTGTACTAGCTGTCCCCTTTCAAAACGGCCGTTGTTGGCTCCCTTCCCGCTCAATATTTGGGAAGAGGACCAGGGCCTCTATATATAGAGATAGCCACCACAGTAGAAGGGGCGGATCAAATCCTCCCCAAGTAGAACACCACCACCAGAAGAACACCCCTCACGAGGCTGTTCTTCCCCCTATACTGTTCATCATCAGCCCAAGAGGCAATCCACCACACCACACACAGGAGTAGGGTATTACACCACAATGGTGGCCCGAACCTGTATAAATCTCGTGTCTCTTGTGTTGTTCATCGCGCTAGCTTAGATTCGCAGCGAGGTTTTAGGGCATGTATCGGTAGGGAGAAGATCTTCGTGCGCACCCCAGAGTTCGAACCTCAAGGGTTTTGCCGGACCCCAATATCCGACAGATGCTTTGACTGCATATGTTGAGACCAGGCTGCACAAAGGCCTCCATGTTGAATTGGCTCAATGAACCCCATCTGTCTTTATGCAGCGATTGCCGATTGGCTAAGTTTCTACATTGCTGCAGATGCCTGTAAGAACATACCAATCTTAGACAGATTCAGCATTCAGCAGACCAATAAAAATACAGTAGCTGAAACATGTGCAAAAACAAAGTATAATCAGAAGTTCATGATATATGTACAACTAGCACACACGCCCGTGCATTGCAACGGGAGGATAAAATTACATGCCTCTAGCTTAATATAAGAATGGATCAAGACCCCCACATGTCTGTATTCTCTAATTCAACATGGCACCCTTTAATTAGAGCCAAACCAACATATTCTTTTTTATTGGCACGTGCCCATAATTTGTTTCAATTATAATTAACCGGCATGTTCTCTTTTATTGACGACTGGAAGCTACCAGTGTCAATAATTTTTGGTGTCCCTTATTCTAAACAAGCCGACTTAACTTGATGCGCCGGTTAGCGTTAATATTAAAGAATCTAATGCAACGTCAGATTCGAAACTTTTTTTTGAACTTTTCAGAAACTAAAAACTATGAAATGCCAAATATACTTGGCAACGTGAACAATTTTCCAAATTACATTTTTTTAAAATTCCATACATTTTAAAAAAAAGAAGAACAAAAATTTGAACGGGACATTTGTTGAAATTCACAAAAATTTCTTAAAAGCATGAACGTTTTATAAAAATATGGTTTTTTTTTTGAAGTTGCGAACAATTTTTGGAGACAGGAACATGTTTTGAACATATGGAAGAAATTTAGAAAATGTGTCTTTTAATGCAAAAATTATTTTCAATTTTTGAACATATCACTAAAAGAAGAATATTTTTCAAATTTGTAACATTTTTAAATCTTGCACAAATTTGGAAAACCCAAACATTTTTCAAAAAAGGGAATAATTTTTAAAATTATGAAAAAAATCAGAATGATAAAAACTTTAAATCACAAACATTTTTTAAATAGTAACGGAATTTTGGAATTCATAACATGAAACACCAAATATACTTTGCAACGTGAATTTTTTTTCCAAAATTTGAACAGTTTTTTGAAACTTACATACATTTTTGGACAAAGCAAGAACAAAAAATTTGAACAGAACATTTCCTGAAATTCACATACATTTCTTAAATACTTGAACATTCTTATAAAAATATGAATATTTTTACGTTGTGAACAATTTTTTAAAATGGGAACATATGTTCAAAATGCAGAAGAATTTTAGAAAATGTGTTTCTTTAGTGCAAACATTCTTTTCAATTTTTAAACCTATATCTAAAACAAGAATATTTTTCGAATTTGGAACATTTTTTAAATGCATTTGTTTAAATATTGATTTTTTCTGAAAAATACGAACATTTTATTAAGAACGGAAATATTTTTAAAATTTGGACATATTTTGGTGCTACAAAAAAATAGAAACATTATTGAAAATAGGACCATATTTTTGTAATTCATAACTTTTTACGAAATTGTGAATAAAAATTGAATGCAAACATTTTTTGAAAATTGTGGAATTTCAGAAGTTTTTTAAAAATATATTTGCAATGGGAAAAATAAAAATAAACAGGAAATAAAAAGAGAAATAAACAGAAAATGAAAATTTAAAACAGAACACAAACAAAAATGGGCCGCCGTGTCTTGGTCGCCCTGTGCGTAGCTGAAATTATGTGCCGCATTGAGCGAAAAATAGGATTGTTTTATTGCTGCGTGGGTAGGAAAAAATGGCTGAGTTTACTGGGCCATAGGACGCGTGGCCCACGTATGAAATTCTCCACAAATCGTTTTTCCTTTGCTAACAGACGGGGTACGAAAGTTTAGTATTACCTCGGATAAAAATAAAATATTTTAGCGGTGAACGGATGAAAAAATCGGAGAAACACACCTTGCTTTATTAGTGTGTGTGTGTGTGTGTGAAAAAATCGGAAAATGCATCCTACTACCGGGAGTAGCTACACCCATTTCTCATATACTACTATCTGATAGTATAGATACTACTTTATCATTTTTAGTATGTTCATATACTATATCTAAGATACTCCAAAGCGAGTTATGTGAAAAAAGTGCATGTGAGCCCATATTTTTGTCATATTTGTGAAAATACGTACATATTTGTACGTAAAAAGAAGTATGCTAAAAATATACTACATACTACCTAAAAATAGTATATATACTACCTAAATATTCTTACATGCTACATACTACGCATACATACACTGCGTGCAGGTAGATACTACCTAAAATGTACAAAATAAAAATGGGTGTAACTACACCCGATAGTAGCAAAATTTGTCCTATATATATATATATATATATATATATATATATATATATATATATATATATATATATATATATATATATATATAGATTTAGATCATGGTAGATTGTATCTAGAGGGAGCTGAGCGAGCAGCGGTCGAGGCATGAAGGTCGCTCTCGAGGAAAAGGATCGAAGAGAGCTCCTTCCATCGTCGAAGAACAGAACACACAACAGACCCGAGTTTTTGCAAAGAGAGCCTTGGCTCAGTGGTTGGGTTTGCGGTTGTGCATCCTAACAACCCGAGTTCAATTCCTAGAATTGACCGGTGATGCGCAGGGGTTTTCCCCCGTTTATTGAGGACCAAGTTTGGTGTATGGTGGAACCACGCATCAAGAAATATCTTGATACTCATTTAAAAAATTCTGAGAACCATGTTTATCTTGGTACTCATACTAAAATGGCCATATGCATCCCTAGTTGGTGCAGAGGCTGGGGAGTGAAATTCTCTCCAAACATAGAAGAGGGCCGCCTCCTCCTCCCAACCCTAGCCGCCCCTCCTCCTCACCCCCTCCCCTCCTCCCTTCCCTCGCCGCCACCTGAGGCAGCCATCGGGCAAGCCCGGGGCGTCAAGCATGGTGGCGGCGGGGCCTCCGTTTCCCTGCTCCTGTGTGGGGAACCCTGGATCTAGAGCGGCGGCTCCATTGGCAAGGCACAGCCGGCTAACAAACGCTCTTGGTCGCCGTTTCTGTACAGGAGGGGGCGCCATTTCCCTCCTTGGAGGCGTCGGTATGGACTGATCTCCTCACTTCACCTAGGTTTCCCGGGCGAAAGCCCTAATTCTGTTGGGCGGCGGCGGTGCTCACGGCGTCGTTCCCTTCTTGAAGGCGCCGCTTTGGGAACTTTGGGATTGGGTGGCGCTTGTGGGTGGTGGGCGACAGCGGTGGTGCGGCCCTTTCCTAGCATGGATTTATGTCCGTTGCTTGGAGATGGAGTCGCGTAAGTGGAGGTCGTCGGCTGGCGTCGTGATGGCGTCAATGGGGAGGACCTGCCAAGGCTCGCGTAGGTGGAGGTCGTTGTTTGGCGTCGTGGTGGCATCGATGGCGGAGGACCTGCTAAGGTTGTCACCTCAATCTGATCTGAAGATGGACCAGTGGAAGATGACGGCAACGACACATGTGAGTGCGTCAGACCGGTTTGAGCCCCGGACCCAGTAGATGGCTCAGCCGGGCCTCCGGCTTTAGATGTTAGGCTCAGGTGAGAGGTATGGGTATGTGGCCCATCTTGCACCCCTTCATCATTTGGATAGGAGTAACGGCAGATGCTATCAAGATGGCGGATTCAGGCATATTGTTATTATACTTTGTAAGGTCCTTAAAAAAAATCAATAAAATGGTCGTATGCATCTCCGAGATGCAGAGGTCGAGGTTCATCCTCCTTTTTAAAAAAGAAAAAAAAAGAACACATCGCAGACGATATCCATCGCCAGAAACCACCGACTCTGCCAGCCGCAAACCGCCCCGTCCGCCACATGAACACTCAGCCCAATAGTAATGAGCACCCACCCCTGATTCCCCACTCGCCTAGGCCGACACATGCAGTGGATTGCTAGAGGCGGCCACACCTGGCTGCAAAGCGGACCGAACCGACACCACGAAGAATGTATAGGCTGACACCATGGCCCCACCAAGGGAACAGAGCAGAGAGCTGCCTTCCAAGGGAGCTTAGAGTTTCAGACGATGCATACAAGTATAAAAAAACATAAAGGGTGTATAAACTAATCATAAGCTAAAACGGTCTATAAACTGAAGCTCACAAATCCACGCATTTTTACTGTTCTATTAAGGGTACACCTTGAGTCAACTCCTAACTCCCCCACAACCATGTGCTAAACGGAAACTGTATTCTAGCATAGCATGTACCTTATGGAAGATAGCACGACCATACAGATAATCAGAAATTGTGATGTCATTTGATGAACAAATCAAACTAAGCACAAGGATATATGTTTATTTGCAGGAAAGATAGCACGACACAGGGTAGCATAAGGCACATGCAACCAACATAGATCCATCCTGTATCAAATTCGTACTAGATTACGCCTAATAAGTGTACGAGTATAGAAGATAAATACAACAACAACTTATCTACGAAGTTCAAATTTAAACTTATTTTTATGGTTCAGTTGTTCCTCCTCACTTCTTGGTCTTGTATATCACAGCTCCAAATTCCTCTGAATATAAGAAATAACTAGTCAAAGAAGTTAGAATTACAAAACAACCCCCAGTTTGAGAAAAAACATATATGCGTTAGAAAAAGAATAATGCAAAGATCAGCTTGGCGGTGGGGGCGGGGAAGAACCGGTGGGGCGGCGGATAATTTGGAGCGAAATTTTTGGCCTCACGCGCGCTTGCGCGCGTTTGGCGCAATTATTTCCATTTCGCGCCACAGAGAGAGCCCCGGCAGACAGTGGGCCGAGGCTCACTTGTGCCGGCAGTTACGGGCCGTGAATGCTAGAAACCGTCACTGACAGTCCATATGCCTTAGCTATTCAACTTCTCCCGGTAGTTCACCTGCCCCTAAGTATTTCTGCCGGCAGTAGCATGATTCCCGACAGACAGTTTGCCCTTGATCAAGTATTTCTCCCGACAGTTAATTGCCCCGGATTAAGGGTTGTGGTGTAGTGGGACAGGTAACCGGGCGTATGGGACGATGCGGTGGCGTAGGGTGTCTGCTGCCAACGGATTTGACGGCAGTAGGTCAGGGTCGCCGGTTGGAGGCGGGAACCCTAGCTCGAGGGCTCACGCGGCTGGTACGGTGAGACGAACATGAGGGGGAGAGGAACGCGAGAGATGTGAGGGTGTGTTTTCGGCCTCTGTTAGTCTGGACCGAGTGGCAATTTGGACGTAAATTGGTTGTCAAATAGGGGTAGTAATTTAAAACGAACTGGCCTTGAGGGATCGCCCACTACTTTACTCTTATACAATAGAATTACATAACAATTTATACTGGCAAACTCACATGCAACATCGCTATTTATAATAAACTTTGATACTTGTTTAAAAGTCTTTTCTTAATTAGAGACTTCCAATCGTAGCTAATTACTATGATAAATTAAACTACATTACTCTTATACAATATAATATGGCTTAAAAATATTTAAATCGATTCCACTTAAATGTGCTAAAATCATAACAGAAAAGTTGCATGCCTTTTTGAATTGATTTATGAATCTTGCAATAATATAGGTATATGTATGTGTCGTTTACTATCTTAATAAATAATTCTAAATATTGTGGTGTAAAAACGTACACCCTCTGTCCCATAATATAGGGCGTTTTTTGACAATAATGTAGTGTCAAAAAACGTCTTGCATTATTGGACGGAGGGAGTATTTGATAGCCGTGTTTACAATTAGATATATCTAAATAGCAAAATCTGGGGTACACAAGATGTTTAGAAGGAGCTTTTACCTAATAATTGACATGTGTTTTATTCATTTTTACTGATCAACTGATTGTAATGTAATATCGTGGGTTCAATAATTTTAGAAGTATGACACCGTCGTTCCCGTGTTGAACTATCAGTAACTCTTCATCCCGCGGCCTGGCTGAAGAGGCCCTTTTCGTCCACGTATAGGCTGAATAGTGACTCTTTATTTGCACACAAGCTCAAGAGGCACTCTTCATTCCAAGCCCACGGGTGACACGGATTATGCTGCGCACGACCAATGACAACAATAGGGTGAGGCACAATGTTTACAAGGTTAGAAACATCTAGATGAATAGATGGATGAGAGTAATTGGAAAATTTCTCACCGAGCACGATGTAGGCTTTGTGAGTTGTGACCGGCGATGTACATTGAAAGGAAAAATTTAGGCCCTATTCGGAATCGATCCGCTCTGCGGAGTTGTGGAGCTCGGTTTTGGCAGCTCCGTCAAAGTGAGCTGCAGTCTTGTCCGCTTTGGGAGCGGAGTTAAGGGAGCGGAGATGAACCAAACACTCCCTTATTTTCCGCGATGCACAATTCAATTTTTGTTCTTAGATAATAATCCTGATCATGCCAGAAAATTGAAATGGATTTTATCCTGTTTTGAGCAGATATCTGGCATGAGGATAAATTTTCATAAATGTGACCTTGTCCCTATTAACATAGATAGTGATGAGGCCACTAGTAGAAAAAGGGTCAAACGTGCAGCACATTAGTGTCGGTTTGTATTAGAGCCGGCACTAATGTATACATTAGTGCTGGTTCCAACGGCTAGCCGGGCCGCTCTCATTAGTACCGGTTCGTGGCTAACCTTTAGCACCGGTTCGTGCCACGAACCGGTACTAATGAGGGTGGTGGCAGGATGTTGTCAGTCTGGGCCCCTCCAAGACCTTTTAGTACCGGTTTGTGCCACGAACCGGTACTATAGGTCGACGACATAAACCCTTCGCCCACCCGAGCCACTCTGTTCTTCCCCTTTCCCTCACTTCTCCTCTGTTCTTCCCCTTTTCCTCGAGCTCCTCACAAATTTTGCCCAAAATTTGTCAAGATTTGAAGGCCCCATCCATTCAAATGATCACAAAGGTTAGCAACTTTGTCCTTTCAACTCTCATTGCTAGATTAGCTCTTCCCATGCTTTGTATAGTTACTAATTTGTGAGTTTAGTAATTTGGGAGGATATATATATATATATATATATATATATATATATATATATATATATGTGCTAGTATTTGATTTATATGCAATTTGAGGTCAAAAATAACACTTAGTTTGCATATGTAGGTGTGGTTTACTTAGTGCCTTCTAAATCTCCGTCAGAACCACCGCCGATCGCCTCATACTGTCTCGTCACCGGCACCACCTTGTGGTGAGCCTCTTGTTCATGAAATTTTATATAAAAATTGATGTTTGTGTGATTTGGATATATAGTTAATCATGTAATAATTATCTTACCCGACGTTGTTTGTTATACATAGTGCCATGGTTTTGATATCCGCCCCATCGGCCCTTGTCCTTGTTATGATTCGGATGTGGTATATTCTCTTTAAAACTATTAGTTGCATTTCGTGTTTATGACAAATTATGCCCATCAAGTTGACATAGATATTTTTATCTAGGAGGTATGTGAACCGGAAATTCCAACCGACCCTATTGTCGAGAGGTTAAATTTAGTTGAAAGAGAAAACGAGTACTTGAAAGAAAAATTGAAAAGAATTGAGGGGGAGAAGATGGAATTGGAGTTGCATGTTGCCGATGTCATCGATGATCACAAGATCAAGATGGAGAAAATGCGCTTGAAGAATAGAAAGATTAGAAAATATGCCATCGATAGTGAGGCTTGGTATCATTATGCTGTTGGATCAATTGTTACCTTAGTTGCGATCTTGATCGCATTTGTTGTTGCATTTAAATACTTTAGCTAGAGAGTTATTTGTTTGTTGCATTTAAGTGTTGTATGAACTTTATGTATGAACTTGTATTAATTTGGTCTATTCGGTGTTGTGTAATGAAGATGAGCCGCAATGGATGTACGATGACCGATGCTCTCCAAAGTTCGTTGAGGGTGTGCATACTTTTCGCTATGGCCGAGGCAAACAAGCGGGCGGATGGTTTTATGCCTTGTCCATGTGCTGGCTGTAAGAATGGTCACAATTACTCTACGCCAAGAACCATTCACGCCCACTGCTTGAGTCCGGTTTCATGCTCCACTATAATGTTTGGACCAAGCACGGAGAAAGAGGGGTTATGATGGAAGACAATGAAGAAGAAGAGGACGACGACATCTATCCTGGCCAAGGGTTCCCTGAATACGATGATACAACAATGGGGGAAGAAGCTGAGCCGGTAATGCGGGAAGAGCTGAGCCGGCAATGCGGGAAGAAGCTGAAGAAGAGGCATCAGATGAGCCCGTTGATGATCTAGGTCGGGCCATTGCCGATGCAAAGAGAAACTGCGCAAGTGATTTGGAGAAGAAGAAGTTGTAGCGCATGTTAGAGGATCACAAAAATTGTTGTACCCGAATTGCGTGGGTGACAAGAAAAGCTGGGCACCACATCGGAATTGCTGCAATGGAAGGCGAGAACGGTGTATCCGACAAGGGATTTGGAAAGTTGCTTGGTAATGATAAAGGATATGCTTCTAAAGGACAACGAATTGCCCGAGAGTACGACGGGCAAAAGAAGGCTGTCCGCCTCTAGGGTTAGAGGTGCGTAAGATACATGCATGCCCTAATGATTGCATCCTCTACCGCGGTGAGTACGAGGATTTGAACGCTGTCGGTATGTGGTGCATTGCGCTATAAGATCAGCGCGATGAGCTCGGTGATGTCGAGGGCGAGCACCCCAGAAGAAGATTCTGCCAAGGTGATGTGGTATTCTCCTATAATACCACGGTTGAAACGCTTGTTCCAAAACAAAGAGCATGCCAAGGCGATGCGATGGCACGAGAAGACCGTAAGAAAGACGGAAAGTTGAGAGTACCCACGATGGGTCGCAGTGGAGAAAAATCGAAAGAAAGTACGGAAGGAGTTTGCGATGACGCAAGGAGCGTATGGTTTGGTCTAAGCGCAGATGGCATTAATCCTTTTGGGGAGCAGATAAGCAACCATTGCACCTGGCCTGTGACTCTATGTTTGTATAACCTTCCTCCTTGGTTGTGCATGAAGCGGAAGTTCATTATGATGCCAGTGCTCATCCAAGGCCCTAAGCAACCCGGCAACGACATTGATGTGTACCTAAGGCCATTAGTTGAAGAACTCTTACAACTGTGGAATGGAACAGTTGTACGTGCGTGGGATGAGCACATGGGGAAGAATTTGACCTCAAAGCGTTGTTGTTCGTGACCATCAATGATTGGCTGCTCTCAGAACCTTTCGTGACAGATAAACAAGGGATACCGCGAAGCACACAATGTTTGGATGATACCGACGAGATATATTTGAATAGCTGTAAGAAGAATGTGTACCGACATCGCCGATTTCTTCCGAGCAGCATCCCGTAAGAAAGAAAGGCAAGCATTTCAAAGGTGAGGCGGATCATCGACGAAGCCTCGCCACCGCATCGGTGCTGATGTACATGATATGGTCAAGGATTTGAAGGTGATATTTGGAAAGTTATCCCGCGACAACCTGTTCAAGGACGCGGACGGACGCGCACCCATGTGGAAGAAGAAATCTATATTTTGGGACCTGCCATATTGAAAGACCTAGAGGTCCGCTCCGCAATCGACGTGATGCACGTGACGAAGAATCTTTGCGTGACCTGCTTGGCTTCTTGGGCGTGTATGGGAAGACAAAAGATACACCGAGGCACGGAGGACTAGCAACGATGCACGGAGAAGACGGCATACATCGTGGTCATGCAAGCTACGCCTTACCAAAGAAGAGAAGGAAATCTTCTTTGAATGCCTGCTCAATATTAAGGTACCGCCGGCTTCGTCGAATATAAAGGAATAATAAACATGGCAGAGAAAAAGTTCCGTAACCTAAAGTCTCATGATCGCCACGTGATTATGACGCAATCTGCTTCCGGTTGCATTGAGGGGCTTTACCGAAAACGCTCGATTAGCCATTGTGAAGCTATGTGCATTTCTCAATGCAATCTCGTAAGGTAATCGATCCGAAATCATACCAAGGTTACGTAATGATTTGGTGCAATGTCTTGTCGGGCTTCGAGTTGGTGTTCCCACCATCCTTCTTCAACATCATGACGCACGCCCTAGTTCACCTATGCAAAGAGATTAACATTTGGGTCCTGTATTTCTACATAATATGTTCCCCTTTGAGAGGTTCATGGGAGTCTTAAAGAAATATGTTCATAACCGTGCTAGGCCAGAAGGAAGCATCTCCAAGGGCCATCAAAATGAGGAGGTCATTGAGTTTTGTGTTGACTTTATTCCCGACCTTAAGCCGATTGGTGTTCCCGAATCGCGCATAAGGGCGCATCGATGGAAAAGGCACGCTAGGAGGGGAACAAATAATATGTATGAACGGACATTCTCTCACCAAGCACACTACACAGCTTCTATAGAATTCCACCTTGGTGGATCCGTATATGGATGAACACAAGAATTTGCTACGCCCAAACACCGGAGCGGTCTCGATGAGTGGATTACACGTGAACAAACCAGGAGTTTCGCCAACTGGTTGCGCATACGCATACCATGCATGACACCTCTATTGAAGATGACATGTACTTGCTGTCCCGCTACCATCTTCGAATATAATGACTTTCAAAGGGTACGAGATAAATGGTAATACATTTTACACGATCGCCCAAGATAAGAAGAGCACCAACCAAAACAATGGTGTCCGCTTTGATGCGTAAACCAAGACGGAAAGGAAACATATTATGGTTATATACAGGACATATGGGAACTTGACTATCGACGTGGTTTAAAGGTCCCTTTGTTTCGTGCAAATGGGTCAATATGACACGAGGCGGGTAACGGAAGACCCGCAATGACGGAATGACAACAAAGGATCTCAACAATCTTATGTGTGCGATTTAACCATTCGCCCTAGCCAATGATGTGGCACAGGTTTTCTATATGAAGGACATGTCTACCAAGCCAAGAAAAAGAAAAGATAAGGAAGCGAATGCATCGTACGATGAGCCAAAGCGCACATAGTTCTTTCTCGGGAAGAGAAACATCGTGGGAGTGGATGACAAGACAGACAAGTCAAGATTATGAAAAGTTTGATGAAATTGCTCCATTCACAAAGTGAATATTGACCCGAGCATCCCGTTAAATGATGAAGATTTTCCATGGTTACGGTGCAAAGGGACACACGCGAAGAAAAAGTTTCACACCCAAAGATCCGGATGTGATCGGCTTCACTATCATCACTTTCTTCTGTGTTTCACACCCGTGAGGGAATGTCTGTAATAGTTAGGGTAGTTATGTGTTTTGGCATTTGAAACGCAAAGAAATTTTATGTGCAAACAAATTCTTTTCATGCATTTACTTGATTTTTTCCAAACTAAATGACCCTGAAATTGAAAAGCAATTCAAATGAACTCGAAAAGGTTGAAAGTTGGCATGGTATCATAATTTCATACAAATAGCATGTGCAAGAAAGTAGAGAGGGTTACGGCAAAACTGGATGCACTTCGTACAAAATGGACAATCTCTTTCAAGTATCGGGGTTTCATTTAAAACTGAATCTGTTACAAAGGCATTTCATTTTTGAATAACCTAAGCATTACTAAATTGAATATAATGATAAAACACACTAATATTAAACATAAGAAAAAGAATCACTGAAAAACTTTTTCAAAGTTAAGTTATTCACAAACTAGTGATTCACACAAATTTCAAATAATTCAAAATTTAAACTATTCAAATTTGAAATCTACCGGCACTAACAGAAAGTTTGTAATTTTTGTACCTAAAGCAAAAATATTCACAAAGAAACTCTAAATACAGCAAAAAACTCAAAAATAAATAAAACAATAATGAATAAATCAAAAAAAATAAGAAAATAAAAAGCCCGCCATCGCGCCACAAATGCTTCAGCATACGACTAGAAACCCAACTCAGTAGTTGGGCCAGGATGCAGCCCGCAAGCCCAAGAGGCCCACAGTGTAGTAGGAGAGGTAGGCCTGAAGGCCTGCTATTGAGAGGAGTTCAATGCGATTGCCCGCGCCGGGCTTATAAACCGTCTCGCGCCCTAAACTAGCGAGGTGGGACTAAACCTGCGCCCCTCGCCGGTAATAAGACACCCTTTAGTACCGGTCGTGGCTCCAACCGTACTAAAGGGGGGCCTTTAGTACCGGTTTGTGCCACCACCCGTATTAAAGGGGTGCGCTTCCGCCGCTGCTCAAGTTAAAACAGATTTTAGTACCGGTTGGTGGCTCCAACCGTACTAAAGGTGCTTCTATATAAGAAAACACTTCAAATTTCACCGCCATTTCTCATCTCGCTTTTCTCTCCTCGCACTGCCGCCGCCGCCTTCGCTCTCCATATCCTCGACGCCGCTTCGCCCGTCGCCGCTTCGCCGCCGCTTCGCCCGTCGCTGCCGCCGCCTGGCATCCTGTCCCGTCATCCCTGCTGTCACCGCCTCCCGTCCCGCCAGATTGCCACTGCCCCTGCTGTCTGCCGCCGCCTCGCCCAGACGCCCCGTCCCGTCTGCCGCCGCCTGCCCAGACGTCCCGTCCCTGCTGCCGCCTGCTCGCCGCTGCCTTCTCCGCCACACTGCCGCCTCGCCTCTCGCCTACGCAAAGCGCAAGCACACACACACATACATTTTAGTTATAGATTTTTCTGTTTTAAAAAATTGTTAGACATTTTTCTATTTTTAGAAATAGTTAGAAATGTTAGAATTGTTAGAATTGTTAGAAATGTTAGAAATTGTTAGAAATTTTTCTGTTTTTAGTTATAGAAATAGTTACAAAAAGTTAGAATTGTTAGAAATTTTTCTGTTTTTAGTTATGGAAATAGTTATAAAAATGTTAGTTATATATATAGAAATGTTATAATTTTTTCTGTTTTTAGTTATAGAAATATTAGAAATGTTATAGAAATGTTAGTTATATATAGCATTGTTAGAAATGTTATAGAAATGTTAGTTATATAGAAATGTTAGAAATTTTAGTTATCAAAATCCAATCATTAAAAAATGTTACTTTTTATGGCATATAACTAGTATTTGTTCTCGACGATGCCCGCCCGCATCCTCGCCGCCGACCCGTCCCATGACGACGCCCAGCCGACCCATGTCCGGACTGGCTCCGCTGGCTGGCACTGGAGGTGCTGCTTGAGGCGCGCCGCTTGACGAGGAACCCGAAGGCACCAATTAGGCTAATGCCACTGGCTCCGAAGGCAACATTCATATGTAGGAGAAATTGTATATAGCTATGCATGTGTGTATGTGTGAATTAATTAATATGGTGGTTTAATTTGTGAGACATTGATGTGATATATATATGCATGATTGGTTCTACTAGAAATTCTATATATATATATATATATATATATATATATATATATATATATATATATATATACGTGTACAATGTGTAGTATCGTAAAATACCAGCAAACAAAAAAGAATTAAAATGGAAACACAAAATTAAATGAAAAGAAATCATAAAACTAAAACCCCGAACCTTATAGTACCGGTTGGTCTTACCAACCGGTACTAAAGGGCTCTGTGTCCCTGAGCTGGCTCGTGCACGTGGTTGCCCTTTAGCACCGGTTCGTGCTGAACCGGTACTAAAGGGGGGGCCTTTAGTGACCACAAATTAGTGCCGGTTATGTAACCGGCACTATAGAGCCTTACGAACCGGTGCTGATGCCCGGTTCTGCACTAGTGGGCTAAGCCTTTTGCTCAAATTTTGGGGTGTAAGATCAGCTCTTTCCCCATTAAGTATTTGGGGGCACTCCTGCATCACAGTAAACTTATTAGGAGGGAGGATCTCCAATCTACTGTGGACAAGATTATTAAGAGGGGTGCTTGTTGGAGAGGAAGACTCCTTTCTTTTGGCAAAAGACTCATTTTAGTTCAGGCTTGCCTAGCAAGCATTCCTACTTACCTAATGGGTTTTATCAAATTCCCTAAATGGGCTATTAAGATGATAAATACTCAGTTAGCTAACTGTTTCTGGGATGACTATGAGGGTCATCACAAATATCAATTAGCTGCCTGGGGTTCCCTTACTATCAAGAAGGAATTTGGGGGGTTTTGACATCACTGATGTAGGGGACATGAATCTGTGTCTATTAGCCTCCTGGGTGAATAGATACTACAAAGCTGAAGGTAAAATTTGGAAGAACATTGTGGAGTCCAAATACAGCCTTCAGAAAAATAATATATATTCTTGTTCTACTTCTGGGGCCTCTCCTTTCTGGAAAGGTGTTCTCTGGGCAGCCGAGGCTGCAAAAGTGGGCTTCTCCTGGAATATAGGCAATGATAGGAAAGTTAGATTCTGGGAGGACCATTGGTTTGGCACTGCCACGTTGGCTATCCAATATTGGGAGTTGTATATTTAGCCAATGAGCACAATGTCACTATTGACAAAATCTGGGTGGATAACACTGTTAAAATTTCTTTTAGGAGATGTTTCACCCAGGAGCTTTTGAGTATGTGGCATGAGCTGCTTGAGATAGCTAAGTCTATTGTGTATACTGATGTGGAGGATTCCCTAGTTTGTAATATGAACTCCAAGGGAGTTTACACGGTCGAATCCTTCTATAAATCTTTTAACTTCGGAGGAGTGCTGCCTAGTAACACTCTTGCTGTTTGGTCTATTAAGATTCCTCCTAGGATTCAGATTTTTTTCTGGCTCTTAACTAATAACAAACTGCTCACTAGAGACAATTTAGCTAAGAGGCAAAAACCGTGCCAAATTCAACTTGTGTGTTCTGCTCTGAACTGGAAGCTTGCTACCATCTATTTTTTGGCTATGTTGTTGCTGAGGAATTCTGGAAATCTATCACTAGACTAACTGGGTTTACAGGGGATATCAATATGATGTCCTTCTCATCGTGTTGGTCTAGAGGAGACAGATTTGCTGCCATTAATATTATACATGCAGCTGGCATGTGGGCTCTCTGGAAAACTCGCAATAACATGGTTTTCAACTCTGCTGTCTGGCCTGGAATGCAGGCTATATGGCGAAAAACTGCTTTGAACCTCTGTTCGTCGGATTGCCTAGCTTAGATCGTGCCAGAACTAAGCTGGAAGAATGGTCGAAGGAGTTGGATCAACTGGCAAGGAGTCCCCCTCTCTTGATGTGGCCAGACCCTGGCTGAAGCTGGGCAAGTTCACTGAAGATATCCTGGCAGATGGGGGAGTTGTTTTCCCCTATACCTAGAGCGAGGAGGGATGGGCTTGCTAAGAACTGATGAACTTGAGTTTTAAACAGTGTAATAGGCTAGAGCACTGGCTTTTACCTTTCTGTACTTTGTTTTTGCGCATTTGTCTGCACTGTGGCCGAGGCGGTTTGTCTGTCGTTTCTCCGCGGTCTTCTATGTAGCTCTCGGAAACTTTATGTTTCATTCCTGGAATGAAATGGAGCTGGGGCGTGGTGCCCTTTTCTTCTAAAAAAAAATTCAAATTTGGTCTGAATACGGTCCTGATGGCATGGCAGGGACACGAGTTTGCCTTAGCTTACTGTAGGTGTAGTCCTTTTGTTTCGGGCCCGAAGCAAAGGAAGATTGCCTCATCACCATATACGAAAAGGGCATCTTTGGCCCATAAGCAGATGAAGAGTCACTCTTCGTTCGACATGGGACCGACCAAGTGATACTTTTGATTTTTTTTAAATTAGGACCATAATTTTGATATTGCGTAAAAAAATTATAACAAAATTCCAATAACTGAATTGACCACTCAATGCAAACGACACTTCTGAAGCTACCAAGAGCATTACCTACCTCTTTTCTATAATTAACCCCACATATGCCATCGCAAAGCGGAGGATTTTGTAGCCACCCAGCAACCTTAGCACGAAATCGTCAAAACCTGCAAGCTGATTGAAGGGGAAAATCACCAAGCTGGACGCTCAGTCCAAAGTCCAAACCATTGCACATGCGTAGTCGCCGTTGGGTACTTTTTTTGTAGTACCGAGTACAAGTGGAGTACTCTCGTGGTTGATACTAGTTCCCCCGGCAAGCAACGGGACAAAACTGACAACGCGTCCGAGGCAACGAGACAAAGCGCAGTCAGTGTCAGTCTAAAAGCCCAAGTCCTATAAACAAAACAAGTCTTCTTGCTGCACCGCGTCTTCATTAGTGTCGAAACCTCCGACGAAGGATTTTTTATCCAAAAAGACCACCTGATGAATTGAATTGCTAGAAAAGACCCCATCTAAAACAAATTGACAAAAAAGACCAGCTGCACCGTGGCGGCAGGTGCGGCAGCCAACACGTGGCGCCTGCCGCCACAGGCGCCGGCGGCAGCCCCTGCCGCCACGGGCGCAGGCGGCAGCCCAAGCTTAACAGGTTTTTTCGTCGGCATGCAAGCTGCAACGGAACGTGTCAGGATGGTGCGCCCAGCTGCCATGCAGCGAGGCGGCAGCTACTGCTGCTGCGCGTGTAGCGACAGGCCAGGTGGACCCTGCCGCCACGGCGGGAGGCGGCAGCCGCTGCGTACGGCCACACGGCAGCTCGAACCCTTTCAGATGCATATCAATTTGGATGAAACTTGCTAGTACTGGTACTTGGGTTAATGGATCAACTGATTTCAGTGCTAATCACGAGCTTGTTTCTCCGAAACGGCCAAAAAATCGGTCAGTACACGTACGCTGCCACAGTAAACAATACCCCGGCCCAATGCTGATGGTATCTCTGCCCTGCGCTAGCGGCCTGGATTAAACAAAGCAGTATGGCCTCCGCGAACAGGGCACCGCTGCCACGCAGCGGATGCCGCCTCGGACCGTGGCGGCCGGGCCCACCTGGCCTGCGCGCGCGAGTTGGTGCCATCTGACTGCGTGACGGCAGGGCCCACCCCTCCAGTCCGTGCCGTTGCAGCTGTTTCCCGGGCGAATAAACCTGTTAAGCTCAAGCTGCCGCCTGCTACCGTGGCGGCAGGGGCTGCCGCCGGCGCCTGTGGCGGCAGGTGCCACGTGTCGGCTGCCGCACCTGCCGCTACGGTGGAGTTGGTCTTTTTTGTCAATTTGTTCTGGACGGGGTCTTTTCTAGCAATTCGATTCGTGAGGTGGTTTTTTTTGACAAAAAATCCCGACGAAGCTGCTACTCTGCATATATACGGATTGCAGCCTTGCATCCAAGGGTACTCTGCTTCTCATCCACTGCAACTGCAAGCTCCACCTCCACACACAACCAAACGCAGCAGCCAGCTTAATATGACGCAGAAGATCGTGATCGCGGTGCAGATGGCGAAGCAAAGAAAAGCCGGTCCAAGGCATCAAGGCGCCGTGGCCGCCACGCCGGGGGTGGACTCGGTGGCGCTGATAGGGTAGCACGTTGATTTTTGCCAGTCGTACTGGACGATCACGCTCGCAAACGGCGTGGGTGCATGTGTACACTCACCTCACGAAAGATTCCATGATTTCTTTTAACACGTCACCAGCGGAAAAATCCACGCCTAAATACTATCCCTATTTATTACGAGGGAAACCAAGTAAAAAACCGTTAGGGGTACATAGAACTCATCTAGATGAGACATAATTTGGTCTCATTCACTGTGAAAATAAGAACAGATACAACCCACGTTAACACACACGAATCTTATAGCATCACATCCAATGGCTATAAAAGGTGAGTGAGACCGAATTATATCTCATCTAGATGAGTTCTAGCAAAAATGAAACCGTTATCCAGTTTCTGAAGTAGACGAGATCGAAAACCTTGATCTAATTTATTTATCAGGAAAATCCGGCCAAAAACCATATTGCCCCGGGGGGCAGAGAACATGAAAACACAAAACACTTTACAATACAACCGCAAAATTCAACAATCTAAAACTGGGTGGCAAGTACTCCTCCTCTTCCCTCCTCCGCAAAAAAAGATCCCAGTCTTTCCTCCTCCAGTCGGCGCCACCGTCGGTCCACCCCATCTCTGATGGCCTTTGGACCATGGAGGTGTGCAGGACCTCGGCACCCCGCCGGTCGGAGGGACCCGTTCTCGTTCTTGTTAGATTCAACGTTTTGGTTGGGGCTTTGTGGCGCCGGCGATGCCCCTCGGTAGAAATAATGTCTCCCACGTTCTATCCCCCCGATGGTGCGCTAACATCATCGAAGGGCGTGTGGGGGTGCGTTTCGGTCGGATCTCGCAGGATTCAGCTGGTGCTGGTCTTGAGTGGATCTGTTTGGATTCTATCTTTGCTCATCTTTGTTTGGGTTTTTACTGGTTTGATTCTTCTAATCTACGACTTTCTTCACCGACGATGGTTGCTTCTTTGGTGCGCTGATCCTATGGGGCCTTAGCACGATGACTTCTCTATTGTCTACTACAATAAGGTTTGGTCGGCTCCGGCGAGGGAGGGGCGATGACAGTGGCACGCCTTCGGTTCGCTCCAGTACTTGTAGTCGTCACTAGGTGTTCCACGAACCTGGTTGTAATTTTTAGAAAAAAATATCATTTTATTACCCTGAAGAAAATGGCTGGTTCACATAACCCCTGATCCATTTTTTTGCTCCCTTAACCCCTTGATGGCTTGATCTATCCAACACCGTTCAGAAATCATTCTGGGTGGGTTTGCTCAGGTTGTTTTTTGACATGGACATGGTCAAAGCGGTATTTGACTTTTGGGAGCTATGCCAGAGAGAGCTCGCGGCAGAGGAGAGCGGCGACGTTGGCTTTGGGAAGGCTGGAGAGCACGAGGGAGTGGGAAAAGAGGTGCTACAATACCAGGGGCTCATCAGAAGCTCGATGGAGGGGTCAGTGAGGTCGGAAAGGCTCGGCTACGAGACCATGGACGAGGGTAGCGGCGACGGAGTTCGGAGCTCGCAGGGCATGATGAGGAGGGCGCGCCGTCTTTAGTAGCACTACAGGGATGCTAGGAGGCCCAACAAGAGGCCGGGGGATCGCCAAACGAGGAGATCACAGCGCATCGGCCGGGCATTGACGGTGGGGAAGAAGACTCGGGCGCAAGGTTGTCAGAATCACGATTCTGTTGTAGGATTCTACGAATTCATGATCCAAACTAACCCCTCTGATTCTACGATTTTTAGTTCATAGAATCCATGTTTCTACGACCTGATAGTTAAGATTCAATGGTTTTGCGGTCCTGCAATCAGAGCTCCGATCCGATACAAGATTATGATTCTGACAACCTTGGGCATGGTCAATTCAAACCATACCAGTCCAATTATTTTGCTCGGAAGATGTAGTCGACCGCGTGGAAGCTCGGGATGGCCCCTGGCCACGTAGAAGACACTGTTGCCGACGGTGGAGCGGCTCTGGGCGTCGATCTTGCCCTCGGAGAATAGAGCGTGTGTGTGTGTGTGTGTGTGTGTGTGTGTGTGTGTGTGTGTGTGTGTGTGTGTGTGTGTGTGTGTGTGTGTGTGTGTGTGTGAGAGAGAGAGAGAGAGGCTAAGATTTGGTTGATGCCTTCGTGCTGATGCGCGGTCGTTTATGCAAGTCGTAGGCGCACGCCGAGAAGAACGAGCTCATCCCGCAGCCGCCCTTGCCGGAGAAGACATTGTCCTCGCCACCGACCTTTCCGTGTACAACATTCCCCTCGTGAGCCCTCCCTAGCACAACAACATCCCGGCCTAGCTTCGTTGGGCCCCTGTAGCACTGCCAAGCTCGTCGGTGAGTGCCGCCACAGCCCTCTCTCTCCTATTGTCATGAAAACTTTTAAAATGACCCCCTGTGGGTCCCACCTATTAATGACACATCTCACCTGACGAGAGGGACCCACCCATAGGTCAAATACTGCTTTGACCATGTCCACATCAGCAAACCAGCTAAGCAAACCCACCCAGGACATTTTCTGAATTGTAGTGGATCGGTCGGGGGTTAAGGGAACAAGAAAATGAGTTCTTCGGGGTAGCAAAATGGGCTTTCTGTCTAATTTTATTACCTTTGATGTTTTTTTTGCGAGTTATTACCTTTGATGTTCCTTGTACTGTCATGGTTGAAGATGAATAGATTAGAAATCTCTCATGCAAAGAAAACAACAACTAAAAGTAGGTGATTGACTGGAGCGACACTAGCAAGACAACAAGGTAACAAACTCATATGTCGCCGCAAGAGCACACACGCAACAACAACATCAAAACCACTCGCAGGATGATAGGAGGTCTCCACCATGAGTCTCTTCGCTTGGTCGTCCCTTTGACCTTCACCATTCACCCTTATACCCATTGACCATTGACTTTTCAAAATAAAGTTATGAATTTGAAAAAGTGCACGAATATAAAATAAGTTCATGAATTTCAAAAAACTTGACGTATTAAAAAAATATCATGAGTTTGAAAAAACTACTCATGAACTAATTTTTTTTTCAGGAATTTCAAAATAGTTCATCGGTTTGAAAAATAATACGAATTTGAAAAAAATTTCAAGCTTCATAAAAAGTCCTAGAATTTTTAAAACTATTCATGAATTTAAAAAAATTACGAATTTCAAAAATTTTCATTTATATAAAAAATTCATGAATTTTAAAATACTCTACACATTTGAAAACGTTCACGAATTAAAAAAAATCATTAATCAAATAAATTCGTGGATTTGAAAAAATGACAATAATGAAAAAATAGAAGAAGAAGAGAAAAAAAAGGAACAAGAAAAAACTGAAAAATAAAAAAGAAAAAATGGAGTTGAAAGCATCTATAAGCTTTCAAACTCGTAATACGCGTGTGGTACGCGAAAACTGCACATGCATATTGCAGTGCAAATGGGAAGCTATCCGCCATCTACAAAAATGCCTATAAGTGGCGCCTAAAGCGCCAAATAAATTTTGCACGTTAAAGAGCTATTTCTCGTCTGTACTGAGGATCGCCTATGGTCGGGCTACTATCGGGTTGGCCCATTAGTGCAGGTCGCTCACTGTCGCTCGTGTCGTAAGGTTCGCTTTCCTCCGGTTCTTTGGTTTTTTCTTACTTGTTTTTGTTTTTCCATAGGATTTTGTTTTTTATTTGTTATACTTTGGTTTTATTCGTTTTTACTGGCTTTCTTTGTGTTGTCTTTCTTTCTTCCTTATACTTTGGTTTTCTTGTTTTCTTCTATTTTTTGTATTCTATTTGTTTTTTTAACACATGTCTATTCTTATTCAGTACACAATGTACCACCTTTTTTTTGAACTGCACAATGTACAACTTTAGTGCACACATGAAACATTTTATTTATACACTTTGGGCATTTTAAAAAATACGTGATGTACTTGTAGTACACGGCAATAATTTTCAAACATATGTTGCACATTTTCTGAATGGCATTAAACATTTTTTAACCACCCAACTCTTTTACATTATAAAACATTTTAAAAAGTTCACTGATATTTTTGGGAACACCTGAATATTTATTTAATATATCACATACAATTCTTTTAAGGGAAAAAATTCACCAAAGTGACTTTTTTTTTTACATTTTGTAAAATTATATAAAATATCATGAACATTTTTTTGAAAGTTGAAAATTTTTATATAAAATTTCATGTACATTATTTTAGTGGTATGAAACATTTTGTACCCTAAGTCATTTTTTACCGTGTATACACATTTTGAAAAATTCACATACTTTTTAAATGAGGAAACATTTATTTAAAATGACACGTAGATTTTTAATGCTAGAAAACATTTTTATGTTAGAAAAACATTCTTTTTCCATTCCATACACATTTTTACAAAATCTCGAGTATATATTTTTTGAAATGCCAGAAGATTTTCTTATTGTTACAAAAGTTTCGTTGGAAACTTATCGGCATTTTTTATAACTGCACTAACAAATTATTTTTTACTATGTTAATATTTCTTGAAAGTAATAGTTTTAGTTTTGAAAGTAAATTTAAGTTTTCGAAATACATGCATTTAAATTATAAATACAAGTGAAAGCAAGAAATAAGAAAAAAATCAAGTGACATTAGCATGATCACCCATATCCCCACTAGCCTGGCCAACGACCGGCTCGCTGTAGTATGCTCGCAGTTGAGCGAGAAATAGACGCTCCCCTCCTCCACCCGTGCTATTAGCAGGATCTGTTTTTTCTGCTTGCTACTTGATGATCTTTCTTATCATTACAACTTTATTCATCAAATAATAGCAAGGTCGTCTACATAATGATGAAGAATAAAGTTATGGACATTAATTTGACGTTAATTCCATCCCGTCCCGTGTTGGGCACAAATAGGTTACTTACTCTGACGCACAAATCCTATATACCTAAGAGAAGGTGACCCAAGGTTCAGAAAAAAGAGAAGAGAAGGTGACCCCCACTACATTTAATATCTCGACCATGCTTCCATGTCGTCAAAATTGTTATTGTCGTTAGATCCACTAGCATCCGTCTGATCTACGCATGAGAATTCTCTACAATGCAACATGCATTGGTGGACTCTAAGTAGGTTTAAATCACACTGAATTTAATTGTAATACAACCCACTATCTATATGTTTTAGATATGCAAGCGTGCCACATCAACATATCTGAGATGACTTTAAGGAGAGAAATGAACATAGTTAGACAACAAAAAGAACGCCTACATCTTTACCACCTGCTTGCACCGCTTGGCTTCCTGGACTTGACAATGAATAATATTCTTTAGTGTATCAGATAGCATGCCAATGAATAGGACATATTTTTTTGAGAAAACTTCCAATCTATTCATCATCAACCATGATAGTACAACGAGAAATAATAAAAATTACATCAAGATCCATAGACCTAGCGACGACTATAAACACTGAAGGGAGCTAAGGCGCGCCACCGTCATCGCCCCTCCCCCCTGGAGCCGGGCAAAACTTATATACACACGAACACACACCAGTGCATCAAAACAACAACCGCCGCCATTGAAGAGAAGTTTAGTTAGAATAATCCAACCTGTATACACACGAACATACACAAACAAAGACCGGATCCACGTGGATCTACTGAAGACAAATGCCGATTGAATCCCGCGAGATCTGCCGGCGACAAACCTTCATATGACATCTGATGATGCTAGAAGCACCATTGGACGGGGGTTAGGCGGGAGTAATCTTATTCCATCTTCAAAAAACCGTCGCCGCCTTATCATTCTAAGCAGGACACAAACCCTAAAAAAGCTCAAAAAAACATAAAAAATGAAGCCCTCCCACCGACAAGGGTCGAGATCCACCACGCCTCCATGGCACTAAGGCCACAGAAGACGAGGTAGACCGGCACCTGCGCCGACGGGAGGTAGGAGGAACGCTAGCCGCAGCTGGGTACGAGGGTTCTTTCCCTGGCGGCTGAGAACCCTCACACGGCCAGGTAATTAATCGAGTGCACTCCTTGAACTTCGCAGCAATGTACGAGGACACGTTAGAAGCAATCCTCCGGAAGTGTGCCTCAGAGTACCGGTCAAGAGAAGGAGTAGAAGGTTTCCAGTTCCAGCCTATATATGCATATAAGTTAAGTTACATTTCTCGCATTGGCATATCGGCGCAGCACTGCCACATTATCAGTTCAAACATGTAAGTTATTGTTAACTTTTTGGATTACGTTGTGCTCTCATAGACATGTTATATGTGTTGGACGCCTGGAGCATACCTGTATAGTTGATCCTTTAATCTTTTTAAAAATGACACTCTTATCCTCTATTGCTAAATAGCTACAACTAAGGATCACTTGGCAAAGTGTAATTGGAAGGGAAGTCAAAGATGTTGCTGTTGTGGTCAAGATGAAACTATTAAACACCTCTTTCTTAACTGTCCGATGGCCAAAATTCTATGATGTTCAATTCATATAGCCTTTAACATTACCCCTCCAAATAGTATTCACACGTTATTTGGGACGTGGCTAAATGGAGTAGAGTCAAATACAAAGAGTCATATTCGTATAGGAGTATGCCCACTACTATGGGCTATATGGAACTGTAGAAATGATATGATTTTTAATAGACAAACTCGTATAATTTTTTGCAGGTTATCAACAAGGCCGCTGCTTGATCCGTACATGGTAGTTACTCACTCCTGAGGAATCCAGGGTGCCTTTGGTTACTGGGTCTACTCGATGGAAGATGATAACTCGGGATATCTACTACCGGTTTGGATGGCAGTCCGGTAATAGGCTAAGTGTTTAGTCATCTCGTTCTATTTTTGCCGGTTGTGGCAACTTTCAGTTTTTTTTTAACTTTTCGGATCCTTCGCTTAATAAAGGGGCTGCATACATCATTCTGATGCAGAGGCCTGGGTGATCTTCCTTTTTCTAAAAAAAAGGCGACAACACACTACCTATTTTCCATACATACAATAATGGCACATCATGTAAGTTATACGTTATTTTTTTATCAGTATGCCCATGTAGCGTTGCCATGTCATATCACCTGTTCATGCATGTATGTTATGAGTTAAGAAAAATTGCACTAAGCTTTGTGTTCTCATGGACACGATATATCTGTTGGGCGTTTGGAGCATAAGTATATAGTTGATCTTTCACTTTTTTTAGAATGGCACTCTTTTAACAGTAATATATATTTTTCTCTTTTGTACATGTTTTTGTTATGTGCTTCATTTTTTTATGTTTTCAAAGTGTATATCAAAGAAATACTCTTATATTTTATTTTTATTAGTTTTAATTGTTTATGTAGCATCTAATTATGCATTTCTTTTAACAAAATCACAACAGCGGTCTTCCTCGTTCGTTCCCGTCACACCTCGTCGACCTTGTTATTATTAGATTTTTGCTTTTATCCGGGCTCGCCCTAGGGGTCCGGGGCGAGAAATCCTTGATTTATGATTCGACATAGAACCTGGATCCATCGTAGAGACGTTTAGTTCAAAAGAAAGGATCAACACGGGAAGTGTCATCTAGTTAACACAGTGCGGTCGACATATGTCGCTACTAGTTCTGCACACTGACTCGGAAGCCACAGTGCAGTTTGTTTATGCAGCCCCGGCCTCTACTTTCCATGGTGCTCCCAACCAAGTCCCAAGTGGTTCTCCTTGTCATCCGCTCTAGCGCGGTAGACAACCAATATATGGTTCCACTAACGCCTAATCTGTTGCTTCCTTTTGATTGCCTTGGGACATTACCAGCGCACTAGCACGCACTTGTGCATATGCACGCTCAAAAGACATGGAGACAAAATGAAGCGCCGGGCCATTATCCACCTCTCGGTCGCTTTCCGTTATTCTAAGGAGAATTTCGTCCGCGCCGATCAGGCCAACATCCAGGCCAACTATATCTATATAAACCAAGTTGTGTACTGCTCGGATGCTTCAGTCAGCGCTCGAGGCAATTCCACTGGGGTTTAGAGCTAGAGGGAGGGAGCTGAGAGAAAGAAGAGCAAAATGGGCTCCAGTAGAGTAGGCACAGTTTCCCTTGTTCTTCTACTGCTCATCATCGTTTCGGTTTGCGCCGCAGGTCGGTTGTTTCCCCGGTTCCCAGCCACCCGTTTGATTTTGTTGTGCTAGAAAAGAAAACGTATTTTGTCTTCTGCTTGGAGCTAAACTTTTAACTTGGATCTCTGCTGTGATCTTTGTAGGAGGCAGGGGTCTGGCCGAAGAAAAGATTCAGAAGGTATATACTATACTATATATGCCCATCTACTTGATTATCCATCCATTCAGGCCCTGCACAAGTGTAAACTTCTTTGAGAACTAAATGGTCTGTTTGAATTACAAAGTTGATAATACAAACTGAGTATGTTTCCAAGTTCCATGTGGACAAGTTTAAATTTCTATCTATTTGGAGCTATCTTTATCACGAAATAAAGTCTTATATTGTTCTCATCTCGCAAATTCAGGACCATCGCAACGCTGCACACAAGGAGGGCACGACAGCTCCAGGTAGCCATCCAAGGAACCTCATGGTGAAGACGAATGACTACGGCCGCTACGACCCGACTCCGGCGTTCTCCAGGCCTCGCTTCAAGCCTATACCTCACTGATGGACATGACTGCTGCTCCGCTCCTGCACGCAGTCATATATATGGTTAAACTAATTAACAACATATATACGTATATAACTAGATCATAATTGATGAGTATAGTACTATGGTTGTTGTTTCTGCAAGGTATGCGAACCACTGGTTCGGGCACTGGTTTCCTAAGTTTGTAATAACTGATATAAGAGTATAAGGGTTGTATTGTATGTCGAATGTTATATTTATAGTTATGCAATATGCCACAAAAACAATATGTTTAGATACTCCATTCAGCAATGAATTACAATTGTATACTTTTAGTCGCATATAACCAGGCCCGAGCCCGGGGGGTGCGACCTGTTAGAAGGAAGAGAGGGAGATTGGTGGAATAGTCTTTTGTATTGCTTGAGCCTAGTGGGCATATATATAGAAGTACATAGTCATCTTGGAGTACAAGACAAGGTAGAATAATATCCTACGCTATCCTAGCTTTCCTATACAATCACGTTACTCAACATCCCCCCGCAGTCACAACGGTAGCAACGCAGACGGTGAGACTGGAGGAGAATCCGAAGGCAAGCTAACGGACACCCCCCACAGTCATAACAGTCGATGCATCACGGAGTCATGGCTGGAGTGAAAACCGACGAGGTTGCTCAAACAGGCGGTAGCCCTTTGTGCCGTTTGTCGATGTAGCCGAGAGCGTGGGTGGTGGAGCCGTGGTCGAGGTAGCCGTGCGAAGAATATCGTCATCGATGTCGAGTCGGGGTAGCCGGTGTCGAGGAAGTCGCCGTGGAGCCGCGGGCGCAATAAGGCGTCGAGTTAGTTGTGGGCGCAGTGGTGTCGCAGTAGTAGTGCGCCAGGAAGGAGATGATGTTGACGACGCATTGCGCCGGGGTTGCCAACCCCGGGGACACATCGTAGACGAAGGCACGCGCGGTGTTGCCAGCACCGGGCATGCGTAGACGGACGAAGGCGAAGTTGACGAAGCACCGCACCAGGCTTGCCAGGCCCGGGGACACGTCGTCGACGAAGGCACGCATCGGTGTTGCCAGCACCGGGCATGCGTAGACAAGGGACCAGCACGAGCTGTACGCCATGTCGGAGAAGTTGGAGGGCGAGCAGAAAATAACTCGACGACGATTGCGGCATCCATCGGCGCAGGGCCGATGTCACCAACGGTGGTCGGAGTAGACGAAGTGGTCGGGGTAGATGTCGGCGACGCTGGCGACGGGCTGGTGCTTGGACGAAGACGAAGGGGGTGGACGGCGGCGGCGGCGGCTACGAAGGTAGCGGCGGTGGTGGCCAAAGAAGAGCGGCGGCGGCGGCCTGACGGCGGCGGCGGCGGCTAAGTTAGGAGTGCGGCGGCGGTGCTCGAAGTAGGCGAAGAACTTTGACAGCGTGACGAAGACCGGCGCGGACGGTGGTGTTCCCGCACCAAGGGAGACGGCGCGGCGCATACCACGGAGATCGACGCGCGATGACGGCGGAGTGGACCACGGTCAGCGCGCTTCGGCCCAAAGGGCGACGCAGCGGCGGCAAAGCGGATCGGGCGACGGGGAAGACCTCGGGCGGCGGCAGAGCGCGAGCGCGATCTGCGCCCGAAGGGCGATGAACGGCGGTTCGCGAAGTCGGCGCAACCGCAGGGACGGCCTCGGGGACGGCATGGATCGCGTGCCGCCGCTACGCTTCTGACCCGGCGACGGCAGCGGCGGCGCGAGGGTCGATGCAGCCACGGGACGGCCTAGAGCGGACGCCCTCGGGGCGGCGGGGGTCCGCGGGCCACGGCACTACGGCCCGAAGGAGCGACGCAACGGTGACGTAGGTCGGTGCAGCCGGGAGAAGAACCACGGGGCGGCGGCGCTGTGGCCCGACGGGGCGACGTAGCGGCAGACCGATGCTCGATCGGTGGAGAGGCGCGCTGAACTCGGGGACGATCTTCACGGGACCTGCGGAGGCGCGCGTAACCGACGGGCCAGGTCGGCCGCGCGGCGTAGATGAGGCGGATCGCGGCGGCGAGCGGGTGATCAAGCCGATCGCGCGCGAGGTCGGGGACGCCGCTCGGTGGAGGCGTGGTGGCAGCGGAGTCCGAGATGAAGCCGGCGGCGACGGGCGGCAGGGCGGCTATGATTGGCCGCTGCATGGCGCGAGGCCGCCGGGTCGGGGTGATGCAGGAGTCCCGGTCGGAGCAGGGCGATCACGGACGGCGTAGATCGACGGGCAGGCCGTCAGGCGAACGGCGGCGGTGAAGGGCCGCCGCATGACGCGAGGCCACCGGATCGGGCGACCGGCGGGCCGACACGGGACGACGCGCGAGGCCGCCAAGTCGGGCGACGACGAGCAGACGCGCGACGACGCGCGCGAGGCCGCTGGTCGGTGAAGAAGCCGCCAATCGCGCGGTGTTGGAGTGGAGGCGCACGGGGGCGACGGCGGCGGTGGGCGACGCAAACCGGATCACATAGACCGGAAAACCAAAAAGTAGACGCCGATCAAGGCGACCGGCGAGAGAGAGAAAACCCGGATCAAAGGATCGGGAAAAAAGATACTCTATGGCAGCCGGCCAACACGGCCGGCGGACGAACCCTAGGTACGGGCGGCACGGCCCCCGGCGGCGGTCATGGAGGCCGACCGCCCCGGGGGCGGCGCGCGGGTGCGGAAGCGGCGGCGGCTAGGGTTTAAGATCGACTTGCGATAGATACCATGTTAGAAGGAAGAGAGGGAGATTGGTGGAATAGTCTTTTGTATTGCTTGAGCCTAGTGGGCATATATATAGAAGTACATAGTCATCTTGGAGTACAAGACAAGGTAGAATAATATCCTACGCTATCCTAGCTTTCCTATACAATCACGTTACTCAACACGACCTGTGCACCCGCACAGGGCCCCCCGTTTTCTGGGGCCTCCAAATCTATACGTAGCAGCACTACTACTCATCTAATCTTTTGGGCCTCTGAAAAAAAATCTAACCTATTGAGCTTGTGAGACGCTCGGCCTGGCAGCTGGCAACCTGGAGCAGCCCCACGATCTCGACCTGCAATTGTGGCAATCGTTCCCTCAAAATCAAAAAGAAAAAAATAGCGATCGATCTATTCGAGTCATCGAAAGGAGCGAAGCGAGGAGGCGTCTCTTCGTCTGTTCGTGTGGCACTGGCGGCCCTCGCCTCGGCAGGTTAGGGTTCCTCCAATCCTCCTTCCTTTCCTTGCTCAAGAATCTCCTATCCAGCAACTCCGTTCCAACTTCCTACATTGTATATCCTTTTCAGGATTCATGAGGGTAGGAGCAGGCGAGCAGCTGAGCACGAAGGCACAAGGCAGGAACGACCAGACAGCAGCCGGCAGGGAGGGAAGTCCAGGCCAATCTCCCGATCTCTGAGTTTTTAAGTGTAGTTGCGTCAATAACCAGTGATCCTGTGAGCCCTTTACTTTGAATTTTGATTTCCGCCAGCTATTTCGTTCTTCTAAAATCGTATAGCTAATTTTATTGTTCTTTTCATCTATTAGGTGTCTAGTATTGAAGATTTTATTACAAAGAACACTAAATAGGTACAATTCTTATATTTCCAATTCGTATCTATGATATTATGAACTTTACATTATTATTGTTATGTTTATGTAGTGTTCTTTCAGTGAGATAAGGCCCATTGTAGAGATTCGTACAGGGCCTCTGACTTTGCCGGCTCGGCCCTGCATATAACACATGTTTCATTGGTAAAATTGACGACCTAAATACATGTGCCACTACTGGAATCGCCGCCTTTGCCGAGTTCCAGAGGCTTTTGTACTCGGCAAATACATGGTGTAGACGGAACGGAGCAAACATCAAATGCTTTCAAAGGCTTTTCTATCCAGCAAATAAATGGTGTAGACGGAACAGAGCAAACATCAAGTTCTTTCCAGGGGCTTTTGTACTCGGCAAATAAGGGCTCTTTTTATTCAAAAGATTTGCATAGGAATTTTGGAGGATTGGAATCCTTAGAATTTTTCCTATGTTGATTGTTTGATTCATACGAATTTGATGGTATGAATTTGACGGTATGCTTTGAGCAACTTGCATGTCCTATACTGCTCCTGTTTGGATACTCTAACTTAGCTAGAGGTTAGACTAACTCATGACTAACCCTGAACTAACTGTAGCCAAAGAGGTGTTTGGATGACATGGTTAGATTGACAATAAATGCACTTGATAGAGAGAGAAAAGTGATTTTAACTAGCTCCAATTAGCACCACTTGGCTGGCGGGATAGAGAGAGAAAAGTGATTTTTCAGTGGGCCCAATGAGAACTACCTTGAATTAGCACCTCTTGGGTGGGATATTGTTTTGGTGGGTTTGGTGTAACTTGCTCCAATTTAATCCTCATGTTTGGATATTTTAGGGCTATTTGAGCCCCAACTAGCTCAAACTAACTCGAACCCATGGATCCAAACAGGGCCAAAGTTAGTCTCGGAAAACATATTAAGCCCTATATGCGTGGACAAATGGAGTACATGATACTAGCAAATGCTCATCATCTGCTGCTACCGTCCAATATTCGCGTGTGGTTGTCTCTAGAATAAAAAAGGAGGTAGTACTTACTGTGGGAAAGGTGAAGTGATGGTTGCTTCGCCCGAGCAACTTATTACTATGGGAATATTGGAGTACCAACGGATTCAACGAACAGAGAAATGATGATTGCTTCATCCGAACAACTTACTGTGGTGAAGGTGGGGCTCTATGATTTGACTGCTCACTAGTCATTATTACTGTGGCGCAACGACCGGGGTGAATCTTTCCCTACAGTTGTGCATCCAATATTGCTGCATGGCAGGGGGAGCCGGATGAAGGATGTCCCACATGCCGGCGAAATGAAGTTGAATTGTTTCCGGCATTGCAATCAATCTTCCAGGATTTGTTTATATGTACGCATAATTTTAATGAAATTGTACTTTGATGCTATGAAGGTTTCAACTTTGATTCCCGCAGGAAAAAAAGTTTCAACTTAGGATTCATGTGTCCTCTTTCCCCAAGATTGTCTCGTTACAACATTCCATCAAATACAAAAGAAACTACCATGGCTGCTAATGCATCTCAATGGTTCGCAGATCAGTGCCAATATTCACATTACAACTGAAGACAAAGTTGTGAGTGAAGGAAATATGCCCTAGAGGCAATAATAAAGTTGTTATTTTATATTTCCTTATATCATGATAAATGTTTATTATTCATGCTAGAATTGTATTAATCGTAAACTTGATACATGTGTGGATGCATAGACAATACAATGTCCCTAGTAAAGCCTCTACTAGACTAGCTCGTTAATCAAAGATGGTTAAGTTTCCTAACCATAGACATGAATTGTCATTTGATGAACGGGATCACATCATTAGGAGAATGATGTGAAGGACAAGACATGATAACCCACAAGTATAGGGGATCGCAACAGTTTTCGAGGGTAGAGTATTCAACCCAAATTTATTGATTCGACACAAGGGGAGCCAAAGAATATTCTCAAGTATTAGCAGTTGAGTTGTCAATTCAACCACACCTGGATAACTTAATATCTGCAACAAAGTATTTAGTAGCAAATTAGTATGGAAGTAGCGGTAACAGTAGCAAAAGTAACAGTAGCAGTTTTGTAGTAATTGTAACAGCAACAACGGTAAAGTAAATAATCAAAGAGCAATATGTGAAAAGCTCGCAGGCATTGGATAAATGATGCATAATTATGTCGGATGCGGTTCATCATGTAACAATTATAACATAGGGTGACACAGAACTAGCTCCAGTTCATCAATGTAATGTAGGCATGCATTCCGAATATAGTCATACGTGCTTATGGAAAAGAACTTGTAGGACATCTTTTGTCCTACCCTCCCGTGGCAGCGGGATCCTATTGCAAACTAAGGGATATTAAGGCCTCCTTTTAATAGAGTACTGGACCAAAGCATTATCACTTAGTGAATACAGGAACTCCTCAAACGACGGTCATCACCGGTAAGTATCCCGATTATTGTCACTTCGGGGTTAACGGATCATAACACATAATAGGTGACTATAGACTTGCAAGATAGGATCAAGAACTCACATATATTCATGAAAACATAATGGGTTCAGATCTGAAATCATGGCACTCGGGCCCTAGTGACAAGCATTAAGCATAGCAAAGTCATAGCAACATCAATCTCAGAACATAGTGGATGCTAGGGATCAAACCCTAACAAAACTAACTTGATTACATGGTAAATCTCATCCAACCCATCACCGTCCAGCAAGCCTACAATGGAATTACTCACGCACGGTGGTGAGCATCATGAAATTGGTGATGGAGGATGGTTGATGATGCCGACGACGACGAATCCCCCTCTCCAGAGCCCCGAACGGACTCCAGATCAGCCCTCCCGAGAGAGATTAGGGCTTGGCGGTGGCTCTGTATCGTAAAACGTGATGAATCTTTCTCTCTGATTTTTTTCTCCGTGAACGTGAATATATGGAGTTGGAGTTGAGGTCGGTGGAGGTCCAGAAGGCCCACAAGGCAGGGGGCGCCCCCCACCCTCGTGGACAGGGTGTGGGCCCCCTGGTGCTGATTCTTTCACCAATATTTTTCATTCATTCTAAAAAGTTGCTCCGTGAATTTTCAGGTCATTCCGAGAACTTTTATTTCTGCACAAAAACAACACCATGACAGTTCTGTTGAAAACTGCGTCAGTCCGGGTTAGTTCCACTCAAATCATGCAAGTTAGAGTCCAAAACAAGGCAAAAGTGTTTGGAAAAGTAGATACGACGGAGACGTATCAACTCCCCCAAGCTTAAACCTTTGCTTGTCCTCAAGCAATTCAGTTGACAAACTGAAAGTGATAAAGAAAAACTTATACAAACTCTGTTTGCTCTTGTTGTTGCAAATATGTAAAGCCGGCATTCAAGTTTTCAGCAAAGATTATGAACTAACCATATTCACAATAACACTTAGGTCTCATGTTTACTCATATCAATGGCATAATCAACTAGCGATCAATAATAATAAATCTCGGATGACAACACTTTCTCAAAACAATCATAATATGATATAACAAGATGGTATCTCGCTAGCCCTTTATGAGACCGCAAAACATAAATGCAGAGCACCTTTAAAGATCAAGGACTGACTAAACATTGTAATTCATGGTAAAAGAGATCCAGTCATAGTCATACCCAATATACATTAATAATAATGCATGCAAATGACAGCGGTGCTCTCCCGCGGGTGCTTTTTAATAAGAGGGTGCTGACTCAACATAAAAGTTAATAGGTAGGCCCTTCGTAGAGGAAAGCAGGGATTTGTAGAGGTGCCAGAGCTCGATTTTGAAATAGAGATAAATAACATTTTGAGCTGTATACTTTCATTGTCAACATAACAACTGAGAGATCTCAATATCTTCCATGCTACACACATTATAGGCGGTTCCCAAACAGAATGGTAAAGTTTATACTCCCCCTCCACCAACAAACAACAATCCATGGCTTGCCGAAACAACGGGTGCCTCCAACTAACAACAATCCTGGGGGAGGTTTGTTTGTAATTATTTTGATTTGATTTGAGCATGGGACTGGGCATCCCGGTGACCAGCCATTTTCTCGTGAATGAGGAGCGGAGTCCACTCCTCTTGAAAATAACCCGCCTAACATGGAAGATACAGACAGCCTAGTTGATACATGAGCTGTTCGAGTATACAAAACAGAATTTCATTTGAAGGTTTGAAGTTTGGCACATAGAAATTTACTTGGAACGGCCGGTAGATACCGCATATAGGAAGGTATGGTGGACTCATATGGAATAACTTTGGGGTTTATGGAGTTTGGATGCACAAGCAGTATTCCCGCTTAGTACAGGTGAAGGCTAGAAAGAGACTGGGAAGCGACCAACTAGAGAGCGACAACAGTCGTGAACATGCATTAAAATTAATCAACACTGAGTGTAAGCATGAGTAGGATATAATCCACCATGAACATAAATATCATGAAGGCTATGTTGATTTTATTTCAACTACATGCGTGAACATGTGCCAAGTCAAGTCACTCTAATCATTCAAAGAAGGATACCACCCTATCATACCACATCACAAACATTTTAATAGCATGTTGGCATGCAAGGTAAATCATTATAAGCTCCTAGCTAATTAAGCATGGCATAAGAAACTATAATCTCTAATTGTCATTGCAAACATGTTTATTTATAATAGGCTGAATCGGGAACGATGAACTAATCATATTTACAAAAACAAGAGAGGTCGAGTTCATACCAGCTTCTCTCATCTCAATCATTTCATCATATATCGTCATTATTGCCTTTCACTTGCATGACCGAATAGTGTGGATAATAATAATAGTGCATGTGCATTGGACTAAGATGGAAGCTGCAAGCATTCAACTCAAGGGAGAAGACAAGGTAATTTGGGCTCTTGGTTAAATCAACAATAATGCATAAAAGAGCCACTCAACATTTTCATTATGGTCTTCTCCTCTCGACCCCCAAAGGAAAGAAAAGGAAAAAAAAACTATTTACACGGGAAAGCTCCCAACAAGCAAAAGAAGAATGAGAAATATTTTTGGGTTTTCTTTTAATTACTACTACTACAAGCAGCATGGAAATTAAACTAACTAATTTTTGTTTGTTTTTCTTAAGGTTATTCAAGAACACAAGAAGAAAACTAGAAGAAGAAATTAAACTAGCATGGATAGTACAATGAAAAAGTATGAGCACCGACAACTAGAATGAGTGTGTGAACATGAATGTAATGTCGGTGAGAAATACATACTCCCCGAAGCTTAGGCTTTTGGCCTAAGTTGGTCTATGCCCATGGGTGGCCTGGCGGATATCCGAAGTTGTAACTGGGGTCGTACTGAGATGCATCAGCCATTGCCTCCTGGGCTGCAGCTTGGAGACGAGCTGCCTCCTCCTCCTCTCGTACTCATTCGCCTCTTCCCTGGTTATAATATATCTTCTTTTTTTCTGATAGTCAAAGAAAGCAGGAGCAGGGAGAGTAATATGGACAGCACGACGTCTGTCAAAGATTAGTCAATACTGGAGGAATTGTTCATTCCTCTCAAGAAACTGATGGCTAACCATGGCATTATAATCTAAATAAGCGGGAGGCAACTCCCTATCATTTTCATGTACGGGTATACCAAGATAATTAGCCACACGAGTCGCATAAATCCCACCAAAAAATCTCCAGTTAAACCATTATTATGGAACCTACGTGCAACAATTGCCCCCAAGTTATATTGTTTATCACCAAATAGAACACTCTTGAGAACACTAAGATCTGGGACACACATGTGACAAGCTTCATGTTTACCATTTATGCATCTGCCTATAAAGAGAGCAAAATAATGTATAGCAAGAAAATGAATGCTCCCTATGGTAGCTTGTGCTATTTCTCTAGATTCCCCCACAGTGATACTAGCAAGAAAGTCTTTATATTCAGATTTACGAGGTTCATTAAAACTACCCCACTGTGGGAGTTTACAAGCAGTAGTAAAATCTTCTAAGTCCATGGTATAAGATTTATCATAAAGATCAAACAGGACATTTTGAGAATTATGTGAAGATGTAAATTTAAACCTTCTCACAAAGGAGTCAGTTAAATGGTAGTATTGACGGCACTTATCTTGCATGAAGTCCAAGATCAGCATTACACACATATGCATCAAATTCATCCTTGATGACTGCTTTGACCATAAACTCCTCTGACGGCCATTCACAAGGCCGCACATAAGCTTCCCTCGGTGGTTCATCGTCCTCCTCACATATTGCAAGCCTGGGTGCTTGCTTCCTTGAAGAACCACCTTGGTACATTTTCCTAGACATATTTCTTCCTCTGAAAAATTTCTGAAATTTTAGTAACTCAAAATAAAAGTGAACCAAACTCAATGAAATTGATAGCAACTACTCCCACAAGTGCCTAGAGACTATATGATGCATTAAAACTACTTGGGACCATAGAAATTTGACATGCAAGCTCAAGAACAGGGTCACCTTAGCAGAAAAATTTGCAATAAATAAAGCACTAGAACAAAAACTAATTGGACCATTGGAGGAGTCACATACCAAAGAACAATCCCCCAAAGCAGTTTTGTGAATGGAGCTTTGAGCAAGGAGATCGAAAATGGCAGCAAAATGAGCTAGAACTCGTGCTTGAGCTGGATAGTGATTTTTTTGGGAGGAAGAAGAAGAGCATGGGTGCAGGAATAAGTGAAGGGGGGCCACCGTGGGCCCACGAGGCAGGGGGCACGCCCTGGACCCTCGTGGCCAGGTGCTTGCTCCCCTTGCCGTGTTCTTAGTGCCAGATATTCTCAAATATTCCAGAAAAAAATCATACTAAATTTTCAGGGCATTTGGAGAACTTTTATTTTTGGGGTATTTTTTATTGCATGGATAATTCAGAAAATAGACAGAAAATACTATTTTTACTTTATTTAATCTAAATAACAAAAAGTAAAAGGAGGGTACACAAGGTTGTGCTTTCTAACTTCATCCATCTCATGCTCATCAAAAGGAATCCACTAACAAGGTTGATCAAGTCTTGTTAACAAACTCATTCCGAATAACATGGAACCGGAGAAATTTCGAATAACACTAGGTTACCTCAATGGGGATATGCACATCCCAATAATAAGAATATCATATTTCTTCTTGACAGTAGGAAGAGGAAATTCAAAACCTCCAATAATAATCGATGTAATTTTTCCAATAGAATTGATATTGTGGACTTGAGGTTGTTTCCTCGAAAAGTGTAGCGTATGCTCATTAACATTAACATGAAACGTGACATTGCCTTTGTTGCAATCAATAACAGCCCCTGCAATATTCAAAAAGGGTCTACCAAGGATAATTGACATACTATCATCCTCGGGAATATCAAGAATAACAAAGTCCGTTAAGATAGTAACGTTTGCAACCACAACAGGCACGTCCTCACAAATACCGACAGGTATAGCTGTTGATTTATCTGCCATTTGCGAAGATATTTCATTAGGTGTCAACTTATTCAATTCAAGTCTACGATATAAAGAGAGAGGCATAACACTAACACCGGCTCGAAGATCACATAAAGCAGTTTTAACATAGTTTCTTTTAATGGAGCATGGTATAGTAGGTACTTCTAGATCTCCAAGTTTCTTTGGTATTCCACCCTTAAAAGTATAATTAGCAAGCATGGTGGAAATTTCATCTTCCGGTATCTTTCTTTTATTTGTAATAATATCTTTCATGTATTTAGCATAAGGATTCACTTTAAGCATATCAGTCAAACGCATACGCAAAACGATAGGTCTAATCATTTCAGCAAAGCGCTCAAAATCCTCATCATCCTTTTTCTTCGATGGTTTAGGAGGAAAAGGCATGGGTTTCTGAACCCATGGTTCTCTTTCTTTACCGTGCTTCCTAGCAACAAAGTCTCTCTTATCATAACGTTGATTCTTTGATTGTGTGTTATCAAGACCAACAGCAGGTTCAATCTCTACATCATTGCTAGGTTGAGCATCAACATGAACATCATCATTAACATTATCACTAACATTATCATGAACATTATCATTAACATTATCACTAGGTTCATGTTCATCACCAGATTGTGTTTCAGCATCAGAAATAGAAATATCATTGCGATTCTCAGGTGTGTCTACAACAGGTTCACTAGAAGCATGCAAAGTCCTATCATTTTTCTTTTTCTTCCTCTTAGAAAGACTAGGTGCATCAACATTATTTCTCTGAGAATCTTGCTCAATTCTCTTAGGGTGGCCTTCAGGATACAGAGGTTCCTGAGTCATTTTACCTGTTTTAGTTGCCACTCTAACAACAAAGTCATGTTTATTATTTAATTCGTCAAGCAAATCATTTTGAGCTTTAAGTACTTGTTCTACTTGAGTGGTAACCATAGAAGCATGTTTACTAATGAGTTTAAGTTCACCCTTAACTCTAGACATATAATCACTCAAGTGTCCTATCATATAAGCATTACTTTTCAATTGTCTACCAACATAAGCATTGAAATTTTCTTGTCTAGCCATAAAGTCATCAAATTCAAACAAGATTGGCTAGCAAACTTAGTAGACGGGATTTCAACTTTATCATACCTATAGAGAGAATTTACCTGTACTACCTATGTCGGGTTATCAAGACCATGTGTTTCTTCAATAGGTGGTATATTAAGACCATGTATCTCTTCAACAAGAGGTAAATTCTTAACATCTTTAGCTTTAATACCTTTTTCATAGATTTCTTTGCCTCTTGCATATCTTTAGGACTGAGAAATAGAACACCTCTTTTCTTCGGAGTTGGTTTAGGAGTTGGCTCAGGAAGTGTCCAATTATTTTCATTAGTCAACATATTATTCAATAGTAATTAAGCTTGATCGACAGTTCTTTCCCTAAAACACAACCAACACAACTATCCAGGTGGTCTTTGGAAGCATCACTTAGTCCATTATAAAAGATATCAAGTATTTCATTTTTCTTAAGAGGATGATGAGGCAAAGCATTAAGTAATCGGAGAAGCCTCCCCCAAGCTTGTGGGAGACTCTCTTCTTCAATTTGCACAAAATTATATATTTCCCTTAAAACAGCTTGTTTCTTATGAGCAGGGAAATATTTACCAGAGAAGTAATAAATCATATCCTGGGGACTACGCACACAACCAGGATCAAGAGAATTAAACCAAGTTTTAGCATCACCCTTTAATGAGAACGGAAATATCTTAAGGATATAATAGTAGCGAGATTTCTCATCCTTAGTGAATAGGGTGGCTAATTCAATTTAGTAAGATGTGCCACAACAGTTTCAGATTCATAGCCATAAAAAGGATCAGATTCAACCAAAGTAATTATCTCAGGATCGACAGAGAAATCATAATCCTTATCACTAACAAAGATCGGTGAAGTAGCAAAAGCATGGTCATATTTCATTCTAGCATTCAGAGATTTCTGTTTCAGTTTAGCTAATAACTTCTTAAGATTAGATCTATCCTTGCAAGCAAGAAAAATCTCTAGCAGTTTCTTCATCCATAACATAACCCTCAGGAACAACAGGCAATTCATATTTAGGAGGAGAACCTTCATCATCACTATCTTCAATAATATCAGTTTCAAGAATTTCATTCTCTCTATCCCTAGCAAGTTGTTCATCAAGAAATTCACCTAATGGCACAGTAGTATCAAGCACAGAAGTAGTTTCATCATAAGTATCATGCATAGCAAAAGTGGCATCATCAATAACATGCGACATATCAGAATTCATAGCAGTAGCAGGTTTAGGTGTTGCAAGCTTACTCAAAACAGAAGGAGAATCTAGTGCAGAGCTAGATGGCAGTTCCTTACTTCCCCTCGTAGTTGAGGGATAAATCTTAGTTCTTTTGTCTTTCAAGTTCCTCATAGTGACCAGCAGATATAAATCCCAAGTGACTCAAAGAATAGAGCTATGCTCCCCAGCAGCGGCGCTAGAAAATAGTCTTGATAACCCACAAGTATAGGGGATCGCAACAGTTTTTGAAGGTAGAGTATTCAACCCAAATTTATTGAGTCGACACAAGGGGAGCCAAAGAATATTCTCAAGTATTAGCAGTTGAGTTGTCAATTCAACCACACCTGGATAACTTAATATATCCAGCAAAGTATTTAGTAGCAAAGCAGTATGGAAGTAGCGGTAACAGTAGCAAAAGTAACAGTAGCAGTTTTGTAGTAATTCTAACAGCAGCAACGGTAAAGTAAATAAGCAAAGAGCAATATGTGAAAAGCTTGTAGGCATTGGATCAATGATGAATAATTATGTCGGATGCGGTTCATCATGTAACAGTTATAACATAGGGTGACATAGAACTAGCTCCAGTTCATCAATGTAATGTAGGCATGTATTCCGAATATAGTCATACGTGCTCATGGAAAAGAACTTGCATGACTTATTTTGTCCTACCCTCCCGTGGCAGCGGGGTCCTATTGGAAACTAAGGGATATTAAGGCCTCCTTTTAATAGAGTACCGGACCAAAGCATTAGCACTTAGTGAATACATGAACTCCTCAAACTATGGTCATCACCGGTAAGTATCCCGATTATTGTCACTTCAGGGTTAATGGATCATAACACATAATAGGTGACTATAGACTTGCAATATAGGATCAGGAACTCACATATATTCATGAAAACATAATAGGTTCAGATCTGAAATCATGGCACTCTGGCCCTAGTGACAAGCATTAAGCATAGCAAAGTCATAGCAACATCAATCTCAGAACATAGTGGATACTAGGGATCAAACCCTTACAAAACTAACTTGATTACATGGTAAATCTCATCCAACCCATCACTGTCCAGCAAGCTTATGATGGAATTACTCACGCACGACGGTGATCATAATGAAATTGGTGATGGAGGATGGTTGATGATGACGACGGCGACGAATCCCCCTCTCCGGAGCCCCGAACGGACTCCAGATCAGTCCTCCCGAGAGAGATTAGGGCTTGGCGGCGGCTCCATATCGTAAAACGCGATGAATCTTTCTCTCTGATTTTTTCTCCGCGAACGTGAATATATGGAGTTGGAGTTGAGGTCGGTGGAGGTCCAGAAGGCCCACGAGGCAGGGGGCGCGCCCTGGGGGGAGGCGCCCCCCACCCTCATGGACAGGGTGTGGGCCCCCTGGTGCTGATTCTTTCACCATTATTTTTCATTCATTCTAAAAAGTTGCTCCGTGAATTTTCAGGTCATTCCGAGAACTTCTATTTCTGCACAAAAACAACATCATGACAGTTCTGTTGAAAACAGCGTCAGTCCGGGTTAGTTCCACTCAAATCATGCAAGTTAGAGTCCAAAACAAGGGCAAAATTGTTTGGAAAAGTAGATACGACGGAGACGTATTAAAGACCCGTCCGTTAGCTTAGCATAATGATTGTTAAGTTTTATTGCTATGGCTTTCTTAATGTCGTATACATATTCCTTTGACTATGAGATTATGCAACTACCGGATACCAGAGGAATACCTTGTGTGCTATCAAACATCACAACATAACTGGGTGATTATAAATATGCTCTACAGGTATGTCGAAAGCTGTTTGTGGGGTTGGCATAGATCGAGATTAGAATTTGTCACTCTGAGTATCGGAGAGGTATCTCTGGGCCCTCCCGGTAATGCACATCATAATAAGCCTTGCAAGCAATGTGACTAATGAGTTAGTTGCGGGATGATGCATTACGGAATGAGTAAAGAGACTTGCCGGTAACGAGATTGAACTAGGTATGAAGATACCGATGATCGAATCTCGGGCAAGTAATATACCGACAAAGGGAATAACATATGTTTCATTACGATTTGACCGTTAAAGATCTTCGTAGAATATGTAGGAACCAATATGAGCATCCCTGTTCCGCTATTGGTTATTGACCAGAGAGGTATCTCGGTCATGTCTACATAGTTCTCGAACCCGTAGGGTCCGCACGCTTAACATTCGATGACGGTTTTGTATTATATGAGTTTTCTGATTTGGTGACCGAATGTTGTTCGGATTCCCGGATGTGATCACGGACATGACGAGGAGTCTCGAAATGATTGAGAGGTAAAGATTCATATATAGGACGATAGTATTCGGACACCGGAAGTGTTCTAGGGGTATCGGGTACGTATCGGGTCACCGGAAGGGGTTCGGGCAACCCCCGACAAGCTATATGGGTCTAATGGGCCAAGAGGGGAAACACACCAGCCACTAAGGGGCTGGTGCGCCCCCCATATGGTCTGGACGGGCCATATGGGAGAAGGAAAGGGGAAGAAGGAAAGGGAAAAGGGAATAGGATTTCCCTTCCCCCTCTTCCCTTCCTACTCCGAATAGGAATAGGAAAGGGGTAGGACGAATTGGGAGGACCCCAAGTAGGATTCCTCCTACTTGGGGCGCCCCCTTGGCTGCCTCTCCTCCCCTCCAAGCTATATATGACCGAATGTTGTTATGTGGGGGGGCACCGCCAGAACACACAACAAACATTGTTAGTCGTGTCCGGCGCCCCCTCCACAATTTACGCCTCCGGTCATATTCACATAGTACTTAGACGAAGCCCTGCGCGGATCACTTCACCATCACCGTCACCATGTTGTCGTGCTGACAGAACTCTCCCTGGACACTTTGCTGGATCAAGAGTTCGAGGGATGTCATCAAGCTGAAGGCGTGCAGAACTCGGAGGTGCCGTATGTTTGGTGCTTGATCGATCGGAACGTGAAGAAGTTTGTAAGGGCATTCTTGTCCCTTAGTAGTTTTGGTGATTGATGACAATACTTTTGCGGACTAATCATGTGTATTGAGATTTTCAGATATATCATGACTAAACACAAGATGATTTGATGCCCCTCGAAGATTATTGAAGACGGCGTTTCTCTACGGTTCTTTTCGGTGGAGTTGAGTCGTAGGAAAGCCATACTATTAAGAGGGGGTCCGCTTTGGAAAGGTTTGGGTGGAACCTCACGTACACGTCCATTTTTCACTACCTTTCCTTTGGCACTTTGGAGTTTCTTCCGTCTCACCTTGTCTCTGCGAAATGAAGGACTCCGAGTTGCTCTTCTTAGGCTGGCGGTAGAACTGCTCCTCTGAGCAGTGCTACTGCAGGAGCCAGTGGTAGTACCGGCCTCCGGCACGGTAGTACCGTGGGCTTCCACGGTAGTACCTCTCCTTCTATGTGGTATTGCCGTGTGCTCTAGCCTGGCGCTGCTGCGCAAGCGGTAGTAGGGGCGGATGTAATTTTTACATCCGTGCCCTACGCGGTAGTACCGTGCTACGACGCGGTAGTACCGTGTCGCCTGGCCAGGTACAGCAGCAGGAGCGGAGGTAGAGGCGGATGTAATTTTTTTCATCGGCACCCTTCGCGGTAGTACCGCACCCCTAGTTCGCGGTAGTACTGTGTCGGATTTTTGCATTGATAAAATCTCAGCAGAGGTAGTCACGGATGTAATTTTTTTACATCTCTGCCTACCGTGCCTAGACGGTGGCTGCCCTGCGGTAGTACCGCATAGGGTCGCGGTAGTACCACGCCTGCGATTCTACCGCGCCCTGTCTGTGCTCTTCTGTTCAGGTCCAGGCTCTACCGCGCCCACGGTAGTACCGAGGTCCGCCGCGGTAGTACCGCAGGCCCGTGCGGTAGTACCGCGGGTCGCGGGCTGAGTGGTGGGTAACGGTTGGAATTGTCCACCCACTATATAAGGGGATCTTCTTCTCCAAGGAGACTTACCTCTTCCATCCCTAAGCTCCATTGTTGCTCAAAGCTCCATTTTCACCCGATCTCTCTCCCTAGCCAATCGAACTTGTTGATTTGCTCAAGATTGGTTGAGAAGGCCCCGATCTACACTTCCACCAAGAGAAATTTGATTCCCCCCACTAATCCCTAGCGGATCTTGTTACTCTTGGGTGTTTGAGCACCCTAGACGGTTGAGGTCACCTCGGAGCCATAGTCCATTGTGGTGAAGCTTCGTGGTGTCGTTGGGAGCCTCCAATTAAGTTGTGGAGATTGCCCCAACCTTGTTTGTAAAGGTTAGGTCGCCGCCTTCAAGGGCACCAATAGTGGAATCACGGCATCTCGCATTGTGTGAGGGCGTGAGGAGAATACGGTGGCCCTAGTGGCTTCTTGGGGAGCATTGTGCCTCCACACCGCTCTAACGGAGACGTACTTCCCCTCAAAAGGGAGGAACTTCGGTAACACATCCTCGTCTTCACCGGCTCCAGTCTTGGTTATCTCGTGCCTTTACTTTTGCAAGCTTACTTATGTTATATCCCTTGCTTGCTTGTGTGCTTGTTGTTGTTGCATCATATAGGTTGTTCACCTAGTTGCATATCTAGACAACCTACTTTGATGCGAAGTTTAATTTGGTAAAGAAAAGCTAAAAATTGTTAGTTGCCTATTCACCCCCTCTAGTCAACTATATCGATCCTTTCAATTGGTATCAGAGCCTCATCTCTTTATTAAGGACTTTGCCGTCCGAAGAGTATGGTTGACACTGTAGACGGTAGGGAGGAGCACTCCGGTGTGAATCCGATCTCGTCTACGTGTGATGGGGGAACCAAGGTGTCCCGTGAGGAATTCAATGTGGCTTTGGACACATTGAAAACCTCCATGAGAACCAAGGTTGAAAGCATGTTTAATAAATTCTTAGAAGGACTTAAACTATCTACCTCGCCGTTGAAAGTGAGCGATCCCACTGACAAGGTGACAGATGCTAACTCAAACAAGGGGGAAGCTACTAGTGAAAAGGAACCTTCTTCTAGTGGTGTAAATGGCACCGGCATCTTTGCCCATGTGGCACCTCCAGTTTATGGAGGACCAATTCCTTCTACTCATTTAAATCGTGTCAGGCCTCCTCCTAAGATTGTGATAAATGAGGACTTTGATTCTTGGTTGTATCGCTTCAAGCGTCATTTAAATCATGTGAATACTAACCTTTGGAGAATCGTTGAAGAAGGTTTTCATCCACATGACCGAAGCAACTTCACCCCTAGAGAAGCCGTGGACCATCAATTCAATGAGAATGCTCTCTTCATCATTCAAGATGCTGTTCTTCCCGAAGATCTCCCTCATCTTTGACCCTTCGCCATGGCCAAATACGCATGGCATTGCGTTGTTTCCCTCTATAAGGGAAGTGAAAGCATTCAACGCTCCAACTATGAAGTGGTGCAAGATGAAGCCGATGAGTTTGCAATGAAAGAAGATGAAGAACCTCGTGAGCTCTTCCGGAGAGTCACCAAACTTGCGGTCTCACTTCGAGATCATGGGAGCAAGAGCACGGATGACAATTGGATCAAGTGCAAGTTCCTCAAGGCAATGATGCCTTACCACAAGGCTTGTCCTCCGTCATTCTCAAAGACCGGACTTCCACTCTTTGACCTCAAAGAAGTGTTGGATGAGTTTGTGGCAATGAGGATCTTGGACAAGACCGCCGACAATGCGGTGTTGCGCTCTCAAAGGGTAAAGAAGCCTGATGACCCACAAGTGTAGGGGATCTATCGTAGTCCTTTCGATAAGTAAGAGTGTCGAACCCAACGAGGAGCAGAAGGAAATGATAAGCGGTTTTCATTAAGGTTTTCTCTGCAAGCACTGAAATTGTAGGTAATAGATAGTTTCGTGATAAGATAAATAATAACGAGCAAAAAGTAAATAAAGTAAATAAAGTGCAGCAAGGTGGCCCAATCCTTTATGTAGCAAAGGATAAGCCTGGACAAATTCTAATAATGAAGAAGGAGCTCCCGAGGACACATTGGGAAATATCGTCAAGCTAGTTTTCATCACGTTCATAAGATTCGCGTTCAGTACTTTGATAATTTGATATGTGGGTGGACCGGTACTTGGATACTGCCCTGACTTGGACAAGCATCCCACTTATGATTAACCCCTATTGCAAGAATCCACAACTACAAAAAGGAGTATTAAGGTAAACCTAACCACAACATTAAACATATGGATCCATATCAACCCCTAACGAAGCAACGCATAAACTAGGGTTTAAGCTTCTGTCACTCTACACTACTAAGAAAACAGTTTTTAACGACAACATATGTGGTCGTTAAACGTCAGATCTTGGTTGTTAAAGGTCATTAACGACCACGGTCTACTGGTCGTAGTAGGCTCCGTCGTTAAAAGTATAACAACCACATACCTTTTGTGGTCGTTATTCTTGTAACGACAGGATGGTGTGTCGTCGTCAATGCCGAGCCAATAACGACCACTTTTGTCATCGCTAATAATGTAAACATGGCGACGAAAGTGGCATTACCGGCCAGTCTCTTCACCACTTTGTTATCCTTCAGAACCACTGACATAAATTCGTATAAGTTTCTGTTGAGCGACCACTTTATGAAAAATCCAAAATTTGAATATTAACATCCTCATTAATATAGGCGCAAAGTAATCTGAATTGAAAGGATCATAGCCTCTTTTATTAATAAATTCCAAATTTCGACATAAAATTATTATACTAAAATATCATCTAAGAAATTTGAGTCAAAAGCACTCCTTATATGACGAATGTACTAGCTCATATCTATTTGGAAAACTACACAACTAGAAAATATAAAATTTATTAATCTTCAAGCAAGGGACACCATCTTTCTTTGAGTGGACATCATTCTTGGTCAGTGAATACAATGCCTCCTGATGCCTCTCGGTGGACCATCAACCCTACAAAATGTTAAGTAGTTTATGAAAATTAGCCCTTGTAAATAAATTGGAACAAAGTATAACAATATATAAAATCAATGTATGAGAATAACTTACTTGATGATGTTGGCTTCCATGAGATCTATCACTCAGAGATCTACCAGACATAAGACGCTTAATTTATCACACTTCTTGTACCACAGAATTGAACTTTTTTCTTCCAATACTTGTTTCACTTGCTTGGAAGCTTGGCGTTTATAAACCAATTCCGCCTTACTTAATGTTGGTCCTTGCAAATCTCTTGCTCTAATTCCACAACCAAAGCCTACACGATCACGCGGCTTAGTTTAGTCACATTTCTGCATGACTTCATCATTTGAAAGACCTGGATTCAACTGAACTATAGTCTGAATTTGTGCCTGAAGTGACAACGAGAAGTTATTTGCATCAACTTATATCCGTAAGTAGGTATTATACACTTGCAATTCATCATAGAAGTTAATGCATTTAAATTAAGTCTTACATATTTGGCGGAGGCTCTAGAATCAGTGAAGGTTGTACCCTTAGTGTGAGTCTCAGAAAATTGTTTGTCTATTGGTAGTGGCTTGTTTTCCTTTGCTCCCTGTTCCAACAGAGGCAAGTAGCTATTATTAGTTGAGATAAAATGACATGACAAGGCACAATGGGTTTATATTATTGGAAATGAAAAATAGCAAGTCTTAAATACATGTTCATAAAAACAGAATGTCATAAGTAAACAGTACAAAAAATTCGGATTATAATGTTGGAGCCTATAACCAAACTTACCTTAATTGAGTAAAAAATATGTTTGAGAGCTGCGCTAGTAATATTGGATTACAGAGGATTCTACCCAATTGACTTAGTAAACTTTTGGAAAGAACGTGGAGATTTAGTGCAAGCATGATGCCATTTCCCAGTGCTCCTCTCGACAAAGTTGGCATTTCAGTTACAGCTTATTCAGTTCAAGAAACGGGAAGAATGCTTCATGAAGGATACAAAACGTACACCTGACGCGTGTAATTCACGGGAAGTGCTTAACTATGTAATACAAAAAATCTTATCAATTCTATTGAATAAAAACTGCACTTTATAGTGTTTTTGCATTGTTGATCCATCTGACTGAACTTAACTAGCTAGAATCCAACACTTAAAGTTCTACTAGAATATACACGTAAAATACTCGTGAGATGGTTAGATATATTATGTAGTTAACGTCCTGGTTTTTAGATGAACAAAACATATTGCACAGAAATAAAACACAAAGAAAAAAATGACGATCAAGCATATAGCCTTGTCAAATTTATTTGCAAAATTCTGAACAATGGAAGAGTTAGAGCAGAACAAAGTAATCTACAAGAATATATTGACACATGTAACGACCATACTCTGCATTTACTCGGACTTCAAAATTTTCTCATCTTGTGGGTGCGACTGCCAGCGTAGGAGACCAAGGCGAAGATGGTGGCTACTCCCAAGGATGACTTCTTAGGTTCAATCCGTATGTGAGGACTCAAGCACCTGGCAGGCATGGCAAGGCCTGTGGTGTAGCAATGTTGGGGGCGAGCGGCACCTACAAATGGTCGGTGGCTGGAAGCAAACTAGGCGGAGATGTGATAAGGAGCCCCGTCGGAGCCGGCTGCGTCAACGCCGCGATCCACTAGCGAGCCGCCCCGCCAAGCAAGGGAAGGCCGTGGCCGCCAACACCAAGATGAGCAGCGCGCGGCCCACACCACAGGACCCATCGGCCATCGCAGAGGATGCCACCGGGAACTGTAACCACGCCGAGCTTAGCCGGAATCCGCTGTTCCGCTCGAGGTCGGGACGGAGATTGGAGATCAGAAGTGGGGGAGGCGGCGGCTGGAGGGCCGGGCGGCGGCTGGAGGGAGAGATGCGTTGGGGAGATATTTGTGGGCATACATGGACTTTTCCCCTTTTTCAGTATGGAATACTTATCTCCCTTTTTATTTGTCGTTTCAGTAGATAAGGATGTGGAATTGCCCTCTAAACATAACAAAACAATGACCGCCATACCTAGCGAGGGTTCACGGGGCTAATTTGGAGGTGGGACTCAATCATCGTACCAACAATGACGAAGAGTTTTCAATCGTTGGTCGTTATTGACCTAATTTCCAGTAGTGCTAGCAACCCATCATCTACTTATTACTTCCCCATGCCTTCCTCTAGGCCCAAATAATGGTGAAGTGTCATGTAGTCGACGTTCACATAACACCACTAGAGTAAAGACAACATACATCTCATCAAAATATCGAACGAACACCAAATTTACATGACTACTAATAGCAAGACTTCACCCATGTCCTCAGGAACAAACGTAACTACTCACAAAGCATATTCATGTTCATAATCAGAGGAGTAATAATACGCATAAAGGATCTGAACAAATGATCATCCACCAAGTAAACCAATTAGCATCAACTACAAGGAGTAATCAACACTACTAGCAACCCAGATGTACCAATTTGTGGTTTTGATACAACATTGGATACAAGAGATGAACTAGGGTTTTGAGAGGAGATGGTGCTGGTGAAGATTTTGATGGAGATTGACCCCCTCCCAATGAGAGGATCGTTGGTGATGATGTTGGTGATGATTTCCCCCTCCCAGAGGGAAGTGTCCCTGGCAGAACAGCTCCGCTAGATCCCTAGATTGATTCTGCCAAGGTTCCGCCTCGTGGCGGCGAAGTTTCGCCCCGTAAGCTTTCCCATGATTTTTTCTAGGGTAAAAGTGATGATATAGTAGAAGATGGACGCCGGAGGCCCACCAGGGGGCCCAGGAGATAGGGCCCGCGCCCTATAGGGGGGGCGCCCCCATGTCTCCTGGACAGGGTGTGGGCCCCCTGTCCTATTTCTTTCGCTCATAAATTCTTATTAAATCCAAAAAGTTGTTTCGTGGAGTTTCAGGACTTTTGGAGTTGTGCAGAATAGGTTTCCAACATTTGCTCCTTTTCTAGCCAGAATTCCAACTGCCGGCATTCCCCCTCTTCATGGTAAACCTTGTAAAATAAGAGAGAATAGCCATAAGTATTGAGATATAATGTGTAATAAGAGCCCATAATGCAATAAATATTGATATAACAGCATGATGCAAAATGGACGTATCAACTCCCCCAAGCTTAGACCTCGCTTGTCCTAAAGCGGAAGCCGAAATCAAAAAATATGTCCACATGTTTAGAGATAGAGGTGTCCATAAAAATAAAATACGGACATGAGGGCATCATGATCATTCTAATAACAGCAACATATATAGATTTTGTCATATGATTTCCTATGCTCAAGTAATAAGCAATTCACAATGTCAAGTATGGTTCAAAAACTTCATTGGGAACTAACAAACTATAATCTCAGTCATTGAAGCAATTGCAATTTATCGTAACATCAGAAAGAGTCAATAATAGAGCTTTTCAGCAAGCTCACAAACTCAACTATCTCGTAGTCTCCTATAATTGCTAACACTCATGCAATACTTGTGGTTATAGAGTTTCAGCCGGACACTGAGAAAGATAGGGGCTTATTGTGTTGCCTCCCAACGTATTCACCTTTAGGTGATGTCAACAATAATAGCCCATGCTAACTTACATCCAATTGGATATATATATATATATATATATCATGATCTTTCAAATACGAGGAGCTTGCCAAAGGATAAAATAAAAAGGGAAAGGTGAGGATCACCTTGACTCAAGCATAAATTAAAAACATAAAGTAAAAGATAGGCCCTTCGCAGAGGGAAGCAGAGGTTGTCATGCGCGTTTAGGGTTGATGCACGAAATCTTAATGCAAAAGAACATCACTTTATATTGCCCCTTGTATGTGGACCTTTATTTTGCAGTCCGTCGCTTTTATTACTTCCACAACAAGTTCGTAAAAAGTTTATTTTCTCTACACTAATAAGTCATACATATTTAGAGAGCAATTTTTATTGCTTGCACCGATGACAACTTACTTGAAGGATCTCACTCAATCCATAGGTAGGTATGGTGGACTCTCATGGCAAAACTGGGTTTAAGGATACTTGGAAGCACAAGTAGTATCTCTACTTGGTGCAAGGAATTTGGCTAGCAAGAGGGGGAAAGGCAAGCTCAACATGTTTGGAAGGTCAATGACACTATACTTTAACTGAAATGTCGGAAAACATAAACCATTACGTTGTCTTCCTTGTCCAACATCAACTCTTTTAGCATGTCATACTAAATGAGTGCTTGACAATCATAAAAGATGTCCAAGATAATATATTTATATGTGAACCCCTCTTTCCTTGTCACTTCCTATTAATTGCAACGATGACCAAGGCTACGTTCATCAACTCTCAATAATTTTTATGCCTCATACTTTCTATGTGTGAAGTTATCACTATCCATAAGATCAATATGAACTCTTTTGTTCTTTCTAATTTCTCAAGATCATAGCAACAAAGCAAAGCCCTTTACTCAACACTAATCTTTATTATAGATATCACACTGACTCGATTACATAAAGAGACCACAATGCAAAACTAAAAACTACTTGATATCAAAACTTCAAACTACTAGATCAAGATACTACTAAAAGTATCGAACTAAATAAAGCGGTAAAGATAGGAGTGTGATGGTGATACGATACCGGGGCACCTCCCCCAAGCTTGGCAGTTGCCAAGGGGAGTGCCCATACTCATGAGATTATTTCCTCGGAGGTGATGGTGGTGGTGATGATGACAGTGGATAATCGCACATGGAACATAAAAGTTCCTCCAACCCGCGGATAATGCCCTTAAGCCCAGCAATATGATCCTTCAACAGAATATTCTCATGTGTGAGACACTTGTTCTGTATACGAGCTAACTCAATCATCTTGAAAGCTTCAATCTCTGTTGGAGTAAAGAGGTTAGGTAAAGGTTGATGAATATCTTCTTCTTTCACCGCCGGAGCTTGAACCTCCATGGCCTCTTTGATCCCTTCATCCTTGTTGATCTCTTCTAGTTCTTCTCTTTTCAGCTCTATCTTCATAAGCCAAGCATCCTTATCTTCATTGTTGGAGGAGGGTGAAGTCATGGTGCTCTAAATCTGCAACAGAAACAACTCGAAACGAAAACAGAGGATATTTGCATGATACGGTGGTGAAAACCTTCGGGAGTATATATAATGAATTTTTACTGACCAAAATACGTAACATACAAGAAAATGGAGTCCGGGAGGCACACGAGGTGCCCACGAGGCAGGCGAGAGCCCTACAGGGGGCGCGCCCTCCTCTCTCGTGGGAGCCTCGTGTCCCTTTCGGACTTCTTCTTTCTTCCTAAAATTCTTAAATATTCCAAAACTGATAAAAATTGCCATTGGAGTTGTTTTGGAGTTGGTTTACTTACCGTACCACATACATATACCTTTTCGGAGTCTGGAACATTCTGGAAAGTGTTCGTTATGTATTCCTCAGGGGTCACGGTTTCAATAATATTAGTTTCAACATTGATAGGATTACCTGAAATATAATGTTTAATTCTTTGACCGTTTACCACCCTCGGATTTGTGCCTCGAAGTTGTTGATTTTTATAGCACCAGAACGATAGACCTCCTCGATAACGTAGGGACCTTCCCATTTTGAGAGAAGTTTTCCTGCAAAAAATCTTAAACGAGAGTTGAATAATAACACATAATCTCCTACGTTAAACTCACGCTTTTGTATCCTCTTATCATGCCAGCGTTTGACTTTCTCTTTGAAAAGCTTTGCATTCTCATAATTAAGCTTGGGTTCTCCATTCATCAAGTGAGCTAATATCAAATAACCTTTTCTCACCGGCAAGTTTGAAGTCATAATTGAGCTCTTTGATAGCCCAATATGCCCTATGTTCAAGTTCAAGAGGTAAATGACATGCTTTTCCATAAACCATGTTATAAGGAGACATACCCGTAGGATTTTTGTATGCAGTTCTATAGGCCCATAATGCATCATCAAGTTTTTTCGACCAATTCTTTCTAGTTCTATTCATAGTCTTTTGCAAAATTAATTTGAGCTCTCTATTGCTCAACTCTACTTGACCACTGGACTGTGGATGATAAGGAGATGCTATTCTATGATTGACATCATACTTAGCGATCATCTTACAGAAAGCACCATGAATAAAATGTGAACCACCATCAGTCATAAGATATCTAGGGACTCCAAACCTCGGAAAAATAACTTCTTTAAGCATTTTAATAGAAGTGTTATGATCAGCACTACTAGTTGGAATAGCTTCTACCCACTTAGTAACGTAATCAACAACAACTAAAATATGTGTATAACCATTGGAGGCAGGAAAAGGTCCCATATAATCAAAGCCCCAAACATCAAACGGTTCAATAACAAGAGAATAATTCATAGACATTTCTTGACGTCTACTAATGTTACCTATTCTTTGACATTCATCACAAGATAAGACAAACTTATGAGCATATTTGAAGAGAGTAGGCCAATAAAAACCAGATTGTAGTACCTTGTGTGTAGTTCTATCTCCAGCGTGGTGTCCTCCATAGGATTCAGAGTGACACTTGCGTAGGATCTGTTCCTGTTCATGCTCAGGCACACAACGTCTAATAACACCATCTACTCCTTCTTTATGAAGATGTGGGTCATACCAGAAATAGTGTCTTAAATCATAAAAGAACTTTTTCTTTTGCTGGTATGTGAAACTAGGCGGTATATATTTAGCAACAATGTAATAAGCATAGTCAGCATACCAAGGAGCAGTACGAGAAGCATTGATGACCGCTAATTGTTCATCAGGAAAGCTATCATTAATAGGCGGTGGGTCATCAAGAACATTCTCTAACCTAGACAAGTTATGCGCAGCAGGGTTCTCAGCTCCTTTCTATCAATAATATGCAAGTCAAATTCTTGGAGCAAGAGAACACATCTAATGAGTCTAGGCTTAGCATCTTTATTTTCCATAAGATATTTAATAGCAGCATGATCAGTGTGAATAGTAACTTTGGAATCAACAATATAAGGTCTAAACTTATCACATGCAAACACAACTGCTAAGAACTCTTTTTCAGTAGTAGCATAGTTTCTCTGGGCAGTATCAAGGGTCTTACTAGCATACTAGACAACATTCAATTTCTTATCGACTCTTTGCCCTAAAACAACACCTACAGCATAATCACTAGCATCACACATAATTTCAAAAGGTAAATTTCAATCAGGTGGCTGAACAATAGGTGCAGTGATCAAAGCTTTCTTAAGTGTTTCAAATGCTTCTACACAATCATCATCAAAGACAAAAGGAATATCTTTTTGCAATAAATTAATCAGAGGCCTAGAGATTTTAGAAAAGTCCTTAATGAACCTCCCATAAAAGCCGGTGTGACCAAGGAAACTTCTTATACCTTTTATGTCCTTGGGATATGGCATCTTTTCAATAGCATCAACTTTGGCTTTATCAACTTCAATACCTCTCTCGGATATCCTGTGCCCCAAGACAATGCCTTCATTAACCATAAAGTGACACCTTTCCCAATTCAGGACGAGACTAGTGTCTTCGCATCTCTGCAAAACTCGATCAAGGTTGCTCAAACAATCATCAAAAGAGGATCCATAGACGGAGAAATCATCCATGAATACCTCACAAATCTTTTCACAAAAATAAGAAAATATAGTCATCATGCATCTTTCAAAGGTAGCAGGTGCATTACATAAACCAAATGGCATACGTCTATAAGCAAAAGTACCAAAAGGGCAAGTAAAAGTAGTTTTACATTGATCCTTCGCTGACACAGGTATTTGAGAGAAGCCAGAATAACCATCTAGAAAGCAAAAATGTGTGTGCTTGGATAGCCTTTCTAGCATTTGATCAATAAAAGGTAAAGGGTAATGATCTTTCTTAGTAGCTTTATTTAACTTACGGAAATCAATTACCATCCTATAACCTGTAATAATTCTTTGCGGGATCAGTTCATCTTTATCGTTAAGAACAACGATAATACCTCCCTTTTTAGGGACACAATGGACAGGGCTTACCCATTCACTATCATCAACGGGATAAATAATACATGCCTCAAGGAGCTTTAGAATCTCCTTTCTTACCACTTCCTTCATTTTGGGATTTAATCGTCTTTGAGGATCTCTAACTGGCTTGGCATCTTTCTCTACTGAAATTTTGTGTTGACATAATGTGGGACTAATGCCCTTAAGATCATCCAGAGTATATCCAATAGCAGCTCGGTGCTTCTTCAGAGTTTTCAATAATCTTTCTTCTTCTTTCTCTGAAAGGTTAGCGCTAATAATAACAGGATATATTTCTTTTTCATCAAGATAAGCATACTTAAGATTATCAGGTAGGGTTTGAGTTCAAACACGGGATCACCCTTGGGTGGAGGGGGATCCCCAAGAATTTCAACGGGAAGGTTATGTTTCAGCATAGGTTTCTGTTTAAGGAACACCTCATCTATTTCTTCCCTTTCCTTCATAAACATATCATTTTCATGGTCTAGCAAATATTGTTCTAACGGATCAGTTGGAGGAACAACAATGGAAGCAAGACCAATAATTTCATCCTTACTAGATGGTTCCCTTTCACGACGTTGTCTACTAAACTTGGCAAAATTAAACTCATGAGACATACCATCTATGCCAATAGTGACAATATTCCTTTCACAATTAATCTTAGCACTAGCTGTATTCAAGAAGGGTCTACCAAAAATAATGGGACAAAAATCATCTTGTGGGGAAGCAAGAACAAGAAAATCGGCAGGGTATTTAACCTTCCCACACAAAACTTCAACATCTCTAACAATCCCAATAGGTTTGATGGTATCCCTATTAGCAAGCTTAATAGTAACATCAATGTCTTCTAATTCAATAGGTGCAATATCGTGCATAATTTCTTTATAAAGATCATAAGGTATCGCACTAGCACTAGCACCCATATCACATAAGCCATGATAACATTGATCTCCTATTTTAACAGAAATAACATGCATGCCTACAACAGGTCTACGTGTCTTAGTATCAGGTCTAGCAATATTAGCAGTCTCACCCAAGAAAGAAATAACATGCCCATCTAAATCCTCATCCAAGAGATCTTTAACCATAGCAATACTAGGTTCAACATTAATTTGCTCAGGAGGTGTATAGTTCCTAGTATTACTCTTACGAACAACAGACGAAGCTTTAGCGTGATCTTTTATCCTAACAGGAAAAGGAGGTTTTTCAACATAAGCAGTAGGAACAATAGGATCACTATATGCAATAGTCTTTTCTTCGACTGTAATAGGTGCAACTACTTTCACTTCAACAAGAGGATTATATTTAAACCACTTCTCTTTAGGGAGATCAACGTGAGTAGCAAAAGATTCACAAAAAGTAGCTACTATCTTAGAGTCAAGTCCATACTTAGAGCTAAATCCACGGAAAGCATCAGTATCCATAAAAGATTTAACACAATCGAACTAGGTGTCATACCTGACTCGTTACCATCGTCGGAACCCCAATCTTCAGAGTTGCGTTTAATTCTTTCCAATAATTCCCATTTGAAATCAATAGTCTTCCGCATATAAGAACCAGCACAGGTAGTATCGAGCAGGTTGCGATTATCGAGAAAAAGCCGAGCATAAAAATTATGAATAATCATTTCCCGAGAGAGCTCATGATTGGGGCATGAATACAACATTGCTTAAGCCTCCCCAAGCTTGAGCGATGCTTTCTCCTTCGCGAGGCCAGAAATTATATATGTAATTACGGTCACGATGAACAAGATGCATAGGATAAAACTTCTGGTGAAATTCCAACTTCAATCGCTTATAATTCCAAGATCTCATATCATCACATAGCCTATACCATGTCATTGCATCTCCCTTCAAAGATAAAGGGAAGACCTTCCTTTTGACAACATCATCGGGAATACCTGCAAGCTTAAATAATCCACAAACTTCATCCACAAAGATAAGGTGTAAATCGGGATGCAATGTTCCGTCTCCTGCAAAAGGATTAGCTAACAGTTTTTCTATCATACCCGAAGGAATCTCAAAGTGAATATTTTCATAAAGTTCAGTAGGTTGAGGAGAATCTCTTTACTCTTCTGGTTGGGGTGAAGATACCCCAAACAAGCCCCTCAAAGGATTAGTTTCCATAGTGACAAGTAACAGAAAATTTCAGCACACTATATAAATGTTTCCTTACCAAGTTCCACTCACCAAAAGCACTGCACTCCCCGGCAGCGGTGCCAAAAAAGAGTCTTGATGACCCCCAAGTGTAGGGGATCTATCGTAGTCCTTTCGATAAGTAAGAGTGTCGAACCCAACGAGGAGCAAAGGAAATGATAAGCGGTTTTCAGTAAGGTTTTCTCTGCAAGCACTAAAATTGTAGGTAATAGATAGTTTCGTGATAAGATAAATAGTAATGAGCAAAAAGTAAATAAAGTAAATAAAGTGCAGCAAGGTGGCCCAATCCTTTATGTAGCAAAGGATAAGCCTGGACAAATTCTAATAATGAAGAAGGAGCTCCCGAGGACACATTGGGAATTATCGTCAAGTTAGTTTTCATCACATTCATAAGACTCGCATTCGGTACTTTGATAATTTGATATGTGGGTGCACTACTAGGGAAAACCCTAGCAGTAGCGCGTGTTTTGTGTCCACTAGTAGCGCGGGGGGCCGCGCTACTAATAAGGCGCTATAGCTATTGCCTAGCAGTAACGCGTGCCCGCGTGCGCTACTGCTAGGACAAATAGCTACAGCGTTTGTTCAGTACCACGCTACTGCTAAGGTAACTACTTGCAGCGTGTTTTCTGTCCATCGCTACTAGTATTTTTTATTTTTTAGTGTATTTATGCGCCATCGTACAAATATTGGTACAATACCAGCTATTATGAGGTTTACATCATTATGTCCATAACAGTGTGTCAAATGAAGGTGGATTAGGTTCAAGTGGAGGCAATATGTGGTGCATGTCAAAAGTATACTACTAGTCCAAACTTGATCTAGTTTGGACTAGTAGTACTTTCGATGTGCACCACATGTTGCCTCCACTTGAATCTAATCCGCCAGCACAACCTATTTAATCATCATCATAGTCATTACCACCAACAGTATTTATTTAATCAGCACTAACACTAGCTAATAATAATCATCATAGTCATTACCACCAACACTAGCTATTTTATCATCATAGTAATAGTGTAGCACATCATCATCCTCAAACTCATTTCTAGCTAACTAATCACTCCTGCCGCTCTCTCTTAGGTAAAATAACATAAAACATGTATAGCTCTCCTCCTCGATCAAACTGGAGCATGCACATGAACCTGTCTCCTAATCGTGGGTAGCGCATCTGTTTGCTGTCCCCTAGTACTTCTCTGCGCTCCCCCATCATATATTTGGTCCAGTTTTGCACTATTAAGCATCCATCGCTAATCTTGAATGCACTAAAGTAATCTGTAGGATATCTTGGCCGTAAGATGATAATACTCATGGTACCTTTAGTCTCGATCCCATAAGGCACAACATTCATCGGGAGTCCCTGTTGAAGAACATCGTACAGTAACATACTTAGCAATGAAGTTTAGCTTCAAAAATAATGTATGGAAAAGATGCACTGATGACAAATAGTAAAAATCTTACCATCCTTCCTAAATAGATGTGACCGTAGTTCATTACGAACACTATTGGTCGCACATTTTCAGTACTAACATTTCTAAATGCAGGAAGAAAATTTGTCTTGACGGTATCAAGATCCTCAAGCCATGAAACATAATGACTGAGCTCCTCGCATTTGAGTTCAGCCCTAGGACAGTATACGGTCCTGTCTACCAAGCGTTGGACATGTTTGCTTGCACCGAAGTAAGCTGACAATACATATTAGTTGTCAACTTTTTTTGAATAAACAATATCAAAGACATAAATATGGTTGAGAAACTTACATAATGGTATAACTGGAGGCGTCTGCACATCGACCCAGATGTCGGTATTACCTTCAATATCATCTTCCGGACGAGTATCAAAGGTGATAACCATATCGGGCTCAAATGCATAAGTCTTGCATAGTGCTTGCCATGTTTTGCATCCAAAATAGGTGTAGTCGTCTGAATTGTATAACTTTGCATGGAAAATATAACCATGCTCGGTCTTCAAGTAAACTTTTTTTCCTCCATACTATGACTGAAACCTATCTTATCCAATACAAAAACTCTTGCATGGCAGGGGATACGCTAGTAGAATAGTAAAAAAAACTATAAGTTGAAGCAAATGAAGCATGGCAGGGGATACGCTAGTAGAATAGTAAAAAAAACTATAAGTTGAAGCAAATGAAGCAGATGTCATGCTTAATTACGAAAAAAGACTTGTCATTGTGACTTACTGTATCCACTTCGAAGTTCTCGTCCAGCTTGATGCTGAAGCGCCTATCATCATCTAGGAAGATTCCGTCGCACAGGCCGCGCTCGTCTTCGCAGTATTTGCAAATACCGAAATCCTTTTCGTCGTCAGACATTTCCTATGTTCAGAGTTAAAACATTAATTGAAAATCGATCGAAGACAACTACCAAGATACTCAACACACAAATCCGGGGCACTCGATATTTCCTACATATTCTGGCACAAGTCATGCCAAAATTCACGAAAAAATCCGGCATGACCTTTGCTAAAATAGGACATATCGAGCGCCTGAAATTTGCCGGAACGGAAATGAATCAACACTCTGGCAAAACATAGGCCACTCGAAGGTGTAACCTGCAAACATGACCAGCCACTTGTATATTGAGCAACACAAGATATACATTTCAAAATATCTTATAGGACTCAAATTAGCATGCATTCAATAAGCAAAAGTAAATCATCTCATGCGTCAGTACATCGTCAAATATTATCACTAGTACATCACGAATAGTGTCATACATCTAACATCACTAATACAACTAAAACTCTAGCACACGACGGGTATCGGCGTGGGCGGTGGACACCCACAGAGATGGCACCATCACGGGATCATAGCTCCAGTGAGATCCCCGGAGAACCTGCCATGTATTGGAGAACGGCCTGTGCTCCAACGCAAACAGGTAGCAACGGACGTGCGCATCCTCCTCATCGACACGGTGGCGCACCACCTCCATGAGTCCTCGAGCCTCTGGATCGCCATCAGCCCACGTGACCGCCACCAAAGAAGGTTGGTCAACGACAGGCTGGCTCCTCACCAACCTGCGCCCCACGGTAGAGTAGCGCCTCCAGTACCACCCAGCGAGCCAGGTCCGGACATGCCGATCTGGTCAAGCAGTGTCGTCCTCCGCCGACTCGGCAGCGAGGATGCGGATAGGCACCGCCCACGTCGGCGGAAAATTGTTTTAACTAAAAATCACCTAATTAGTACCTAGTTCTTACTAACTAGTTCTTACTAACTAAATAGAAGAAGGTCAAATTTTACTCGTTTTATTATGCATTACACTAGTGTTTATTCATCATCTAAGAAAACATCACCTAAGAAAAAATCCCAGCCGCATCTGTATCCAATTCATTTCCACCCATAGATGAACCCTAACTAATTTGATGCAACTAAAATTTGAAGAACCCTATCTAGGCAGAGGTAGGGGAGGGGGAGGAGCAGGCGTGCTCACCTCGGATGCCTGCGGCGAGAGAGGGGCAGGCGGCGTCGAGGTCGCGGCTTGGGGCTCGGGCGCACGACGGAGGGCGGCGTCGAGGTCGGGTCCGGGGGCGGCGTCCGGGGGCGGCGTTGAGGTCGGGGGCGGGGGCGGTGTTGAATCCGGGGTCGGGGCGGCGTAGAGGGTGTGCAGAGAGCACGCGCGACCGACGGGCGACGGCGGCGGCGAGAGCGGAGGAGTTCGATTTGGGGGGAAGTGGCCGTGGGGAAGGACGAACGCGGTGGTTAAGTCAGAAGTAGCAGTAGCGCGTTCCGGAGAGCGCGCTACTGCTACATTAGCTACAGTGCGTTCTGGGATACGCGCTACTGCTACTACTTTCTCCTTTTTCCCCTTTTTCATTTATTTTTCTTCCCATTTTATTTTTTCCCTTTCACCTTCTTCTATTCTTTCATTTTCAATTACCTTTCTATTTGCTTTTCATTTAATTTTATATCCTTTAGTAGTAGCGAGTTTAGAGCAAAATGCGTTGCTACAAATAAAGTAGAAGTAGCGTTGTTCCATATAGATCGCTACTACTATGTGTACCATATCAACTAAGCCGTGAAAATTTTAGTAGTAACGTGTATGCAGGAAGACGCGCTACTGCTACAAAGTTATCGGCAGCGCGGTTTCCGCAGGCGCGCTGCTGCTACTTAGCACCAGCGTGCTTTTTTGACCAACGCTACTGCTAAAATTCTGTGTATAAGGTTTTCCCTAGTAGTGGTGGACCGGTACTTGGGTACTGCCCTAACTTGGACAAGCATCCCACTTATGATTAACCCCTATTGCAAGCATCTGCAACTACAAAAAGGAGTATTGAGGTAAACCTAACCACAAAATTAAACATATGGGTCCATATCAACCCCTAACGAAGCAACGCATAAACTAGGGTTTAAGCTTCTGTCACTCTAGCAACCCATCGTCTACTTATTACTTCCCCATGCCTTCCTCTAGGCCCAAATAATGGTGAAGTGTCATGTAGTCGACGTTCACATAACACCACTAGAGGAAAGACAACATACATCTCATTAAAATATCGAACGAATACCAAATTTACATGACTACTAATAGCAAGACTTCACCCATGTCCTCAGGAACAAATGTAACTACTCACAAAGCATATTCATGTTCATAATCAGAGGAGTAATAATATGCATAAAGGATCTGAACAAATGATCTTCCACCAAGTAAACCAATTAGCATCAACTACAAGGAGTAATCAACACTACTAGCAACCCACAGGTACCAATTTGTGGTTTTGATACAAGATTTGATACAAGATTGGATACAAGAGATGAACTAGGGTTTTGAGAGGAGATGGTGCTGGTGAAGATGTTGATGGAGATTGACCCCCTCCCGATGAGAGGATCGTTGGTGATGACGTTGGTGATGATTTCCCCCTCCCGGAGGGAAGTGTGCCCGGCAGAACAGCTCCGCCAGAGCCCTAGATTGATTCCGCCAAGGTTCCTCCTCGTGCGGCGGAGTTTCGTCCCGTGAGCTTTCCCACGATTGTTTCCAGGGTAAAAGTGATGATATAGCAGAAGATGGACGCAGGAGGCCCACCAGGGGGCCCAGGAGATAGGGGGTCGCGCCCTATAGGGGGGGCCCTGTCTCCTGGCTACGGTGTGGGCCCCCTGGCCTATTTCTTTCGCTCATAAATTCTTATTAAATCCAAAAGGTTGTTTCGTGGAGTTTCAGGACTTTTGGAGTTGTGCAGAATAGGTTTCCAACGTTTGCTCCTTTTTCAGCCAGAATTCCAGCTGCCGGCATTCCCCCTCTTCATGGTAAACCTTGTAAAATAAGAGAGAATAGCCATAAGTATTGAGATATAATGTGTAATAACAGCCCATAATGCAATAAATATTGATATAAAAGTGTGATGCAAAATGGACGTATCAAAGCCCAACCTTGCCTTGAAGGCCAAGGTTATCTATCTATCTATCTATTATATATTAAAAACGCTTGACGGGTTACCAAAAAAAAGAGAAATATCTAGAAAATCCCACAAAAATTATAAACATCCAACCATTTATTTAGCAGACTAAAATTTATAGCCATTAGATATGTTTTAGGTGAAAAATTACCCACCACTGCCATTATGAGAAATAACCTTTCGTTCACATTGACATATTATAATAGAACAAAGCTAGCGTGGGTCTTTCCTCAAAAAGAAAAAAAACAGCGTTGGCCTTTCCGAAAAAAAACCTAGCGTTCGATGGGATGATGCCTTTCTATTTGCGTGCATGCATTCCTCCCTTGTAGGACTCTAGAAAAACAAGTGTGCCCTGGCCTCATACCTTTTTTTAGAGTGGCCTCATTCCTTTCTATATATATACATGTCATCCGTTCTTTAGTTAGGACATATATTGAGCCTACATATATTTGCACATTTTTAATATGCATTTTAGATGCGCTAAAAAATGTTAAAAATATCACAATAAAAATTCACGCTTACATCTCCACAAATATTTGTATGCGAAAACAGTTTATATAAAAAAATAACATTTTATTTTGGCACCGCAAAAAGTCAAATTTCAGCCTTGGAAAAAGAAATTCCACGATACATTTTTTTTTTTGTATTTGCACAGACCAAAGGAAAGTCGGTTTTCGTGAGGAAGTACTGAACCTACATCTGCACCTTTTTTACAAATGCATTTTAAATGCGCTTTAAAATTTCAAAAAAAACTCCCAAAAAAGTTTATGCCTACATCTCCATAAAAATATGTGGACGGCACAAAGTTTTGCGAAAAATGACTTTTTATTTTTCCATGGCACAAAGGCAAATTTCAGTATTGGAAAAATATATTCCATGAATTTTTTTTTGTCATTCCTGCACATGCTAAAGAAAAGTCGTTTTTCCACAAAACTTTCTGAGCGCACATAGAACATGGAGACATACATGTGCAACTTCTTTTTTTCGGAATTTTTTGGCATTTAGAGATGTGTCTTCCAAAGTGGGTCCAGATGTAATCGGGTTCATCCAGTATTTTCCATGCATTCTTCCATCTCTATATTAATGCGTGAAAAAAGTACCTATCTAAATTATTTTATTTAAGCTAGCCTAGGATGTGGATGCATTTCTACATGCATGCATGCATTCACACCTTGATACACGGACACATTAAAAAGAACTAGGTGCATTACCCTGATCGGGTCCTCTGGCGATGTTTCCTATCAAGAGCTCCAACATGTCTTCCAACTGTGTGGAGCGGAACAACCAAACCGGGAGTAGGGGATCAAGTCATTAAGACATTTTGATTAAATATAATTGGTAAAAATTATCCACCATTGGAATACGGTAGTAATATATCCTCTTTCGTTATTAACCATTATGTCGACCACACAGTTCATGTTACATCAATGGATGGATGGATTCATCATCCATGCACGGATTTATTTTAGTATGATTTGTGTGCTGAGAAAGTTTGAGAAATAATTCGTCCATACCTTCCCTGATCAGAAGTAGCAATGATTCATTGCCCGGGTAAGTTGATGACCGCCTAAAGTAGCAAAATATTAATGTAGCGAACATGTGCATACCCACATTACACGTCAAGTAATAGTAAATTTAATATATTGCAAGTGTGTATATAGTAGACAAATCAATTTGAGTTATCCTTTGTATGATGGATGGATCAATCCGTGTTATCTTTCCATATCGCGCATAGAATTTCTGAATCCGTGATGAGAATAAGATCACGTCTCAAAACCATTCATCTAATTATGCATGCAAGGACATGCATACATTGATACTCTACATGAGGTACACTGTAAATGATAATGGTAAAAATAAATGATAAGGAAATAAGAAAAAAAAAATCTTTGTACAATAAAATTTCTAATTGGCCAAATTTAAATAAATGTAGGAAAGTATGACATGGTAACGCCACAACAATATAGGCATTAATACCTATGTAAAGGAATGCACATATACATGTATCTCTCATGTTATATATTAAACTAATATTTTATGTCGTGAAAGTAAATCACAAGAAATCCTAATTACAAGCATGAACGTTAATAGTTATTCCACAAATGCAGTGAATATAATTAGTTTACTCAGTAACACTTAGGACATATATTATTACTAGAAGGTTAATGTAGTAGATTTACACATGTATATATATTAACCTAAATTTCTCGAGTTCTTAAAAATAACTAAATACTAAATGTAATATTTCTAGAACGACTAAATATAATTGAATCAGGAGAACATTATATGGAGAACGGAAGCTTAATTGAACCAGGAGAACATTTTAGCAGGATTGAACTGCATGCGAAGGCATGAAACGTCCACATCTCAAAATTATGGTCCATGAGGGTCGAAACGCAAGAGAACTCCTAGGGTGCACAAATGTTGATGTTAGAAAGTTGTTGCCTAGGCCAAGCTCCATATCACTCCTTATCTGTGCAAAAACTTTTGTGTTTTTTCATTATCACAAATAAAATAACATATGAACTTCAAAGTTTGTAGGATAACGAAAGATTCTAACTACAATGTGGCAAAAGAACTTTTGGATTTCCCATGCATCAGAAATACTTAAAAGTAATGTTTTTTTACTAAAAAACTCATTTTGTATATTCATGTTCGACCAGAATATCCAAAAGTTTTTTCAGACATTGAAGGTCTAAAGTTTGGTTCACCTTCAAAGTTCAAATTCCATATGTTGTTTCATTTTAGAGAAAAAAAGGGAAACTTACATATAGTATATTAGTCCATTAGGACAGATCTCAAGGAAATGTTGGAGGGGTTAGGATAAAGGGTGCGTTGGAGCCTGGACTACGGAAAAACAGTCTCGATTGATTCCTAGAATAAAGATGACAGGAGAGTGGGTAAATTATCACACATAAATTTCCACCACCAACCATAATGACAAAATATACCATGTGAAAGAGTACATAGTTATTTTTTTTAAATAACGTTCAATCAACGCTTTAATGATGAATACAAAACAAAGTTAACACAACAAAGAGATTTTCCATGCAACACAACAAATAGCTTATATTATATTGTCAAAATTATTAAGTGATTTGTTCTCATAATTTACATAGTGTTATTAGGCATCACCATGAAAATTTGTAAAATGAAAACTAAAGCCTTTGGAAATATAAATATGTCCAAACTATTTACGACAATACTAATTGTGTACTTAAAGAGTTGGTATGTAAGGATTTGTTGGTTGGTATTTAACCATTTACGTATATTCATATGGATTTAGAGACTCATTGTTAAACTTGAAAATTTCTAGCCCGCGCATCGAGCGGGCCACTTTGCTAGTTGTGGAAGAAAAGGAAGAAGAGGAAGATGAGGAGAGCAACCCCGAAGATACAAAATATGATTATCTTGAGCACATGGCTCCTGCTTCACGGCAATTTTGGAGCAAGAAGAACACAAGGCCCAACTTCAACAAGAACAACTCAAGTGGGTTCAAGGGTAAGCAACGTGTGAGAACATATTACAATTGTGGCAATGTGCGCCATTTTGTTGTGGATTGCCCTTACGAGAAGCGGGAAGACAATGGTGGCAAGCTCATTCAAAAGGACAAAGCCAAGTCCTTCCCCAACAAGAACAACTTCACCAAAAAGACTCCTACTCGAGGGTTGGTAGTTCAAGAAGAATACCATGAGGATGACGATGATGATGAAGATTGTGAAGCCATGGCCATGGCCTCCGTTGCCATTGCCACAACTCCACGGGTGTCCCACTTCGACTCACCCAATGAGAACATCACCGCCAAGTGTCTCATGGCTAAAGCCACCAACAAGGTAACCCCCAACATCAAAGCCACCATCATTTCTAATCCTTCCTTGACGGATGGCATTGATGAAAGTGAGGGGTCTAGTGAGGAAGTAAATGAATTTGAGTCTTTTATGAGTAAACTCAAGGGCAAATCCAAGAAGCACTTCGTTGCTCTCTTGGAACAACTTGTGAAGCCAATGACATGATCGAGGTTCACGAAGAAACCATCTATAATCCCTCCTTGGAGGATTGCATTGATGAACATGTTGAGTCTAATGAGGAAGTGAATGAATTTGAGTCTTTTATGAGTAAGCTCAAGGGTAAGTCCAAGAAGCACTTTGTTGCTCTCTTGGAACAACTTGGTGAGGCCAATGACATGATCGAGGCTCACAAAGAAACCATCTCTAAGATGGAAAGTCATAGTCGTGACTATGCCGATGAGATATCGGATCTCTCTAATGCTCTTGAGGAAGAGCGTGGGCATCGCTTGGCTCTTGAGGATTTACACAACGATGACCATGCTAAGTTAAATAAAGATCTGATCATGCTCTCGTTGTGTCTCGTGTGCTAACTTCTGAGAAGGCTAAACTTGGTGTTGACCATGCTAGACTCAAGGAGGAGTTTGATTTACTTGGCAAGGCCCACAAGGTCTTGAAGGGTGCTCATGCTAGCCTCAAGGAGTCTCATGCTCAACTCCAAGTTAAGCTAACCAATGAAAAGGCCACCTTTCCTCATATGGTATTAATTGATAATGCATATGCCACTAACCCGTGTTGTGAGCATGTGCATCTTATGGAGGAGAATGCCAAGTTGAAGGATCAACTTGAGAAAGGCCTTGTGTCATGCATTCAAGGTGAGAAGAACCTCAACGACCTTTTGAGCAATCAAAAGGAAGTTGTGGCCAAGGAGGGAATTGGGTTCGCACCCAAGTCCAAGAACAAGAAGAAGAACGACAAGGCCAAACGACCTCCTCCTCTCAAGCAAACTTTTGTGAAAGAGGGAGAGGGTGCTCCTAAGGAGAAGAAGAACAATGTGAAGGGTGTTGATGTCAAAAAGGGCAAAACCACCTTCTCCAACAAAGCCGGTGACTTTAACCCTTCTTATGTGTTGTGTCGTACTAGTGATGGGCATGTTTATGCTAAATTTGTTGGTTCTCCTTATGAGTACATTGAATGGTCTATTTGGGTTCCTAAGACGCTTGTTACTAACATCAAAGAACCCATTACAAAATGGGTACCTAAAACCAAGCATTGATCTCTTGTAGGTGTTTGCTTCCGGTGGGGGATCATGGTTGCTCGATAGTGGAGCAACAAATCATATGACCGGAAGCAAGGACTTGGTGGTGGACGTGCACAAGATTCCTTCTATGCCCACCAATGTCAAGTGGGGTGATGCCTCGTCTTCTAAGGTATTGGGTCTTGGCAAGGTTGTCATATCTCATGATCTAACGATCGAGAAAGTCGTGCTTGTTGAGTCCCTTGCATTCAATCTACTTTCCATTGGTCAACTTGCACTCATGGGCTTTGCCACTTTCATTGATATTGATACCGTGGCCCTCTTGTGGAGCAAGTGTCATGCCCAATATGCGACCCTATCCTAAAGGAACTCTAGGGTCCCACTAAGGATAGAAGCGCATATTGGAGACACTTTTGCAAGGTGGATATCATTACATCGTACCATTACATAACAGTTGGGGATACATACAAGAGGCATCAATGCCACACGAATACAACAACATCATACACAAGAGCTACATCCGACTACGGATGAAACACAAATAGAAACTCAACGACATCCACCCTGCTAGCACAGGCTGCCGACTTGGAACCTATCGCCTGATCGAAGAAGAAGCAGAAGAAGAACTCCAAATACAAGCAACATCGCTCTCGCGCCAAGATCATCGCATAACCTATACCTGCAACTATTGTTGTAGTAATCTGTGAGCCACGAGGACTCAGCAATCCCATTACCATGGGTATCAAGACTAGCAAAGCTTAATGGGTAAGGAAGGGGTAAAGTGGTGAGGTTGCAGCAGCGACTAAGCATGATATGGTGGCTAACATACGCAAATAAGAGCGAGAAGAGAAGCAACGGAACAGTCGTAAAGCTAGCAATGATCAAGAGGTGATCCTGAAAAGAGACTCTGCTGAAACCGTTTTCACTTCCCGGACTCCGCTGAAAGGAGACCATCACGGCTACACACGCGGGTGATGCATTATAATTAAGTCAAGTGTCAAGTTATCTACAACCGGACGTTAACAAATACCCATCTGCCACATAACTGCGGGCACGACTCTCGAAAGTTTATACCCTGCAGGGGTGTCCCAACTTAACCCATCACAAGCTCTCACGGTCAACGAAGGATATTCCTTCTCCGAGGAAGACCCGATCAGTCTCGGAATCCCGGTTTACAAGACATTTCGACAATGGTAAAACAAGACCAGCAAAGCCGCCCGATGTGCCGACAAATACCGATAGGAGTTACACATATCTCATTCTCAGGGCACACCGGATAAGCAAAGCGTACAGGTACCAACATAACCCAAGTCACCAAGGGACAGTTCCGCACGGTGCTCTAGCTTGTACCAACACTCGGAGGAGCACTGCCCCCCCCGGGGGGGGGGGGGGTAAATAAAGATGACCCACGGGCTTTGGAAACACAAGGGAAAAAGGCTAGGTGAGGCAAATGTAAAACCAAGGTTGGGCCTTGCCGGAGGAGTTTTATTCAAAGCGAACTGTCAAGGGGGTCCCATAAATCACCCAACCGCATAAGGAACACAAAATCAAGGAACATAACACCGGTATGATGGAAACTAGGGCGGTAAGAGTGGAACAAAATGCCAGGCATAAGGCCGAGCCTTCCACCCTTTACCAAGTATATAGATGCATTAATTAAATAAGAGATATTGTGATATCCCAACATAATCCTGTGCATCATGGAGCAATCTTCAACTTCACGTGAAACTAACAACGCTATAAGAGGGGCTGAGCAAAACGGTAACATAGCCAAGCAACGGTTTGCTAGGAAGGGTAAAAAGGTTAGAGGCTGACATGGCAATTTGGGAGGCTTGAGGAACAAGTGATAGGTAGCGCAACATAGCGATAGAACGAAGCAACTAGCATAGCAATGATAGTAATGAGATCCAAGGTGACGGTCATCTTGCTTGAAATCCCGCTAGGAAGAAGAACGAGTCCATGAAGAAGACAAACGGACATAGTCGACAAATCCTCACAACTCCGGAACGAAACCGAAGCTAACGAGAGAAGCAAACCGGAAAGAAGCAACAACATGGTAAACACACAAGCATAAACATGACATGATGCACAAACAAGTATGATGCATGTCCGGTTTAAAGAGGCATGGCATGGTAAAGTGCACAAACAATACTACAAGTTAAGTGGAGCTCAATATGCAACGAGTTGCATATTGACGGAACACCACAACAATTATTTAGTTCTCTCTCGTTTATGTACCCAACATTATTAAACATTGTTAAACATGGCAAGGGATGAAGCATATGGCAACTACTTATCTAGGCAATTTAAATGAGGCCGGAAACAACAAACAACAATTACGAAAAATCCCCATATGTTATTTAACAATTTGAAGCAAACAACAATTTTAAACAATTTAAATGTTGTTATCATGACGCGGATGACATATACAAGTTTTATGCAATTTTATGAAAATGTTGATATGAGCATGTTATGAAGCATTTGGTCACCATGGTAGAACAAAAGGGGTGCCACGGCAACATTCCGGTGATCCGGCAACTCGTTGAGATACCGGCGCAAAAGAAAGTGGGCGTGAGCGTGTCATGCAAGGATGGTGGGGTGATCCCGGTTACCGGGTTCCCACGGGTCGACGGCATGGCAAACGAGAAGGAACGTGCATGAAGCAAACGGTCATGATACAAACATACAGTTGATCTCAGATAACATCCATTCATCCATAGGTCATCGTCTCGGCGGTTATACCTTTGAAGCGTGCATTTCGGGGCGGTTCAAAATCGTCGAGGGAAGTAGTCGTTCACGGGACGGTCGTAGAGGAAGTAGTGGTACACGGTCATAGACGTTCGGGTCTTCGCTAGAGGTACTTGACGCATCACCGGCTGTAGTCATACATGAGGGTCTTGATGAATCCAAAGGGGACTTAGCGATCCAAAATTGCTCATGTTCGGGTAGGTACCGTGACAACAGCTCGAGGCTGAGGCCACGTATGGGGCACGCTCGGGTCGATGGGGACGACGACAGAAGGTCACAGACGCGAAGAAGAGGCGTGGCTGGACTGCAGCGGCAGCAGGTCGGCGAAGGACGAAGTGGTCAGCATCGGCCTTGGCGCGCAACAGGGGAGGCGGAGCTCCTGCTCGGAGAGGTGCGGCGAGGGGAACTGAATGGAGGCGCAAAGGAAGGTGGTGGCAGCGAATGGGTCGGAGGCGGGCATGAGATGGCATCGCGGAGGGTGCAACTGTTGCTGCTGCAGGCTCTAACGGAGGCGAGATCGGCGGCGATGGGTAGACGAGGAGGCGGGCAAGGAGAGTAGGGTGGAGAGGCAGATGCGGGCGAGCGGAGTGGGGGCTTCGGGCGGCGATGGTTGATGCAGCGGCGGCAGGGAAAACGGAGGAGAGCGCGGAGGTTGGAGGTCGCGAGCGAGGAGGAGATGGAACAGAGGAAGGAGAGATGGGGTGCAGAGGAGGTTCGACCAGCGACGAGCTCGCCTGGCAGGTGGCAGAGCCGTGGGGCTGCATTACTGCTCTCTGCATGTGGCGGCGCAGGAGGAGAACCAAGGGGAGAGGAAGGGATCGAGAGGAGGGGGATCGGGCACTGGGGCTCTCCCCTGGCGGCGCTCGAACGGGAGATGAGGGAGAGATCAGGGGATCGAGAGGGGAGGCTAGGGTTAAGGGCATTTAGGTGGGCTGACCTGCTGGGAGGCCCAGGTGGCCAGCTGGGCTTCTCTCTTCTTGATTTACAGAAAATAGAAAGAAAGAATAGAGAGAAAAGAGAAGGTTAGAGAAAGAATTGGCACGGGGTTATTTTCTCCGACTCAGAAAAATGAGTTTACTCCAAGAAAAATAGGAGTGGGCATGGATGCAAGGTTTAGACTCAAAAACATTTGAATTTAATTCAAATGGGTGAATAGGAAGTGGAGGTTTGGAAGGCCCAAAAATGTTGAGAATTTCGGAGGAGCCACAATAAATGGAGAAAGAATTGTTGGCAAAGTTTGAGGCAAGGAATTGAGATAGAAAATGCATGGAACTTAAACTCTAAGTGTGTTATTGTTTATTCCTAAAGAATGGAATATTTATCATAGCTCCCTAATAATATTGGGAGGGTAATTGTTATAAAGAGAAGTCACCCTTCCCTCGATTTAAATGGATCAAAAAATCCATACAATTTATTTAAAAGAGTTATAAAATTAATGATATGATGGCATGATGACATGATGCAATGCAAAAATAAATAGAGCAAGCACCAATAAAAAAACACACGGAGGTCAAAAAAATACGGAAGTCTTCTGGATCGTCGGTCTTGGGGCATCATAGCAAGACTCTTAAAGTAGCCTTTTTTGGGTATGTCGAGAATGGTCTTTATGTGATTAAATTTTCGGAGCGACCCACTAAGACCGCGACATGCCTAATGGCTAAAGTTGATGTGGGATGGCTTTGGCATCGCCGTTTAGCCCACGTTAATATGAGATCTTTGCAAAGTCTTCTCAAGGGGGACCATGTCCGTGGACTAACAAATGTTAGTTTTGCCAAAGATCATGCTTGCAGTGCTTGTATTGAAGGGAAGCTTCATGAGAAGGCTCACCCTCCCACGACTATCATCTACTCGAAGAGACCCATGGATCTCCTTCACATGGATCTCTTTGGGCCTCCATCCTTTGATAGTCTTGGAGGTAGAAAGTATTGCTTGGTGATTGTGGATGATTATTCAAGATACACTTGGGTATACTTCTTCAAGAGGAAGAGTGAGACTCAACAAACCGTCATCGACTTTGCAAATGAAGCTCAACATCAACATGATGCAAAGATCTTGATAATAAGAAGTGACAACGGCACTGAGTTCAAGAACTACACCTTGGATGAGTTTCTTAGTGATGAGGGGATCAAGCATCAATATGCTGCACCATATACCCCTCAACAAAATGGTGTCGCGGAGAGGAAGAAACGGACGTTAATGGATGCGACAAGGACCATGATGGCGGAGTTCAAGTCTCCATACAACTTTTGGGCTGAAGCCATCAACGCAGCATGTCATGCATCCAATTGGCTCTATCTTCGCAAAGGCTTGAACAAGACTCCTTATGAAATACTTACCGGTAACAAGCCCAACCTCAAGTACTTCTGGGTGTTCGGGTGTAAGTGTTTCTTTCTCAAGAAAGGTGTTCACTTGTCTAAATTTGAGGCTAGAGCTTATGAGGCCATATTTGTTGGTTATGCTACAAACTCTCATGCTTACCGTGTCCTCATCAAGTCCACCGGACTCATTGAGGAGACATGTAATGTGGAGTTTGACGAAAATAACGGCTCCCAAGTGGAGCAAAGTGGTACTTGTGATGTAGGTGATGAAATTCCTCCCCAAGCCATAAGAAGAATGGGTGTGGGTCATATCCTACCCATTGAGGAGCCCCTTGTGGCCGAAGGAGAAGGACAATGCTCCACTCAAGTGGAGCCATCACCAACCCAAGACCCACACGCTTCCGAAGAACAAAGTGAAGGCCCTCAACCTCATGAACAAGACCAAGGGCAAGATCAACCTCAAGATGGTGGTGAACCACCAAATGATGCCCAAGGCCAAGTTCTCCCCCTCGAGCAAGTTCAAGATCAAGAGCAAGCTCAAGATCTAGAACAAGCTCAAGACGGCGCTCAAGATAATCAAGTTAATCCTCCTCCTTCCACATCCGAGGAGAAATTAGAGCATCGTGCCGCGAAGATTGGTTCCAAGCTCACCACCCAAGGTCATCTCATGGAGAACGTGGTTGGAAGCCTAAGAAAGGGGGTAAGCACTCGTAGACAATTAGCAAACTATTGTGAACATCACACGTTTGTCTCTTGTGTTGAACCCCAAAAGGTCTATGAGGCGCTCGAAGATTCGGATTGGCTCAATGCCATGCATGAAGAACTCAACAACTTCGAGTACAACAAGGTGTGGAGATTGGTGCCAAGGCCGTCGGGGAACCACAACATCATTGGAACCAAGTGGATATTCAAGAACAAGCAAGATGCTCATGGGAACATCATTCGCAACAAGGCAAGATTGGTAACACAAGGCTACTCCCAAGTCGAGGATATCGACTATGGTGAAACCTTTGCTCCCATTGCTCGCCTTGAATCCATTCGTTTGTTGATTGCTTATGCTTCCCATCACAACTTTAAGTTACAACAAATGGATGTGAAGAGTGTTTTTCTTAATGGTCCTATTAATGAGTTGGTTTATGTCAAGCAACCCCCCGGGTTCGAGGATCCCTACTTCCCGGATCATGTGAATCAACTCGATAAGGCACTCTATGGCCTTAAACAAGCCCCACGTGCGTGGTATGACCACCTTACCGAGTTGTTACAAGATCGTGGATTTGAGGTTGGGCAAATCGATCCGACTCTTTTTACTAAGAAGGTCAAAGGGGAGTTGTTTGTATGCCAACTATATGTTGATGATATTATCTTTGGTTCCCCTAACAAAGCTTTCAATGAGGAATTTGCTGCTCTCATGACCTCTAAGTTCAAGATGTCTTCGATGGGAGAGTTGAAGTTCTTCTTTGGTTTCGATATCAAGCAAAGAAGAGAAGGTACCTTCATCAACCAAGCCAAATATACTCAAGACATGCTCAAAAGATTCAAGCTAAGTGATGTCAAGCCGGCTTCTACTCCAATGCCTACCAAGTGCCAACTTGACATTGATCCCAATGGTAAAGCGTTGTATCAAAAGGTATATCGCTCCATGATTGGCTCGTTGCTTTACCTTCGTACATCTAGACCGGATATCATGTTGAGTGTGGGTATATGTGCACGGTTTCAAGCCGCACCGAAGGAAAGCCACTATGTGGCGGTCAAGCGAATCTTTCGATATTTGGCTCATACCCCAAACTTTGGCTTATGGTACCCAAGAGGAGCAAACTTCAAGCTTGAAGGATACTCGGATTCTGATTGAGCGGGAGACAAAGTGGATAGGAAGTCCACTTCCGGAGGGTGCCAATTTCTGGGTTGCTCTCTGGTGAGTTGGTCTTCCAAGAAGCAGAGTTGTGTGTATCTCTCGTCCACCGAAGCGGAATATGTGGCGGCCGGTAGTTGTTGTGCACAACTCTTATGGAGGAGGCAAACTTTAAAGGATTACAGTGTCATTTGTGACAAAGTGCCTCTTTGTTGTGACAATGAAAGTGCATCAAGATTTCTCTCAACCCGGTGCAACACTTCAAGATGAAGCATATTGAGATTCGGTATCACTTCATCCGGGATCATATTAGGCGAGGGGAGATAGAGCTCAAATATGTCAACACTCATGATAACCTTGCAGATATTTTCACGAAGCCCTTGGATGAAGCAAGATTTCGCGAGTTAAGGCATGAGCTAAATATCATTGATTCGAGCAATGTGACTTGAACTCTTGCACATCCCACCACACTCAACTTGTTGTCTAGTTTAGGTGTAGGCATGGACATAGGGGGAGTGTTGTTCTCTCATTGAACTCTCCCTCCCCCCATTATGCATAAATTGATTAACTCTTTCACATTAGCCATTTTTTATGGTACTTGTGCTTCAAAGACGAGTTTTGGTCAGGGACCCAAGGAGAATTCTTCGCGGTGCCATACCAATTGACTCAAACATAGGTGGATCGGTCCACCGCCCTCTCCTTGGAGAGGTTGTGCCTCGTGGTTGGTCTTTGTTGTCCTGTGCTTTCCTCTTCTCTGACCCGTGTTTGTGTCATCGTTTGTGGTCGCCTCTTAGTTGTTCGGTGTTTTCGAAGGTTGTATTGCATTTTCTCTCTTTCTCTCATGTGAAACTTGCACTTTCTTGGGTTATGGTACTACCGTGGCAAGCCACGGTACTACCACAAGAGTTGGTGGCTTTGCGCTTGCTCAGTTGCCTCCCAGGGGCACGGTACTACCGCTACCATCGCGGCAGAAATTTTTTACTGCCACTAGAAGGGCGGCACTACCGCCCAGCACGCGGTACTTCTGCCCGGGCGGTACTACCACGATGACCCGCGGTACTTCCGTGCCCACGCGAGCGGGTGGGGGTTAAGAGCGGGACAGGGGGAGTTCTAACTCCCCCATACCCATTCATCTCTATTCCCCACCCCGTCTCTCTCTCTCTCTCTCTCCTGCCCAAGAACGGCGCCGGAGGCCTTCGCCGGATCTCCATCTCTGGCCGCTCTTCTCGGATTCCAACCGGTGGGATCGTTCCCCACCTCGCCCTCTTGCTATGGACCAAGGTTTTCCCCAAGTTCCTCTCCTTTTTCATCCTTCCTTGTGCTTTTAGGTCTTGGGGAGATGCATGTGGTGTTCTTGAGATTTTTGGCTAAATCTGTGCAAGTGGGATTCGTAGGAGTGTGGTAGTGTAGTAAGCATGCTCTTTGGATAGTCAAAATAGTTCCGGTTGATCAACGGTAGTACCAATGTAGTCGTGCGTAGGTTCTAGATCCAGATCCGCGACTCTTGTCGTGGTTTTCAATCCACGCGATACTACCGCTCCTCCTGGAGAGGTACTACCGCAGCCTCGCCTGTAACTGGCGCCATGCGGCACTTCCGCACCTTGGTGCGGTACTACCGCTTGGCACCCGGAAGTAAAAAATTACTTCCGCCCCAGGCGCGGTACTACCGTGCCACCCCGGCACGGTACTACCGCGGCTGGAGCGGATGTAATTTTTTACATCTGTACACCGGCCCGGTACTATCGTAGATTTATCCAGCGCTCTTTTTCTGTCCAGATCTCGTGCTTATTTGTTTCCTTCAGCTTTGGCCTTTGTCTTTTGCATTGATCCGTCTTGTTTCCCATGCGTATTCTTGTGTTTTGTGTCTAGGTGGTGGCTTCGGTTCTCTTGCTCATCACTTGAATCCCAGCCGTGACACAGGGTCAAAGCGGCTGTGCAACCCAGATGAAGCTCCAGAGGGGTCATCTGCTTCCCAACGCAGGACCTAGCACACCGCCAACAAGCAGTAGGAGCCCGTCATGGGCATGGATGAGATGCCCTAGGCCGAGTTTGTCATTCGAAGGAAGCTCAATCCCTATGTGAATCCCCGGGCTAACTTGCGAGGCAATGATCTCTTCTGGACCAAGCAGCAGAATCTGATCTATCTGGATGTGATCAAGACCAAGCAGAACCTGTACGTGGAAGTTCACTGGATTGACATGCATCATATGAGGCAGGACATGCATCATATGAGGCAGGACAAGCACCGTGGGTACTTTGGAGAGGCCTTGGATCTAGTGGAGCAGTTCGGCATTGAGCACATGCTCACCTTCCACAAGGATTTTGATCCAGAGATCATAGCACAGTTCTTTGCTTCGGTCTACTTCGGCGTCGATGAAGCAAGGACCATGACTTGGATGACCAATGGTCGACAGATGTCTGCTACATGGAAGGAGTTCATGGAGTTGCTTAATGTTCCAGATGAAGGGCTCGACAAGGCAGTTAGAGTTCGCCCTCATGCCAACTCTGAGTCTGCCAACAAGAACAAGTTCATGCCATTCCTTGTTCAGAAGAATCTTCCCAACAAGAAGAAGGTGTGGGTGCTTAACCCCTTCCTTGACATCATGCATCGGCTCTTTCGGAACACCCTCTTCCCGCGCATTGGTGAATTTGCCAGGTGCATGCTTACCTCATTGACATGATGCTCCTTTGTGAGGAGGCCCGTCAGGCTCAGACTCAGCCACTTGATGTCTCACATATCATGTGGTGTGAGCTTCAGTTCGCCATGTTCAACCGTAAGGTCCCCATCTATGGGCCTTACCTGTTTCACCTGATCTCCAAGACTTGGGAGAAGCTCTTTCCCAATGATGAGTTTGAAGCTCCAGGCTGGATTCATCATGAGCCCATCAGGCTCCGCATCAAGCCCCAATGGGCTAACACCACCACTTCTACTGAGGCTGCTAGAATGGCTATGGATGAGGAGGAGATTGAGGAGGAAGAAGCTGCTGAGGACCGTTCTGCTTTCACTACTCCCTCTGCTGAGCCCTCTTGGGCGAAGAAGCTGAAGATCAAGATGAAGAGGCTTTTCTGCATGTAGGTAGGTCCAGGGTCAGTACAAGGCCCATGTTGTTCAGAACAAGGGTCGCTGTCGCGATAACAGGATCTTGAGGGCGTGCGGCGAGGACGTGTCCAGCGGCTCTGAGAAGCACATCACCCCCGAGGCTGCCTGGATGGCTAAGCAGGGCTACAGGTGGACCGATTCTGAGGAGGAGTACATTCCTACTGTGGAGTCTGGCGACGAGGAGTTGTTTTCCGCCTGAGCTACCACCTTTGTTGTAGGTGCCCTCTCTGCCTTTTTGGTGTCTCGATGCCAAAGGGGGGGAGAGTGTAGGATTTGCGTGTCGTGTGTTGTGTGCTTCGCCGTTCGCTTTGCTTTCCGTCCGTTGAACTTGTTTGCTTTGGTTTGGTTGTGCTCGTGAGACTAAGTTTATCATATGGTGGACATATGCACTCTATCATACCTTATTACCTTATTGAGCTTATGTATATCGTGCTATTTATGTTATGCTCATATTTACTATCTTGTTTAGTGTTAGCCTTATCATTGCAAGATATGCTTTGTCTCTAAATATAGGGGGAGTGGTGATCCTAGTATTCGTGCCGTGCAGTCCAAAGCACTTTACTCTCTAGCACGAATCTAGGGGGAGCTCGTCTATATTCTAGAGATGTGGGGGTTTGCTTGTGCTATATTCTTTCCCTTTGTGAAAATCCCGTATTGTCATCAATCCACCAAAAAGGGGGAGATTGTAAGCGCATTCTTGTCCCTTAGTAGTTTTGGTCATTGATGACAATGCTTTTGCGGACTAATCGTGTGTATTGAGCTTTTCAGATATATCATGACAAAACACAAGACGATTTGATGCCCCTTGAAGATTATTGAAGACGGCGTTTCTCTACGGTTCTTTTCGGTGGAGTTGAGTCGTAGGAAAGCCGTATTATTAAGAGGGGGTCCGCTTTGGAAAGGTTTGAGTGGAATCTCACATACACGTCCCTTTTGCACCTCCTTTCCTTTGGCTCTTTGGAGTTTCCTCCGTCTCACCTTGTCTCTGCGAAATGAAGGACTCCGAGTTGCTCTTCTCAGGCTGGCGATAGTACTGCTCCTCTGAGCGGTACTACCGCAGGAGCCAGCGGTAGTACCGGGCTCCGGCACGGTAGTACCATGGGCTTCCACGGTAGTACCGCTCCTTCTAAGTGGTATTGCCGTGTGCTCTGGCCTGGCGCTGCTGCGCAAGCGGTAGTAGGGGCAGATGTAATTTTTTACATCCGCGCCCTACGCGGTAGTACCATGCTACAGCACGGTAGTACCGTGTCGCCTGGCTAGGTACAGCAGCAGGAGCGGAGGTAGGGGCGGATGTAATTTTTTTCATACGCACCCTTCGCAGTAGTGCCGCACCCAGGTTCGCGGTAGTACTGTGTCGGATTTTCGTATCGACAAAATCTCAGCGGAGGTAGTCACGGATGTAATTTTTTACATCTGTGCCTATCGTGCTTGGACTGTGACTGCCCTTTGGTAGTTGCGCATAGGGTCGCGGTAGTACCGCGCCCTGTCTGTGCTCTTCTATTCAGGTCCAGGCTCTGCCGCGCCCACGGTAGTACCACGGTCCGCCGCGGTAGTACCGCGAGCCCGTCTTGATAATCTTGCTCTGCTGTGCTTGATAGTACTGCATGGTCATGAGCTGAGTGGTGGGTAATGGTTGGAATTGTCCCCCAACTATATATAGAATTTCTAGTAGAACCAATCATGCATATATATATATCACATCAATGTCTCACAAACCACCAGATTAATTAATTCACACATACACACATGTATTGCTATATACAATTTCTCCTACATATGAATGTTGCCTTCGGAGCCAGTGGCATTAGCCTAATTGGTGCCTTCGGAGCACGATGACAACTGAAAGTGGTTTTCATGGGGCCGGTAGCGGGTAATAGAATTCTCCATTCGGTTTATGACCTGGTCGAGCAAAAATCCGCTATTTCCTCTTGAAGTGCTTCTACGCTCCCTTTCTATGAGCTTCTCCGCACCTCTTTGAACTGTTAAGAAGGAGATCAATATGCATGTGTATTAGTTGTGTGACTAGATATCGATAATGGTGTAAAAATTGTGAATAGTGTTACGATAAGCGTACCCATTGCTGTCTTTGAGATCTGCTCCTTTGGACGCCATCATGCGAATGTTCTATAAGCGCAGAATGCACACAGATCAGTCCCTACGCTGCTTGGGCCTTTACGAGAATGGAATTTGATCAGATAAAAATTAATCAAGCATGATAATTAAAGAGATGGCAGCTAGCTAGCTAGCTAGTACTATAATTACTTACCTTGGGTGAAACCATTGAAGCTTTTGTTTCCATTCACCTTCCGTGACGCCGATGAATCTTGCCCAAGCCCTGCCCGCCGACAAAGAAAAGGAATAAAGGGTTATTAAATAGTTCATATCATGAAGTGACGAACTAAATAGGCGAGATATATAGTTAATAATGATTGAAATTACATTGACTATCCCATACAAGATGTTATAGTCAGTTTTTTACGAGATTAGTGAGTCGATTACTTCAACTGTTCGGCGTCAACTTTAATGATACACAAGACCCGATGATATCTGCATGCACACATGTTTACATGTCTTAATTAAGTGGGCATATGTAAGCAAAAACATGTAGCTAGCTAGTAGGCAAAAACAGAGAATTTGTAGTACAAGACAGTGTGACTCACTGGAAGTTGTAAGGAAGTAGTATATCTTCATTGTATTTGAGGCGCTTCAAGAACTCTAGCATGCTGTCCTCTACTTCCTTTGCATGACGTTGATTTATCTTCCATGTGTATTCATTAACGGTGTTTGGGTCAATAAACCCAATGCCAAAGCGTCCACCTTTTCTCATTTCATATATCTTCATCTTGCATAATACCACAGAAAAGAATATAGTGAGGATAATTACAGGTAATGATTGATCTCAAAAGGATCACTACAGCTAGCTTGAGACTTAAATTATAGAAAGAAATCACTTACAGACAATAGCAACTGACGATAGATTTGTCGAGTGCGTCTTGATTGTATAACTGAAACAGTTCTGAATACTCAACGGACCCAGCTTTCTCATGGTAGTAATGGTCACCTTGACATTCACCATGAGGACAATCGATCTGAAATCTTGGTAATATTCATGTACCATTGATGCAATTCATACATTCTCGTTGGGAGGTTCTTGACCTTATGCAGCGCGACCAAAGGTTGGCCCCGGACATATTTCCGTTTACTTCATCCTCTCTAAGCAAAGGCATGGGCTCGATCTCGAGGAGTTGTCCATGATGATGTTGAGAACTTCAGCCTGCATTATATGCTCCTCCGTTATTACCACATTGCCCACCTCGGGAACATGCACTGTTTGCCCACAATAATATTACAGCGTCTTGTCACTGTTGTTGGCACAACAAGCGAGGGATCGATTACGCCGCTGTTCTCCCAGTGGGGAATGGTTTTCCGCATTTTTGGCAGCTGCTTCTTGTTTGCTCGATCCCGATGTAGGCGTGCTCGCCTCCCTTTGTAGACATGCTCGATTTAACTTCGATGTGGCGCTCATAGTGCGTGTAAACAGGCTTGGGAGCTGGTGGTTGAGCCATCTGAATGAAGTGGTCAATCGTTTCCTCGAGCACTTTCTCCTTGGCGGCGGTGGCGGTTTGGTGCAAAATGGGCTTCCACCTCGGCCTTGATATGGCTGTGATTTCCTCCTCGGACCTGTCATAAGACCTCTGCGGAAGAGGCTTGAGGCTTGGACCATATTTATATCGCTTGCCTCTGCTGTACTTCTGTACTACCTCGACTCGTGCCGCTCGCACCATAGCTGCGGGGTGTCTCTTCTGCGATTCTTGGCGGCAGAGACGAGTGACGGGACTGAGTTGGACGAGGAGGAGTGGCCCGAGGTTGTGCGGACTTGGAGGAGGAGGGGCGTCTGACGCTGTGGCGGACTTGGAGGAGGAGGATTGTCGACACTTTGCGGGTGGAGGAGGAGGTGGCTGACACTTTGCGGACTTGGTGGACTTGCAGGAGCGGGAGTCTGCTGACTCGGTGGCGGACTTCGACGAGGACTCGGCTGACGCGGTGTCGGTGGCCTTGGAAAGATGATGCAATCCTTTTTCCAAAGGATGATACGATGTTTGGCCTCTCTGAGAAAGCGCTCGCCGTCACCTCCAGCAATGTCAAGATGTAGCCCCGAATATGGTGGGTCCACCACCTCATCAACCAAGACACGAGCATAGCCAGCTAGAATCGGGTTGCAATGGAAGGTTGCCTCGGGGGGATTTGTGAAAGCACAGCCGTCCGCCACCTTCATGGATATGTTCTTCATTTTGACGTGTAGCTCGCAGTTAGTGTTCTCCGTGATGTCATCCACGGGGTATCTACCCAGCATTGCGTCGTCCGGGATGGAACCCACGCTGCTTCTCGGCATGGATGGGCCGGTGCTATCCAATGCTGGATCATCCGCTAGCTGCTGCAGCTGCTGAGACCCCCTTTGATGGGTAAGTGAGTTAATCTGCTCCTGCTGCCGCTGGAATTTGACCGCCAATTCCGCTTGACTTGCTTCTAGGCCTTGAAGGAGTTCATAGTCCCGCTTCCTCTGCTCCTCCTCCATCTTCCTCTTCTTCTCCTCCGCAATATTCTTTCTCGCACGGGTTCTGTAGTCGTTGTTCCAGTCTAAAAACACCTCATACCATGGCATAGCAACCTTGCCTCGTGTTCATCCCGGGTGTTCAGGATTTCCCAGGGCACGCGTAAGCTCATCGTTCTCTCTGTTGGGCTGGAACACCCCCGTTCGTGCCTCTTCTATTGCAACAAGTATCGCATCATCGGCTCCCTTCAGACTTGCCCTCGTCGAAACATTGCATGTCTCCCGGTCCAACTCCCCCCCATGCGCATAGAACCAAGTCCTGACCCTGGGGGGCCAGCTCTTAGTAGCCGGAGTGACAACTGCATCCTCCATCTCTTTCTCAGACTTATCCCACTTAGGCATTGCCACCACATAGCCACCTGGCCCCAGCTTATGGAACTTATCCTTTTTTCGGCATTCTTCTTGTTTATTCTCGACCGTTCCTTAGCTAATTCCGAATCCTTGAATTTCACGAAATCGTCCCAATGATCACGTTGGTTCTCCAGTGTTCCCTTGAATCTGGAGTCTCCTTCCTCCCTTGACGTACTTGTTCCATTCACGATTCTTGTAGTTCTTGAATGCGTCGCCATCATCCTAAGAGCAGCCTCTTTGACTTTCTCGCACATCTGCTACGTGAAATGATCTGGTAGGGTGAAATGTTCCATGAGAGTATCCCAAAGCAGATCTTTTGATTCTTGTCGACAAAAGTAACATCTGGGCGTGGCTTTGCTTTGGCGCTCTCCATTCTTGAAGTTTGATCGGAGTTGGTCCTTCACAAGAACTCCGTGACCGACAAACGAACTTGTCCGCAATCTGCTTAGGCGCTAATGGTTTGCCAAGGGGCCGCATGCCTCGATATTGTACTTTCGCCCAGCTTCAACTTTTTGTTCGGGCCTCGTTTATCATTTTGCTCGAAGATTTGCTCGATCCGGATGGCTGAAAGAACAAAGATCGATTCATTAATATATCTTCAAGTCATTTAAAACATGTGATGATCACCAGATGCCTGCATATATAAATATATATACCTCGCCGGTGTTTGTTGTTTCAGGATCAACATGTTCTTCGTCATCGTCATAGTTCATGACTTCATCAATTTCGTCATCGCGATCGAATATCATATCACCCTCTCAGGTGTTGTTTAGAAATTCGGAGCCGTCATAATCTTCTTCATTCTGATTATCATCTGGCCCGCGTATCATATCGAACATGGTCTGTTCTCCCTCTCTGTCGGTATTGTCTGCCATAGCTTTTGTTTAACTAATCCAAAAGAAATATAAAACAATTTTATATTCAAATAACATCGTCTCGAATAATAGATATAATCTTGAATACATCGTCCAGAATAATAGATATAATCTCGAATACATCGTCTCAAATAATATATAATATTGAATAGTACATCATTGGCTATTAGCTAATAAAGATCGAATACTACAGAAGAATCTAGGACACTCGCGGTTCCTCTGGCACGGGCGGTGGACACCAAAGAGAAGGAACCCTCACAGGATCATAGCTGAAGTGAGATCCCCGAAGATACTGCCACGTATTGGAGAACTTGCCGCCCTCTAACGCAACCATGTAGCGATGGACGTGCTTGTCCTCCTCCCTGACACGGCGACGTACCACCTCCGGCAGGGCCGGGTCCCTCCGCACCGAAACTGGCCCACGCGAACGCCACCAAACGAGATCAGGGTCAACAACGGGACCCGCGGCCGGGTTCCTCATCAAGCGGCGCGCCTCTCAAGCACCTCCTCCCAGCCAGCCAGCGGAGCCAGTCCCGGACATGGGTCGGCTGGGCGTCGTCGCCAGACGGGTCGACGGCGAGATGCGGGCCGGGCATCGTCGAGAACAAATACTAGCTATATGCCCGCAAAAAGTAACATTTTTTTAATGATTGGATTTTGATAACTAAAATTTCTAACATTTCTATATAACACTAATCTTATATTTACTAATTGGAAGCACCTTTCAAGCCTTCACGTTAATCCTCGAAAACTAAGAAAATTAACCATCCGATCTTCGTATTAACAATCTACAGCCGTCAGATCCAATAACCAAGAGTCCTCAACAAATATCCCACCTACACGCAGAAAAAAAAAGGTTCCAAGGCATATGACGTAAACAGCTCCCTTAGCCCTTGCAAACCCCTCCCTCCAGCGATCAGAACAATACGAGGAGGCACCGATATGTCGTAAAAAAAACTTGGCCCCTCCTGCTCTTGCAATCTTTCAATCTACAGTTGAAGAACGATGCCCGTCCCTAACCTGAAGTAGTCCCGTGCGAGGAGGAGGCACCAATCAGTTATCAACAAACCCTATTGGACGGTCTCTTCATCACCCTCCTCTAGCAACCTTTCAATCTGCAGCCCTAAGAACGCTGCCCATCCGGAAACTCAAGCATCACGGCGACGATGTTGTGGGCATGCGGCAGGCAGCGCAGAATAAGGGGCAGAACTCTCATAGCAGTAAGCCGCATGGGAGTGGCGAGTTGCACGACTGGGATGGCGCCCTCCTCCTACGATTCAAAAATTACTTCAGCAAGGGTAGGTTTCAGGTCTTCTTCTATTGTCGACCTAATAATCAAAGAGGAGTATCCGGCTCTGCCTTATCCTTTCTATTTTGTTGTATGTATTTTATACTGCAGTAAATTAGCGTTGTTTATTGAAAAACACTTGCACTACGGTGTGGGAGATGGGGCAAACGTACAGAAATACGATAGACAAGCACCAATCTTATATGCATGCAGACTGTACCAATCCCGTTCATCAGATATATATACACACACACACATGACCAAATAGTGTTTCTGAAAATTTACATACTGTACAAGTACACATGGTGTTCTCTGAAACTTTAACCGAATTAGCTGGATGCTACATGTTGATTCTCCAGGTTATGAAGATTTGTCCATCCGGCCAACCCAGGGTCCAAGTTTAGCTAGAGGATGAATAAGCATAATGACGCCCTCCTGTCACACCTGTGTGAGGTACATGGAAATTGTCCTTTTTGTCTTCTTTTTCCATGGAAGGAAAAATAAATGCATCTCCAAACTTCGCCTTCTCCTTGATTTGGTGGTGACAATTTTGATCTGGCAGCCACATCTCGCCTATCTCTCACTATTTCATTTTTATGGCGAGCGAGGAAAAGCAATATGTACCGTGTAGTGTGCTGAAGTATGCGCTATCCCTGATGAAGAGTAATCCATTTGCGATGGGTGCTCTACTCGCCTCTGAGTCCGAGTTCGCTAATCTCCTGTTTTGTTTTCTCTGTATTAAATAAAGTGGTTGAGGATATTCAGTATACTGTTGTCACAGGTTCTCAATTCATGTAATCATTGCTTGGATCTTCCTTCAATGCCACAAGACATGGATGCACACTCTGTAGAAAAATATGTGAGGCGTTGTGCTGTAGTCTATCCATACTGCCCAGTGCACATGTTGTAAGTGAAGTTTCCTCTGAGATTGCTGACAGTTTAGTGAATGTAATTCCCCAGTTTATTCTCTCCCTAAAACAGATGTTGATGAAGAATATGTTATTGCATAGCAGATAGATAAAGTGGTGTTGTAGCCTAGAAGCGCACACAATAGTCCACGACAAACATATGAATTTTTCCTTAAGAACGTTGAAAGTGTCATCTGGATTGGGAGAAATTTAGCCGAGTTATACTAACTCCATCCTTGGTTTCCTCATATATTTTAGGTGTTCACTTTTTTTCTACAACCACCAGCGCTCAAATTTCCCATCTAGACATGTCTGTGCTCCATGTTTCATTGAATAAACAAGAGAAGAACGATAGACTCACTGGCAGGTTCGTTATCTTTCTTTTTGTCGAGAAGGTGTGCATACTTATGATAGAACTTGGCGAGCTTCATTGATAATGAAAATTAGTATTTGATGCAATTCAGGAATATATTTTAACCGAGTGAATTTTCTTAAATTAAGGCATTATGCACTCCTATACATTTAAGGATTTGGTTTTCCCAACAATACACGCTATACATGCATGTATGTCACCTGCATCTAATTTACATATTGTATGCATTTCCACTTGGCACTTCTACCCTTTTTCTATTCTCCATATCGCATAGCTATTGTTTTCTAAATTTTTCCATGTACGCAGATAGCAGCCAATTAATAGAAGCTATAACTAACTAAAGTAACAGCAGCCTGTTGGTACTCTTTTATGATGTCTACTTCCGACTGAATATTGTTTGCGATTACAAAGGTAGGAAACATTTATATCTTCACTACTCACATAATTTTTAATATAGATCCAATATTTTTGCATCTCAAATTGCTCTTAGCTTACATGTACAGATAGTTTAAAGAAAAGTCTTCTCTTTCTTGCTATACATCTTATGACACCATGGAAATTTATCCCTGCTCCAAATCTGTTCATATATGAGCCCTTTGTTTGCCGAATTTGGCAGCGCAGATAGTGCAAAAAAAGATGGTGCAAATCTTTTCCAAGTTCGCTTATAGTACTTTCCCTTGGCCGAGTTCGGAGAAATACATAGCTGCAGGACTGAAGGAGGAGACAATACTTGCATAAGTTTGTATTTTGCACTCCAGATTTTGATATCCGTTTCAGTTACATAAAACAAAATGTACCAGTTCAGTTAGCTTTTTTGATTCAAAGGTAACAGTATGAATGAGTAAGTCGATCTACCCGGATAAGAAAATCATAGACTCATTGTGTTCATGATGTTCAGTCTGTAGTATCGCGCAGCAAATCCATCAACTGGGAAAATATACATTGTTAGCATGGTTTACATATGTTTTCGTACTATATCAGTCATTAAAGTTACGCACAATATCTTTTAAAACTGTAGCACAAAATTGCTTTCCTTAGTAGTAATATCTAAATACTACAACCACCCCAAAATACATGAGATGTATAGGTTTTTGTCCAAAATCAAAGGTGTTTTTGTTTGATAAAGATTTGCAAAAAAAAAAAACATATATAGTACTACCTCCGTCCCACATTTACTGTCGGTCAAACGTATGTATCTAAAACTAAAATACATCTAGATGCATCCATTTCGGCGACAATTAACATGGATAGAGGGAGTACGAAATAAATATCAGTAGAAGAACCATGGTGAAATATGTATTTTTCTGTGAAGTTGATGTCTAATATGTGGACAAGGATGGAGTATTTGTTCCCAAAATAAATATTACAGACATTAATAAAATTGTGTTTCATTCTTTGCAACTTATTTATAACATTGATCCTTGATTATAAGATTATTAACCATTCGATCTTCCTAATAGTTATTAACAACCGTTCGATGTATATGTTCAAAAAAGAAAAAAAAACAACCGTTAGATGTACATAGAGTCCATTCCTGATGTCCCACGTACCTCCATAGAGAAAAACAATCATCGGCTGCCGTCACTTTAGCATATGCTTTTGGCGCATGTAGAAGGAAATATTATGGTTTTAGCATGTGATTTTGTCACATATACAAGGAAATATGAGTGCTTTCTTTTGTGCCAACTCTATCTATTTGTAATGCGTATATACAAAATATTTTTCAAATCTGTTTTTATTAGTCTACTATCCAAAAAACTAGCCCGTGCAGAGGCACGGGTTGATGACTAGTTATGCTAATCTAAATAACACTAAAATTTCTAACATTTCTAACATTTCTATATAACACTAATTTCTAACATTTCTATATAACACTAATTTCTAACTGATTAAGCACTAATTATATCCATCTAACATGCATTCATACATATATAATAGTGAAAAAATAATAATCTAAATAATCTAAACTAATTAAACACTAATTATCTAAACTAATTAAACATACAAAATAATAATCTAATAATCTAAACTAATTAAAGACTAATTATCTAAACTAATTAAAGACTAATTATCTAATGCTTGTGTGTGTGTGTGTGTACGGGCTCGGGGCTGGAGGACTCACAGCGGGCGACGGCGACGGCGAGGAGAGGCGACGGCGAGGAGAGGCGACGGTCGGGGCGGCGACGGCGGGACGGCGCGACGGGACGGGGCGGCGACGGGACGAGGGCGGCGACGGGACGGGACGAAGTCTTGGCGACGGGGACGGGCGGCGACGGAGATTTGAGCGGCGGCGGAGACGATCGAGGGCGGCGGCGACGGCGATTTAAGACGACGGAACAGAGGCGAAAACATAGGAAACTGAAATTTTCGTAGCGTTGCATATATAAGTAACCTTTAGTACGGTTGGAGCCACCAACCGGTACTAAAGGTCTATTTTGGCCAGCCAAGCGGCGAAGCGACCCCTTTAGTACCGGGTGGTGGCACAAACCGGTACTAAAGGCCCCTTTAGTACCGGTTTGTGCCACCACCGGTACTAAAGGTGGTCTTATTGGCAAGCAGTGCAGTCTTGAAGTTTAGTCCCACCTCGCTAGTCGAGGGGCTACCGCACTGGTTTATAAGCCCCAGTACGGTAGCTCTCTCAAGCTCCTCTCCTAATCAGGCCTACTGGGCCTACCTGTCCTCCTCGCCTTGTGGGCCTACTGGGCCTTCGCGGGCCTGCATCTTGGCCCAACGAAAGGTTGTGTTGCTAGTCGTATGCAGGCCGCTTTGGCCCAGTTGGCGGGCTTTTTTTCTGTTTTTTTGCTTTATTCTTTGTTTTATTTATTTTTGAGTTGTTTTTTGCTGTATTTAGAGTTTCTTTGTGAAAATTTTTGCTTTAGGTACAAAAAATTACAAACTTTCTGTTAGTGCCGGTAGATTTCAAATTTGAATAGTTTAAATTTTGAATTATTTGAAATTTGTGTGAATCACTAGTTTGTGAATAACTTAACTTTGAAAAAGTTTTTTCAGTGATTCTTTTTTCTTATGTTCAATATTAGTGTGTTTTATCATTATATTCAATTTAGTAATGCTTAGGTTATTTAAAAAATTAAATGCCTTTGTAACAGTTCAGTTTTAAATGAAACCCTGATACCTCGAAAGTGATTGTCCATTTTGTACACGAAGTGCATCCAGTTTTTGCCATAACCCTCTCTACTTTCTTGCACATGCTATTTGTATGAAATTATGATACCATGCCAACTTTCAACCTTTTCTGAGTTCATTTGACTTGCTTTTCAATTTCAGGTCATTTAGCTGGAAAAAAATCAGTAAATACATGAAAAGAATTTGTTTGCACATAAAATTTCTTCGTGTTTCAAATGCCAAAACACATAACTACCCTAACTATTACAGACATTCCCTCCGGGTGTGAAACACGAAAGAAAGTGATGATAGTGAAGCCGATCACATCCTAGATCTTTGGGTGTGAAACTTTTTCTTCGCATGTGTCCCTTTGCGCCGTAACCATGGAAAATCTTCATCATTTAACGGGATGCTCGGGTCAATATTCACTATGAATGGAGCAATTTCATCAAACTTTTCATAATCTTCTGACTTGTCTGTCTTGTCATCCACTCCCACAATGTTTCTCTTCCCAGAAAGAACTATGTGCCGCTTTGGCTCATCGTACGATGCATTCGCTTCCTTATCTTTTCTTTTTCTTGGCTTGGTAGACATGTCCTTCACATAGAAAACCTGTGCCACATCATTGGCTAGGACGAATGGTTCGCTCGCATACGCAAGATTGTTGAGATCCACTGTTGTCATTCCGTACTGCGGGTCTTCCGTTACCCCGCCTCGTGTCATATTGACCCATTTGCACCGAAACAAAGGGACCTTTAAACCACGTCGATAGTCAAGTTCCCATATGTCCTGTATATAACCATAATATGTTTCCTTTCCCGTCTTGGTTTCTGCATCAAAGCGGACACCACTGTTTTGGTTGGTGCTCTTCTTATCTTGGGCGATCATGTAAAATGTATTACCATTTATCTCGTACCATTTGAAATAAAGTCATTATATTCGAAGATGATAACTGGGACAACAAGTACAGGTCATCTTCAATAGAGGTGTCATGCATGGTACGTGTCTGCAACCAGTTGGCGAAACTCCTGGTTTGTTCACGTGTAATCCAGTCATCAGACCGCTCCGGGTGTTTGGAGCGTAGCAAATTCTTGTGTTCATCCATATACGGAGCCACTAAGATGGAATTCTGTAGAACTGTGTAGTGTGCTTCAGTGAGAGAATATCCGTCCATACATATTATTTGTTCCCCTCCTAGCGTGCCTTTTCCATCCAGTCTGCCCTTATGCCGCGATTCAGGAACACCAATTGGCTTAAGGTCAGGAATAAAGTCAATACAAAACTAATTGACCTCCTCATTTTGATGGCCCTTTGAGATGCTTCCTTCTGGCCTAGCACGGTTATGAACATATTTCTTTAAGACTCCCATGAACCTCTCAAAGGGGAACATATTGTGTAGAAATACAGGACCCAAAACGTTAATCTCTTCAAGATAGGTGAACTAGGGCGTGCGTCATGATGTTGAAGAAGGATGGTGGGAACACCAACTCGAAACTGACAAGACATTGCACCAAATCATTCTCGTAACCTTGGTATGATTTCGGATCGATTACCTTACGAGAGATTGCATTGAGAAATGCACATAGCTTCACAATGGCTAATCAAACGTTTTCCGGTAGAAGCCCCCTCAATGCAACCGGAAGCAGTTGCGTCATAATCACGTGGCAGTCATGAGACTTTAGGTTCTGGAACTTTTTCTCTGCCATGTTTATTATTCCCTTTATATTCGACGAGAAGCCGGCGGTACCTTATCTCGAAAGGCATTCAAAGAAGATTTCCTTCTCTTCTTTGGTAAGAGCGTAGCTTGCATGACCCTGATGTATGCCGTCTTCTCCGTGCATACGTTGCTGGTCCTCCCGTGCCTCAGGTGTATCTTTTGTCTTCCCATACATGCCCAAGAAGCCAAGCAGGGTCACGCAAAGATTCTTCGTCACGTGCATCACGTCGATTGCGGAGCGGACCTCTAGGTCTTTCCAATATGGCAGGTCCCAAAATATAGATTTCTTCTTCCACATGGGTGCGCGTCCGTCCGCGTCCTTCGGAACAGGTTGTCCGCCAGGACCCTTTCCAAATATCACCTTCAAATCCTTGACCATATCATGTACATCAGCACCAGTACGGTGGCGAGGCTTCGTCCGGTGATCCGCCTCACCTTTGAAATGCTTGCCTTTCTTTCTTACGGGATGCCTGCTCGGAAGAAATCGACGATGTCCTAGGTACACATTCTTCTTACAACTATTCAAATATATACTGTCGGTATCATCCAAACAGTGCGTGCATCCGCGGTATCCATTGTTTGTCTGTCCTGAAAGGTTACTGAGAGCAGCCTAATCATTGATGGTCACGAACAGCAACCTTTAGGTCAAATTCTTCCCCCATGTGCTCATCCCACGCACGTACACCTGTTCCATTCCACATTTGTAAGAGTTCTTCAACTAATGGCCTTAGGTACACATCAATGTCATTGCCGGGTTGCTTAGGGCCTTGGATGAGCACTGGCATCATAATGAACTTCCGCTTCATGCACAACCAAGGAGGAAGGTTATACAAACATAGAGTCACAGGCCAGGTGCTATGGTTGCTGCTCTGCTCCCCAAAAGGATTAATGCCATCTGCACTTAGACCAAACCATACGCTCCTTGCGTCATCTGCAAACTCCTTCTCGTACTTTCTTTCGATTTTTCTCCACTGCGACCCGTCAGCGGGTACTCTCAACTTTCCGTCTTTCTTACGGTCTTCTCTGTGCCATCGCATCGCCTTGGCATGCTCTTTCTTTTGGAACAAACGTTTCAACTGTGGTATTATAGGAGAATACCACATCACCTTGGCAGGAATTTTCTTCCTGGGGCGCTTGCCCTCGACATCACCAGGCTCATCGCGGCTGATCTTATAGCGCAATGCACCACATACCGGGCAAGCGTTCAAATCCTCGTACTCACCATGGTAGAGGATGCAATCATTAGGGCATGCATGTATCTTCTGCACCTCTAACCCTAGAGGGCAGACAGCCTTCTTTGCTTCGTCATTTAACTCTCGGGCAATTCGTTGTCCTTTGGAAGCATATCCTTTATCATTACCAAGAACTTTCCAAATCCCTTGTCGGATACACCATTCTCGCCTTCCATTGCAGCAATTCTAGTGTCGTGCCTAGCTTTTTCTTGTCACCTACGCAATTGGGTACAACAATTTTTGTGATCCTCTAACATGCGCTGCAACTTCTTCTTCTCCAAATCACTTGCGCAGTTTCTCTTTGCATCGGCAATGGCCCGACCTAGATCATCAACGGGCTCATCTGATGCCTCTTCTTCAGCTTCTTCCCGCATTGCCGGCTCAGCTCTTCCCGCATTACCGGCTCAGCTTCTTCCCCCATTGTTGTATCATCGTATTCAGGGAACCCTTGGCCAGGATAGATGTCGTCGTCCTCTTCTTCTTCATTGTCTTCCATCATAACCCCTCTTTCTCCGTGCTTGGTCCAAACATTATAGTGGAGCATGAAACCGGACTCAAACAGGTGGACGTGAATGGTTCTTGACGTAGAGTAATTGTGACCATTCTTACAGCCAGCACATGGACAAGGCATAAAACCATCCGCCCGCTTGTTTGCCTCAGCCGCAAGCAGAAAAGTATGCACACCCTCAACGAACTTTGGAGAGCATCGGTCATCGTACATCCATTGCCGGCTCATCTTCATTACACAACACCGAATAGACCAAATTAATACAAGTTCATACATAAAGTTCATACAACACTTAAATGCAACAAACAAATAACTCTCTAGCTAAAGTATTTAAATGCAACAACAAATGCGATCAAGATCGCAACTAAGGTAACAATTGATCCAACAGCATAATGATACCAAGCCTCACTATCGATGGCATATTTTCTAATCTTTCTATTCTTCAAGCGCATTTTCTCCATCTTGATCTTGTGATCATCGATGACATCGGCAACATGCAACTCCAATTCCATCTTCTCCCCATCAATTCTTTTCAATTTTTCTTTCAAGTACTCGTTTTCTCTTTCAACTAAATTTAACCTCTCGACAATAGGGTCGGTTGGAATTTCCGGTTCACATACCTCCTAGATAAAAATATCTATGTCAACTTGATGGGTATAATTTGTCATAAACACGAAATGCAACAAATAGTTTTAAAAGAGAATATACCACATCCGAATCATAACAAGGACGAGGGCCGACGGGGACGGATATCAAAACCATGGCACTATGTATAACAAACAACGTACGGGTAAGATAATTATTACATGATTAACTATATATCCAAATCACACAAACATCAATTTTTTATATAAAATTTCATGAACAAGAGGCTCACCACAAGGTGGTGCCGGTGACGGGATGGTGCGGGCGATCGACGATGGTTACGACGGAGATTTAGAAGGCACTAAGTAAACCACACCTACATATGCAAACTAACTGTGATTTTTGACCTCAAATTGCATATAAATCAAATACTAGCACATATATATATTTCCTCCCAAATTACTAAACTCACAAATTAGTAACTATACAAAGCATGGGAAGAGCTAATCTAGCAATAAGAGATGAAAGGACAAAGTTGCTAACCTTTGTGATCACTTGAATGGATGGGGGCCTTCAAATCTTGACAAATTTTGGGCAAAATGTGTGATGAGCTCGAGGGGAGAAGAGGAAGAATAGAGAGGAGAGGAGAGGAGAAAGGGGGAAGAACAGAGCGAGCTGAACGAAGGGTTTATATGCAGGAGGACCTATAGTACCGGTTCGTGGCACGAACCGGTACTAAAGGTGCTGGAGGGGGCCCAGACTGACAACATCCTGCCACCACCCTCATTAGTACCGGTTCCTAGCACGAACCGGTGCTAAAGGTTAGCCATGAACCGGTACTAATGAGAGCGGCCCGGCTAGCCGTTGGAACCGACACTATTGTATACATTAGTGCCGGCTCTAATACAAACCGGCACTAATGTGCTGCACGTTTGACCCTTTTTCTACTAGTGTTCCACCAAGAGAAATTTGATTCCCCCCACTAATCCCTAGCGGATCTTGTTACTCTTGGGTGTTTGAGCACCCTAGACGGTTGAGGTCACCTCGGAGCCATAGTCCATTGTGGTGAAGCTTCGTGGTGTCGTTGGGAGCCTCCAATTAAGTTGTGGAGATTGCACCAACCTTGTTTGTAAAGGTTCGGTGGCCGCCTTCAAGGGCACCAATAGTGGAATCACGGCATCTCGCATTGTGTGAGGGCGTGAGGAGAATATGGTGGCCCTACTGGCTTCTTGGGGAGCATTGTGCCTCCACACCGCTCTAACAGAGACGTACTTCCCCTCAAAAGGAAGGAACTTCGGTAACACATCCTCGTCTTCACCGGCTCCACTCTTGGTTATCTCGTGCCTTTACTTTTGCAAGCTTACTTGTGTTATATCCCTTGCTTGCTTGTGTGCTTGTTGTTGTTGCATCATATAGGTTGTTCACCTAGTTGCATATCTAGAGAACCTACTTTGATGCAAAGTTTAATTTGGTAAAGAAAAGCTAAAAATTGTTAGTTGCCTATTCACCCCCCTCTAGTCAACTATATCGATCCTTTCAAAGTTCGACTACATCAACCGCATTGTCAAACGCGTCCACTTTCGGTCTACAAGGATACGTGGACACACTCTTCCCCTCTCATTGCTATACATCTGCTAGATAGATCTTGCGTGAGCGTAGGAATTTTTTGAAATTGCATGCTACGTTTCCCAACAGTGAGAATGTGTACAAATAAAGAAAAATATATAATTGATCAATGTTGTTCGTAGGCATGGCTCCATTTCCTGGGCACAATGTTCATTGGTTGGTAGCTAGTTTCACCCCAACTCTGTAGCCAAAAAAGAGGCGTACACTACTAGGGAAAAGCCTATACACAGAATCTTACCAGCAGCTCGCTTTAAAATCAGGCGTTGCTACTAAGTAGCAGTAGCGCACGCGGACAAAACTCGCTGCTGAAACAAGTTTATCAGTAGCGCGTACACTCAAAGACACGCTACTCCTAAAATTCCCACGACGCCGCCGCGAGGCCAGTTATAGCGGCAGCGTGTTAATACAAAGAGCGCTACTGCTACGGGTCGTAGCAGCAGCGCATTTACACAATAACCGTTGCTGCTAAGTTAACTAGTCACAATAACCCACAGATCCACACACTCACTCGATCTCCCCCTCAACCCCCTGCGCCGCCGGTCCTCCCCCGTCGCCGCTCCTCCGATCTGCGCCGCCGTCACCTCATCCTCCTCGCTGGACTCTGTACCGGCCTCCTCCTCCGTCCTCCCTCCACTCGCCGCTGTCCGGCCCCTCCTCGCTTCTCCTTCCTCCTCCGTCCTCCCTCCACTTGCCGCCAGACGACCCCTCCTTGTTCCGCCTTCCTCCCCCGTCATACTCTCTATTCCCTCCTCGAGTCGCCCCTCCTTCTCCCTCCTCCCTGCTACATTTTGATTTAGTAGGCTAGTTTATATGCAACATTTTGATTTAGTTGATATGATTCAGTTGATTTAGTAGGCTAGTTGATTTAGAACATTTTCATTTAGTTGATTTAGTAGGCTAGTTTATTTAGTTGATTTAGAACATTGTGTCATTTAGTTGATTTAGTATGCTAGTGGATTTAGTATGCTAGTTGATTTAGTATGCACCATTTTATTGTTATTTTTTCTGTACATGGATATGTAGATGCTTTTGTTTTTTTGTAATAAGTTATTTTTTTGGAAAAATGTAGGTGCCAATTTAGATAAATTTGCCACTTGTTTTTTTAATCAATTATCTTAGGCAATAGGTGCCATCGAAATGCTTTGGTAGGTGGTACCTTGTCATCTAATCGTTAATCCTTTGCTCATATTGCTTTAGGAAAATGACGCCACCACCACCACCACTATGTCATTGTGCAAGTCAAGGTGCGCCAGCAACCTTGCAACCGGCAAGCTGTTCGGCATCTACTTCCAGCCGAGTTTTCGTCATGCGGCGGTAAGAAATTAGATGAAATGTAACAACTATTTTATTTTTAGTGTTGGCATTACTGCATTGTGTCATTTTGCTTTTCGTACACAGATCGTCCCATGTAATGTGAGGTTGAAATTCAACAAGCTAACAGGAGACACTGTGACATTTGAGGCTCCTGGGGCGCCGTACACTATGGAGGTCGAGAAAGGACGCAATATGTCACAGATTGGAGGAGATGGATGGGCCTGTTTCCTCGCCCGCATGCGTCTTACTGGTGGTGAGTTGATCAGATTCTCCTTCAGAGCAGAAAGACCCAAGCTGGTTGTCATTTATCTCAACCTGGTGGAAGATGATGAAGATGACGAAGATGATGAAGATGACGAAGATGACGAAGATGATGCAGATGACGAAGAAGATGAAGATAATGAGGACCCACTTCATGAAGCCATCGTAGATTAAAGAATGAGGCTGAGCGAGGACGAGGTGTGCAACCTATGGGACATAATTCTGCCACGTGATGACTTTGTCGGGGTGCCATTCGTGACCTGCCTGACAAGTACCATGGTCGATCGGCATGAAATGGTATGTTATACATACTGACTGTAGTAATTTGATGATATATATATGCTTTATTGTTATACTTACAAATGCAAATTATCCGATGATATGCTTAGTGAATCCGATGAAATGCTTAGTGTAGAGTCCAATGATATGCTTTGTAGAATTCATGATTAATTAGTACAAATGCGTAGTACTGTGTATTTTGATAGTGTAGAAATCTAGACTTAATAGAAATATATTTGCAAGAGTATGTGTGAGGCTATTTATTAATTGATATGTTTTTCTTATTCAGAAATTGCCAAAGAACCTATCTGTGAGTTGTGGTCTCGAGCCTGATGAAGAAGGCTCAGCTGGACTACGCCTTACCGCAAGGGGCTCCGTCACCACCTGTACTTACCGCATGGACACAGACAGTCGCACACACTTAAACTCGGTTGGGTGGAAGAGATTCCTTGTTGGCAAGAATCTTCGTGTTGGACAGGCCATCCTAATTACTATCAGGAACACCCACCACCCAGGCTTGAGGATGACGATCGTCGTCGATATCATCTAGAACTACATATGATGATTGTCGTCGATATCATGTAGAACTACATATGATGATCGTCGTCGATATCATCTAGAACTAAATATGATGATCGTAGTCGATGTCACCTTGTACTGCTTGAGGATGCATGTTGAGTATGTATGAAATTGTAATCTAGTACTTCCTCAGTTCCAAATTACTCGTCGTGGTTTTAGTTCAAATTTGAACTAAAACCACGACGGGTAATTTGGAACCGAGGGAGTACTACCTAGTACCTATAATGCTTTATGAAATTGATATCTAGTAGAACTAGTATCTGAAAATTGCAGTTTACTGAAGCCGGAATGGGGAAATGGTGGAAGATATAACAGTAGCGCGGGAGCAGGAAATCGCTACAGGTAACTAATAGTAGCGCGTTCGGGAAATGCGCTGCTGATATAGTCAATAGTAGTAGCGCGGGTACAGGTAGCGCTACTACTAACGGTTAGCTGTAGCGCCTTATTCATAGCGCAGGTGCCCCCGCTGCTGATAGCCACAAAACCCGCGCTACTACTAGGGTTTTCCCTAGTAGTGGTATGGAGAACATCACAATCTGATCATTTTGTGCAGCTCCACTACAATCAAGCTAATCATCCCTGTTTGCAAAGATATTCAGTCAGTGTGATTACAATAACAGTGGAACTAGATGATGAAACATAACACACACAAATAGGAGCCCATCACCTCTGCGATCTCTCTTTAGGACTAACTACTTTTTGGAGAAGATTAGGCACGGAGTTGGATTAGGAGGATAGCAAAACCAATCTCCCTTTCTGAAGTCCCACATAAATGTAAAAATGTTGCCCGTGTGACATTTTGGCGGAACTGCACAAAACACTCTTAAGAAAAAAAATTGATTTGTGCAGTTTACCAAAAGGTCGAAATAGCGACAAGGTGAAATGGATAGCCCTGTTTGCAAAAGGAGGTAGAAAGGAAACAATTACTTCCCAATAACACGAGTTGAAGACACATACGCCGATAAAAAAGAAGCTTATTGCATGTAATAAGGGAAAGATAGCAGCATGGTGGTTTATCAAAAATGGTTTGAGGACGAGACTGCAAGATGGAAAGTACGCTGGCCGAGATAAGTTTTAAGCAAACAACTAAAGAAGATCCACATGCAGCAACGTGGGAGGATGGGAAGTGGAGCAAGGCCGGAGGAAGTTGTACCTGAGGGTCGTCGGAATGTAACTAGGAGGGCGCCGGTGGCCGGGATCTGCCCATACTATGGTAGCGAGAAAGTGGCGAAGGCCCTACCATGCTGGAGCTTAGTCAGAGAGAACAACGGGTACCGCAGATCGGGATGTGCTGCCTCAACGCCGATGAATGGAGAAACAATGCACATCCTTCCTTTCCGCCGGCGGACGGGATGCAGCCGATCAGTGACCAACGGTTAGAGAGAGGGGCCACTGCCACCTTGTGTGAGATGGTGTGACGAGAGACAAACCCTGGCAGGCAGGCTCCATTGTATATAGTGGAGCGGATTTTTCTTTTTTCCCGATGACAACCGTTTTATATTCTGTACGTGCCATTGAGGAATATAACTTTATTTAATACTAACGCATCAAGTCGAACTTTGTTCCGTCTACTCATGGTACACGAGCCTCCTTCGAGTAAACAACCGCTACACGCATCAAATTATCATATGGGCTGCCTTTTCGTATAGAAATGAACTCCACCGTGTACCGGCGCAGGTGTGGCCGGGAACAAGACGTGAGTATGTGCATCGTGCATGCACCTCTTCTTTAGGTGCTGGTATGTAAGTGGGTGGGTGTGAGAGAGATGGTTTGTGGGAAACAGAGGCAATGTGTCAGTGATATCTCAAACAAAAAACGTAACATATGCAATGTGTGTGAAATAGAGTCATGGATATATCATATATAGAGGGAGCGATCCACGAGAAGAGAGTGGGGGGATCATTGGCATGAGATATCGATAGAATCGAAAACAAGGATGAAGTGTGTGGGTGTGCTCGATAAAGAGCGCCATCGAATTTGTGTTTGCCCATGTCAAAGATACAGGGCGGCTGGCCTACTGGAATTTGAAAGGGCAGAGGTGCAGTTTTTCTCTGTGGCATGGATACCTACCTACAATGTTCGACTATCGGTGTGTGTGGGGGGGAGGGGGTAGAGACCTAAATATAGAGAGGTAGATCGACTAGTATATGTGTGGAGAAGTAGAGAGACCTATCTATGTATTGAGGGAGATCGATCAGCATCCATGCATATGTGTAGCAGAGGAATAAGGTTAGGAGAAAGATAAAGGTAGAGTGTCGGAGGGTTGGTCGTGGAGTTGCTTCTCACAAATGGTCAGAGAGGCCTGCTAGACAAACGGAGGGCACGAGTGCAATATCAATAAGAGAGGGCCGAGGTTCTCTGCATGTCTAAGCACGTGCGTGTGAGAGATGGGTTGATACGTCTGCAATGTATCTATAATTTTTTATTGTTCCATGCTATTATATTATCTGTTTAGGATGTTTTATATGTATTAAATGTTATTTTATATTATTTTTGGGACTAACCTATTAATCTAGAGCCCAGTGCCAGTTTCAGTTTTTTCCTTGTTTTAGAGTTTCGCAGAAAAGGAATACCAAACGGAGCCCAAATGGAATGAAACTTTTGCAATGATTTTTATTGGACCAGAAGACATCCAGAGGACTTGGAGTGCAAGTCAGGGAAGCCACGACGCAGCCACAAGGACGGAGGGCGCGCCACTACAAGGGAAAACCTTATACACAGAAATTTAGCAGTAGCGCGGGTCAAAAAAGGGCGCTAGTGCTAGATAGCAGTAGCGCATGAGCGAAAAGGGCGCTAGAGATAAAATTGTAGCAGTAGCGCGTGCACGTGTAAAAGCACTACTACTAATATTCTCATTGCTAAGATTATAGGCTGCGCATAGCAGTAGCGGGCTTGAAAGAAGCGCGCTACCGCTAGGACACAAGTAGTAGCGCGTTTCCTATGAAAAGTGCTACTGCTAATGGAAATAAAATAAAATGAAAAACAAATAGAAAAGTAAATGAAAATGAAAGAAATAGAAAAATAAGAAAGGAAAAAAATAAAATGTAAAGCAAAATAAATGAAAAAGCGAAAAAAGGAGAAAGGCATAACAGTAGCGTCTACTCGTAAGAGGCGCTATAGCTAATGTAGCTGCAGCACGTTTCCTAGACCCCCGCTATAGAAACAGAAAAGGAAATAAGAAAATGAAAGGAAATTACATAGCTATAGCAGTAGCACGTTTTGTGAAAACCGTTGTAGCTACCTTAGCTATAGCGCGTTTTGCGAAACGCGCTACCGCTAAGTTTGACTTAACCAAAAAACCGTTTCCCCCAGGACACCACTTCTTCCCCAAATCCCTCGACCCACCCCGCCGCCGTCTCTCCGATTCTCCATTGCCCCCACTTCGCCACCATCTCCTGCCGACGTCGATGCCCCCGGAGCCACCAGAGCCGCCTCCAACGCCACCAGAGCCACACGACCTCATCAACGCCACCGGAGCCGCCATCGATGCCATATGATCCTCCCTCGCCACAACTGCCTCCCTCGCCGTCACCGGAGACGCCCCTGCCTCCCGCGCCACCACCGGAGCCATCCTCTGTAAGCCCCCACCCATCCTCTCTCTCTCTCTGTCATGCATATATAGCACAAACACTGGATAGAGAACCTAGCTAGCTAGGTTAACTAGTTTAATTAGGTTAATTATCTAGGTTAGTGCAAAATTTTAGTTAGGGCTTTGACAGAGAACTAGTTAGGTTAACTAGTTTAATTAGGTTAATTATCTAGGTTAGTGCAAAAAATTAGTTAGGGCTTTGACAGAGAACTAGTTAGGTTAACTAGTTTAATTAGGTTAATTATACTGGTTAGTGCAAAAATGATTTAGAGCTTTGACAGAGAACTAGCTACGTTAACTAGTTTAATTAGGTTAATTATCTAGGTAAACTAGGTTAAATAGGTAGGTTAATTAGGTTCGTTAGATTAACAAGCTAGGTTAAGTAGGTTGGCTAGGTTAGAGCAAAATTTTATTTTAGAGCATTAGGTCAGAAGGGTTAGAGAAATGGAGTTCCTTTGCAATTTAATTGGGTTCTGTCCTAGGCAGAGAAGGGTTAGAGATAATAATGTGTGTGTGTGTGTGTGTGTGTGAGAGAGAGAGAGAGAGGAATAGCTAGATCAACATAATTTTGGTTCTGTCCTAGGCAGAGAAGTGTTTAGTGAGGTCATTTTGCAAAGGTTTTTGATTTTTGAAAAGACCACTATTTTTCAAGGAAAAGAATTTAGGCAAGTTTTATTTTAAAGGTGATCCCTTCCTAGACTTCTATTGTTGATTATATCTTTTCATTGAAGTGGTCATGTTATATCTTTTCATTGAAGTGGTTCGATTGTGCCCAGGTGGCTTTGTTGTTTCTAGGGAATGAAGCCGAGTGGCCTATGTTTTGCCGGAATGTTGATTCATTTTTTTCCGGCAAATTTCAGGTTCTCGATTTGTCCACTTTTTTGCAAAAGTCATGCCACAATTTTCCATGAATTTCGGCATGACTTGTGCTACAAACTAGGACATATCAAGTGCCCGGGATTTGCCGCACTGGGAAGGAGTCAACGTTCCTGCATGTCATTATTCATTTTATTAGGTGTAGAATTAATTGACTAGATTTAATCGTAGGAAACATGGCTAGCAACGATGAAGGACAGGGTTCTGGTGACTGTGACAACGTCTACCTGGCGGCAGAAGAATTTTTGAGGGAAGCCGACGATCAAGGGTTGATGTTGGTGGGTCCACCTATCACATCGGAGATTGAGACTGACATCGAGACCGGCGCTTAGACTAAGACCGGCGCTGAGATTGAGACCGGCATCGATACCGGCGCTGAGACTGAGACCGGTGCCGAGACCAGCGGAGCCGATATAGAACCAAAAGCAAAGAGGCAACGGCTTCCTAACAAGCTCAATACTACTAGACTGGTGGTCACGGAGGTGGACAACGGCAATTTTGAGCCAACCGCGCCCGAGGAAGCGTGCGCGTGCTACGACAATCAAATAGGCTGCATCATACGGACAACCGCCACCATCAATGATGAGAAACTAAAGAAGATAGATAATATGAGGCCCTCCCTCCTAAAGAAGTTGCACCAGATATTCTTGTTCCCGGACCGGAATGAAAAGGATTATAAAGATCCAGATAAGGACCCGACAATGAAGAAGATAAACAAACACGCCATGACCAAGTTTAGCGACGGGTTGGCCGCCTGGAAATCAAGGGTGAACTATCGGAATGTCATCAAAAAGGAACCCTACTCCGAGATTGTAAAGGATAATCCGACAATCATAGCAGAGCACTTTCAAATATTCAAGGCGGCTTGCGAGGCCGAAGCTGCCAAAAAAAAGTCGAAGTACATGAAGGGGATTCAACAGAGGAACATTGGGTGCCACCACCTCGGAAGCCATGGTTACAGCGGGAAGAGGTCCATATGGGCCAAGGAGGACTTGGAAGCCGTGAGTCTAGGCATCCCAGACCCCTTGGCGGAGTTCACCGTCCCGCAGGAGCATGACGTCCTCAGGGCCCGGCACCATTGGGACCTAGTGAAGAAGGTTTTCGAGACGAACGCGGTCATGACGGAGTTCATGAGACCGCTGGTAATTTTAGTTTCTGATCAATTCGACTGCATGTTAGTCATATTTGTAAACGATCCTTGTGCCTTTTGCAGAGAGATCAGCACAGGATTGCGCCAAAAGCGACTCGCCGTTTGAGGCGTTGGCGAGGCCCAAGTGGGACACTCCATTCAACCGGGCGTTGAACATATTGAAAGGACTCCCGGTGGAGACTCGACCGTCGTATGGACGCGTGCACGGTGTCGGAGACGCCGCCATGTGGAAGAAGTACTACTATGAGACCACGGAGGAGAGAAAGGAAAGACGAAAAGGTTAACTAAAGAAAACATCAACAAGAAGGTTGAGATTGCGGTTGAGAAGAAATCATCTGAGACAGTCGCAACAGTGGTAGCTGCCGCAAAGCAGGTGCTTCTAGATATGTCTACTACCTTGGTTCCATCCTTTTTCAATTGGAGTAGGCAAAATCCAGAAATAAATGCAGCGGACTTTCCCCTTGCTGACTTCTTGGGGAGCAGCTCGACTAGCGTTGCACCAGCACCTGCAGCTGCACCTGCTCCCGCACCGGCTCCTGCACGTGCTCTCGTACCGGCTCCCGCACCTTCTCCGGCACCGGACGTGCTCGGCAGTGCTTGGTCTTTGGCTGAGCTCGACGCCCTCACGGTATCTGTCACACCTGCCCTCTTCAATAAATGTATAATCTCCCATTTTCGTTGCCTTTCGGATATCTCACATCACAGAATTTTCTTTGTAGGACGACGATACCCCGTGCACCATATTGTACACCATTAGCGACCAGAAGGTGGACCTGGGGAAGGCGACAATAATGGAACCGAAGGAACCATTGTTCCACAGCCGGCCGATCCCCCAGGGCGTCTTCAAGGTTTCTGTGGCCAGTGTCAAATCAGGCCACAAGAATTTGGCTCCTCTGGTTGTAGTGGGGGATGACGACGAGACCCCGTGGCGGCTTGGTGATTGTTGCAATGGGTGGGTCCTGTTGTGGCCAAAGAGTCTGCTTCGTCTGGAGGCAGCCGGGAGCACACCCACGAGCACGCATTTAGGTATGAACATCAACACCTCCCCTACTCAATTAGCGTCGGATGTCGTGCTGGGTGATAGTGGAGCGGGTGAGGAAGAGGCTCCATTAGTCGTTGGTGACGTCGCCATAGATGAGGATGAGGATGACGATGACACTCAACAATATGTTAATACTGGCGCCGACTTAGGGTTTGAGCGTCATGAGTCGGTGCCTGAATTGCCGCCTCCGGAGTCTGAACGTGTTATGGACAACCTTCCGGTACCAAAGAAGTCTAGGAATAGATTGAGGAAAGGCAAAAAAGCTGATTCTATGATCCAGCCACCTCCGCAGCCTCGGGTTCAAGACCGTATAGATATCCACGGTGCGGCAAAATGGCATATCGCTGGTGAACCAATCCTACCTGAAATTCGGCGATGTAAGGAGACTTCATGACGATGTGCTGCGGAGAGAGAAAGGCCTCATCGTCTTGAAAAATCCATGATACCCACTCGGTTAACGTGCCGTGGTAATTGTCGTACGTCGACGCATTCCCCGCGGACAAGTTCTTCCTTTGATTCGATTACATCTTCGAAATGTATCACTGGAAGAAGCTGGATTTTACGTTTGTCCGCCTTTATGACTTGCACATGAACTACCTCATCGGGGTTGAGCAGATACCTTTTATCTGTGTCGATGCCCCGTACTTCATGCACGAGGGCTTCTTGGCAGTCTGCACAAAGCACTGTGAATTCATGAGGGACTACCTCGTCAATTTCATGCTCACCAATAAGGACAAGGAGGCGATTCTCATGCCTTATCATCCCCTGTAAGTCATCCGCGCGGATATCCTTCCTTCGATTTCAATCATTCATTTGCACGATAGAGGCTAATTAATTTGAGGTGTACTTATTTTGCGCAGCGGCAGGCACGCCGTCCTCATCATCCTCTACCCCCGATACTCCCAAGCTCTTTACTTGGACTCGTCGAAGAACATTACCAAAAAGGATTACACCCACATCAAGTATGTTCTCGGCAGTGCTATCTTTTACTATGGCAAACGGGGTGTAGCGGTCAATGACAAGAAGATAAGGAATGGCAGGCCCGCCTTCAGCCATAAGACCGACTTCTGCTGCATCCAGCAACTGAGTGATTCTCTTAATGATGGATTCTATGTCCTACACCACATGCTGGAGTACAGAGACGGGATCACCAGAACCTTGGCATGTCACCTAAATCTGGTGATGCCCATATTCTGCAATGGGCAAAGCACTTAGCAGATATCAAGGATCATCGACTTTGAGTTGAGTTCTATCACATCCAGCGCGAACTTGCCCAAATCATCATGAAGGAGGTCCTCAAAAAAAACAGGGATGTTCTACGAAGAAGGAGAAATGTCGCGGGAAGACGTCCGAACACGCGTAGCCTCTCAGCGTCTCGACATGAAGCCTTTCACTAAGCTCGGGGACTTTCTCCCTGACATGGATCGGTGGCACGACATGTTGGAGTGTGTTGACATATGGCAATGTGTCTGTTTAGTCCATACTTTGTGTATGACAAAACTTTGAGTTATGCACGGCGAAACTTTATTTGTGATGTAATTAAACCGTCCTCCTCCTCGACTAGCGAAGATCACTCTAGTTAGGGCATTTTGGGTATGATGAACTTTGTTATTTATGCTTATGATATGTTGCTTCTATTTTTTCCAAGTCTGTCTCTTTCTGTTTCTCAACTATATATGTTGCATATCATCGACTCATGTGACGATGCAGGTGCATAGATCATCGATGGCGAAGAAGTGCTACGCCAGGAGTATACGATGAGTGGCCGGAGTGTCAGGCCCAGGTGTACCGGTTTTTAATTTCCGAGCGACAGCTAGTAGTTAATTTATGTTCATGCTAATGCGAGAGAGGGATATGAACTCATGTACTTCATAGTTCTGCTCTCACTCATAGTGTATCTCTTCTCTCGTATATCGTTGTTTAGATGGATGACGATGTAGTTGCAAGTAATCGAGACTTGTATCGCTATTTTCGAGATGATGACAGGAGACCACTTTGTGTTGGATGATGATTACATTTGTATGTGTATGCTATGATTACATTTGTATGTGTATGATATGCTAAAGATTATTGTATAAAGCCTATTCAAATACAAAACAAATACGCAGAAAAAAAAACAGAAACTAATAAAACTAGCAGTAGCGAGGGAAAAAAAGTTAGCAGTAGCGCTCCCTTACCAGTAGCGCTTCCTGCTAAAAAGCGCAGATATTAGCAGCAACGCTCTTCCGTAAAGCGCGCTACTGCTAGCCATGTATAGCAGTAGCGTGGGATGACAGACGCCATCGCTACATCGTTAGTTAGCGCTTATCGATGAGCGCGATGTCCCGCTCATCGATAGGCGAATATTCGCTACTACTAGGGTTTTCCCTAGTAGTGCGCCACCACCCTTGTGGGCCCCTTGTGACTCCACAGACCTATTTCTTCCACCTATATATTCTCAAATATTCCAAAACCAACAAGGAAGAGCCACGAAAACACTTTTCCACCACCGCAACCTTCTGTACCCGTGAGATCCCATCTATTGGCCTTTTTCGGCGTCCTGCTGGACGGGGATTCGGTCATGGAGGGCTTCTACATCAACACCATTGCCTCTCCGATGAAGCGTGAGTAGTTTACCTCAGACCTATGGGTCCATTGCTAGTAGCTAGATGGCTTATTCTCTCTCTTTGATTCTCAATACCATATTCTCTTCGATGTTCTTGGAGATCTATTCGATGTAATACCTTTTTGCAGTGTGTTTGCTGAGATCAGTTGAATTGTGGATTTATGATCAGCTTATCTATGAATATTATATGAATCTTCTCTAAATTCTTTGCATGATTTGATATCTTTGCAAGTCTCTTTGAACTATCAATTTGGTTTGGCCAACTAGATTGGTTTTTCTTGCAATGGGAGAAGTGCTTAGCTTTTGGTTCAATCTTGCAGTGCTTGATCCCAGTGACAGAAGGGGAACAGACACGTATTGAATTGTTGCCATCGAGGATAACAAGATGGGGTTTTCACCATATTGCTTGAGTTTATCCCGCTACATCATGTCATCTTACTTATTGCCTTACTCTGTTCTATGAACTTAATACTCTAGATGTAGGTAGGAGTCGTACGATGTGTGGAATAATAGTAGTAGATGCAGGAAGGAGTCGGTCTACTTGACACAGACGTGATGCCTATATTCATGATCATTGCCTTAGATACCATCATAACTTTTCGCTTTTCTATCAATTGCTCAGCAGTAATTTGTTCACCAACCGTAATATTTTCTATCTTGAGAGAAGCCTCTAGTGAAACCTATGGCCCCCAGGTCTATTTTTCATCATATAATCTTCTATTTTCCATCATATAAGTTTCCGATTTACTTCCTTTGCAATCTTTTACTTTCCGATCTGTGAACCAAAAATACCAAAAATATTTACTTTACCGTTTATCTATCTCTATTAGATCTCACTTTTGCAAATAACCGTGAAGGGATTGACAACCCCTTTATCGCGTTGGGTGCAAGTTGTTGATTGTTTGTGCAGGTATTCGGTGACTTGTTTGTTGTCTCCTACTGAATTGATACCTTGGTTCTCAAACTGAGGGAAATACTTACTCTACTTTGTTGCATCACCCTTTTCTCTTCAAGGGAAAAACCAACGCAAGCTCAATAGGTAGCAGGAAGAATTTCTGGCGCCGTTGCCGAGGAGATCTATGCCAAGTCAAGACATACCAAGTACCCATCATAAACTCTCATCTCTTGCATTACATTATTTGTCATTCGCCTCTCGTTGTCCTCTCCCCCACTTCTAAAATGATTTTCAAAAAGATTTTCCTTTTCTTTGCCCTTCTACCGTTCGTCTTTTTGTTTGCCCTTATGTCTTACTTGGTTTGTTTTCTCATTTGCTTGGTATAATTGTGTGTTTATTGAAAATCAGAAGCGAAGATTTATGGATCCTCATTCATTTGCTAATCTTTTTAAGAGATCCAATTATGATGAACCAATTGCTAGTGAGTTGAGTGCACTAGATTATCTTTATGAGGTTTTGCTTGAAATTCGTGAATCTGAAAATTGTGATGAAGTATTAAAAGAAGAAATTTATGAAGTGATTCACGACAGCTCCTTGATTGAAAAGCATGATTGCAATGATGTTATTTTAAATTCTATTAATGTCAATTGTGTTAATGATATGCAAAACCCTAAGCTTGAGGATGCTTGTTTTGCTATGTCCACTACTTGCAATGATCACGATTGGGGTGATTCTTCTTACAATCTTGAAAATTTATTAAAGCCCATGATGAATATGAGATTGATAATAATGTTTGCAATAATACTGAAAGTGGGTTTGGAAGAGTGTCAACTTTAGATCCCACATATTTGGATAATTTTCAATCTTATGAAGTTTTTGATAAAAGTGGGTTCGGAGAGGTCATGACTTTATTTTATGATAATCCCACTATTTCGGAAGAGTGTCAACTTTGCATGCATGTGGATCATGAAGAGAAAATTTTATGTGATAGCTATATTGTTGAATTTGATTATTATGCTACATGTAATTATTATGAGAGAGGAAAATATGGTTGTATAAATTTTCATGTCACTAAATTACCTCTCGCTATGTTGAGATTGCTATTGTTTCTTTCTCCTTCCTTGCATATGGTAGTTTTTGTTTGTCCTGATAATTTGTTTGATTATGAAATCCCTATGCATAGGAAGCATGTTAGACTGAAACTTGTTTGTCACATGTTTTATGATGCTCTGTTCGTTTCAATTGCTATCTTTCATGTGAGCATCATCAAAATTATCAATGCCTAGCTAAAAGGCTTTAAACAAAAGCGCTTGTTGGGAGACAAACCAATATATTTCCTTTCTGTTTTGCATTAACTAATTCATCTAGGCTCTGGTTAGACGTGGTTTTGTGTTTTAGTTAGTGTTTGTGCCAAGTAAGACCTTTGGGATAGCTTAGGGTGATAGTTGATTTGATCTTGCTGAAAAACAGAAACTTTTGTGCCCACGGAAATAATTCTCATTTTTTATAGAAGCGTTCTTTTGAGTTGATATATTTGCAGAAGATTAATAAATAAATTGCTTAGGTCATCCTAATTTTTAAGAATTTTTGGAGTTCAGAAGTATTCGAAATATCCAGATTGCTACAGACTGTTCTGTTTTTGACAAATTCTATTTTCTATGTGTTGTTTGCTTATTTTGATGAATCTATGGCTAGCATCGGGGGGTATGAACCATGGAAAAGTTAGAATATGGTAGATACTATACCAATATAAATAAATAATGAGTTCACAACAGTACCAAAAGTGGTGATTTACGTCTTGTATGATTTGAGTCTTTGCTTTTTAATTTGCCACAATGATCCTTGATGTACACACCTTTTGAGAGAGACGCACATGAATCGTGATTTATTAGAATACTCTATGTGCTTCACTTATATCTTTTGAGCTAGGCAATATTTCTCTATTTCTTCACTTATATCTTTTAGAACACGGCGGTGGTTTTATTTTATAGAAATTGATGAACTCTCGTGCTTCACTTATATTATTTCGAGAGTCCCTAAACAGCATGGTAATTTTCTTTGGTTATAAATTTAGTCCTACTATGATAGGCATCCAAGAGGGATATAATAGAAACTTTCATATAAAGTGCATTGAATACTATGAGAAGTTTGATTCCTTGTGATTGTTTTGAGATATGAAGATGGTGATATCAGAGTCATGCTAGTGAGTAATTGTGAATTTGAGAAATACTTGTGTTAAAGTTCGTGATTCCCATACCATGCACGTATGGTGAACCGTTATGTGATGAAGTCGGAGAATGATTTATTTATTGATTGTCTTCCTTATGAGTGGTTGTCGGGGACAAGCGATGGTCTTTTCCTACCAATATATATATCTCCCTAGGAGCATGCGTGTAGTACTTCGTTTCGATAACTAATAGATTTTTTCAATAAGTATATGAGTTCTTTATGACAAATGTTGAGTCCATGGATTATATGCACTCTCACCCTTCCACCATTGCTAGCATCTCTTGTGTCGCACAAATTCTGCCGGTACCATAAACCCACCATATACCTTCCTCAAAACATCCACCATACCTACCTATTATGGCATTTCCATAGCCATTCCGAGATATATTGCCATGCAACTTTCCACCATTCCTTTTATTATGACACGCTCCATCATTGTCATATTGCTATGCATGATCATGTAGTTGACATCATATTTGTGGCAAAGCCACCATTCATAATTCTTTCATACATGTCACTCTTGATTCATTGCACATCCCGGTACACCACCGGAGGCATTTACATAGAGTCATAGTTTGTTCTAAGTATCAAGTTGTAAGTAAATAAAAGTGTGATGATCTTCATTATTAGAGCATTGTCCCATGTGAGGAAAGGATGATGGAGACTATGATTCCCCCACAAGTCGGGATGAGACTCTGGACGAATAAAAAAAGAGGCCAAAAAATGAGAGAAGGCCCAAATAAAAAATGAGAAAAGAGAGAAGGGGTAATGCTACTATCCTTTTATCACACTTGTGCTTCAAAGTAGCACCATGATCTTCATGATAGAGAGTCTCCTATATTGTCACTTGGCTTGTATATTCCAATGATGGGCTTCCTCAAATTGCTCTAGGTTGTGAGCAAGCAAGTTGGATGCACAGCCACTTAGTTTCTTTTTGAGCTTTCATAAACTTATAGCTCTAGTGCATCCGTTGCATGGCAATCCCGACTCACTCACATTGATATCTATTAATGGGCATCTCCATAGCCCGTTGATACGCCTGGTTGATGTGAGACTATCTCCTTCTTTTTGTCCTCTCCACAACCACCGTCTATTCCACCAATATTGCTATATCCATGGCTCACGCTCATGTATTGCGTGAAAGTTGAAAAAGTTTGAGAACATCAAAAGTATGAAACAATTTCTTGGCTTGTCATCGGGGTTGTGCATGATTTGAATATTTGTGTGATGAAGATGGAGTATAGCCAAACTATATGATTTTGTAGGGATAAGCTTTCTTTGGCCATGTTATCCTGAGAAGACATAATTGCCTTGTTAGTATGTTTGAAGTATTATTGTTTTTATGTCAATATTAAACTTTTGTTTTGAATCATATGGATCTGAACATTCATGCCACAATAAAATAAATTACATGGATAAATATGTTAGGTGGCATTCCACATGAAAAATTCTGTTTTTATCATTTACCTACTCGAGGACGAGCAGGAATAAAGCTTGGGGATGATTGATGCGTCTCCAACATATCTATAATTTTTGATTGTTCCATGCTATTATATTATCGGTTTTGGATGTTTTATATGCATTAATATGCTATTTTATATTATTTTTGGGACTAACCTATTAACCTAGAGCCCAGTGCCAATTTCTGTTTTTCCTTGTTTTAGAGTTTCGCAGAAAAGGAATACCAAACGGAATGAAACTTTCATGATGATTTTTCTTGGACCGGAAGACATCCAGAGAACTTGGAGTGCAAGTAAGGGAAGCCATGACACAGCCACAAGGATGGAGGGCACGCCCCCCACCCTTGTGGGCCCCTCGTGACTCCACCAACCTATTTCTTTTGCCTACATATTCTCAAATATTCAAAAACCAACGAGGAGAGCCACGAAAACACTTTTCCACTGCCGCAACCTTCTGTACCCATGAGATCCCATCTAGGGGCCTTTTCCGGCGTCCTACCGGAGGGGGGTTCGATCGCGGAGGGCTTCTACATCAACACCATTGCCTCTCCGATGAAGTGTGAGTAGTTTACCTCAGACCTACGGGTCCATAGCTAGTAGCTAGATGGCTTCCTCTCTCTCTTTGATTCTCAATACCATGTTCTCCTCGATGTTCTTGGAGATCTATTCGATGTAATACCTTTTTGTGGTGTGTTTGCCAAGATCCGATGAATTGTGGATTTATGATCAGCTTATCTATGAATATTATTTGAATCTTCTCTATTCTTATATGCATGATTTGATATCTCTGCAAGTCTCTTCGAACTATCGATTTGGTTTGGCCAACTAGATTGGTTTTTCTTGCATCGAGAGAAGTGCTTAGCTTTGGGTTCAATCTTGCGGTGCTTGATCCCAGTGAGAAGGGGAACCGACACGTATTGAGTTTTTGCCATCGAGGAAAACAAGATGGGGTTTTAATCATATTCCTTGAGTTTATCCCGCTACATCATGTCATCTCACTTAATGTGTTACTCTGTTCTATGAACTTAATACTCTAGATGCAGGCAGGAGTCAGTCGATGTGTCGAGTAATAGTAGTAGATGCAGGCAGTAGTCGGTCTACTTGACACAGACGTGATGCCTATACTCATGATCATTGCCTTAGATATCGTAATAACTTTATGCTTTTCTATCAATTGCTCGGCAGTAATTTGTTCACCTACCATAATATTCTCTATCTTGAGAGAAGCCTCTAGTGAAAGCTATGGTCCCCGGGTCTATTTTCCATCATATAATCTTCTATTTTCCATCATATAAGTTTCCGATTTACTTCCTTTGCAATCTTTTACTTTTTGATCTATAAACCAAAAGTACCAAAAAATTTATTTCATCGTTTATCTATCTCTATCAGATCTCACTTTTGCAAATAACCGTGAAGGGATTGACAACCCCTTTATCGTGTTGGATGCAAATTGTTGATTGTTTGTGCAGGTATTTGGTGACTTGTTCGTTGTCTCCTACTGGATTGATACATTTGGTTCTCAAACTGAGGGAAATACTTACTCTACTTTGCTGCATCATCCTTTCCTATTCAAGGGAAAAACCAACGCAAGCTCAAGAGGTAGCACAGATTGGGAGGTATGCAAGGATGATGAGGGGGGACGATATGGTTGTGGTAAGCAGACATAACTACATAGGAAGATCAACCGTCGTGTGTCTGAGAAAGGGAGAGACATAATTAGTGGGTAAGTCTATCGATGTGTTGGGAAAAAGAATTATAGTCGACCTATGTATATGTAGGGAGATCGGTACGTATACATGCATGCATGTGTTAGAAGAAAATAAGGTCCGGAGAGATGGACAGGGGGAGCAGCGTGCAGCTAGGAGGTGGTGCGAGAGACCTACTTTGTCGAGGGGGCAGGAGTGTGCGAGTATGAGATCGATGAAAATAGGGGCGGGAGTGTGCACCTGCGTGGAACCGTATTGGACATAGGGGGCATGGAGTGTGAGAAGAGAAGAGGGGAAGTGTGTGTTTGTGATAGGCACACTTGGCAAGAAAGGTATATCGACCGGTGTGTGCCGGAAAGAAGGAGCCGGAGGGGCTACACACACCATGGGTGAATGACCTAAAGAGAAATAAAGAATGTGCACGATGGAGGGGAAGCTGAGGGAGGGTGAGAGGGGGGCGGGCGTGTGCATGCGTGATAGAAAGTTAGCACTAGCTAGCTACAAAGAGAAGAGGATCGTGAAGGTGTAAAAGATGGACAGAGATCATAATTCATTATAAAAAAGTGGATTCGGATATTTGAAGAAGATATCATAATGTAGAACATTGATTATAATTTGGGATAATGTGTGGCTTTTGTAGCTCAGGGCTAAATATTTGTCATAATGTAGGGGCGGGGCACTATACTTTGTGTGATAAACGCGATGTACGTATAGAACATAGTTTGGATTATGAATATCTAGTTAGTACATAAAATGTACTATTATTTGGAATCAACATCAAGTGTATTCAAAAAATTGAATTCGAGTTCATATAGTACACATAGTTCATATTTATCTCTATAGTAATCATGTGGTGTGTTGTTAAGGTAATACACGAATGATGGTTTAAGTTGGCAACAATCATGATTGTAGAATCTTATTCAAATAGAGAAACAAATTCAAATTCAGTTCGAATTGCAGCGGTAGTATAGACATTTGGAATGCACTAAAATGTTGGTATAAGTAGGTTATATGCATTACACAGCCAACAAAAAAAATTAATTGAACATAACATGAATTCATACCTTTGAATAGCATTTGTATAGTAAAACGGGACAAGACTCTTTCTTTGTGTGGTGTGAATAGTTTTATTTTTTCGATTTTTTCGTTGAGGGAAGTGCAATTGATTTGGTACGTACAAGTACAATATTACACGTTAGGCTTGTCCCTAAAATTCAACCCGCGCCATGTTATATCCCAAAAATTCAGATATCGTGCTCCCAAAACTCGCGCCTTCACAACCCGCGCCTTACTATCCCGAAATTACAACGCACGCAAAAACTCCCTCCAGCTGCCAAATCCCGACACGTGAAATCCCCCTTCTAACCCTTAGCCGAAAGGGTCGCTAGTTCAAATCGGTGGGGGTACTTTTGTAACACACCCTACATTTTGGACAAGCGCGTCCCTAAGTCATGGTTCCCCCTCCCATCGCCTGCTTTTTGCCATTTGAAATCCCAGGCTGCCATAACCTCTCTGCTCCAGCCATGAAACCCCACCCTTCTCTGTCCGCCACCTCACCACAGCCTAGCCGGAGCCTCTTCCCCAACGACATCGTCCACCGCAACAACTTTACGTCCCTCATGCACCTCCTTGGATGAGGATCCGTCATCGATCTCGTTGTCTCGCCGGTCAGCCGCCCCGTCCTCCACCTCAAAGGAGCTGCTCCGACGATTGCCTCGTCTATCGCGGTTGCTCCATCTCCATAGTGCCACCTTAACCTGCTCCACCGGAACCGCATCATCCTCACCGACTCCTCGGACGAAACCGAGGCCTACTCAGCGCCACCAAAGAGGTTGTACACTCATCACATCACACCTTCTCCTTAACTCGACCTCCCGGTGCCGACGGTGCTCCATCCCGCACCCCCATGGCGCAGATACCTCGAAGTTGGCACCACGGGCGACATCTCCATGGCGGCTCTCCCCAGTGTGAGGCCCCTTCAGCGACGGTGTACATACCAGCCGGATCTGCTGCTTCTGCTTCGGCTCTCCCTCGCCCTCTCATGATGCTACCGCTGCTCCGTCTCTTACTCGTTCGCTTGCGCTGCTGCTGCTTCGGCTCTCGCTCTCTCGCTTGCGGTGGTGCTACTGCTCCGGCTCTCCCTCGCACGCTCGCGCTGCTGCTGCCGCTCCGGCTCTCGCTCATTCATGTTGCTGCTCTGCTCTCCCCCTCGCTCGTGTTGCTGCTCTGCTCTTGCTCTCGCTCGCGCTGCTGATGCTGGTACATGGGCTGCAGCAGCTACATGAGTTGCTGCTCCTCCAGGCGCTACTGTTCTGGCTGCTATCTGCTACTGTGTTCCCCGTTGAACGCCTGCTAATTTAGATCACTGTTTCTCTACTACTAGTGCTCGAGCAGCCTAAACTACATGTGAAGTGCCTCTCTGCTACCAGTGTGTTCCGTTTCGACAGTAACATTTAGATTCCACAGTAAATTTCAGTTTCGATAGTTAAGTTCAGAGTCAACAGTTCTTACCTCATCTGTTGTAGTCAAGTGTTTTTGGGGGATGTAAATTTTACATCTATGACTTTTTGGTAATGTATTCTACATCATCTATTGGAGATGCTATTAGAATCCCACTTGATATTAGTGATGTATGTCTTGTACTACTTTAGCCTTGACGTCTTATGGCTCGCCGGAGCTTCTTCAACGACGGAACCATCCATCACAACAAAGCAGTGCCCTGGATGCCGTCTACAGATTCCTCAGATCTTCCTCCACACCTCCGACAGCCACCTCTGCCTCAACTTCTTTAGCGACCAACCCAATGATGTTGAGGTCAACACGGCGACAGCAAAGAGGTTGTACATTTGCGCATCACTTATTACTCTACATTCATGTTGATCCATTAGGGCTATTTTGGTTCAAAGAAAAAACATGGCAATAGGAAATTTTCCTATGGCATTCTACTATTCAATTATTCATGCATTTTGTTGAAAGGAATGGAGCAAAACATCCACCTGGACCAACTTTTCAAAATCCTATGGATGAAAACAAGACAAAGTGCATTAGTGGAAGAATAACATTCTAACTGTACACGCTTTCATATGGTTTCATTTTAATTTGGCCATGTTTCTTTCCATTCCTCTGCTCTTCCAATTCCTGTGAACCAAACACCGAAGTCGACAGAAATTATGTGTTTACAAATGCTCTGTTTCCCACGTGCATTCCTATCCTATTCCGGTGTTTTTCCTATCCCCGCGTTTTTAGAATCCTGCAAGCTAAAGGAGCCCTTAGAGAATTACTTCAGTTACAGGTAGGTGTCTAAGAAAACTTTGTGTGGTTTGTCCTGCTCCTGCCGCGACGTCGTCCAACTTACCTGAGCCGCTCCATCGACAGAAGCATCCACCAACCCAGACATCACGAGTCCTAACCGTCTTTCGCCGCCTCAGATCTCCTTCCCTGCCGCCGCCACCCACCACAACTGTTGGGGAACGTAGTAATTTCAAAATTTTCCTACGCACACGCAAGATCATGGTGATGTATAGCAACGAGAGGGGAGAGTGTTGTCTACGTACCCTCGTAGACCCGAAGCGGAAGCGATCACAACGTAGAGGAAGTAGTCGTACGTTCTCCTCGCGATCCGACCGATCCCGCGCCGTTATCCGACGCCCCGAGTTCTTGACACACGACAGCTCGATGACGCCCTCGCCTCGATCCAGCCGAGTGTCGAGGGAGAGTTCCACAAGACGACGGCGTGGGACGATCTTGATGTTTCACGGCGCAGGCTTCGCTTAAGCTTCGCGACGGTATAACCGAGGTGGAATATGGTGGAGGGGGCACCGCACACGGCTAAGGAACGATCTAAAGATCAACTTGTGTGTTCCAAGGTGCCCCCTGCCCCCGTATATAAAGGAGCAAGGGGGGAGGGGGCCGGCGGCCAAGGGAGGCGCGCCAGGAGTCCTACTCCCTCGGGAGTAGGATTCCCCCAATCCTAGTTGGACTAGGATTCCTGGGGGGGAAAGAGAGAGGGGGCGGCCCTTCTCCTAGTCCTAGTAGGACTAGGGAAGGGGGAGGCGCCACCCACCTAGGGCTGGCCCTTCTCCTTTCCACTAAGGCCCATCGAGGCCCATTTACCTCCCGGGGTTCCGTAACCTCCGGTACTCCGAGAAATTCCGCCCCCGAACCATTCCAACTCCAAACATAGGCTTCCAATATATCAATCTTTATGTCTCGACCATTTCGAGACTCCTCGTCATGTCCGTGATCACATCCGGACTCGAACTTCTTCGGTACATCAAAATACATAAACTCATAATAACCGCCATCGAAACCTTAAGCGTGTGGACCCTACGGTTCGAGAACAATGTAGACATGACCTAGAACTATTCACGGTCAATAACCAATAGCGGACCTGGATGCCCATATTGGTTCCTACATATTCTACGAAGATCTTTATCGGTCGACCGCATAACAACATACGTTGTTCCCTTTGTCATCGGTATGTTACTTGCCCGAGATTCGATCGTCGGTATCCAATACCTAGTTCAATCTCGCTACGGCAAGTCTCTTTACTCGTTCCGTAATACATCATCTCACAACTAACTCATTAGTTGTAGTGCTTGCAAGGCTTCGATGATGTGCATTACCGAGAGGGCCCAGAGATACCTCTCCGACAATCGGAGTGACAAAACCTAATCTCAAATACGCCAACCCAACATCTGCCTTTGGATACACCTGTAGTACTCCTTTATAATCACCCGATTACGTTGTGACGTTTGGTAGCACCAAAGTGTTCCTCCGTAAACGGAGTTGCATAATCTCATAGTTATAGGAACATGTATAAGTCATGGATAAAAGCAATAGCAACATACTAAACGATCGTGTGCTAAGCTAAGGAATGGGTCATGTCAATCGATCATTCTACTAATGATGTGACCTTGTTAATCAAATAACAACTCTTTGTTCATGGTCGGAAACATAACCATCTTTGATTAACAAGCTAGTCTAGTAGAGGCATACTAGTGACATATTGTTTTGTCTATGCATTCACACATGTATCATGTTTCCGGTTAATACAATTCTAGCATGAATGATAAACATTTATCATGAAATAAGGAAATAAATAATAAATTTATTATTGCCTCTAGGGCATATTTCCTTCATCTCCCACTTGCACTAGAGTCAATAATCTAGATTACATAGTAATGATTCTAACACCCATGGAGTCTTGGTGCCGATCATGTTTTGCTCGTGGAAGAGGCTTAGTCAACGGTCTGCAACATTCAGATCCGTATGTATCTTGCAAATCTCTATGTCTCCCACCGGACTAAGTCCCGATGGAATTGAAGCGCCTCTTGATGTGCTTGGTCCTCTTGTGAAATCTGGATTCCTTCGCTAAGGCAATTGCTCCAAGATTGTCACGAAAGATTTTCATTGGACCCGATGCACTAGGTATGACACCTAGATCGGATATGAACTCCTTCATCCGCACTCCTTCATTAGCTGCTTCCGAAGCTGCTATGTACTCCGCTTCACATGTAGATCCAGCTACGACGCTTTGTTTAGAACTGCACCAACCGACAGCTCCTCCGCTTAGTGTAAATACGATCCGGTCTGCGATTTAGAATCGTCCGGATCGTTGTCAAAGCTTGCATCAACGTAACTGCCATTTATGAGCTCTTTGTCACCTCCATATACGAAAACATATCCTTAGTCCTTTTCGTATTTCAGGATGTTCTTGACCGCTGTCCAATGATCCACTCTGGATTACTTTGGTACCTCCTGCTAGGCTTATAGCAAGGCACACATCAGTCTGGTACACAGATTGCATACATGATAGAGCCTATGGCGAAGCATAGGAACATCTTTCATTTTCTCTCTATCTTCTGCAGTGGTCGGGCATTGAGTCCGACTCAACTTCACACCTTGTAACACGTGCAAGAACCCTTTCTTTGCTTGATCCATTTTGAACTTCTTCAAAATTTTGTCAAGGTATGTGCTTTGTGAAAGTCCAATTAAGCGCCTTGATCTATCTCTATAGATCTTTATGCCTAATATGTAAGCAGCTTCACCGAGGTCTTTCATTGAAAAACTCTTATTCAAGTATCCCTTTATGCTATCCAGAATTTCATATCATTTCCGATCAGAATATGTCATCCACATATAATATCGAAATGCTACTGAGCTCCCACTCACTTTCTTGTAAATACAAGCTTCTCCAAAAGTCTCAGATAAACCCAAATGCTTTGATCACACTATCAAAGCGTTTATTCCAACTCCGAGATGCTTGCACCAGTCCATAGATGGATCGCTGGAGCTTGCACACTTTGTTAGCTCCTTTGGATCGATAAAACCTTCGGTTGCATCATATACAACTCTTCTTCCGTAAATCCATTCAGAATGCAGTCTTTACATCCATTTGCCAAATTTCATAATCATAAAATGCGGCAATTGCTAACATGATTCGGACGGACTTAAGCATCGCTACGGGTGAGAAGGTCTCATCGTAGTCAATCCCTTGAACTTGTCGAAACCTTTGCACAAGTCGAGCTTTATAGACAATAACATTACCGTCGGCGTCGGTCTTCTTCTTGAAGATCCACTTGTTTTCTATTGCTTGCCTACCCTCGGGCAAGTCAACCAAAGTCCATACTTTGTTTTCATACATGGATCCCATCTCAGATTTCATGGCCTCAAGCCATTTTATGAATCTGGGCTCACCATCGCTTCTTCATAGTTCGTGGGTTCACCATGATCTAGTAGCATGATTTCCGAACAGGATTACCGTACCACTCAGTGCGGATCTTACTCTGGTTGATCTACGAGGTTCTCAGAGTAACTTGATCTGAAGTTTCATGATCAACATCATTAACTTCCTCACTACTTGGTGTGGTTGTCTCGTAAACCGGTTTCGTGATTTAACTACTTTCAAGTAAGGGAGAAGGTACTATTACCTCATCAAGTTCCACCTTCCTCCCACTCACTTCTTTCGAGAGAAACTCCTTCTCTAGAAAGGATCCATTCTTAGCAACGAATGTCTTGCCTTCGGATCTGTGATAGAAGGTGTACCCAATTGTTTCCTTTGGGTATCCTATGAAGACACATTTCTCCGATTTGGGTTCGAGCTTATCAGGTTGAAGCTTTTTCACATAAGCATCGCATCCCCAAACTTTAAGAAACGACAACTTTGGTTTCTTGCCAAACCATAGTTCATAAGGTGTCGCCTCAACGGATTTCGACGGTGTTCTATTCAGGTGAATGCGGCCGCCTCTAGAGCATAACCCCAAAACGATGGCGGTAAATCTGTAAGAGACATCATAGATCGCACCATATCCAGTAAAGTACGACACGACGCTCGACACACCATTACGCTGTGGTGTTCCGGTGGCGTGAGTTGCTAAACTATTCCGCATTGTTTCAAATGTAGACCAAACTCAGAACTCAAATATTCACCTCCACGATCAGATCGTAGAAATTTAATTTTCTTGTTACGATGATTTTCAACTTCACTCTGAAATTCTTTGAACTTTTCAAACGTTTCAGACTTATGTTTCATTAAGTAGATATACCCATATCTGCTTAAGTCATCTGTGAAGGTGAGAAAATAACGATATCCGCCACGAGCCTCAACATTCATCGGACCACATACATCTCGTATGTATAATTTCCAACAAATCTGTTGCTCTCTCCATAGTACCGAGAACGGTGTTCTAGTCATCTTGCCCATGAGGCACGGTTCGCAAGTGCCAAGTGATTCATAATCAAGTGACTCCAAAAGTCCATCAAGATGGAGTTTCTTCATGCGCTTTACACCGATATGACCTAAACGGCAAGTACCACAAATAAGTTGCACTTTCGTTATCAACTCTGCATCTTTTGGTTTCAACATTATGAATATGTGTATCACTACTATCGAGATTCATCAAAATAGACCACTCCTCAAGGGTGCATGACCATAAAAGATATTACTCATATAAATAGAACAACCATTATTCTCTGATTTAAATGAATAACCGCCTCGCATCAAACAAGATCCAGATATAATGTTCATGCTCAACGCAGCACCAAATAACAATTATTTAGGTCTAAAACTAATCCCGAAGGTAGATGTAGAGGTAGCGTGCCGACCGCGATCACATCGACTTTGGAACCATTTCCCACGCCAAGATCGTCACCTCGCCCTTTGCCGTGTTCGCAATCCGTAGTCCCTGCTTCGAGTTGCAAATATTAGCAATGTAACCAGATCAAATACCAGTACTATGCGAGCTCTAGTAAGGTACACATCAATAACATGTATATCACATATACCTTTGTTCACCTTGCCATCCTTCTTATCCGCCAAATACTTGGGGCAGTTCCGCTTCCAAAGGACCATCCGCTTGCGGTAGAAACACTCGGCCAGGTTTAGGGCCGACTTGGGTTTCTTCTCCCGAGCAGAACTTGCTTGCTGTTCTTCTTGAGATTCCCTTCTTCTTCCCTTTGCCTTTCTTCTTGAAACTAGTGGTCTTATTGACCATCAACACTTGATGCTCCTTCTTGATTTCTACCTCCGCAGCCTTTAGCATTGCGAAGAGCTCGGTATAGTCTTTACTAACCCTTGCATATTATAGTTCATCACGAAGCCTTTGTAGCTTGGTGGCGTGATTGAGAATTCATCAATGACACAATCATCCGGAAGATTAACTCCCAATTGTGTCAAGTGATTATAGTACCCGCACATTACGGTATATGCTCACTAATGTAACTGTTCTCCTCCATCTTGCAGCTATAGAACTTATTGGAGACTTCATATCTCTCAATCCGGGCATTCTGTTGAATATTAACTTCAACTCTGGAACATCTCATATGCTCCATGACGCTCAAAACGTCGTTGAAGTCCCGGTTCTAAGCCGTAAAGCATGGCACATCGAACTATAGAGTAGTCATCGCTTTGCTCGCCAGACGCTCACAACATCTGGCGTTGCTCCAAAGAAGAGCCTGTCACCTAGCGGTGCATCCAGACGTAGCTCTTACGTGCAGCAATGAGGATAATCCTCGAGTTACGGACCCAGATCCGTGTAATTGCTACCATCATCTTTCAACTTTGCTTTCTCAAGGAACGCATTAAAATTCAACGGAACAACAAAGACGAGCCATCTATCTACAATCAAACATAAACAAGCAAGATACTATCAGTACTAAGTTCATGATAAATTTAAGTTCAATTTAATCATATTACTTAAGAACTCCCACTCGTAAAGACATCTCTAGTCATCCAAGTGATCATGTGATCCAAATCAACTAAACCATAACCGATCATCACGTGAAATGAAGTAGTTTTCAATGGTGAACATCTTATGTTGATCATATCTACTATATGATTCACGCCGACCTTTCGGTCTCCGTGTTCGAGGCCATATCTGCATATGCTAGGCTCGTCAAGTATAACCCGAGTATTCTGCGTGTGCAAAACTGGCTTGCACCCGTTGTAGATGGACGAGAGCTTATCACACCCGATCATCACGTGGTGTCCGGGCACGACGAACTTTGGCAACGGTGCATACTGGGAGAACACTTCTTGATAATTTAGTGAGAGATCATCTTATAATGCTACCGTCAATCAAAGCAAGATAAGATGCATAAAAGGATAAACATCACATGCAAATCAATATAAGTGATATGATATGGTCATCATCATCTTGTGCTTCACGATCCCCATCTTGCAGCACCACCATGATCACCATCGCCACCGGCGCGACACCTTGATCTCCATCGTAGCATCGTTGTCGCCTCGCCAAACTTATGCTTCTACGACTATCGCTACCGCTTAGTGATAAAGTAAAGCATTACAGAAGCGATTGCATTGCATACAATAAAGCGACAACCATATGGCTCCAGCCATTGCCGATAACTTCGTTACAAAACATGATCATCTCATACAATAAAATATAGCATCACATCTTGACCATATCACATCACAACATGCCCTGCAAAAACAAGTTAGACGTCCTCTACTTTGTTGTTGCAAATTTTACGTGGCTGCTACGGGCTTAAGTAAGAACCAGTCTCACCTCGATCAAAACCACAACGATATTTCGTCAAATAGACTCCGCTTTAACCTTCTCAAGGACCGGGCGTAGCCACACTCGGTTCAACTAAAGTGAGAGAGACAGGCACCCACCAGTCACCTTTAAGCAACGAGTGCTCGTAGCGGTGAAACCAGTCTCGCGTAAGCGTACGCGTAATGTCGGTCTGGGCCGCTTCATCTCACAATACCGCTGAACCAAAGTATGACATGCTGGTAGGTAGTATGACTTGTATCGCCCACAACTCACTTGTGTTCTACTCGTGCAAAAACATCAAACCATAGAAAATAACCTAGGCTCGGATGCCACTGTTGGGGAACGTAGTAATTTCAAAATTTTCCTACGCACACGCAAGATCATGGTGATGTATAGCAACGAGAGGGGAGAGTGTTGTCTACGTACCCTCGTAGACCCGAAGCGGAAGCGATCACAACGTAGAGGAAGTAGTCGTACGTTCTCCTCGTGATCCGACCGATCCCGGCGCCGTTACTCCGACGCCCCCGAGTTCTTGACACACGTACAGCTCGATGACGTCCCTCGCACTCCGATCCAGCCGAGTGTCGAGGGAGAGTTCCGTCAGCACGACGGCGTGGTGACGATCTTGATGTTTCACCGCCGAGGGCTTCGCTTAAGCTTCATGACGGTATAACCGAGGTGGAATATGGTGGAGGGGGCACCGCACACGGCTAAGGAACGATCTAAAGATCAACTTGTGTGTTCCAAGGTGCCCCCTGCCCCGTCAGATATAAAGGAGCAAGGGGGAGGGGCCATGCCAAGGGAGGCGCGCCAGGAGTCCTACTCCTCTGGGAGTAGGATTCCCCCAATCCTAGTTGGACTAGGATTCCTGGAGGGAAAGAGAGAGAGGGGGGCCCTTCTCCTAGTCCTAGTAGGACTAGGGAAGGGGGAGGCGCGCCCACCCAGGGCTGGCCCTTCTCCTTTCCACTAAGGCCCATCGAGGCCCATTTACCTCCCGGGGTTCCAGTAACCTCCGGATTCTCGAGAAATTCCGTTTTAGCCCGAACCATTCCAACTCCAAACATAGGCTTCCAATATATCAATCTTTATGTCTCGACCATTTCGAGACTCCTCGTCATGTCCGTGATCACATCCGGACTCAACTTCTTCGTACATCAAAATACATAAACTCATAATAACCGCCATCGAAACCTTAAGCGTGTGGACCCTATGGTTCGAGAACAATGTAGACATGACCTAGAACTATTCACGGTCAATAACCAATAGCGGACCTGGATGCCCATATTGGTTCCTACATATTCTACGAAGATCTTTATCGGTCGATCGCATAACAACATACGTTGTTCCCTTTGTCATCGGTATGTTACTTGCCCGAGATTCGATCGTCGGTATCCAATACCTAGTTCAATCTCGCTACGCAAGTCTCTTTACTCGTTCCGTAATACATCATCTCACAACTAACTCATTAGTTGTAGTGCTTGCAAGGCTTCAGTGATGTGCATTACCGAGAGGGCCCAGAGATACCTCTCCGACAATCGGAGTGACAAAACCTAATCTCGAAATACGCCAACCCAACATCTGCCTTTGGATACACCTGTAGTACTCCTTTATAATCACCCGATTCGTTGTGACGCTTGGTAGCACCAAAAGTGTTCCTCCGTAAACGGAGTTGCATAATCTCATAGTTATAGGAACATGTATAAGTCATGGATAAAAGCAGTAGCAACATACTAAACGATCGTGTGCTAAGCTAAGGGAATGGGTCATGTCAATCAGATCATTCTACTAATGATGTGACCTTGTTAATCAAATAACAACTCTTTGTTCATGGTCAGGAAACATAACCATCTTTGATTAACAAGCTAGTCTAGTAGAGGCATACTAGTGACATGTTGTTTTGTCTATGCATTCACACATGTATCATGTTTCCGGTTAATACAATTCTAGCATGAATGATAAACATTTATCATGAAATAAGGAAATAAATAATAACTTTATTATTGCCTCTAGGGCATATTTCCTTCAACAACTGCATCACCATCATCGACTCAGTAGATGAACCTGAGGAGTACATGGGTCCACAAGAGAGGTTGCACACTCTTTTGTTTCTACTTATGTTATGCATTGCTTAATATTACCTGCTACTTTATCATTGTGTTCACCTCTTAGTCTCCAAGTCAGGTCCAAATTAATGTTCAAACCTGAGTTTTAAAATTACTTGTGAGGCACATATCGAGGGAGCTATGAATAGTATCTCTGTCTATTATCTGGTTCACCTATGATATGCCTATGTTGTTAATCTTGGGTGGGAAACAAATAGTAAAGCAATCATCATCTATATTTTTATTAAATTAAAGCTATCATCAGCCTGCTATCATTATTGTTGGATCCATCCACTTGTTGTTACCATCACTCTAGATTTCTACAAGTTTTCACGTGGGACGTGGGATCACGCGTTTTTTTCCTTTTGCAACCTATAGAGAAGTCTTGGCGTAGGAGGTGGGATAAAACGTGAGGACTTCTTAAGAGAAATCATTAGATGTCCATGGAAAAAAAGTAAGGAGATCCAACGGACAATTTTGCTTAATTCTAAGGATTAACGTGGAGGCTTGGATGGTGCATCCAATTAGTAAATATAAGAAGATTGGGATACTACAATACAGAAACAAGAAAAGATAAAAAATGGTAACGAGGATAATTTGGTATTTGATACTGATAAGTCTTGCCTCGGGTTTTGTAACATATCTTGAAGCAAACAAAAATGTATGCGGAAAGAAAAGGTTTAGTCGATAAAGGTCTTCATGTATATGTGGGAATTAACATCAGTGTCCATATCTCGTCTGTTAATTATTGACCGGAAGGTGTTCCGGGTCATGTCCACATATTGCCGAACCTACAGGGTCACACGCTTAACAACTAGCGATTTATATGAGAACTAGGATACCATAGGAGTATCAGAGAATGACACCAGAAGAACTCTGTATGGTTTCAGAAGTGTTCGGGATGATTCCGGGTGTGTCCCGGGAGTGCCCGAAGCATCCAAAAATTTCTAGAATGCACTACATGGTTCCGGAAGGAATATTACAAGGGGGGCTATGGGACTTTCCCCTTGGCAACCCAATGGGTGGCAACCACATGGGGCCTAAAGGTGCAATAACTTGCCCCCTATAGACTTAGGAGCAAGACGGGGGTGGAGTCCTAGGAGGACTCCTCCTCCCCTAGTTTGGTCAACCAAAGGGGGATCCCCCTTTCGAAGTCGGCCACCCCTCTTGGGACCCATGTAAATATGTGGGCGGGTCCAAAAGTCCCTTTGGAGCCACCCCTGCATAACTATTGCGTCCATGTCTCTCCTATCTAGTTTGAACTAGATGGATCACCATTAGGCTCTTCTCCCTCTCGTTTCTTTTAGTGGATTTTATCCTGGATGGCAAAGTGCCACTGAATCACTAATTGTGAACATGTGGATACCACATAGGGGTCATCTACTTGGAGTCTTGATCGGTGGAATAATTCTTGTGGCTGGGAGGTATAACCTACGTGCGGGAATCATCATATCATCACCAACATCTTCTTCCACTTCGCTGCACTCTTGTTGGTGATGTCCTGTCATCTTCATAGTGTTCTATTCCCCTACAACTACCCCATAGATACCATGTCACGTTATCAGAAACTATAGAACTGGGGTGGGGAAAGTGCAGCAGATGGCCGCCTTCCCTTCTTGCTTATACAAGAAGCACATAGAGGGAAGGTGCAGTCAATCTGGAAGTGGCCAAGCCTCTCACATACAAAGCACCATGAGTTAGTTGCAGCCCCCACCACACCTGAATCTTTCCTAGAGCCCGAAGAGGACCTTTTGTTGAAGTGCTACTAAACTTGTAGTTCTTCTGAATACTCTCTTGACGCTTGTTGTTACTGAAGCCCTTATTCCTACCATCCTTGCCATTTCTATTTCCTTGGAATTGTTGGTCGCCTCCTCGGCTACCATCAGTAGTGTGGTACTCGTGATCTTGCCCGCCCAACCCCCTGGATGGCAGTGACGCTTCCCTACATAGAGGAACATCCCACTTCAACTTCTCTCTCATATCTTATACGCCACATCATTATTCCTTGGACATGAACTCCTCGTGGCATCGTTTTCCAGGGCCTCTCCTCTCCTCCCCTCTTCTACCAATGGCAACGATTTGAGCAAAAGAGCTTGAGAGAGGAGGAGGAGATGAGACATGGCACAAAGATCTAGCATAGGGAGCCAGCCTCCACACTTTGAAGCTAGAGACCAAAAAATGTAGAGAGGGGTCTTGGGTTCTCTCTGGATCCAGAGATACCTTGTATAGGGGCCTGAAGATGGTCTGGTCCCACCAGGACAGGAACCCGATGGGCCAGATTTACTACCCAATGCGATCGGACCCTGGCTCGAGTTGGTTGCAACATCCAGTGGGCGTACCTGATCAATGTCATGTACCTGACCACCTACATCAATGCAGTCAGAGCCCCACTCAACGCAGGAGCCTTGGAACCTGGTTGGGTCGCACCGACAAATTGAGGGTAAGTGGTGCGGTCGAACCCAACGACCAGGCACACCAATGGAGTCCATCTGGTTGATACGTCTCCAACGTATCTATAATTTATGAAGTATTCAAGCCATGTTCCCAACAATTTTATATGGTTTTGATATGATTTGAATGGAATTAACCTGGACAGACGTTGTTTTCAGCAGAACTACTATGGTGTCTTTTTTTGTGCTGAAATAAAATTTCTTAGATTGGGCTAAAAATTTACGGTGATTTTTTATGGACAAAAAGAGATACCTGAAGCTTCAAGGAAGGATCAAAAGAGTCACGAGGACATGACAAGCTCAGGGCCGCGGGCACCCCCCATAGGGCGCGCCTACCGAGCTTGTAGCTCCCTCATACCACCCGGCGTGAATCCAACGCCAAAAATTCCTATAAATACCAAAAACCCCAGAAAGAAACCAGCAACTTCCGCTCCGCCGCCGCAAGCCTCTGTTCCGAAGCGAACTCATCTAGAGCCCTATGCCGGCACCCTACCCAAGGGGGAAATCATCACCGAGGGCCATCTTCATCATCCTTGTGGTCTCCATGATGAGGAGGGAGTAGTTCACCCTCGGGGCTAAGGGTATGTACCATAGCTATGTGTTTTATCTCTCTCTCTATCTGTCTATCTCTTTTTTTCTCTCGTGTTCTTGCTCCGGCACGATCTTGATGTAACCATGGGATTTGTTAATATAGTAGGATTATATGGTGTTTTCCATCTCTATCTTTTTGTGATGAATTGAGTTTTGCTCTCTGAGGTTTCACTATGTTGGATTGAATATTTTGGATTTGAGAACACTTGATGTATGTCTTGCATATGGATACCCGTGGTGACAATGGGGTATTATATTGAGTCACTTGATATATCACTACAAGAAATATGTCAACTAGTGACCTTCTGTTAGTGACCCTAGAAGAATTGTTCATAGATCTATGACCATTTGAGACCAATTGGTCAAAAGCTGTTCGGGGGGCTCCAAACCCTAAACCATTGCGACCATTTTGGTCAGAAAGGTCATAATGTCCTTACATGAAATGGTCATAAAGCAAACAGTGTTGGTCCGCTGCCTTATTTCTAGTTGTTAACGACCAATATAGATGGTCATAGCCTTGTAGATTGTGGTGGGTTATGATGACTAGGCGCCATCTCATCAGTTTTGCCTATGTGTCATGTCCATGTGTCAATTTTTGCCCTAGGTTGTGAAGCAACCTATATTTCTGTTATTCCGAAAATTCCAAAAAAAATCTCATAAATTGTTTGGATCATATCTTCATCAATGTCAAAAACCTTCCTTTCCTAGTTCAAAAATAACTCAACAATATTCATTTTCCTATTTTGTTCAGAGCAGCACTTTGTGAAGGAAGTACCATTTTGGCATGTCTAAATGGTATCCATTTTCTACAGTGCTTTCCTCTACCCAAATAACCATCCTCCACCAAATGCCAGCTCAATTCATTCTTTATTTTGAGCCCAGCTTCAACATTCATATTTATGTCCAGTGTGGTACTTTGCAAAGCAAGTACCACCTAGGCTCCTCCTTTTGAGCTGAAAATTTGTGAAGACGGTCTTCTTAGTAACTGATCATCCTCAGCCAAAACACACGCCCATTAGCCATGTACATTTCCTGTACCGCTAATCAAACACTTGGCTGTTAATTCATGTTTGAGCATCGATCGGTCTCCTCGTGAGAATCTTATGTTGCAATTTTCTTCCTAGCACCTACGTGTGGAGTTCCCAACCCACTAGCCATGCCTAGGCTGCCCAGAACACATGGCAACGCCACGGTCACGCGGTGACCACGCCAAGCGGCATGCGAAGTTCTGGCTATATAGAGTTGGGGCCCTCGGCCACTGCCCAAACCTCGACGTATCGCCACCAAACCATGTATTTCTGATTAAATAGGTACTTATGTAACTAGAAATTATTTTTGGCAAAAACAAATAGCAAACTATGAGGCAGCTGCAATTCAAATTTGACCCACTTCCAACTGAATCGGCGGAAATTTGTCTTTTTCACAAGAGGTGGATCAAAACTTTTTACACCCAACCATTTTGTCAATTGTGCATTAAATATGTCCTAGTATTTTAGAAAAATGATTTGGTCCAATTTTGCAACAATTATTTTGGAGGTCCTTCACAAAAAACCATCCTTTTGGGTACTCGAAAAATGGAAAATGGTTTTTTCGTCCAAAGAAAATGAAAAGTTCCTTAGGCAACATTGTTTTCCATTCCAATATGCACCCTTGTGCACAATATGAGATCATTTGAACAAACAATGCCATGAATGTGGCCATAAGATTGATCATTTGGCTTGAAAGCTATTGATCTCTACACGTGATAGCTCGTTTCTGAGAACACTTTTTTAAAATAATTGCCGTATTACAAGTTTGTTATTTTTACTGGGAACTTGGCCACATATAATGACACAATGTGAAGGTTTCCCAATTTTTTGATTTTTTTTTGAATTTTTTGTGCCCGTTTCAAAATGCGGTTAAAACGGCGGGAATGGCCGTTCCTACCCAGTGGTTGAATCTTGGAATTTTTTTGGTGTTTCTCTGATTAAATAGATACTTATGTACCTAGAAATGATTTTTGGAAAAAATAAATAGCAAACTATGAGGCACCTGCAGTTCAAATTTGACCCGCTTCCAACTAAATCGCCGGAAATTTGTCTTTTTCACGAGAGGTGGATCAAAACTTTTTACACCCAACCATTTTGTCAATTGTGCATTAAATATGTCCTAGTATTTTAGAAAAATGATTTGGTCCAATTTTGCAACAATTATTTTGGAGGTCCTTCACAAAAAAACCTCCTTTTGGGTACTCGAAAAATGGAAAATGGTTTTTCGTCCAAAGAAAATGAAATCTTCCTTAGGAAACATTGTTTGCCATTCCAATATGCACCCTTGTGCACAATATGAGATCATTTGAACAAACTATGCCATGAATGTGGCCATAAGATTGATCATTTGGCTTGAAAGCTATTTATCTCCACACGTGATAGCTCGTTTCTGAGAACACTTTTTTAAAATAATTGCTGTATTACAAGTTTGTTATTTTTCCTAGGAACTTGGCCACATATAATGACACAATGCGAAGGTTTCCCAATTTTTTGATTTTTTTTTTGAATTTGTTATGCCCGTTTCAAAATGCGGTCAAAATGGCGGGAATGACCGTTCCTAGCTAATGGTTGAATCTTGGAACTTTTTTGGTGTTTTTCTGATTAAATAGATACTTATGTACCTAGAAATGATTTTTGGAAAAAATAAATAGCAAACTATGAGGCACCTGTAGTTCAAATTTACCCGATTCCAGCTGAATCGACAGAAATTTGTCTTTTTCACGAGAGGTGGATCAAAACTTTTTACACCCAACCATTTTGTCAATTGTGCATTTAGAAAAATGATTTGGTCCAATTTTGCAACAATTATTTTGGAGGTCCTTCACAAAAAAACCTCCTTTTGGGCACTCAAAAAATGTCGTACAAAGAGAATGAAAACTTCCTTAGGCAACATTGTTTGCCATTCCAATATGCACCCTTGTGCACAATATGAGATCATTTGAGCAAACTATGCCATGAATGTGGCCATAAGATTGATCATTTGGCTTGAAAGCCATTGATCTCCACACGTGATAGCTTGTTTCTGAGAATATATTTTTAAAATAATTGCCGTATTACAAGTTTGTTATTTTCCCTAGGAACTTGGCCACATATAATGACACGATGCGAAGGTTTCCCAATTTTTGTTTTATTATTTTTTATGCCCATTTCAAAATGCGGTCAAAACGGCGAAAATGACCGTTCCTAGCTAGTGGTTTAATCTTGGAATTTTTTTGGTGTTTCTCTGATTAAATGGATACTTATGTACCTAGAAATGATTTTTGGAAAAAGTAAATAATAAACTATGAGGCACCTGCAGTTCAAATTTGACTTGTTTCCAACTGAATCGACGGAAATTTGTCTTTTTCATGAGAGGTGGATCAAAATTTTTACACCCAACCATTTTGTCAATTGTGCATTAAATATGTCCTAGTATTTTAGAAAAATGATTTGGTCCAATTTTGCAACAATTATTTTGGAGACCCTTCACAAAAAAAACCTCCTTTTGGGCACTCGAAAAATGGAAAATGATTTTTTCATGCAAAGAAAATGCATACAAGTTGGTTATCATCTTTAAAATGTGGTATAACTTGAGTGAAAATTTTAATGGTTCCATTTTGCAAAATATTGTTGGTAGTTGTTTCATAAACCCCTTTGTTTTTAGCACTTAGAGACTATATTTTAAATATTGTTGGTAGTCTCCAACCAATCAGGATGTCTCCCATGGATCACCCTACCGTAGACGATCTGAACCGTCCGATCGTCCCGGATCCAACGGCGGACTTGACCCCCTCACCGTCTCACCCAACTAACCCGTACACAACCCGCACCACTCGTCCTCTTTCTCCCCTCTCTCCCCTACGCACCCACAGCCGCCGCCCTCTCCCTCCCTCAGATCTCGATCTCGATCCCGCTCCATTCCACGATGACCCCTTCCTCAGCTTCGCCGACGGCCGGGCCCCGGCGGCCGACGTCCACGTCTCCGGGGGCGGCGGCGACGACTTCTCGTCCTCCCCCGACACCTACGCCTTCCGCCACGACTCCCCCGCCGCCGCTTCCGCTCCCTTCTGCACTGCTCCTGCTCCCGCTCCCTTCCGCACCCGCAAGTTCATGACCAACAGCTTGCTCGCCCGCAAGCAGTTCGTGCTCGAGGTCATCCACCTGAGCACCAAATCCTAACCAACTCCTAATCCCCGCCCACTCCCCGCTACGCATCGCGGCGCTTCCACCGCACGCCAGATCGCTGCCGCGCACCGTGGCCACGCGGGGCTGTATCCAATGTGGGCACTACTGCTTCTGTGGTAGTGGCGGCACTGGTTGGCTGGCTGCTTGATGCTGACGATCTGAGGAGGAGGAGGAGGAGGCACGGCAGGGATGGCGGCTGCGGCTGGGGCGGCGACGAGCGGCGGCCCGGTGAGTCCGCCAAGGTCTCCACTTAGAGATCTCGCCCCCTTCCTCTTGTTCCTTAGCTCTGTTGCATTTCATCGGCGATTCTGAAGCGCTCGTGTTCTTGTGCGCAGGCGCAGTTGAAGGAGAGGCTAGACAAGGTGTACGAGGTCAAGGACCCCAACCGCGTCTTCGTGTTCAAGTTCCGCACCCACTTCGGAGGCGGCAAGTCCTCCGGATTCGATCTCATCTACGACAACCTCGAATCTGCCAAGAAGTTCGAGCCCAAGTACCGCCTCATCAGGGTACAGATTGTTTCGCCCTCGTGTCTTCTTCACTTGGAGCTTCGTTGTGTTGTCTCGTCTAGATGTGCGCCAGTATTTGTTTCCTCTATGCTCACCCACGGATTGCGATGTAGTAGTATGTAACTGATCTAACTAGTCCTTCTTTTATGCTGCTCACTTAGGCTGTGTTTGATTCGAGTCCAGATAACTAGGTTTGCTTTCAGTCCATTCAGCTTGATTATTTCTAGTGAAATTCCTCCGCTTATGCCGCGCCGCTGCTTGTGATGTTATAGTGTATGCGCATGCTTGTGCGGACTGATGGCGAATGCAAGTGCGTGCACAATGATGATCCTCTGGTCTGGTCTTCAAGTGATTTTATTACTACTGGTTACTGAATGAATGATGTGCATCTTTCTTCAGTTTGATTGAAAATTGTCCCCCTTTTTGTGCATGCATACATCTGCCCACTAATTAAGCCACCAGAATCTTTTAGTTAGGGCTTAATAATAATATATGTCAATGGTGTGACTCTGTGTTTACATTGTCTCCTATAGTAGAATTATTATGGATGGTTCTCTACTCTACTAGTGGTGTAGCCTGTAGAGGCGAGTCTGTATTTTGTTCTACACATGATGATGCAATTATGGACTGCTGTTTGTTTCCTAGCTATGTACTACCATCATATAAATGACTGCCATGTTCTAGATTAGCCAACCATTGGTGGCTTGTTTCAGTTTAATTTAAATGCCTATGGGTGCGTGCAAAGGGTGAACACACAACACACTAGTTAGTAAGTGCACAACTCTGTCTGTATACTTACCAATTGATGTGGTAAATATGCACCTACAAGGATTGCTACCGGTAACTGAATGATATGCATCTTCGACCAGGCCACCTACAGCAAGCTACTCACTGAGGTGTCCAAGTACAAGCAGACCATGCCCTAGGTGATCTGGTCTTCTTGCTTGCTTTTTACCCGTGAGAATTGAGATCTCGGGATGGTGGGTTATGTGGATGGATGGCCCCTGGTTAAGTCTTTTGCTATGATGCTCTGTCTTGGGGTCAGTCAGTAGTACTCTATGATGCTCTGGTTCTCCTAGCATGGGGCATATATGATTTTGCTATGAATTGTTTGCATGCCCTTTTGGATGCCGGTTTCTGCTGCTGCATCAGTTTTATTACATCAGTAGCTAGTGGTGAACAATAACAACTCCACCTGTTAATGTTTATAACAACTCCACCTGTTAATGTTTTTATTACATCAGTAGCTAGCGGTGAACAATAATAACTTATGGTTTATGTTGTGGCTTGGTGCAATGTAATCTTGTGGTACTTCCATGATTCTGCTGGCTGATTTTATATCTTATTGTATTCTTTATATTATAGCTGTCTCCCATGATTCTACTCGTATCCTACCATTGTGTTTGCTTTGTTTCAGTTTCATTTTCCTTGACTTTGTTGTTTAATGTATCTACCTGCAGATAGACTAGGATGATTCTGCACCAAGTCGGTCTTGTTGGGCACGATCCTGTTATGGAGAAGCTTAAGATTTCTGACACCATTGCTCCTATGTTCTCTGGAGATGTTGGCATGGCTGACCTATTGGTGGGACCAGATTGTGTCTGCTTCTGCCGGTGCAGGAGCTTCTTCCCCTGCGCCTCTATTGTCCGCATGTCTAGTTGATTGATTCTGCTCGCTTCCTGCTGAATCGTTCAGACTTTGTAGCGCTCGTGAGCCTTTTATGTTGCACCTATGCTTGATCTATGAAGTGATACATCTGAAATTTCCTACATATCTTAGTTGTTGGGCCTAGTAGTTGCTGGTCCGTTCTTGTGCATTGGTTCTGCTCTGGGAGTCTATTTGTTGCTTGCAATACTACTATTGATTTAACTAAATTTTGTAGCTTGTTGTCAAAACTTCAAACGACCTGAACTTGCGCAACAGTTCTAGTCCAAAAATCATCTGTATTCACAATGATATGTTAGCTTGTAGTCAAACTTGATCATGAGTCTGTTAGCATGTAGTCAAACTTGAATATGAATTTGTATAGCTCTTTTTTGTTCTCAACAGACTGTATAGCTCTTTATTGTTCTCCACTTATTTATATAGCCAATGATGCTTACTTAACTGTATAGCTCTTTATGTTTCTTTTCCAGGTATTCTATTTGTGCTCCACCCGAAATCTATTTTGCACTGCCAAGTTCTTGAAACGAAGTGCTCACTTCTCGACCATTTCTTTACTGAACTGGGAGCACCAGAGGCAAGATATTTGAAACAAGCTGAAGTCCTTTTGATTCTTGATTTCTAGCATACACATGCAACCTGATTGGTGTAGATATGATGTAGGTTCAGTGCTTACTATTTTTTGATTTGATGCATGTTACCTTCGTTTCTGTCTATGCCTTCTTTAGTGTTTTGCCAGCTAACTAGTCTATTGGTCGTTTTGAAATATGAAGATGCTGCATGTAAGCACTATTGCTGGCAATTTGGCACATCATATTAGTCTTATCCCATGTCTTGTCACTAGCATACACAACAATCCCTTGTCCTGTCACTAGCATACATTACAGTTTTATTAAAAGGGACATATCATTTGCTCTATATAATAGTGCTGATTTTGCGCTGATATGAACTTACAACAGTATTACATTGTAGTGTTTTCTACATGTTGTTGTATCACTAGTTTCATGCTACCTTCTCATTTGAACCTATTACTTGTTTTTGTTTTTATCCTTGATTAGTATCAATTGTTGTATTGTAGATTTAAAATTGTGGTGGTTCCTCCTTTTCAGAAGCTCAAGTGTGAAGTCGTGAAGTGTGAAGCAAGTGTGAAGCCGTGAAGTGTGAAGCCAAGTGTGAAGCCGTGAAGTCCAACTCATTGTAGCATATCTATGTTGTAAAGATTGTAATACATTTATTTAGTGGTATATTTGATGAATTTTATGCGTTCTTTGTTCTATTTGAAATATTGATTATGTATGTGATTTGAAAACTTGTGGAATGGAAACTTGTCCAGTGAGGCCACTTATGAAAATAATTTGTCAAATTTGTACATTTCTAACATGTGGGACCAATTTGAGAGATGAACATGACAGGTTGGACCCATCTGACTAGTGGGACCAGCTTGAATATATAATAGTTGAAAATAGAAAATCAAAATAGAAAATCAGTAGACTAAAAGGCCATGGCCGAAAAATAAAAAGGCTGCAACGTTGGGCTTGGTCCATGAAGCTGACAAAAAATTCATAGGGAAAAAATATAAATGGGTTGAATTAATGGGCCCGGCCCATATAAACACCGAATTGGACTAGGCTGAATCTTGTGCCACATCAGCTTACCACGCTAGATGCCTACGTGGCCTGGGAGGTTGCTAGTGACCAAAATGCCACAGTGGACATATTTTGGTCATATACGTCTATGACCATTCCAGAAGAAAGGTCGCTATAGTCAGTTTACGACTGCCAGCTTTTGACCTTCTGTTTTTGGTCACAAAAAGGTCGCAAATGAAAAACCATGAACTTTCAGTGACCAATAGTGGTGGTCACAAGTTGACATATTTCTTGTAGTGTATGTTTTGGTAATCAACTTGCGGATTCCCGTGGTGACATTGGGGTGATCTAGGCACATAGGTTGATACACGTTTTTGTCCTACGTTCTCCGATAGAAACTTTGAAGTGATTATTTGTCACACGTTGTGGGATGGTTATATGATTCAATTATGTTAGCATTGTTGAGAGATTGCACTAGTGAAAGTATGAACCCTATTCTTTGTTTCCAAGAATTGCAATACTGTTTGTGCTCGCTCTTTTTTACTTGCTACCTTGTTTTTACCTATTCAGATTATAAAAATATATTTCTACTATCCATACTACACTTGTATCACCATCCCTTCGCCGAACTAGTGCACCTACACAATTTGCCATTGTATTGGATGTGTTGGGGACACAAGAGATTTCTTGTATTTGATTGCAGGGTTGTTTGAGAGAGATCATCTTTATCCTATGCCTCCCACGGATTGATAAACCTTAAATCATCCACTTGAGGGAAATTTGTTGTTGTCCTACAGAACTCTGCGCTTGGAGGCCCAACAGAGTCTACAGGAAATAAAAGTCGCATAGTAGACATCATTAGTCCACGTGGCCGCCATCCAGAGGATGAGTGACGGAAACCTACGAGCCTGACGACTGCGGCTGTGGCTTGTCCAAGCCCATCTGGTGGTGTCCGTCCTAGGCCACTTTGGGTGCCCCATGACGCTCTACAGAGAAGACTCTAGAAGCCTTGACTTTCAAGAAAAGGACTCTGTATCCATGTAGGACTCCTCCCTACCGATGTGGCCGACTAGGACTCTTGTAATCCTAGGCCTCTGGTATATTATATAAGACGTGGCTGGGCTAGTCGATAGAACAGAACTATAGAAAGACATTGAAAAATCTCAGTACTTTGTACTATTGATACACTCTAATGCAATAAAGCACAAGCAGGATATAGGGTTTTATCTCCTCTTGAGAGCCTGAATCTGGGTAAATACCGTGTCCTTCTTACCATCATGCCACATAATCTAGCTTAGGTACCCGACCGAGGGATCTGCCAAATTTAGCTCTGACACCATTTGAGTGTGGATCGAGCTCAGCCACCAACCCTAGGTTAGGAGGCACTACCTTCGAACCCGTAGTCGAAGGAGACACCGGCCGGGTGTAAACCTTCGGCGGCGTCAACGATGACCCCCACGATAGAAATTGAGGAACTGCCAGAGGGAAATGCAATGCACGTGGCAACGCCACTCCTGCACGCCGAGAAATTGTAACATAGTCCATTGATAGAAATTGTGGGTTTATGCATCTTAAACTCGTCGTTTTGACTTCATCGATAATTTTCACCACCTTTCATCGCCTCAAATTATTAGGTGGTAATAGCATAAGGAAAGTTGAATGACATGGCATGTACTTTAGGCGGTTGAATGCTTTTGGAGGCCTAAGGTGGGGCATTCTCGAGTGGCCGATTTGAGATCTGTGATTGCCAAGGTGATTGCTGTCTGAAATGAAATCTTTGAAAGATGTATTTTTACTTTCTATTTCTAATATGTCATATGAAGTGAGCTATAGGCACCGCGAGCATATGTCTCTGTTATGACAAAGGTTTGGCCATGCGAGGGAACATTGTGTATGCACTACAACTTGTTTGAATATTAGACACCATGGGCAATGTAAACCTATAACCTTGGAATATGAACGTAAAATAGAGTGTAGAATTAGATGCTTATACAATTTGTGTTAGATCTCCAAACACATGCTTCATTATCATATTGTAACCGAAATATTCCTTCTGGTTAATTAATAACCATACACCTTTCATCAGATTAGATCATTCTATATGTGCGGTTTGCGGATTATGTGACCCTTGTTATAAGTTAATCAAACGACAAATAATGGACGGTAAAGACTTACTCTTTGAGCATGCATTCGCTTGACTAAAAGCCGGTTTACTAGGACCTAGTGATGTGTCAAGTGCCATAGGAATGAGACGGTTATCCACTTATGACGTCATCTTTTGTTTCTTGTAGTGACGGAGAAAAGTTTTGGAATTGCATTTTTTATTTAAATTCGGTATAAATTTTAATTTAGTTCACAGAAAATTAGTTAAGGTGCATTTGATTCTTGTAGATCGGTGCCCAAAATAAATATTGTGCGTTACTTAGGATTTTTTAAACCGGCAGAGAGCTGTGGAATTCTCGAATACACATATGAACTCAGTTCATATATACCCACCTCTATGACTAGAGAAGCACTACCTCGTTCCAAAATAAGTGTAATGGTTTTAGTTCAAATTTGAGTACATACTTGAAAACATTTAACTGTCATGATTTCACAATATTCGTGAAGGAAATATGCCCTAGAGGCAATAATAAAGTTATTATTTATTTCCTTATTTCATGATAAATGTTTATCATTCATGCTAGAATTGTATTAACCGGAAACATGATACATGTGTGAATGCATAGACAAACAAGATGTCACTAGTATGCCTCTACTAGACTAGCTTGTTAATCAAAGATGGTTATGTTTCCTAACCATGAACAAGGAGTTGTTATTTGATTAACAAGGTCACATCATTAGTAGAATGATCTGATTGACATGACCCATTCCCTTAGCTTAGCACACGATCGCTTAGTATGTTGCTACTGCTTTTATCCATGACATATACATGTTCCTGTAACTATGAGATTATGCAACTCCGTTTACGGAGGAACACTTTGGTGCTACCAAACGTCACAACGTGAATCGGGTGGTTATAAAGGAGTACTACAGGTGTCTCCAAAGGCGATGTTGGGTTGGCGTATTTCGAGATTAGGATTTGTCACTCGATTGTCGAGAGGTATCTCTGGCCCTCTCGGTAATACACATCACTTAAGCCTTGCAAGCATTACAACTAATGAGTTAGCTGTGAGATGATGTATTACTGAGCGAGTAAAGAGACTTGCGGTAGCGAGATTGAACTAGGTATTGGATACCGACGATCGAATCTCGGGCAAGTAACATACCGATGACAAAGGAACAACGTATGTTGTTATGCGGTCTGACCGATAAAGATCTTCGTAGAATATGTAGGAACCAATATGGGCATCCAGGTCCCGCTGTTGGTTATTGACCGGAGACGTGTCTCGGTCATGTCTACATTGTTCTTGAACCGTAGGGTCCGCACGCTTAAGGTTTCGATGACAGTTATTATGAGTTTATGTATTTTGATGTACCGAAGAAGTTCGGAGTCCCGGATATGATCACGGACATGACGAGGAGTCTCGAAATGGTCGAGACATAAAGATTGATATATTTGAAGCCTATATTTGGAGTTCGGAATGGTTCCGAGTGAAATCGGGAATTTACCGAAGTACCGGGAGGTTACCGGAACCCCCCGGGAACTTAATGGGCCATAGTGGGCCTTAGGGAAAAAGGAGAAAGGGGCTGCCCTAGGGCTGGCCACGCGCCTCCCCTCTTCCCTAGTCCTATTAGGACTAGGAGAGGTGGTCGGCCCCCTCTCTCCCTCTTCCCCCTCTTTCCCCTTGACAAGTCCTAGTCCAACTAGGATTGGGGAGGAATCCTACTCCCGAGGAGTAGGACTCCTAGCGCCAAGGGCTTGGCCGGCCAGCCCCTCCCTTGTTCCTTTATATACGGGGCAGGGGCACCCCATAGACACACAAGTTTGATCTACGGATCGTTCCTTAGCCGTGTCGGTGCCCCCTCCACCATATTCCACCTCGGTCATATCGTCGCAAGCTTAGGCGAAGCTCTGCTACCGTAGAACATCAAGATCGCCACCACGCCGTCGTCTTGACGGAACTCTCCTCGACACTCGGCTGGATCGAGTACGAGGCACGCCATCGAGCTGTCGTGTGTCAAGAACTCGGGGCGCCGAGTAACGGCGCCGGATCGGTCGGATCGCGAGGAGAACGTCGACTACTTCCTCTACGTTGTGATTGCTTCGCTTGGGTCTACGAGGGCGTAGACAATACTCTCCCCTCTCGTTGCTATGCATCACCATGATCTTGCGTGTGCGTGGAAATTTTTGAAATTACTACGTTCCCCAACAAAGGCATCCGAGCCTAGGTTTTTCTATGGTTTGATGTTTTGCACGAGTAGAACACAAGTGAGTTGTGGGCGATACAAGTCATACTACCTACCAGCATGTCATACTTTGGTTCAGCGGTATTGTGAGATGAAGCGGCCCGGACCGACATTACGCGTGACGCTTACGCGAGACTGGTTTCACCGCCACGAGCACTCGTTGCTTAAAGGTGACTGGTGGGTGTCTGCTCTCTCACTTTAGTTGAACCAAGTGTGGCTACGCCCGGTCCTTGAGAAGGTTAAACGGAGTCTATTTGACGAAGTATCGTTGTGGTTTTGATGCGTAGGTGAGATTGGTTCTTGCTTAAGCCCGTAGCAGCCACGTAAAATTTGCAACAACAAAGTAGAGGACGCCTAACTTGTTTTTACAGGGCATGTTGTGATGTGATATGGTCAAGACGTGATGCTATATTTTATTGTATGAGATGATCATGTTTTGTAACCGGTTATCGGCAATCGGCGAGAGCCATATGGTTGTCGCTTATTGTATGCAATGCAATCGCTTCGTAATGCTTTACTTTATCACTAAGCGGTAGCGATAGTCGAGAAGCATAAGTTTGGCGAGACGACAACGATGCTACGATGGAGATCAAGGTGTCGCGCCGGTGACGATGGTGATCATGGTGGTGCTGCGAGATGGAGATCACGAAGCACAAGATGATGATGACCATATCATATCACTTATATTGATTTGCATGTGATGTTTATCTTTTATGCATCTTATCTTGCTTTGATTGACGGTAGCATTATAAGATGATCTCTCACTAAATTATCAAGAAGTGTTCTCCCGAGTATGCACCATTGCCAAAGTTCGTCGTGCCCGCACACCACGTGATGATCGGGTGTGATAAGCTCTCGTCCATCTACAACGGGTGCAAGCCAGTTTTGCACACGCAGAATACTCGGGTTATACTTGACGAGCCTAGCATATGCAGATATGGCCTCGAACACGGAGACCGAAAGGTCGGCGTGAATCATATAGTAGATATGATCAACATAAGATGTTCACCATTGAAAACTACTCCATCTCACGTGATGATCGGTTATGGTTTAGTTGATTTGGATCACGTGATCACTTAGATGACTAGAGAGATGTCTGTCTAAGTGGGAGTTCTTAAGTAATATGATTAATTGGACTTAAATTTATCATGAACTTAGTCCTGGTAGTATTTTGCAAATTATGTTGTAGATCAATAGCTCACGTTGTTGCCTTCATATGTTTATTTTGATATGATCCTAGAGAAAATTGTGTTGAAAAATGTTAGTAGCAATGATACAGATTCGATCCGTGATCTGAGGTTTATCCTCATTGCTGCACAGAAGAATTATGTCCTTGATGCACCGCTAGGTGACAGACCTATTGCAGGAGCAGATGCAGACGTTATGAACGTTTGGCTAGCTCAATATGATGACTACTTGATAGTTTTGTGCACCATGCTTTATGGCTTAGAATCGGGACTTCAAAGATGTTTTGAACATCATGGACCATATGAGATGTTCCAGAATTGAAGTTAATGTTTCAAGCAAATACCGAGTTGAGAGATATGAAGTCTCCAACAAGTTCTATAGCTAAAAGATGGAGGAGAATCGCTCAACTAGTGAGCATGTGCTCAGATTGTCCGGGTACTACAATCGCTTGAATCAAGTGGGAGTTAATCTTCCGATAAGATAGTGATTGATGAATTCTCTAGTCACCATCACCAAGTTAGTAGAACTTCGTGATGAACTATAGTATGCAAGGGATGATGAAAATGATTCCCAGTTTTTCATGATGATGAAATCGATGAAGGTAGAAATCAAGAAAGAACATCAAGTGTTGATGATTAACAAGACCACTAGTTTCAAGAAAAGGGCAAAGGGATAGAAGGGAACTTCAAGAAGAACGGCAAGCAAGTTGCTGCTCAAGTGAAGAAGCCCAAGTCTGGACCTAAGCACGAGACTAAGTGCTTCTCTTGCAAAGGGACTGGTTACTGGAAGCAGAACTACCCCAAGTATTTGGCAGATAAGAAGGATGGCAAAGTAAACAAAAGGTATATTTGATATACATGTTATTTATGTGTACTTTACTAGTGTTTATAGCAACCCCTCGGTATTTGGTACTGGTTCGGTTGCTAAGAGTAGTAACTCAAACGGAGTTGCGAATAAATGAAACTAGTTAAGGGTGAAGTGACGATGTGTGTTGAAAGTAGTTTCAAGATTGATATGATCATCATCGCACACTCCCTATACTTTCGGGATTAGTGTTGAACCTAAATAAATGTTATTTGGTGTTTGCGTTGAGCATGAATATGATTTGATCATGTTTATTGCAATACGGTTATTCATTTAAGTAAGAGAATAAACTGTTGTTCTGTTTACATGAATAAAACCTTATATGGTTACACACCCAATGAAAATGGTTCATTGGATCACGATCGTAGTGATACACATATTCATAATATTGAAACCAAAAAATGCAAAATTAATAATGATAATGCAACTTATTTGTGGCACTGCCGTTTCGGTCATATTGGTGTAAAGCGCATGAAGAAACTCCATGCTGATGGGATTTTGGAATCACTTGATTGTGAATCACTTGATGCTTGCGAACCGTGCCTTTTTGGGCAAGATGACTAAAACTCCGTTCTCCGGAACAATGGAACAAGCTACTGACTTATTGGAAATAATACATACCGATGTATGCGATCCAATGAGTGTTGATGCTCGTGGCAAGTATCGTTATTTTCTGACCTTCACAAGATGATTTGAGCAGATATGGGTATATCTACTTGATGAAACATAAGTCTGAAATAGTTGAAAGGTTCAAAGAATTTCAGAGTGAAGTGGAAAAATCATCGTGACAAGAAAATAAGGTTTCTACGATCGATCGCGGAGACAAATATTTGAGTTACTGAGTTTGGTCTTCAATTAAAACAATGTGGAATAGTTTCACAAATTCATGCCACCTGGAACACCACATCATAATGGTGTGTCCGAATGTCATAACCGTACTTTATTGGATATAGTACAATCTATGATGTTTCTTACCGATTTACCAATATCGTTTTGGGATCATGCATTAGAGACAGCTGCATTCACATTAAATAGGGCACCATCTAAATCCGTTGAGACGACACTATATGAACTGTGGTTTAGCAAGAAACCAAAGTTGTCATTTCTTAAAGTTTGGGGCTGCGATGCTTATGTGAAAGAAAGTTTCATCCTGATAAGCTCAAACCCAAATCGGAGAAGTGCGTCTTCATAGAATACCCAAAGGAAATTGTTGGGTACACCTTCTATCACAGATCCGAAGGCAAAACATTCGTTGCTAATAAATGGATCCTTTCTAGAGAAGGGGTTTCTCTCGAAAGAAGTGAGTGGGAGGAAAGTAGAACTTGATGAGGTAATTGTACCTTCTCCCTTACTTGAAAGTAATTTGTCGCAGAAACCGGTTTCTGAGACTTCTACACCAAGTAGTGAGGAAGTTGATGATGTTGATCATGAAACTTCAGATCAAGTTACTACAGAACCTCGTAGATAAACCAGAGTGAGATCCGCACCAGAGTGGTACGGTAATCCTGTTCTGGAAGTCATGTTACTAGACCATGATGAACCTACAAACTATGAGGAAGCGATGATGAGCCCAGATTCCATGAAATGGCTTGAGGCCATGAAATCTGAGATATGATCCATGTATGAGAACAAAGTGTAGACTTTGATTGACTTGCCCGATGATCGGTGAGTCATTAAGAATAAATGGATCTTCAAGAGGAAGACGGACGTTGATAGTAGTGTTACTATCTACAAAGCTAGACTTGTCGAAAAGAAGGTTTTTGACAAAGTTCAAGGTGTTGAATACGATGAGATTTTCTTACTCGTATCGATGCTTAAAAGTCTATCCGAATCATGTTAGCAATTGCCGCATTTTATGAAATCTGGCAAATGGATAAACAAAACTGCATTCCTTGATGGAGTTATTAAAGAAGAGTTGTATGTGATGCAACCAAGAGGTTTTGTCAATCCTAAAGGTGTTAACAAAATGTGCATCTATGGACTGGTGCAAGCATCTCGGAGTTGGAATATACGCTTTGATAAGTTGATCAAAGCATATAGTTTATACAGACTTGCAGTGAAGCCTGTATTTACTAGAAAGTGAGTGGGAGCACTACAGCATTTCTGATAAGTATATGTGAATGACATATTGTAGATCGGAAATAATGTAGAATTATTCTGCAAAGCATAAAGGAGTGTTTGAAAGGAGTTTTTTTCAAAGAAAGACCTCGGTGAAGCTGCTTACATATTGAGCATCAATATCTATAGAGATAGATCAAGACGCTTGATAAGTTTTTCAATGAGTACATACCTTGACAAGATTTTGAAGTAGTTCAAAATGGAACAGTCAAAGAAAGAGTTCTTGTCTGTGTTAAAAGGTGTGAAATTGAGTAAGACTCAAAACCCGACCACGGCAGAAGATAGAAAGAGAATGAAAAGTCATTCCCTATGCCTTGGCCATAGGTTCTATAAGGTATGCCATGCTGTGTACCAGATCTATTGTATACCCTACACTGAGTTTGGCAAGGGAGTACAATAGTGATCTAGGATTAGATCACTGGACATTGGTCAAAATTATCCTTAATGGAATAAGGATATGTTTCTCGATTGTGGAGGTGAAAAAAGGTTCGTCGTAAAGGGTTACGTCGATGCAAGTTTTGACACCAATCTAGATGACTCCAAGTCTCGATCTAGATACATATTGAAAGTGGGAGCAATTAGCTAGAGTAGCTCCGTGCAGAGCATTGTAGACATAGAAAATTGCAAAATACATAACGGATCTGAATGTGGAAGACTCGTTGACTAAGATTCTCTCACAAGCAAAACATGATCACACCTTAGTACTCTTTGAGTGTTAATCACATAGCAATGTGAACTAGGTTACTGAATCTAGTAAACCCTTTGGGTGTTGGTCACATGGCGATGTGAACTATAGGTGTTAATCACATGATGATGTGAACTATCAATGTTAATCACATGGTGATGTGATCTAGATTATTGACTCTAGTGCAAGTGGGAGACTGAAGGAAATATGCCCTAGAGGCAATAATAAAGTTATTATTTATTTCCTTATTTCATGATAAATGTTTATCATTCATGCTAGAGTTGTATTAACCGGAAACATGATACATGTGTGAATGCATAGACAAACAAGATGTCACTAGTATGCCTCTACTAGACTAGCTTGTTAATCAAAGATGGTTATGTTTCCTAACCATGAACAAGGAGTTGTTATTTGATTAACAAGGTCACATCATTAGTAGAATGATCTGATTGACATGACCCATTCCCTTAGCTTAGCACACGATCGTTTAGTATGTTGCTACTTGCTTTTATCCATGACATATACATGTTCCTGTAACTATGAGATTATGCAACTCCGTTTACGGAGGAACACTTTGGTGCTACCAAACGTCACAACGTAATCGGGTGATTATAAAGGAGTACTACAGGTGTCTCCAAAGGCGATGTTGGGTTGGCGTATTTGAGATTAGGATTTGTCACTCCGATTGTCGAGAGGTATCTCTGGCCCTCTCGGTAATACACATCACTTAAGCCTTGCAAGCATTACAACTAATGAGTTAGCTGTGAGATGATGTATTACGAGCGAGTAAAGAGACTTGCCGTAACGAGATTGAACTAGGTATTGGATACCGACGATCGAATCTCGGGCAAGTAACATACCGATGACAAAGGGAACAACGTATGTTGTTATGCGGTCTGACCGATAAAGATCTTCGTAGAATATGTAGGAACCAATATGGGCATCCAGGTCCCGCTGTTGGTTATTGACCGGAGACGTGTCTCGGTCATGTCTACATTGTTCTCGAACCGTAGGGTCCGCACGCTTAAGGTTTCGATGACAGTTATTATGAGTTTATGTCTTTTGATGTACCGAAGAAGTTCGGAGTCCCGGATATGATCACGGACATGACGAGGAGTCTCGAAATGGTCGAGACATAAAGATTAATATATTGGAAGCCTATATTTGGAGTTCGGAATGGTTCCGAGTGAAATCGGGAATTTACCGAAGTACCGGGAGGTTACCGGAACCCCCCGGGAACTTAATGGGCCATAGTGGGCCTTAGGGAAAAAGGAGAAAGGGGCTTCCCTAGGGCTGGCCGCGCGCCTCCCCTCTTCCCTAGTCCTATTAGGACTAGGAGAGGTGGCCGGCCCCCTCTCTCCCTCTTCCCCCTCTTTCCCCTTGACAAGTCCTAGTCCAACTAGGATTGGGGGGGAGGAATCCTACTCCCGGAGGGAGTAGGACTCCCTGGCGCGCCAAGGGCTTGGCCGGCCAGCCCCTCCCCTTGTTCCTTTATATACGGGGGCAGGGGGCACCCCATAGACACACAAGTTTGATCTACGGATCGTTCCTTAGCCGTGTGCGGTGCCCCCTCCACCATATTCCACCTCGGTCATATCGTCGCGAAGCTTAGGCGAAGCTCTGCGCGATAGAACATCAAGATCGTCCTGCACGCCGTCGTCTTGTGGAACTCTCCTCGACACTCGGCTGGATCGCAGTACAAGGGACGTCATCGAGCTGTCGTGTGTCAAGAACTTCGGGCGCGGAGTAACGGCGCCGGATCGGTCGGATCGCGAGGAGAACGTACGACTACTTCCTCTACGTTGTGATCGCTTCCGCTTCGGGTCTACGAGGGTACGTAGACAATACTCTCCCCTCTCGTTGCTATGCATCACCATGATCTTGCGTGTGCGTAGGAAATTTTTTGAAATTACTACGTTCCCCAACAATTCGGGGGTCTTCTCCTACTTTCATATTGTAGTGTTTTTGTTCTACATTTAACGGGTGGTGGAGCTCGATTGCTCCATGGTTGTGCCAGGGTAGTCACGTCCTCGCTGATGCCGGCTGGACTGTTTTTTTTTTTTGCGGATTCGGCTTCCTCATATCCGGCGGCTGTGACGGCAACAGATGGCCACTCCGACCTGCGACGGCGACATCACTGCTGATTTTGGTGACCATCGAAAGGTCTTTGTGAGGGATCATCTTCCTAGATCCGATGGTTGCTTTCAGCGGTGATAGGCAATCTACGGGCGACGACTTGACGCAGAGGTTATGGTTGTGTAGTAGTGGCGGTCGGTTTCTTAACCAGCTGCATGTTGCTACTGGGATTGTGGAAAAGTGGTGGCAATAATACATGATTGACTTCAACGAGCTTTGAGGTGAAAACCTAGGTCTGACCCGAGTTGGTTATACCTGGCAATGGTGATGTTTTTTGCATCATTACCTTGTTGAAGGCATTGCTCGAAAATGCTCAGACTGATTCTTCAAGGTGAAAGCCTAGACTCTAAACTATGTCGGTTGGATCCGGTGATGGCACCGTTTGAGCATGGCTCCCTTTTTGAAGGCGTTGATGTTGAAGAATCTCGATGTCCTGGTGGTGTTACGAGATTGTTGGTGCGAATATGGTCATAGTTGTAATTTGTCGATCGCGGATTTGATCTCTTCGGGTTTCTTTTCCTCGCTTGGGCATAGCAATGGTCTTATATGACTTTGCTATTTGCTAGCGTGTTTTGTGTGTGTGTGTGTGTGTGTGTGTGTGTGTGTGTGTGTGTGTGTGTGTGTGTGTGTGTGTGTGTGTGTGTTGGTGTCTGCTGTGTACATCCTAACTATGCAGAAGCCGGATGTATGCTCATTATGTTTGTATCAGCTTGATGCTTTATTTTGAAATAATAAAATCCACCCTTTGTTGAAAAATGTGTTTCTTTCCATCCTTAATACATTAATTAGCAACTAAAAAAGTTCCCTCAAAAATAAACTAGCAACTAAAAAAGGCATTAACTAGCTAATTTCCCCGCATAGCCGTACATTTGATAGGTAATACTCCCTCTATCCCAAAATTCTTGTCTTAGATTTGTTTAGATACGGATGTATCTAATACTAAAACGTGACTTGATACATCCGTATTTAGACAAATCCAAGACAAGAATTTTGGGACGGAGGGAGTATTTGGATATACATTCATATATGGGCTTATAAATGGCAGATAATTAATGGGTGCTTATCTTACTACAATCTAGATGGAAGCCTTTAAATCATGTCACTAATGATCGTATATCGGTATATGGGTAAGTATATGTACTGCGATATACTATATCTCGAGGCTCATATATCATGTGTATACCTGTGAATGTTTGACATTCTGAATTTGAATAATTAGATCCCAATTAATGTACGCTAAAAATGGAACATTTTTATGTTATTCCAATTTCACGTAACGGTAAGCTTGGATCAGGCATTGGGTTCTGATGCCAAGCTGCCTATAAATACAGGAGGGCTAGCCTCGTTGTGATCACCCAATCATCGTTTTTTCCTGCATATCCATCAACCCAGAAGGCAACCTAGCTAGACTAGCTATCAGAGTTGAAACTCCGGCGGCCGGCGACCACCGTGCAAAGATATTCCACGGCTAGCTAGCTCGTGGGTCCCCTCATCCTGCAGGTAAGCAACTAAATATATATTCCCTCCGTTCACAAATATATGATGTTTTGGATATTTCAAACCAAACTACATACGAAATGAGTGAACAAAGACAGTAAAATGCGTATATATACATTTGAATCAGAAAAAATAAAACATCTTATATTTGTGAACGGACGGAGTATAAAGAAAATTACTATCTTTTTTTTTAAGCTAGCATTTAGGGGTCACTTGTGCTCGTCCTGAATCCTCTCATCATATGCTTGTGATTTTTTTATATTCTAGATCCAGTTTGTGATTTTGTTTTAGGGAACAAACAATTAAACATTGTTGCCCACAAAAAAATTAACCATGGTTTAATTTTTATCCTATGTACGTATAACTGAAGCGAGCAAACATCATCATATGGTGATCAACATCCGATTAAAACATGGAGTTCGAAAAGTTTAAACTAAGATCATGCATGTAAACTCAAGCTGGTTGATTTTAGGTCTGCTCATCTACATGTTATCATATGATAGAATGGTATTCGCGAAGTGCTGAAAAAGATATGTTTTTTGTTGTAGATCTAGATCTGCTGGCTTGCTACTAACAAACCTTTTTTGTTGATGATTATTTAGTGTAGAACAAGTTGAGAAATAAGGATGTATGATCATCTATTCTTCGATGATTAGTTATATTAGTCACATTTTTTGAAAAAAAAAATCTCTCATTGTGATAGTGTATTCAAAATTATCATGGCACAATTTGTACTACTTCATGTTAGACCTTATTAGAACTCATATATTTGATGAATTCGGACTTGGATATATATATCCAACTTATGTACAGTTGGATATGGGTACCGTAGATACATACTACAATACAAACCATTACACATTGTGTATGTGATGGTGCGGCATCCCATGCATTAGTACAATCCATGATCTGCCACCGAGTCCCTAGTATGCACATCTTGCCAAGCTTGCTCCATCTCAGTCATTCCTTTTATCTTAGCAATGTTCTTGGAGTTGTTTAGCGCATGGTTTACTTGCACATCAAATTACTTTGTGCTGCTGTGCACCTATATACTCCCTCCGTCCCAAATTACTTGTCGAAGCAATTGATGTATCTAGACGTATTTTAATTCTAGATACATCCATTTTTATCCATTTCCGCGACAAGTAATTCCGGACGGAGGGAGTATATTGATCTAATTTCTTGTTTGTGTATGCCAATTTACAAGGTTGTACATATGTATATATGTATTACTCCCTCCGTTCCGAAATAATTGTCTTTCTAGAGATTTCAACAAGTGACTACATACGGAGCAAAATGAGTGAATCGACACTCTAAAACATGTCTACATACATCCGTATGTTGTAGTCCATTTGAGATGGCTAGAAAGACAATTATTTCGGAACGGAGGGAGTATTATTTTTGCTATATATAGACACGTTTTTTTCCAAGTGAGTAGCAGTAAACATGGGTTGCCTCGTTTTGTTCCATGAGCAGCTGCTGATCAATGGAGTGCAAGGGCGTGAACAGCCAGTCCCCCAAGCCCAAGCCCAAGGTGGTTTTCGTGCTTGGAGCCACGGCCACCGGCAAGTCCAAGCTCGCCATCTCCCTTGCCAAGCGCTTCGGCGGCGAGGTCATCAACTCCGACAAGATCCAGGTGTACGACGGCGTGCCCATACTTTCCAACAAGGTCACCCAGGAGGAGAGCGCCGGCGTGCCGCACCACCTCCTGGGCGGCGTGCACCCCGACGCCGACTTCACCGCCGAGGACTTCCGCCGCGAGGCCCAGGCCGCCATCTCCGTCGTCCTCTCCGCGGGCCGCCTCCCCGTCGTCGCCGGCGGCTCCAACACCTACATCGAGGCGCTCGTGGAGGCCGACGGCGCCGCGTTCCGCGCTGCCCACGACTGCCTCTTCCTCTGGCTGGACGCCGCGCCGGGGATGATGGAGTGGTACACCGGCCTGCGCGTCGACGACATGGTGCGGCGCGGCCTGGTGGACGAGACGCGCGCCGCCTTCGAGGAGGGCGCCGACTACACCCGCGGCGTGCGTCGCGCCATCGGCCTGCCCGAGATGCACGAGTACCTGCTGGCGGAGCGGGAGGGCACCGTCGGCGAGGCCGAGATGGCGGCCATGCTCGAGCGCGCCGTGCGCGAGATCAAGGCCAACACCTTCGGCCTCGTCCTCCAGCAGGCGGCCAAGATCCGCCGCCTCAGCACGCTGGAAGGCTGGGACGTCCGCCGCGTCGACGCCACCGCCGTCTTTGCGGCCATGGCCGAGGGCTTGGGCGGCCACAAGGAGGTCTGGGAGTCGGCCGTGTGGGAACCGTGCCAAGAGATGGTGCGCCTCTTCCTCGGTGTGGGAACCCCTAATTTCCATGCTCCAGCTGCTACCCTGCCAACTGATCTGGAGGTGGATGAGGCAATGGCTGGGCTTTCCCAACGTGGTGTCTCTGTTATCCCTGCTGCTGCAGTCGGCGACGATGATGGCAGTGTCGTGCTGACCCCGCCAGCACTGCACGAGCATGAGAATGAAGGATCCTTGAAGAACGGTGCTGCCGGCGTTGTACTCAATGGCACCGACGTCGTGGACAAGGATCCTGCCTGCGGTGCCCGCTACAGTGACGACCATGGAAGCTATGCCGGCGTTGCTCAGGCTGCTCCGGCAGCAGCTGGAGCTACGTCGGACGACACAGCCTAAGCTGTAAGCGGATGCATGGCTTAATTACCGGCTTTGGAGCATTCCATGGTGCTTGGACCACTCCACTCGTGCTTCAGACGTACTCCTTCACAGTCGGTCGCTGCATGCAAGCATGGGAGATAGTCATACAAGTCTCATGAGCTTATTAAGCTACTTTTACTGTTTAATAATTTAAGGTTTATCTCTTGTTTTCTGAATTATTATGAAACATCCATGGCTATGATGATTGAATTTAAAGACATTTGTGTTGTTATTGTTACATATGTTCAATTTAGCTATCTCACATCTACTTTTCTAACCACATGATTTAGACATCAAGATTAGTATTTTTTTTGTTTTTTTAATTGTTTGATACATTTCCTGTACGCGTTACTCCCTCGTGCCAGTAAGCCGCTGTAGATCCATTTGAATTTGTTCCTCGTGTGTGCCTCGTTGGCTGTTGAGGCTACAAGTGAACATTTTTCAATTTTCTGTTTCCTTCCTTTTTCCTTTTTCTTCTTTTTTCATTTATTTGTTTCAAATTCGTTAACTTTTTAAATTCATGATTTGTTATTTTTTATTTTTTATTTTCATTTTAATTTTTTTAATTTATTATTCTTTTCATCGTTGTTAATTGATTTTCCACCACCAAACATGGGTTGTCCTTTTTTTTTCTCAAATTGCAACTCTACCCTCAACTTGCAACTCGGGCCCGACCCTCATTTGTCATAGTTGCAATCCCACCCTCGACTCGCAACTAGACTTTAACTTTCTTTGTCTAAGTTGGAAGTCCATGCATCAGCGACTGTAGCACTGCAGCTCAATCGGATTGCGCCATGCATCAGCGACTCAATGCAGCCTAGCAGTGCAGAAAATTAATCTTACTCAAGTATGGCCCGTGCATGTGTGACAAGGAAAAATTAGAGACAAACAAAAACAAAAAAAAAGGTTACAAACAGTTGATGATGCCATGTTAGATGTGACATAATATGTCACATTTAGATGAGCTATAGACACACCCTATAGCTATATGTAATTTGCCTGAACTATATTTGGGTAAGTCGATTCGTTGGCCGTTGATATATGCTTTGAGTGCACCTTTTTTTTCTAGTTTGTTCTCTCTCTTTTGGGGGGTTTGGTTTCATTGTCTGGCCCAGTTTTGAGTCATTCGATTTCTTATTGGGACGCGGCCCGTTATTTGTACAACCGAGCCTTCCTCGTTGTCTTTATATATATTTTTATGCGTTTTAGCTTTTTTTTTCCTTTTCTTTATTAGTCAGTTTTATTTTTCTTTTATGGGCATTTTTTGGTTCGGTGAGCGTAAATTTATACATGCAAATACTTTCTCAATACTATATAATATGTGTCAGAGTTGCACTACTATATAATTGTTCTTTGCATATTATAAAAATGCAATTACTGTGTAAAGTTGTTTGAAATTTACAAAAAAAATCTTCATTTTCTTTCTTCTTAAAAGAAGATACCAATGTCACTTAGGGCATCTCCAACGCCGACACGCAAACCGCCGGCATATGTCCGGATTTGCAAGTTACGGCTATAGATGCTCTTAACAGTTACAACATGTAAAGCTCTTTCCAAGATGAATAAGTTTTCTGAAGCAATGGTAACCAGCTACACAGTTACCGAAAAAGGTTTTCGCCCCGCTTTATATATAAGGCATACCGTCCAAGCCACAAACAAGCATACTAGTCCAGCCACAGCTACACAGTTCTTCTCGGGTATTCTGGACACTTGCGACAAATACGTCACAAGCTGGTAACAGAAGCATGAATGTTCAAGCGTGTGCTTAGGCTCACTTGATAAATTTCCAGCGAGATAAATGCCGCACTTAAAGACATCTGCTGAAGAACAGATGATTTCCGGATAACATTGATACAAGAATCGTGATATAACTTAGTGGAGACCATTATTATTTGAAACAACAAATCAAATTATATATAGCTAAATCACGACATAACTGTTGGCATGACACCTGTCAGTAAATACAAGTGGAAAGATACAAGGTTTTTTCTTTTCTTTTTGAGATGGGTAAGATACAAGTGCTGGTTTGAGAAGATTTATTTTGAGGAACACACTCAGATTTGTCGCTTATGTAGATTTCGACCGGACAATCCTCACGAATTAGTTTTCCATTTCAAGAGGCGAGTCAGAGTGAAATCTTAGCCTTGGAGGAAAGGCCCCTCCTCCATTCAGGAGTAAATTGCAGAAAACCACCACTTTGAAGCAAGGTTTGAGAGAACCACTACAATACATTTTTTTGCAAAAAACACCGTGTCTTTGGTAATCTTTTTGCAGAAAGCACTGATCGGTGTATTTGCCTCTATTGAGCGCATTTATGACATACATGTCCTGTTTTCTGCTTATGTGGCACAACAGTTTAGGTTTAATGCAAAAACGCCCTTCGACTTTCTCCACACTGCTCTCAGGCCCTCCAACCACGCCTCAGCCGGCAAGCGCGCACACGAGCTCAGCGCCGCCCCTCCTCCCCGGCGCTCGAGGTGCCGCACCGCCCCCGGACCGCGGAGGGCTGTTGGGGAGCTCCAACATGGCGGTGGACAGGGCCGGGATGGGTGGCGTCCTCTGCCTCGAACTACGTGTGGCAACGGTGATGGCGCCCGGGCCTTTGCCTCGGCCAGGCCGGGATAGGTGCGACGGCTTGGGAAAGAAGAGCGCCAGTGAACGCCGAACGCGTGCAGCTGGCAGGCAGCAGGCCTGCAGCGCCCACCACGGCGTACTGCAGCAGCCCGCACGTGAGCCGCGCCTCCTATCGCCCAGCGTAGCCTTGTCCACCATAGAACAAGGCGTTGGGGAGGACTCCCCCGATCCAGATCCTGCTCAGGAGGAGCAGTTCCACCGCGGAGGAGTGCTGGGGCTAATTGCATTTTCCATTTTTGATTTAGGGGTGTCTCTGCAAAATTCTAGGGTCTAGTTTGTAATTTTAGATCAAAACCAATAAATTGCAAAAAGTTAGTCCTCGCAAGCAGAAAACGGGCCCCACCCATCATAAACATGCTCAATGGAAGCAAATACGCCGATCAGTGCTTTCTGCAAAAAGATTACCAAAGACATTGTGTTTTTTGTAAAAAAAAAAGTATTGTAGTGGTTTTTGCAAACCTTGCCTTCAAAGTGGTGGTTTTCTGCAATTTACTCTCCATTCGGAGAGGCAGATCGCCGTCTTCTTGAGCTTGTGGAAAATGATTTGATAGGGATCGGTATGGTCAACCCGTTCGTTCCACGCCCTTTGAACCACCTCGTTGAAGCCGGGCATGGATGCCCAAAAGTTTTTCAAATTTAAAAGTTCAAGGCCTCCTAGGGCCCTTGTCATCGGCAAGCAAAAGAGGTCAACGATCACAAAGGGATGATGAAAGTGCATGGAGAATATGTGTGTTGAAGGTTGTATCCCACTCGGCGTTGCAAAAAAAAGAGTCGAGCTTGCATAACGTTGGGTTTTCCCTCTCGTTGCTCCAAGTGAACCTCCGATTTTGGAGATGAATTTCTTTGAGCTCGCAACTATGGAGTGTTGCCTCCAAGTGAAACCCCAAGCCGCTCTTTTGGTGATCCTTTGCCTCGACATCACCCAAAAGGAGAGGCCTATCTCTCCTGAGGAGCGTGAATTCCAGGCTAGGCTTAAGAGAGGGATCATTGCTTTGATCAAGAGATCCCGCAAGAAACAATGTGTCCAACCTCAAAGAAGGTGATGCCAATACTAAATTCTTCCACCGCCGGGTTAATGCTAAGAGGAGAAAAAAATCATATCCATCGAATCAAGAACAAGCATGGTTGGGTTACTGAGCATGAAGCCAAAGAGAAATTAATCCAAGACCACTTCTCCCATGTCATGAAGAAAGGAGCTAAAAGTTCTAAAGATTTGAACTAGGAGGAGCACAATATGGAAAACCTTGACTGCATGACCTTGACTCTCCAATGACCGAGATGGAGGTTCTTGAAGCAATCGACGACATGCCAAATGACAAGGCCCCGGGACCGGATGGCTTCACAGGCCTATTCTTCAAGAAGTCTTGGGAAATTCGTAACTTGTTGACACAACAACAGTGGACCGATTTGACTGCATACTAGATGTGCGGCTTGGATTCCCGCTGCATTCGGAACGCGAACGGAAAAAACCACGTCCGGGAACAAAGTATATATCAGCCAACATCGATCATCCCATCCACCCGGCCGACCCAAGGATGGCTGAGGAGGAAACGAGATTTACCCATCGAACACGAGCTGCTTCTTCTCTTGCAGTTGCAGGATGCGCTCTTCAACTGTGTCCTTGATCACAAACCTCGTGCTTCTGTGTCAGTCAAATCATATCGCAGGCCAGATAAAGGAGGCGGAGTGTCCATTTTAATTAGCATATATAGCAAATTACCTAATAGGCTTGAATTGTCCGATTCGGTGGATTCGATCCTGCGCTTGACTCTCCACTGCTGGATTCCACCAAGGATCCATCAAGAAAACCTATCCACCAGGGAATATATATAAGCAGGCAGCATCAACTGGATCGTTTACATGGGTTATTGCTGTCTAACTAGACATAAAGGAGGAGGATATGCACTGACTTACTTGAGATGCTACAGTAAGATTAAGAGCCACTCCTCCAGCTTTCAGGCTCATCAGGAAAATCCTGCAATCTGGGTCATTTATGAAGGTATCTATAGCTCTCCCCTTTTCCGCCATGTTCAATTTCCCATTAAGTTGCACACACTTGATGCCAGACTGTTAAAACATGTTACAAATTATTTCACTTGTCCATAAACAATGCAATGCAATGCAATGCAATGCAATGTTAAATATCAGTAAAAGTTTCTCAATACTTTACCCTCTGCAGGGAGAATTCAATCAAATCCAAGAACGATGTGAACTGGCTGAAAACAATCCCTTTTGCAGAACCATCATGCTCAGTCATGTTCCTTATCTCTTCTCTCTGCATTAAAAAGAAATCAATATCAATATTGCGTTGTACATAATATGGTCCACTCTTGACGTAATAGTAAGATTTGCTCTTATTGTGCTTAGTGGCGACTTAACAGAACCATAATTACACTAGACTTAACAGAACCATTTCATCATCATCCAGATACCCCTCTATACCAAAAGACTTGTAATTGGATCAAGGTTAGTTTCATGCCAGGGGTGTCCCAGTGATGTCATGAAATATATTAAGCCAATGAGAGAACAGAGTTGGAATTAGCTAGTTGCAGGATACTTGTTCACTATTGACTCCCATACCTTCGAATGGTGTGTCTTATCTTCATAGAGATAGAGATGAATTAGTTTAGCCCATACAAAATATCCACCTAATAATCAAATACTCCCTCCGTCCCAAGATAAGAGTTTGTTGGCAGAATTCACTCCCCTACACACCAAGCATGTCAACATTCAGATTAGCTCCAAACAACAAAGTATGTTGACCAAGTTATCCAACTTACCAATGCATCAATTTTTGTACTTGTCTTGAAATCTGCTAGGCTTTGTAGTCTGCCCAGTATTCCTGAGCGTTTGCCACCCTTCAAATTTGCAGGGACTCTTTCGTCTCGAATTTTCCGTTGTTAAGTCAACAGTAAGAGGCTTTGAACAAGATGGACATGAAACATTCCCCAAAGTTGCAGAGCACTCCATCAAACAACTCTTGGAGAATACATGATCGCAAGACGTAACCTTGAAAGGAAAGTTCATACGCGAAAGTCAGCTTATAACCAGTGGAAAACAATGCATGAGCTTAAATAACTTTATAGGGGCAATCAACTAACCACCACATCTTCTGCCAATTCATGACATATTCCACACTGGCTTTCCATGGCACCATTTTGTTGATTTTTGCATCCTTCCCGAGATTCTGCTGTCTTGGAAAATGCAACAAGGTATGGATGATCAACAGCCTACAATTTTGATGGAACAGTCAACATGTTACTTCAACTTTGAGAAATAATTAAAAGTGCAATCCTATAGGGAAAAACAGCATAGTAACATAGACTATAGGCGATTACACTTGCTTGTTGCACCCATAAGGAATTCTAAGGATATCCAAGGAATTATGTGCACCTGGCTCAACCTTGTGATGAGGTCAAAGATATGGGCATAGTTGTTAAGCAACGTTCCAGCAACAACATACCTGGAGAAAATAGTGGTAAGGGATTGTCTGAAAAACCTTAAATCTTTCAAAAGAGGAAATATAAAGGAGCAATTGCGTACGTAAGCTACTTTACAATGGCATCCAATGACTACGAAAAAAACACCTGCTACATCGAGTATTGGATGCAACCATGAAACTATGAGCAGAATCTCTTTGCAATGCACCTTGCATCTGTTGTAAGTATAACTCCAGAGGAATTGATGTTTAATTAAATCCAGGGCCAAAAGAAATGGATGAGCACTAACCAATAACAATGGCCCTTTGTTATGATGTATTGCAAATCAAAGTAATTTGAAGCTAGTAAAGAAGATTCTTGTTCAGATAAAGCTGGATTTTTCAACTTTTGCAGAAGCAGCATAATTATCACACTGTGATGTATAGAACCCTCTGCTCATGATCTATTGAACGAATTCAAGGATACATAGTACTTTCGTAGAGATTGGAATGGGAATTGGGAGAAGAGAGGTACAGCTTGGGGAAGAAGGGAGAGTCTGAGAGGGGATCGAGATCCAATTACAATTCGCTGCCTTCTCCGGCTCAGCTACTGGGTATTTAACGCACTCTATTACATGGGTCATCTTGCCCTACGAGATGGGCCAACGGCCCATACATTTGAGTCAACTTCCGGCCTGCCACTTAGTATCTGTCCCCTTCTTCTCCTCGCTCGCTCCCCGATCGCCATTTGTCGCCAATGAGCTCTAGTCTTGACTCTTGCCGCCCTCTTGAGATTCAGCTGACCCCGGCTAGAGCAATGAGGGTAGCGAAGCTTGATTGTATCGTAATCCTCCTGTGGCTGCCTCGGCCGAAGTCCCGTCCATTGTACCAAAACCTGCAACAATGCACGGTCACCTTTTTTGACTAATTTCCTGTCCAAGATCATACCTGGCTGCACATCCATACTGGAAAAATCAACTGGGGCAGGCACAGTGGAGAAGACTGGTGTATGATCTGGCACAAATTCTTTGAGTTGACAGACGTGAAACACGGGGTGGATCTGGGCTGCTGCCGGTAGCTGAAGTTTGTAAGCAGCCGGTCCGATCTGTTCCAAAACTTCAAAAGGCCCATAGAACTTGTATGCTAATTTTGCACATGGTCGGTTGACTACAGTGTGTTGAGCATACGGCTGGAGCTTCAAATACATCGATTCTCCCACCGAAAACATCCTGGGAGATCTGTTCTGATCTGCATAGTGTTTCATCTTCGTCTGGGCTTTAAGTAAGTGCGCCTTCAGCAGAGATGTATGTGCCTGGTGTTCCTTAAGCCACTGTTCCACTTCAACATTATCAGAGGTAAGCAAAGAGGGAAACACCCCATAAGTAGGTTCATATCCATAGAGAGCTTTGAAAGGGGAGCACTCCAAAGCAGAATGAAAATTAGTATTGTACCAGAATTCTACTAAGGGTAACCAAGAATGCCATTTTGTTGGAGTATCATGTACTGCACATCTGAGAAACATCTCCAAACACTGATTCACTCGTTCACTCTGCCCATCTGTTTGAGGATGATAGGCAGTACTCATGAGCAATTTAGTATCCCAAAGCTTGAACAAATCCTTCCAAAAGTGACTGGTAAAGATCTTGTCCCTATCTGAAACTATAGTATGGGGTGGTCCATGCAATTTGACCACAGTATGTAGGAATGCTTTCGCTACCACTGGAGCAGAGAAAGGATGTTTCAAGGGGATGAAGTGAGCATACTTGGTCAGTCTATTGACCACCACTAAGGTCACTGTATATCCCTCAGATTTTGGTAGAGCTTCGATGAAGTCCATGGTGATCTCCTGCCAAGGTCCGTCAGGTACAGGAAGTGGTTGAAGTAATCCGGGAGATTTCACATGTTCATGCTTTGCTTGTTGACACACAGCACATTGATGAACAAAATCAATGACATCTTGTTTCAGCCCAATCCACACAAACAGTTTCCTAACTCTTTGATATGTAGCCTGGATGCCAGAGTGTCCCCCCACAGCACTTGCATGAAAGGCAGAAATGAGTTTTGTTCTCAATGCTTGATTTGCTCCAATCCATATTCTGCCTTGATGCTTGATCACACCTTTCTCCAGAGAGTACTCTGATGTATCAGCAGCAGAAATAGCTAGTCTCTGAAGCAGTGTTTGAGCATCTGGGTCCACCTCATATGAATTAAGTACTTCCTGTAGCCACACAGGTCTACTGGTGGAAGTAGTGGTCACTGCCAGTAAGTGCCCTACTCTGGATAAGGCATCAGCTGCTAAGTTCTCACTGCCTTTTTTGTATTAAAACTGAAATTGCAGCCCCACTAACTTGGTCATGGCTTTTCTCTGAACATCATTTGTAAGGACTTGGTCTTCCAACTGACACAGACTGATGATCCGTTTTGATAATAAAAGGACCTCGCTATAGATATGCTCTCCATTTTTCTACAGCCATCATAATTGCCAAAAACTCCTTTTCATAGATGGACAGAGATTGATTTTTGATGCCCAAAGCTTTGCTATAAAAGGCAACAGGGTGTCCTCCTTGAGTGAGCACAGCACCAATTCCTGTAGCACATGCATCTGTTTCAATGCAAAACGGCTGGTCAAAGTCAGGCAACACTAATACAGGAGTAGTCATCATCGCTACCTTGAGTTTCTCAAAAGCTTCCTGGGCCTCTAAGGACCAAGCAAAGGCTTGTTTCTTCAGTAGTTGAGTGAGTGGCTTAGCAATTATACCATATCCTTGCACAAACTTCCTGTAATATCCCGTGAGCCCCAAAAACCCTCTTAATTCTATCATGTTCTGAGGAGTAGGCCACCTGGCCATAGCCGAAGTTTTCTCAGGATCTGTCTGAACCCCTTTGTTAGAAATGATGTGTCCTAGATATTCCAACTATTGCTGTGCAAAAGTGCATTTGGTACTCTTAGCAAAGAACTGATGCTCTCTTAAGGTTTGAAACACTATTCTGAGATGTTCCAAATGTTCTTCCAGGGTCTCACTAAAGATTAAGATATCATCCATGAAGACAAGAACAAATTTTCTGTTGTAAGCAGCAAAAATCCAATTCATGATGCATTGGAAAGTGGAGGGGGCATTAGTAAGACCAAAGGGCATCACCCTAAATTGATACTATCCACTGTGAGTTTTGAAAGCTGTTTTGTGTTCATCCTCTGGTAACATTCTGATTTGATGATATCCTGACCTGAGATCTAACTTGGAGAACCACTTAGTGCCACTAAGCTCATCCAAAAGCTCATCTACCACTGGCATTGGGAACTTGCTCTTCACAGTGATGGAATTTAGCTTCCTATAATCTACGCAAAATCTCCAAGATCCATCTTTATTTTTTACCAATAGGACAGGAGAAGCAAAAGAGCTGAGACTGGGAGTGATAGTACCAGCTTTAAGCATTTCTGCAACTTGCCTTTCAATCTCATCTTTTTGTAGTGGTGAGTATCTGTAAGGTTTGGAGTTGACAGGAGCGGCCCCTGGTAACAAGTGTATTGCATGGTTCAAAGTTCGAGAGGGTGGTAGCTCAGTAGGTTCTTTGAAGATATCTGCAAACTCCTGTAACAAGGGTTGTACTGGATCAGGAACAGGGTCAGGCTTTTTGTCCCATACTGGTTGTATCAGTGCCACTGCCCAAATATCATTGCCTTTGTGCCATTTCATAGTTTGTTCTAGAGTGACCTCCTTGATGTCCTATGTAGACTGTGGAAGAATTCCTTGCAGCTTAACCAGACTATCCTTGTGACTGAACTGGATCCATTTGTTTCTCCAGTGACATGTCATTTCCCCTTGAGCTTCCAACCAGTCCATGCCCAAAATGAGATCATAACCTCCCAAATCAAGAACTTTAAAATCATACTCAAATGTGTGTCCCTGGATCCACCAGTTGAGCTGGGGCACTTCAAAATTACATAACAGTTTCTCTCCATTGGCCACTGTTACAAAGATTTCTTTGGACAGTTGTTGTGGTGTCACTTGAACTGGGCAGCAACGCTGAATCCATGAAACTGTGAGTACTACCTAAGTCCAGGAGAATAAGTACCACTTGTTTGCCAATAAGAGCTCACAAGCGAATGGTTCTAGGGTGATCAGCTCCAGACAAGGCATTGACAAACAAGTGCATTTCTTGCAAAGCAGTTTCTTGTTCTTCTACTGCATCAAGTATATCATTCGACAAAATGGCTTCAGCTGCACTAGTCATGGCCATGACTGCTGTAGGAGTGGGTGGTTTCGCATAAGTATGACCAGGGGTGTATTTGTCACCGCAACTGAAACACAGGCCATTAGTGCGCCTATACTCCTTCAACTGCCTTGCTTTCCATAGCTCTCCAGCTGGTGGAGTGCTTGGGCGTGTGTCCGGCTTGAAGAAGGCAGTTCTGGTAGTAAAACTTCTGTTGGAGCGAGCACGCTATACTATCTCTTCCTGGATCAATGCATATGAAGCTGCTTCACTAACAGTAGTGGGTAGCTGCATATCAACAGCAGCCCAGAGTTCTTCCTTGAGGCCCAGAGTGAACCTCGTCACCAAAAATGTGTCACTCACTGTCGGTTCATACAACAAAAGTTGATACACTAGTTGGGTGAACTCCCGTTTGTACTCGGTCACTGATCCGGTCTGTTTAAGTAACAACAGAGCTCTCATCTTTGTGCGATGAACATTCACATCAAACTCCTGCATAACTGCCATCCTAAACTCATTCCAGCACGGCCACTGATGTAGAGCCTTGTATGCATGGAACCAATTTGCTGCATCTCCAGACAGGTGCAGCATAGCTGACGCGACCTTGAATTCTTCAGGGATAGCATATAGTGAGAAGTAGGCCTCACATCCATCTAGCCAGATACGCACATCCTCTCCCTCAAAACGGGGAAAATCCATTTTGGGCATCCATGGTTTCTTCAACTGAACTTCTGTCCCAAAATGCTCTATTGCAGAATGCCCAGTCTGAGTCGCAAACACAGGTGGTGGAACGGCTGGTTGCCTATGCTGTGGTGGCGTACCCAAAATGCCATCGTTGGTGGACGCGCTCGGAGGAGATTGCTTCGGTCCTGACTCACGAGTAGCTGCTGCCTGCTCCTGTCTAATATCCCCAATCGACTTCATTGTAAGACTGACATTGTTCTGAACAATATGCATCTGCGCTGCCTGTGCCGCGAACTGCTGATCAAGGGAATCCAAGCGACTAAACAGATCATCCAGCTTACCCAACTTGTCGCCCACCATTTGCAGAAGCTGTAGCTGTTCTCCCACCCGCGCCTCGATGGTCTCCATGGCATCCACCACGAGACGTGTCTGCTGATTCGGCTTTGGGGGCGCCATAGTCGCCAGCTTCACCGCCTACCAGGAATCGGCGAGTACCAGGGAGTTTTACAGCAGTCGCTAACCCCTTCCTCTGCAACCGCTCCAAACGCCGCCGTGCAGCGCCAACCGAGTAGCCCACCGGAATTTCACACACCCAGAGGGTCTGAGTGCAACCGTGAGCTACCCTCGATCCGCCGCCGAACAGTTCACCGCTGCCGCCAAAGACGCCGCCCGTGCCGCCGAAGAATTGTGGCCACCCTCCGCCGCTGTAGACCCAGCCAACGGACGGGGATTTTACGAGAGAACCCAACCCGACCGCCGCCGAGCCCGATCCCGCTGCCGATCGACCCAAATCTGATACCAATTGTGATGTACAGAACCCTCTGCTCATGATCTATTGAACGAATTCAAGGATACATAGTACTTTCGTAGAGATTGGAATGGGAATTGGGAGAAGAGAGGTACAGCTTGGGGAAGAAGGGAGAGTCTGAGAGGGGATCGAGATCCAATTACAATTCGCTGCCTTCTCCAGCTCAGCTACTGGGTATTTAACACACTCTATTACATGGGTCATCTTGCCCTACGAGATGGGCCAACGGCCCATACATTTGAGTCAACTTCCGGCCTGCCACTTAGTATCTGTCCCCTTCTTCTCCTTTCTGCTCCCTGATGCGCCGTTCGTCAGCAACAGAGCTCTAGTGCTCACACTACATAAGTAGGAAGGAAAGGAAGACTCACGAATCAAACTGCGTGCAGCTTCGAGTATATAATGCTTCATAAAACCCCATTTCATTTCTATCAAAAGAGTCCCGCCTCAATGTCACCTAACATGTTAAAGTTAAACTTCTTGCATGCATTACATTCATATTGTAATAACATGTTGTGCGCAACTTACAGTCTTCGTTGGAAGAGCAAGATCTGCAGTGTCGTGGTTCTAAGTCTGACAGTAGAGTTGGGGGTAGGTAAGGAGAGGCAAGGTCCTAGCTATGGAGAAGTTGTGAACACAAGCGATGTACGAGTTCAGGCCCTTCTCGGAAGAAGTAAAAGCCCTACGTCTCGGAGCCCTGAGGCGGTCGAGTGGATTATGAGTGTAGGTATTACAAGAGTGCGAACCCCTCTATCTGTGGAGGGGGGTGGCTTATATAGAGTGTGCCAGGAACCCAGCCAGCCCACATAATGGAGAGGTTAAAGTACATTAAGCCTGGGGCGTTATTGGTAACGCCCCTCATAAGGTGCCTTAACTATCATTAAGTCTATTCAATTACAAGCCGTTGCGTTGCAGAGTGCCTTCTGACCTTCTGGTGGTCGAGTGCGTCTTCATGGTCAAGTGAGTCTTCCATGGTCGAGTCCTTCCAGTCAGTCGAGTGGGTTCTTCTTCGGTCGACTGGAAGACGATCTCTTCTCAGAGTGTCCTTGGGTAGGACATTTAGGTCAGGCCTATGACCCTACCCTAGGTACATGAATCCATCATTAGCCCCCGAATGGATTGAGGCTTGAGTGAGGAAGGAGTTGACGCTGTTTCCGATTGTCTTTTGCTTACTGACTATGTGTTGTTCTGGATCAAGATCTTCTCTGTTGATAACAAGCAACTTTTCTTCAGTCGACTCGATCCATTCTTGTTCTCTAGTCGAGTGATCTTTTATACTTCGTTGTTCCCGAACGACGGATCGCAAGAAACTTAGCACTTGGCAAGTCGATCCGCAGCTTGCGGATTCTGCGGATCTGAAATTTGGGGAAGCCTTGGCGGAACGGACCTTGGCGCTTCGGATGGGACATGACAGGGGCGCCTCGATCTCCGCGCCGCTTTTTCCGCCACGTATCGTGCAAAGGCAACTGTTTGGGATATGATTGGATTGCTCGGGTCCACATGTCATCCACTCGGAAGGATGTTATAAATGCAACTTCGTGAGGTTTTCGCACGAGACCTGTTCTTCCTCCTCTGCTCTCTCCGTCTCCGCCACCGCAATCGCTGCCGCTCCTGCTACTCCCTCTCTCGCGCACTCCACCGGCGGTTATGGGCAAAGAGATGACGGCGGCGCTGGAGCGCGTGAAAGAAGGCGTCGGCGGCGGAGAAAGGCGTCGGCGGCGAGAAGGCGAAGGGAGATCCACCAGCCGCAGCGGTTCCTCGTCGAGATCCCGTTTGCGAAGGGCTAGGTCGAGGAGATTGGATCGATCGACCATCGTGGAGAAGGATCTCTCGATATAATAACGACGGGCTGATCCCCACGGCGCCGCAAGGCTTCCGGCAAAGAGTGGCAACCCCAGCGGAGGAGGGTGAGTGTGTGCTCTGGCCACCCATGTTGATCGAGGATTTTCCCTACCGCTTGAGTGTTTTCTTTCGTGGCTTTCTGAATTTCTTTGGGGCCCAGCTCCACCATTTTACTCCAAACTCCATCAGCGATCTTGCTGCATTTGTGTCTATGTGTGAAAACTTCACGGGCTGTCGACCGCCTTTGGGTTTGTTCAAGTATATCTTCACATGTCGCTCTCGGACTATGAAAGAAAGCAAGTCCCGTGACGAGAAGACCCAAGTAGTTCAGATCTGCGGGGCCTAGGAATCAATTGAGGAATAAGAGCACCTTCCCAGCTATGTCTTTTCCCGAGTCGGTCGGGGGCTGGCGGTCGACCTGGTTCTCTCGCTGAATGAGTCGACGCCGGACACGATCGAGTGGTCTTCCTCCATTCACCATGAGTCGAGTGAATGACCCTCCTCCTCAAGGTGGTTCCAGAGGAGAGCTGATGTGAAGATGTTGATGGATCGCGTGGTACAGCTGGTTGGGGCGGTGTGGTGGCATGGACCTCTTGGAGTTTTTTCTTCGAGGCGAATCCAGCCTCTTGATTCGAACCCTTGCATGTGGTTGTACTACGGAACCGAAGACGAGACTCGCGTCAACCCGGAGGCAGTCGACGACGCCATAGTGGAAAGGTGGATGGCTGCGATCACCGGGAACAAGGACAACCCTCGCGGATCCCGGAGGATTTCTCCACTTGACCATAATAGCGTTCCAGACAAGGTATATTTGCTCTGTCTTCCATTGTATATCTGCCAAATGTGTTTCTGTGATTTGGTCGATTGAGCTCTGCTTTGACGTTTCCAGGCCCTTACCGAGCTATACTCAATTCCCAATGGCGCTCAGGCTTCGACTGAGGAGGGGGAAGCCAGCGGGGGCGAGAGCCAGGAAGAGTGGGATTCAGACGCTGCTGAGGATGACGACGACGACGATGATGATGACGAGGATGAAGAAGAGGAGGAAGAGGAGGAGGTTGCACCACCGCGCGGAAAGGCGGTCAAAACTTGTGCACGACCCTTCGATCAGCGGTAGGGAGTTGCGACTCGCTTGATCGACCAAACGCCCTCGGACCGCTTCTCCGGTGCCGACTGAGAAGGCGCCGAAGCAGTCGAAGGTAGCTCCGTCGAGGCCAACCAAGCCTTTGCCAAAAATGAAGGTGTCCATCCCCACCATATCAGGGTAAACAAATCACTTAAGTCTTCTTGTTCTGTACAAATTCTGTCTCTGGTTGATACTTGTATCGGTCAACTAACTCTTTGGAACTTCAGTGCTGCGACTTTTGAAACCTCAGGCAAGGCCGAGGACCATGAGATGGAGGACGCGGCAACCTCAAATCCCGGTACTGCATCTTTAATTCTGTTCTTAGTCGGTGACTCATAGTTTACGACTTTGACTCTTTTCTCAAGCTCCAACCAATGACATTATCACCCTTCCCGCAGCGATGATGAGGATGAGGAACCATTGAGGTATAGGAGGAGCAGGAAGGCATCTCTTGCAAAGCAGCCCAAGATGTGGCGGCGCCCGAGACTGTATGCGGCGGAAGGGGAGGCCAGCACTCGACATACCGTGTCCCAGCGGTGCCGTTGACGAGTGCTCGACCCACTTCGTCGAGTGCTTGGCAACCTTCTCTTCGCCACGCACCACGTCCGGAGGACCAAGCTAGTGCTGCTAAGGAGGCGATCCGTCAGCAGGGATCATGATGGAGCGGTGAAGATCGTTCGGGATGCGAGCCAAGCGACTTCTGACGCCACTCGCCCTTCAAAGCAACGTTGGTCGATCGACCACCGCACATTACTCATTAGGATATGCTATCAAAACTTTTCTTTACGGAATTCATAGCAGTCACCCAAAGGGTGTGTTGATAAAAACTCCGTGTTAGTGGGGGCGCGCTGAGTGCACCGCCGGGTGTAATCCCCAAGGCTAAGGTCGATCACTGGCGATCGCCTTAAACTTTATAAGTTAAATATTGATCATCACTCGAATGAAGCGAATGGGTTTACGAAACCAGTGGGGAACACGAGTGCACCCACCGGTGTAATCCCGAGGCGTGGTCGATCACTGGCGATTGATTACGATCTGAAGAAGTTTTGGTCGATCGGTCGACTCTTTTTTTTTTTTGGTCGATGGTTGACTCTGTCTTGAATAAGACCGGTGGGGCACGCTGAGTGCACCCACCGGTGTAATCCCGAGACTACGGTCGAATGCTTGCATTCGATTGTAGTCTTAAAACGATCATTTTCTCTATTCACTCGGAAGTGAATCATCTTTGACATTTTGTCGATTGATTCTTCGTAGAAATCCTGTGATCTTGCGACGCGCTTATCTCGAATCGGGGCGAAGCATATTCAGCTCGAGTTGGACTTGAAGCTAGTGCGGGAGAATCGGCGAAGGCAAAGGAGGAGACCAAAGGTATGTTTGGTGAGACTTGACGACTCTTTTCTCCCTCATTTGCTTCAAACCTGATTCTGCTATAATTTATGAGCAAGGTGAAGGAGGCCCGGAGGAAGAAGGAGCTTGAGCTGTGCGAGAAGATCAAGCTTGCCGACGAAAAAGCTAGCCTCGACCACCAAGCTCGAACAGGATAACACCAATCTGAAGGCTGCTCTGGCCATTGCCACCAAGGATGTTGACCGACTGAAAGCTGACAAGACCACTCTGACTGAGAAGATCAACCAGTTGTCTGGGAAGAAGAATGACCTGGAAGGCTTCCTGGGTGGTCTTGCTAAGAAATTGTTCCTTATGCTTGAAGGTAGTCTCATTCACTCGACCAATTCTTCCAAATGTTATGTTCCCATTCGACTATTTTCTTGATTCGGGGTTTTGTCTTTGCAGAGTTCTGTCGCAACTTTGAAGAAGAAACCAGCCAGCTGGAGACGAACCTTGACCCTGTCAATTCTCCGGTGAATGATGAAGTTGCCATGAACGTCTTCCGACTGGAGTCCCGTGTTGCCGCTGTCGTGGATTACCTCGCGAGGCTGAAGGTTGCTACGTCTCGCATCGACTCGACGCTCTGGCCCGGGGCGACACTCCGAAATGACCTCGAGTCGTTGATGGCTCGACTGAACGCCGTCCCTGACCGAGTGCAAGAGTGGAAGAAGTCTTCGGCTCGGTGTGGCGCAGATGTCGCATACAATGTGCAGCGCGAGTCCATTGCAAGGATGCACGAGAAGATAAGTGGCGGCTCTCCGAGTGGCCAACACCAAGAAACACGACTTGGTCCTTCATGGAGACTTTCATCGCTGCTGCTACGGATCGCAGATGGGATTGACCTCGGCGAGTTCGTTGCTCCTTCCAGCCCTCCACGGAGGGTAAAAACTTTCCTTGAGTCTTACACTTTAAATTTGCCTCGGTATGCTGAGTGGAATTGTAACCGATAAAACCTTAACAGGCTTAGTGACTGAGCACTCTCGGTTCTTTTAGGTATCGACCTAAATTTGGATTGGATGTTTGGATATGATTGCTTTTGGCTTAAATTGCCCTTTGCAGGTTAACAGCAAGATGCCCACTGCAGTCGACTTATTCCTTAGGCAAGCACTGTGTTGCGGCTAAGCCTCCGAGTGAGGGGTTTGCTCTTCACTCGGTATGATTTCTTATACCTTAGGCGAGCACTGGGCTGCAGCTAAGCCCCCGAGTGAGAGGTTTGCTCTTCACTCGGTAGGATTTCTTATATCTTAGGCGAGCACTGGGCTGCAGCTAAGCCCAGTGAGAGGTTTGCTCTTCACTCGGTAGGATTTCTTATATCTTAGGCGAGCACTGGGCTGCAGCTAAGCCCCCGAGTGAGAGGTTTGCTCTTCACTCGGTAGGATTTCTTATATCTTAGGCGAGCACTGGGCTGCAGCTAAGCCCCCGAGTGAGAGGTTTGCTCTTCACTCGGTAGGATTTCTTATACCTTAGGCGAGCACTGGGCTGCAGCTAAGCCCCCGAGTGAGAGGTTTGCTCTTCACTCGGTAGGATTTCCGTTGTATTTGTGGCGAAGCTCGGAGGAGAGGGTCGCAGTCGACCTGCACCTCGTCTTCCTTCCGAACGCACATCATACTTATGGTGTAGCTCGGAGGAGAGGGTCGCAGTCGACCTGCGCCTCGCCCTCCTTGCGAGCGTACATTGTTCTTAGGCGAGTACTTGGACTGCAGCTAAGCCTCCGAGTGGAAGTCTGGCTTACCACTCGGTAGGATTTTTAATAACTTAGGCGAGCACTGGGCTGCAGCTAAGCCCCCGAGTGAAGTCTGGCTTGCCACTCGGTAGGATTTCTTATATCTTAGGCGAGTACTGGACTGCAGCTAAGCCTCCGAGTGGAAGTCTGGCTTGCCACTCGGTAGGATTTTTTGAAACTTAGGCGAGTACTGGACTGCAGCTAAGCCTCCGAGTGGAAGTCTGGCTTACCACTCGGTAGGATTTTTTGGTTACTTAGGCGAAACGGATTCGCGGCTAAGCCTCCGAGTGGAAGTCTGGCTTACCACTCGGTAGGATTTGTACAAACTTAGGCGAAACGGATTCGCGACTAAGCCACCCACTGGGGGGAAATTTTACTGGACAAAAATAAAAAGTGATAAAAATTATGAAGGAATTATGACACTATTATTTCGAAGCCCATGAACTACAGAAGTATTTTATTACAACTCTTCCGAGTGAAAAACTTTAAGTGTAAAACGGGCGGAGCAGATCCGCATTCCAAGCTCGGGGCTCTTCGATATTGTGTTCGACGTTGTAGAGACGATATGCCCCGTTGTGGAGAACCTTTGTGACGATGAAGGGCCCTTCCTAGGAGGGAGCAAGCTTATGTTGTTTCTGCTGATCCACTCGAAGGACCAGATCCCCTTCCTGGAAGGCTCGACCTCTCACATTTCTGGCGTAAAGGCGACGCAAGTCTTGCTGGTAGATGGTCGAGCGGATCAGAGCCATCTCCCTTTCCTCTTCTAGGAGGTCGACTGCATCTTGACGCGCTTGCTCAGCTTCTGCTTCATTGTAAAGTTCAATTCGGGGAGCATTGTGAAGGAGATCACTCGGTAGGACTGCTTCTGCTCCATAGACCAGGAAGAAGGGAGTTCTTCCGGTCGACCAATTAGGCGTGGTCCGCAAACCCCAAAGCACTGAAGGGAGTTCATCAACTCAAGCTCCAGCCACATGCTTGAGATCTCGCATCAGTCGGGGCTTCAAACCCTTGAGGATTAATCCGTTGGCTCGTTCTGCTTTGTCCATTCATTGTGGATGGGCGATCAAGCGTAGTCGACTTCGTGTGCCTTAGGCGTTGCAGAAATCCTTGAATTCTTCGAGTCAAAATTCACCCATTATCCGTGATAATGCTGTGCGGACCCCATATCGAGCGTCGGCTCTCGATGAAGGAAACAGCAGTACCGGTGTCAAGACTTTTGATTGGTTTAGCTTCAATCCACTTGGTGAACTTGTCGACTGCTACCAGTACATGCGTGAAACCGCTCCGACCTGTTCGCAAGGGACCGACCATGTCCAACCCCCATACTGCGAAAGGCCAGACGAGTGGAATGGTCTTCAGGGCTGACGCAGGCTTGTGTGACATATTGGAGTAGAACTGGCATCCTTCGCACTTGTCCACTATTTCTTTCGCCATCTCATTTGCCCTTGGCCAGTAAAATCCGGCTCGGTATGCTTTGGCTACAATGGTCCGAAGGGCGCATGGTGACCACAGGTCCCAGTGGATGTCATTGAGTATGACTCGACCTTCTTCTCGGCGTTATGCATTTTGTCCGACTCCGTCGAATCTTTCTCTAAACAATCGCCGTTTGATAACGGTAAAGGCTTTGGATCGACGGACGATCTGCCGAGCCTCTTCCTCATCCTCTGGGAGTTCCTTTCTCGTAATATATGCGATGTATGGAATTGTCCAATCGGGGTGACCACTAAAACTTCCATGACCAAGTCGACCATCGCGGGACCTCCACCTCGGTCGGTCTGCAGTGGCACTCTTGGGCTGTGGAGCTTCCTCTGTGAAGGATCTTCTTTAATCGACGGAGTGTGTATATGCTCCAAAAACACACCACTGGAATGGCTTCTCTTTTGGAGCCTATCTTGGCGAGATCATCTGCTGCTTGATTTTTCATCGGGGATGTGATGGAGTTCCAACCTCGAACTTCTTTTCCAGCTTCCTCACTGCATTGCGAGATCCGGTCATACCGGGCTTCTCACGTCCCACTCCTTCATCACTTGATTGACCACTAGATCTGAGTCGCCATAGACCATCGGTGACGGACGCCGAAAGTGAGATGGCCATGCGCAATCCATATAAGAGGGCCTCGTACTCTGCCTCATTGTTGGAGGAATCAAAGTGAATCTGGAGCACATACTTAAGCTTATCTCCTCTGGGGAAACTAGAACAACTGACACGAACCATTCAGCATCTTGGAGCCGTCAAAGAACATGGTCCAATGCTCCGAGTGAACTTCAGTCGGCTGCTGTTGTTCAATCCACTCGGCAAGGAAATCCGCTATAGCCTGGGACTTAATGGCTTTCTTTGCCTCGAATTTGATATCAAGGGGAAGAAGTTCAATCGCCCATTTCGCCACTCGACCGGTTGCGTCTCTGTTGTGCAGGATCTCTGATAAAGGAGCGTCGCTGACGACTGTGATAGAATGATCAGAGAAATAATGAGCAACCTTCTTCGTGGTCATGTATATACCATACACAAGCTTCTGATAATGAGGATATCTCTGCTTGGATGGAGTCAAGACTTCAGACAAATAATACACCGGGCGCTGAACTTTGAAGGCCTTTCCTTCCTCTTCCCGCTCGACCGTAAGCACGATCGACAACTTGTCCGATGGCTGCAATATAAAGCAACAGAGGCTCTTTGCTGATTGGAGCAGCAAGCACCGGCTGGGTGGAGAGCGAGCTTTTAGCTCGGCAAGCGCTGCATCGACTTCGAGTCCACTCGAACTTGTCGGCCTTCTTCATCAATCGGTAAAGAGGCAATGCTTTTCACCGAGTCGTGAGATGAATCGACTTAAGCGCCAAGCATCCAAGAAGCTTCGGGCGTCGTGCACTTTCGCCAGTATGCGTTTCATTCGGAGAATAGTGCCGATCTTTTCAGGGTTAGCATCGATCCTCGTTCGAAACGCGAAAACCGAGTAATTTTCCACCAGGAACTCGAGCGTGCACTTTGACGGATTGAGCTTGATATCGTACCTTCCGAGGTTGGCAAATGTTTGGCGAGGTCGGCAAGCAGGTCGGAACCTTTTCGCGACTTAACGGCGATATCATCCATATCGCTTCCACATTCCGACTGATTTGGTGAGAAGACACTTCAATCATTCGCATAAATGTGGCTCCGGCATTCTTGAGGCGAATGGCATGGTGATATAGCGAAGCACCGAATGGTGTGATGAAAGCTGTTTTTATTTCATCGGGCCCATCTGAGCGGATCTGATGATACCCGAATATGCATCTAGAAAAGACAATCTCTCACATCCCGCGGTCGAGTCAACAATTTGATCTATGCGGGAGAGGAATGATCCTTCGGGCAGGCCCGATTGATGTGCTTAAAATCAATGCACATGCGGGCGAGTTGTCCTTCTTGGGAACCATGGCGACATTAGCAAGCCACTCGGGTGATATATCTCTCGGATGAATCCTGCCGCCAACAAATCGAGCCACTTCTTCACCAATAGCTTTTCTCTTCTGGACGGTGGACCGCCGAAGATGCTCTTTGACTGGTTTTGCTGACTTGTCGACTCGGAGGCGATACTCAGCCATTCCCACAGGAACACCTGGCATGTCACCGGCTTCCATGCGAAATGTCCCAGCTTCTCACGGAGGAACTGGATGGCGCTTCTTCCTATTTCGGTCGAGTGTTGTGGAGATGTGGGTCAAGGCTGCATTGGGATCGGTCGGGTGAATATGGATGGCCGTCTCACCGATTTAATCTGAAATCTGCACTCGTGGCTGGCTTCTTGGATCATAACAAATCACTCGGATCTGCGTTTTGCTTGTATTCGTCGAATTCGACCGCTGTCACTTGGGAGTCGGCAATCTTGAGCCCTTCGAAAGCACTCTTACGCCTTCTTCCGATCGCGGTGATGGTGATCACTCCTTGGGGCTGGCATTTTCAGTTTGAGGTACACGTAGCATGGTCAAGCCATGAATCGTGCGTGGGCTGGCCTCCCAAAATGGCGTGGTATGCACTCAAAATCCACAACCTCAAAGGTCAACTTTTCCTTGCGAAAGTGCTTGGAATCACCAAAAACCACGTCCAGGGCTATTTGGCCGAGTGAGTTGGCCTTCTTCCTTGGTATGACTCCGTGGAAACTCATATTGCTGGTGCTCAGTCGGGACATCGGAATGCCCATCCCTTTCAATGTATCCGCATATAACAAATTCAGCCCACTACCACCATCCATCAGCACTTTCGTCAGTCGAGTGCCTTCAACAATTGGATCGACCACCAACGCTTGCCGCCCAGGGGTGGCAATGTGAGTCGGGTGATCAGATTGGTCGAATGTGATGGGTGTTTGGGACCACTTCACATAACTTGGCTTTACTGGGGCAACCATGTTCACCTCACGGTTAATGACTTTCAGTCGACTTTTGCTTTCCACATCCGCGAAGATCATCAAAGTGGAGTTGACATGCGGATATTCTTCCTCACTGTCCTCTTTGTCTCCGGCCTTGTCTGGCTCCTTCTCCTTGTCCTTAGACTGTTTTCCTGGCTTCGCTGGATCGAGAGTCGACCTTTGGCAGTGGTGTGCTTTGGGTAAATGATGTTGCCCTCTTCATCTTTCTTCATGTGAATATGGCATGGCATATCCATCACGTCATTGCCTTCTTTATCTTTTACTTTCTTAGGATTCCAGGATCCTTTCGGCTTCCCCTTGAACTTCCCCTGAGTCACGGCCAGGGCCTCTCCAGGAGCTGCTGGCTCGGCTTTCCGCTTCTGCTTCCGACTGGAATTTCCCTTCTTGTAGGATCGGAAGTATGTCTAGAGGGGGGGTGATTAGACTACTTGACAACTTAAAAGTTTATCCTTTTGATTAGGGCAAGTTTTTAGCAAGTTCACAATGATGAGCAAGTCAAGTATCACCCTACACATGCAATTCTAGAGTTATGGCAGCGGAAAGTAAATTGCACATGTAGTAAATAAGAGGTGGAGAAGAGCAAACGCAATTTGGAGACACGGAGATTTTTCTCGTGGTTCCGATAGGTGGTGTTATCGTCAATCCACGTTGATGGAGACTTCAACCCACGGAGGGTAACGGCTGCGAGAGTCCACGGAGGGCTCCACCCACGAAGGGTCCACGAAGAAGCAACCTTGTCTATGCCATCATGGCTTCGCCCACGGAGGACTAGCCTTACTCGGGGTAGATCTTCACGAAGTAGGCGATCTCCTTGCCCTTACAAACTTCTTGGTTCAACTCCACATCTTGACGGAGGCTCCCAAGCGACACCTAACCAATCTAGGAGGCACCACCCTCCAAAAGGTAATAGATGGTGTTGGTGATGATGAACTCCTTGCTCTTGTGCTTCAAATGATAATCTCCCCAACACTCAACTCTCCTCACTGATTTGGCTGTGGTGGAAGAAAGGATTGAGTGGAAAGCAACTTGGGAAGGCTAGAAATCAAGTTTCATATGGTAGGAGTGGAACAACTTGATCTCAACACAAGGGTAGGTAGTTTTCTTCTCGAAATGTAAGGTAGGAGTGGTAGTTCTTTCGATGGCTCTCTCCACGAATGAAGAGGAGGTGGAGGGTATTTATAGCCTCCACACAAAATCCAACCGTTACACACATTTGACCAATCTCGGTCGGACCGAAGTTGACAACTCGGTGAGACCGAAAGTTCAAATCTTGTGAGCGTTGGGATTTTCGTGGGACCGAAAATACAATCTCGGTTAGTCCGATTCTTCCAAAGTCTAGGGTTTTCCAATCTCGGTGGGACCGACTTTCTCATCTCGGTGACACCGATATGAGTCTGAAGATTCTGAAGCTTGGCAACACCAATTTCGTATGACCGAGTTTGGAATCGGAAAATCCGAAATGCTAGGGTTTGGGTATATGGCTGAGGTGGTTCATCTCGGTGTGGTGAGTTTATGGAATCGGTGGGACCGAGATTACTTATGGGTTTATGTTGGAATGAAAGATTGCTGATAGTTTGAGAGATAAATCACTAAGCACTTTGAGCAACCAGATCATCATCATAACCTCATCCCCTTTTAATAGTATTGGCTTTCCTATGGACTCAATGTGATCTTGGATCACTAAACCAAAAATAGAGTCTTGAGCTTTTTGCCAATGTTTTCCTTAGCATTTTGAGGGTCCACATCATCAGTCATTGCGATACCCATATCACTGAACTTTCTGAAATATTCTCAAGAAATAATTAGTTCAATGATATATATGTTGTTATTAATTACCAAAACCGCCCGAGGATTAGTTGCACTTTCAATCTCCCCCTTTTTGGTAATTGATGACAACATATAGATCAAAGCTTCGACAAATGATATAATCAATGAATAACATAAATAAGCTTTGAGAAGTATGTGATAAGCAAGAGCTCCCCCTAAATTTGTGCATTATTTAAGATTTGCGTTTGAATGCAAATGCACAATCGATTAGGATCATGGGTCACTCTTCCATGTCACATACATCTTGGTGGAGCGCACAAAATGATAAGAATGAATAGCATGCACCCAATCACCAAGACATGAGTAAGTGATCATACAAGATATGGATAGAATATGATAAGCATTAAGCACACATTAAGCATAGTATGATCAAGCACTCATCAAGATAGAGCAAGCGTAGTATCAAACACACGAAATGTCTCGAAGAACTCAAAAGTATCTCAAGGAAAACCGCAAACGAAAGAGCAAAAACGAGCACTCTCTCTCTCGAAGTCCTATGATCTATACAATTTCTCCCCCTTTGGCAACAAGTTACCAAAAAGTTCGAAAGTTATAGAGCTAATCGTCACTAGGGACTCTGCTGGCGGCTCCTGTCTGCGTCGATGGAGTGGAGATAGCTGCATCTGCAAAAGCTTCGCTGAAGTCTGTGGAGCTGGAGGAGGGAAACTGGAGCTTGTCTTTGAACCGACGGAGCTGTAGGAGGTGCTGATGTAGTAGCCACAGGGTCATCCTTTGGAATAGCAGCTGATCTGGGCTTTGTGGGCACTGCAGCAGGCTGCTCATAGTCATCCTGGACCATATCACCTTCCATCTCCTTCATGAGCTCTGCCTTCTCCCTCTTCGCTTCCTCAATGTCTGCCTCAAGCTTGTTGACAAGTGACACGCACTTCATCGACTTGACATCCAGAGCATGGAACTTATCTTCAACTATCCTCTCAAGGCTCTCCCGAGACTGCACTATGCTTTGGCAGTGTAGTTCAATTCTCTGAGTGGCTTCAAGAAGTTGTTCTCCAACGCTCTTGGGCTTTCTTCTTCTTTGCTTCCTTCTCGGCTTTAGCTTGTTTGGCAGCTTCGGACTTAGCGTGTCCTTCAACGGATGTGGGAGCATCCTCGGTCATTACAACCTCATTATCTTCATGTTCAGCTGCGGTGGCAAGTGGGGTCTATCCAACAGTAGGTGTCCGTGCCAAACTTGGCATTAATGAGCATCTGAATATGCGGAGAAAACCCACACGACCTCTTACAGTCTGCTGCTTTGTCCTCTTGATAGTCTCAACTATCGTGTCCATCACCTTAAAAGGTGCCTTCGGTCTAGAATGTGCAGCATGTTGATAGAATACCCTCTTATCATGCGGTGGTCTCTGACTTAGGCATCAATGTATGCCTCGAGAATGGTGTTAGTGGTTGGGAGACCTGCTCAAGATGATATACGATCCAAGCTTCCATATCTCAACATCCTTTTCGGTACCTCATTGTACATGTTCTTCATAGACTCGTGATTCTTCTTTGGAATGCCATAGACATCAACATCATCATCCCTTGATATTTGGTGCATTCAGCAACGCTCCATTCCTCAACAGTTGAGGAGAATCTACGTCATACATCATCCATACAATTCGCCATCCGGATAGAAATGTCTTTGTGGCATAGAACCGCATGATCATCTCATCATTCCAAGCAACAATTTCGACCAACGAACTCTGCAACTCCACATGCGGTGAAACTCTCATGCACATGTGGGAAGTAGTCTTTGTGCTCTTCATTTGTCGATGTATTCCCAAATAACGATCTGTGTCGAACAATTGGCTTCTTATCCATGAGCACTGCCTCATAAAAGTCTTGTTGCTCTCTGGTGTGGAACCTTGAGTCAACTGCTGTCCTTCTCTCGGTGGCATATGGATCAACTTGCCTCCATAGCCCGAGACCTTTGTCCTTCCTTTCCTTCATATTTTCTGCTCGAGGATGAGCATCATTATGAATCGGCAATTTCTGCTTGAGCTTCAAAGAAAACATGAGCCTCATCATCGATTCTGCAGTGGCACATTGTCCTTCTTCTTCTCTGAAGCAGGTATATTTCTCACAGTTTTCTTTGGCTTGGCAGCAGGTTTGGCTTGGGCTGCCTTTGCTGGAGCTGATGGCTTAGATTTTGTGGGTGCTCCTGCCCTGATGGCATCTCCCATCAACTTTTGCTTCTGAGGAGGCTGGGGTGCTTCCTCATCAGAGTCATCATCAGCTTCTTCATGAACTAGCCTCTTCCTCTTGGAAGTTTTCTTGATCTTGCTGGAGGTCTCTTCTTCCATGCTCAGCTTCTTTGCAACAGTGGATTTCTTCTCTTTGCTGGTGCCTTTCTTTGTTTGTTGCCCTTGATAGCCCTTGGCAACCACTTTCCTCTTAGGCTTGGAAGTAATCTCCTCATCTGCAACAAAGTCAGAGTCTTCCTCATCAGAATTCCTCTTCTTCCTGGCCCTGGTGGCAGCAGGAGGCAATCCACTTGGAGTGCTCCTCTCTCCATCATCTGAAAAACTGCTTGCTTCAGGACTTGTAACTGCCTCTGGAATCTCAACTGGTGATTCAGACCTGTTCTGGCTGTCACTTGCATCAGACATGACTGACAACCTGTGAAAAGAATAGGTATAGGCAGAATAGAAGAGTTATCACAAACTGCAGAGGATTTTGCAAAAAGAATGAGTTCAAACTTCAGTTTTAGGTTTTCACAGAATACATTTCGGTCTGACCGAGTCTAAAATTCGGTGAATCCGAAGTGTCTAAACCTAACCGTACACACCACTTTCGGTTGGACCGAAATGGGTTTCGGTCTAGCCGAGAGCACTAGGGTTTCACTAAATCCTCACTTCGGTCTTACCGATTTGCACAACTCGGTTTAACCGAAAAGTGCAAAGGCAATGGCCAGAGGCCAAATCGGTCGATCCGAGAATGTAGAATCGGTCACACCGAGATGTGTTCGTGAAACCTAACCCTAAAATTTTCACTCGAATTTTGTTCTATGATCTAATCTGCTGGATAGGAAGATTTCAATCTTGGCAAGAAGCTAGGCAAAACCTATCGTGCATAGAATCAGAGGTTGAAGCACGAGAGGGATGAAACTCACCCAATCTGGTGGAGCTTCACTACGGCGGCAACGGCGCGATGAGATTGCCCGTTGACGGCGATGGAGACCCGCGGCGAGGGCGCACAGGCGACGGCGGAGACGATCCGAAGACCACGGCAACGGCAGCGAAGGGTTTGAGGGCGAGGCGTTTTGAAGGAATAATCAACGCGCGCTGCCCTCGGGTATATATACCCTTCGGCTGTCGGTGGGACCGAGTTGGAAAACTCGGTGGGACCGAGATGGTTAACTGCAAGCAGTTACACACTTCGGTCATGCCGAAATTTACAACTCGGTTTCACCGAGGTGAAAACCTAGATCAATCCAAGTGATTTCGGTCTGTCCGATTTGAGTATATCGGTTTGACCGAAAGTACTTAGAAGGTTTTGGAAGTTAGGCTTTTGACGGATCGGTGGCTCCGAGTGCTCCTCACTCGGTCTGTCCGACAAAGTCTTGTTCAAAGTTTGTGATATAAGCATGAATAGAGTTTGAGACAAGAAAGCATAGATAGCTAGGGGAGGAACTTAGGCATTCTTGTCCATCCATTTGGTCAAAAAGAAAAATCCAAAAGACCAAAGCAACAAATGGATGTCCTCGAATGGATAAAATCATGCATCCAACATGCTCACACAATAAGATAGCAAATGAAATATGTGTCAAACATGCACAGACAAAACATTAGCAACTAGCACACAATTTGGCGATGACTAGGTCATCTATATATGAGTATATTGACTTAGGAGTCAAATGAGAACATTTGATCATAGGTCATACTCATCGTTTAAGCACAAGTGGGGTTACCACTTTTACATAAAGCACTAATGTGTTCACATCATTAGAAGATGCTTTAGCTCATTTCTTTAGAGCAAAGCTCCCCCTTGATGTGAGAACCCCTTTTAAAGGGTCAAACTAACCTTGGGTTGTCGTTGAAGACTTCATGTAGATGTTGAAGATGTGGATGCTCAATGTTGATGAAGATCATCAAGAGTTGGGAGCAATCCTTTGGATTCGGGCACTTTCAATACCTACATGGGTTAGTCCCACAAGGAACAAACAAGGATATCCAAGGACATAGATTGAAGTACACAATAGATGATGTCCATGAAAGCAATGATTACCTTGTCCCTTGTCTTACCAACATGAGGGTTTGTGACTCCATGAACAAGTGCAAGATGTGGAAGTTGATTGCACAAGTTCTTGCCAAAAATGAATGTGAGTGAAGTATATTTGGCGGAGTCACCTTCAAGAACTCTCTAGTTCTTCTTCTTCGGGATCCACATCATCTTGATGGGAATCCTTGGGGTAGTAGTTGAGCTTGTCGAAGTAGAACTTGAAGTTGCCTTGGGAACCCACTTGACCATGGCCTTGGGTGCTTCAATGAATGCATCAATCTCCTCTTGAAGCTTGTCTTTGCCTTTTAGCTTGTGGTCTTGTGGTGGAAGTTCATCTTGAGCTTGTTCCTCATTGGAAGAAGTAGGATCATACTTCTCCTTTTGAGAAACAAACTTTGGAGTGGGATATTGACCTTCTTCCCATTCAACACCCTCGGCGTTGAACTTTCGCTCAAAACCAATTCCTTCATTCTTCCGGTGTCTTCCTTGTTTGCGAACAATTTCCTCGAAGCTCTTGCTTCCGGCAAGGCTCTTGTAGACACCTTTCTCTATAATCCCTTTCAATAGACTATTTTATTGCTCAAGTGAAACTTGGCTTGAAACATTGTTAGTGGAATCAAGAGAATTACTAGAAGTAACAACATTTGATTTAGTATGATTATTGTTACTACTAGATGAAGAATTTTTCTTATGCTTGTCATGCTTAGTTTTAATAGGTGGCAAGAAATTAGACAAGAGAAGTCGTTTGGCAAGATATGAAGAACTCTTCTTTCGAAGATCGTCATTGATAGCTTTTAGAAACTCATGTTCTTGCTCTAGATTGAGCTTCTCGAGCGTAGCTTCTCATGAGATCTTAGGAGCTCTCTATGATCTTCTTGAGTTGTTTCATGAGCTAACTTAAGAGTGTTTAGTTCTTTAGTTAGACGCTCAATCTCCTTCATAGCATTGTCATTCGACTCTTCTCGACTATAAAGACTATTAGCATGTTCATCACTACTAAGCTCACTAGATTTATCATGTAAAAGCTCATCTTCACCAAGCAAGTCATCCTCATCACTATCAAAGTCAATAAATTCAGGGTGTGATACCTTGGGGCCTTTTGCCATGAAGCATCTTCCAATTCCCTCATTTGGTGAATCAAACAAGTCATAGGAGTTGGAGTTGGAGGACACGAGAGCAAGACCGCAACACCTTCATCTTGATCAGATTCGAGTTGGAGTGATAGCTTCTTTCGGAGTGATTGTCGGAGTCGGAGCCGAAACCCATTCACCAACATGAGCTTGATGTTTTCTTCTTGTGTAGCTCCTTGATGACTTGTCTTTCCTTTCCGAATCCTTGCTTCTCCGAGAGGATCTTCGCTCATAACGATCATCTCTACTCCTTCTCTCTTTTAGGCGACTCTTCTCTTGAGCTTCTTCTTCTTGGAGATTCTTCTCTTCTCTTGTGGGAGTCGAACACTCATTTGAGTAGTGTCCGGGTCTTCCACAATTGTAGCAGTTTCGATCACGACTAGAAGATCTCTTTTCATCATATGATCTAGACTTTGAGCTTCTTTCCTTGCTTCTACTCTTGTAGAATTTGTTGAAGTTCTTCACCATTAGGCTTATTTCTTCATTGGAAACTAGCTTGTCACTTGAGGTTGTGGGAGCTTCAACTGCAGCTTTGTAAGCACCACTTGACTTGTTGTGAAGCTCTTCCTTATCTTTAAGTGTCATCTCATGAGCAACAATCCTTCCAATGACTTCGGTAGGCTTGAGATCTTTGTAGTTTGGCATCATTTGGATCAAAGTGCACACGGTGTCATACTTTCCATCCAAAGCTCTGAGAATCTTCTTGATGATGAATTGGTCGGTCATTTCTTCGCTTCCTAAGCCTGCCATCTCATTGGTGATGAGAGCAAGCCTAGAGTACATTTCAGCGACTCCTTCACCTTCCTTCATCTTGAACTTGTCAAGCTGACCTTGAAGAACATCTAGCTTTGATTCCTTCACGGACTCGGTACCTTCGTGCATTTCGACCAAAGTATCCCAAATCTCTTTTGCATTCTCAAGACGGCTGATCTTGTTGAACTCCTCGGGACACAAAGCATTGAAGAGAATGTGATAAGCTTGAGCATTGTCCTGTAACATCCGCAACTCATCCGCTGTAGCTTCGCGATCCGGAACTTTTCCTTCCTCGAAGAACTCACCTTGCAAGCCAACACAAATAATGCCCCATGCGGCAGGGTTATGTCCAAGAATATGCATTTTCATTTTATGCTTCCAACTAGCAAAGTTTGAACCATCAAAGTAAGGACCTCTCTGAAAATTACCTCACTAGACGCCATACTCTCCTAGGTTGTGAAACCAAGCTTATGGAGTCCAATGCAATGGAAACCAATCCAATGGAGACCAAAGCTCTGATACCACTTGTAGGATCGGAAGTATGTCTAGAGGGGGGGTGATTAGACTACTTGACAACTTAAAAGTTTATCCTTTTGATTAGGGCAAGTTTTTAGCAAGTTCACAATGATGAGCAAGTCAAGTATCACCCTACACATGCAATTCTAGAGTTATGGCAGCGGAAAGTAAATTGCACATGTAGTAAATAAGAGGTGGAGAAGAGCAAACGCAATTTGGAGACACGGAGATTTTTCTCGTGGTTCCGATAGGTGGTGTTATCGTCAATCCACGTTGATGGAGACTTCAACCCACGGAGGGTAATGGCTGCGAGAGTCCACGGAGGGCTCCACCCACGAAGGGTCCACGAAGAAGCAACCTTGTCTATGCCATCATGGCTTACGCCCACGGAGGACTAGCCTTACTCGGGGTAGATCTTCACGAAGTAGGCGATCTCCTTGCCCTTACAAACTTCTTGGTTCAACTCCACATCTTGACGGAGGCTCCCAAGCGACACCTAACCAATCTAGGAGGCACCACCCTCCAAAAGGTAATAGATGGTGTTGGTGATGATGAACTCCTTGCTCTTGTGCTTCAAATGATAATCTCCCCAACACTCAACTCTCCTCACTGATTTGGCTGTGGTGGAAGAAAGGATTGAGTGGAAAGCAACTTGGGAAGGCTAGAAATCAAGTTTCATATGGTAGGAGTGGAACAACTTGATCTCAACACAAGGGTAGGTAGTTTTCTTCTCAGAAATGTAAGGTAGGAGTGGTAGTTCTTTCTGATGGCTCTCTCCACGAATGAAGAGGAGGTGGAGGGGTATTTATAGCCTCCACACAAAATCCTACCGTTACACACATTTGACCAATCTCGGTCAGACCGAAGTTGACAACTCGGTGAGACCGAAAGTTCAAATCTTGTGAACGTTGGGATTTTCGGTGGGACCGAAAATACAATCTCGGTTAGTCCGATTCTTCCAAAGTCTAGGGTTTGCCAATCTCGGTGGGACCGACTTTCTCATCTCGGTGACACCGATATGAGTCTGTATGTTCTGAAGCTTGGCAACACCAATTTCGGTATGACCGAGTTTGGAATCGGAAAATCCGAAATGCTAGGGTTTGGGTATATGGCTGAGGTGGTTCATCTCGGTGTGACTGAGTTTATGGAATCGGTGGGACCGAGATTACTTATGGGTTTATGTTGGGATGAAAGATTGCTGATAGTTTGAGAGATAAATCACTAAGCACTTTGAGCAACCAGATCATCATCATAACCTCATCCCCTTTTAATAGTATTGGCTTTCCTATGGACTCAATGTGATCTTGGATCACTAAACCAAAAATAGAGTCTTGAGCTTTTTGCCAATGTTTTCCTTAGCATTTTGAGGGGTCCACATCATCAGTCATTGCCATACCCATATCACTGAACTTTCTGAAATATTCTCAAGAAATAATTAGTTCAATGATATATATGTTGTTATTAATTACCAAAACCACCCGGGGATTAGTTGCACTTTCACTTCTCCGACTGACTTGGCTTGTATTTGCCGCTTCGGAGTCGGTCCTCTTCCTCGCCGTTGGCGTACTTGGTAGCAATCTCCATCATTCGACTCAGGGTCATGTCGCCAGTTCGACCAAACTTCAAACTCAATTCTCTGTTTTTGACGCCATCTTTGAAGGCGCAAACTGCCTGATGGTCGGACACATTTTCCACAGTATGGTGCAAAGTAATCCACCTCTGAATGTACTCTCGGAGAGTTTCATTGGTCTTCTGCACACAAACTTGCAGCTCTGTCAAACCAGCCGGTCGCTTGCAAGTCCCTTCAAAAGTCCTGACGAACACTCGGGACAAATCTTCCCAAGTATAAATACTGCTAGGAGGTAACTGATTCAGCCATGCTCTGGCAGAACCTTCCAACATGAGGGGCAAATGCTTCATGGCCACCTCATCATTCCCACCACCAATCTGAACAGCCACTCGGTAATCCTCAAGCCAAGTCCGCCTCGATGGGCTCTGTTCCGGTCGACCAAGCCTTGCATGATAATGGATCGCGCGTCAAAGCCTGGTTCCCTGGGGTCGACTGGAACTCTTCGCCCTGTACTGAACTGATGTCTGTCTTCTTGCCGCCGAGGAGCGTACGACCCTTCCCTCGGAGGGGAAACGGGTACTCGACGCCTATTATCCCGGTTGAATCGGTCTCCGTACTGCTCTCGCCGGTTGTCGCGCCCTTCTCGCCGCGGAGGCGATCTGGGGCTGTGAGCCGACTGGACAGTATTCGCAGCGACGGATCGACTGTGAATCCTGTTGCGCGACTGCGACACGGCTGAGTTCGGTCTCCGCTGCTCGGAGTAAATCTACGATCTGCTGCAAACCTCTCCCACTTCCGACCGGGCGGCTGGATGGACTCGCTATACGAGTTGCACCGCTAAATTCTGAATTGGCGTCGGTATACCTGAGTCGGTGGGAAGAGTCGACGTCGACCGCTTCGGGATTCGTTGCGCGCTGCTGCCGAGTGCTCGCTGAAGATTCTCCAAGCGGCGCGTTCAGCCACGTTCGCCAAACGTGCTTCCTCCAAGCGCGAGCCTCGGGGTTTCTCCGGCGATGGGAGTATGCGGGGCATCCATGTTCTGCGGTGAAGCTCTTCTCTCTGCAGAGTCGAGTGTCTCGGGCTGGTACTCTTCGTGCTCTTGCACGGGTCTCCTCCTCCAGCCTGCTCCGCCGCCATGGGCGGCCGGAGGGCTGCGAGGCCGTCGACCATGAGGATTTCCGCCGCTGGATCACTGCTATCACACTCGGATGCAGTCTCTACGGAGCCAGTCGACAGATCGAACAGGCCGTAGAGGGACTCATCGGGCTCAATGGCCGCGACCTGGGCGATGGCTGTCTGGCGAGCCACCGCGTGCTTCACCCACCGCTGGAGCCTCGACCACCAGAGCGCTTGCGCTGGTGGGAGACCGGGTAGGCGATCGGCTGTGAGTCGACGATCTGGGTCGACGGTTGCGCAGCAGAACGCCACGAACACATGCGCAAAAGTCGTCGCCCAGCGGACGGGAGCGCCTCGATGTCAAGTGGAGCCTCCACGGAGCCATGCGGAGTCGTCGGCGACAAAGGTGAGAGCACCGAGACGGATCTCGCGCCCCTCAACCAAAACTCCAGCAGTCATCATGATGAAGGTACTCGGAAGTACTGCAACTCCTCCACAAATCGCTAAAACACCTGCCCCAAGGTGGGCGCCAACTGTCGTGGTTCTAAGTCTGACAGTAGAGTGGGGGGTAGGTAAGGAGAGGCAAGGTCCTAGCTATGGAGAAGTTGTGAACACAAGCGATGTACGAGTTCAGGCCCTTCTCGGAAGAAGTAAAAGCCCTACGTCTCGGAGCCCTGAGGCGGTCGAGTGGATTATGAGTGTAGGTATTACAAGAGTGCGAACCCCTCTATCTGTGGAGGGGGGTGGCTTATATAGAGTGTGCCAGGACCCCAGCCAGCCCACATAATGGAGAGGTTAAAGTACATTAAGCCTGGGGCGTTACTGGTAACGCCCCTCATAAGGTGCCTTAACTATCATTAAGTCTATTCAATTACAAGCCGTTGCGTTGCAGAGTGCCTTCTGACCTTCTGGTGGTCGAGTACGTCTTCATGGTCGAGTGAGTCTTCCATGGTCGAGTCCTTCCAGTCAGTCGAGTGGGTTCTTCTTCGGTCGACTGGAAGATGATCTCTTCTCAGAGTGTCCTTGGGTAGGACGTTTAGGTCAGGCCTATGACCCTACCCTAGGTACATGAATCCATCATGCAGCTCGGCCAATTTTTGTCCGCCTTAATACTATGCCCTTCAAGACTTTCTCCTTGAGAAGAGTCATAGCTCTTCCACCCTCAAAACTCGCGGATCCATCCAGTATTGGTGTTGCTATGTGCTGTTCAAGAATGGCTTTGTGTTAGCAAAGAAGATGTCACAAATAAAAAATATGTCAGAATAAGGGACATATAAAACCCTGTAACTGACCTTATTCCACCAGCAAAAGTGCCTGACAGATGAGTGACCACAGTCGCATTTTGTCTTCGTACTACAGGAGATTAGGGTCAATAACTAAAACCAAGAAATAACAATGGGAACAACAGCAACTCATAACCTGGTGTGATACAACTACAACGTTGCAACAGTAACCTTGTTTACAATCATACTAGAGTAAATTTTAGAAGCTACAGCTCTTTATAGCATGTAACATTTTACAGAACTACATTTTTAATCTTGCAACATTTATAGCCCATCCTTAGGCCACACAATTGGTATAAATAAATCAAATGGTATTTTGTGATCCCATGTATGGTTGACTGGTGGGCCCTATGGATCAGAGAGCCAGACAACTAGAGCCTGGACTGCTGTGTGGTTGACCAATGGGCCCTATACATAATAACTGTTCCAAACAATAATGTCCAACAAATTAGTTAATCAAATTAGTTGGTCAATCATCATATATTACAAGTAGAGGCAGATCTTACTTATCTAGTATCTGACAGTCACAGTCCTTGCAGAAGTAGTTCGAGTAGGGAAAGATTTGCAAGAAGCGAATCTGAGAAAACAATAGTAAGAATAGAGGAGGTAAAATAAAAAGGGTTTTTATCATTTATGCCACTTGTTGTGTCCCACTACTCAGTTTTGCCACTAGGAATTTCAACTGCTCAAAAATGGCATCCCTTCGTTAGGCGCATGCTGAAAAATGCCACTGGACATCGTTACCGTCAGCTCAAATCTCGTTTGCCATGTTATAATGACATAAATACCTATGGACCAACATGTCAGCCCTCCCTCTATCTCACTACAATAAAGTGTGGGTCCCACTTGATCCCAACAACATTCTTATTTTCTTGTAGAGTATTCGCTTGCTTACTCCTGACAAGTGGGTCCCACACTTATCATTGTGAGATAGAGAGAACTGACATGTGGGTCTAGGGGCATTGTTGTCATATAATAGGTTAACGAATTTGACTGACAATAACGATGTCTAATGGCATTTTTGAGCAAACATCTAACGAAACGATGACATTTTTTAGAAATGTAATGGCATTTTTGAGCAAGCATCTCAAGGAACGATGGCATTTTTTAGCAGTTATAACTTCTAATGACAAAACTGAGTAGTGGAACACAACTAGTGGCATAAATGAGAAAAACCCAAATAAAATTGGTCAGGATCTTCAAACATTAGTTGCAAACCAGCAAGTAAAGTTCTCCAACACGATTCTGCAATGGCGTCCCACTCAGAGCTCACTTGTATTCCGATTCCAATGCAAAAACTGCCCTTGCAGTATTGCATCGTTTATCTTTTATGAAGTGAGCCTGCAGAAAAATACATGGAGCGACTGAATCTACTACCACTATAAAAAAAGAGAGGGGCAGATCCAAATAATTTTAACCGTTCATCTACAATATCTGATGGCTAATAATCCTCCCGTGTTTAACACAACAAGCCACACATTAAGGCAAATCCATCGATCCCTAATCTGCCCCGCTGTTCAGAAAAAAACCCTCTACCCGCACACGACCGCACGACCTCGCCCCCTCCTCCCCGCACGTCTCTCGACCCCTCCTCCCGCGCTGTTCGCCGCCCCGCCATACCTCCCGCAGCCCCGCGCCCCCGTTAGCCGCCGGAACCGCCTCCCGCAGCCGCCGCCGACGCCGTAACCTCCCCCTGCCTCTTCTTCGCCTCACCCCTGTGCCTCCCAACCGCCAAGCCGCCACCGCCTCATCTTCTTCGGCCTGCGACACGGCGAGGCGCATGGCCGGGCGACGCGGCGAGGCGTGCGGGACGGCCGCTGGAGAACGTGGCGCACGCTGCCACCTCCGCCCTCCTCCGGCCGTATCTCCTACGGAACATGCTACTCATGCATCGGTACCTAGCCACCATGGCATCTCTTTCCCTCTCAATCCATTCTTTTGTTGTTTGTTTTTCAACTAGAGCAAAATTCATCGTACTCTGCTTGTGATTACCTTCATCATCGTCACTAATTTTGAAAGTTTTCAATACTAACAGCTTCAAGAATACGTACAATTACTTTCTTCCTTTATTTTGTCAACGTCCAATTTTAGAGCTCTAGATAAAATCTGCAGCAAAGAAGCAACTTAGCCTCTAAATTTTATCAATTATCCTGACCCATGTTCAGCAAATACAAATTCTAGAGCATTCATATTGTACGGTGCAGATGACAACAGAATATAAAATAAAAGATGAGTGACAGAATAGAAAACAAAAGATGAGTCATAGCATATGGTGATATGGGTGGAACAAAGAGATGTCCAGAATATGGCATCAAATAGTACCTGAACAATAACAAGACTGACCACACATTATCCTGTTTCAAAATCACAGCAAGGAAGAATGAGATTGTAGTGAAGAGGTTATGCACAAATAATAGATGGATAGAGGGCAAATGAGATACTGACCTGATATGTAGGAGTCATCTAATCTGTAACAGCTATGCCTGTCATCTTTTCTCTATTATTTGGTTACAGATATACTAATTGATGAAAAAAAATTAGCCTTGATTCCTCTCGATCTCTCATGCCATAGCTAAAGTTAAAAAGGCTACTTCATCATTGATGGCACAACACTGCACAAATTATAGAGTTCAGGTGTGTGTGTTTCATGATCGTCCTCTGTTTTTGGCGTCTCAATTATTTATATTACATCAGGAATTTTGGGAATTCCAGAGCACATATTTTGCCCTGCCTAGAAGATCTTCACAACTCTCTATGCCTTCTATATATGTTTAACATTTATAATATTATATCCGCAGATGACTAAGAAAGGAATGGATGTAGCTCCATTTGTAACAGAAGAACATTCCCCGCTGAAGGACCTAAGGAACACAGCTATGAATGGGAGTGCAAATCTCAAGGATAATCAAACCAATAATCCTAATACTAATGATCCTAAAAGGAAAAGTGTTCAATCATGGTATGCTAGAATGTCACATGAGAAGAAAGCGGAATACAACGCGAAGCGTCGTATATCTCGACAACAAAAGAAGGTTGCAGCTCTAGACTGTGCTAGCCAGGACCAATTCTCACAAGAGTTTGTTTCTCTGTTACAGATAGTACAACCAACCCCTTTCAGCGACATAATCAACACATATACAAAAGGATTGTCCATCCACTTGTTATCTTATATACTGACATGACATTTACTCATTGTTTACGAGTAAATTATTCTTTTCAGGTACATGTGTGACCTCTATGGCCTCAATCTCTGCAAATACACCTCAAATGCACACTTCAGGTCAGATCACATTCTTGCTACATTCATTAATTACAATGTCACAATTGATTATGCTCACAGACAACAATGCCATTTTCTCACTGTTTACGAGTAAATTATTCTTTTCAGATACATGTGCGACCTCTCATTTAATCTCTGCAAATACACCTCAAACACACGCTTCAGGAGGTGAGATCACATTCTTGCTACATTCATGAATTACAATGGCAAAATTGTTTATGCTCCCAGCCAACAACAAAGGAGCATATGCCAACAAACAAGGTGGGAAAGGATGGTATGCCAACCTAAGCGACGAAAAAAAGAAGTCCGAGCACCTAAGGAAGCTCTAGACGGCTCGCGAACAGAAGAGAACCGCAGCTCTTGTTCTGAATGTTGATGTACCTCAATCATCCACACAGCAAGGTGATCTGGTTAATAACATCAATCATTCTTTTGTAGCTATCTTTTAGAAGGAGATGTCGTCCAATGTGTTTGTACATCAATTACCTACTTTACATATAGACCAACAGTGGTTGGGAGCACTTCTAACTGTGGTTACAACAGCGAGCTAAATCAATCCTGGTAATCTGACGTTCTTAACTAATTTTATTTTTGCCAAGCGCAGTATGATTATGATCACTGATCTGCTTGTTCTCAGGTAAATCAATACTTCATCAATAAGTGACATATTCTTGCAGCATATGAAGTTCAAATAGAGGTAGAATCAAAACGGTACAAGTACTCTCATGCCATTTGTCGTGTATAATGATCCCAAGAACAATTTCAATGTACTACCTTATTTACAGTTTACTCGCGCGAGCTTCTTTCACTAGAAATATAAATGAGTAATCAAGAAGACACAATTGCTCTAACAGTCTATTATTGATAACACATATATTTGTAGGTTATAGCCAAGTCCAATGGTTAGTCTTGAATGACAGGCTTGCAACCCTTTTTACAAGTTTTAAGTTTTGTGGTAAAACATGCTTTTGTGTGACCAAACCATTCAGATTCAGTGAAGTAGAAATCTCAATGAGTCGAATGTGCAGTCCATCAACACCGACGTGACAAACTCTGAGCCTGCTGGTACCATCAATAAGAAACTTTGTGTGTATTCCACATTTTTTAAGTCATCATGATTTTACCTATTACTGGATTGCCTCGATCCCTTCCCTTCTGCAAGGGACATTCGTCTTTCATTTTGAGTAGTATTTCATCTATGAACCTGCAAGCTCATCCTTGCCAGTTTTAATGCTTAAACATTAAAAAAACTTGTTCTACACCTCCTATGTACTTGCAAGCCCATTCTTGTTATTTTGGTAACATACCAACTTGTTGCATTCAACAGAGAAAATCTACTTGTTATTTGCAACTCTATCAACAGAGAAAATCTACTCTTGAACTAGCACGTGCATGTGATTCCGTCAACTATATAATTCTGGACTTGATGGATCCTTAATTCCTGAACTTTGAACATGATGGATCCTTTGTCATTTTGTTGAAAATTTAAATTGCATCCATCCCTCTTGTTGGCAGTACATGAATTGGACTGACCAGGCAACAAAGCTGATGCATGCTTGGGACATTAGGTCTGATGTTATTACCGAGGTATGGGCTGAATAATACATGTATAAAACCATGTCGATTAAAACTGCAATTAGTCTTGCTTGCATCTATGCTATTATATGTTGTAGTCCAGTAAAATATCTAATTGACCATCTTTTGTTGCCTCATCACCGAAAATCTGAATTTCAGTACTAAACCACAGACTCATGCCGATGTATGTTGCCAAATGTTCTGAAGACATTTGGCCTCAATCCAAATGAAAGTCCATGATTTTGCCAACAAAGAATTTTAGGTGCCATGGCTACAAACCAAACAATGGAGACTTTCCAATATCTTGGCCGTGCCCTTTTGGCTTGGCTATGCCAATTTTTATGAGGGCTAATGGGGTTCAGACAAAATATACCCAATATTATTCCATGTTTTAGATGTAAACTAAGTTTTTGATGTCTTTATTTTTTGGTTCTGGTTGTTATCCTAACAAAACAAGACAGAATTGTGTAGGTTAATGAATATGAAAGCATCTTAGCATAACTGCAGTATTTATCAATGTCTTTCAAAGTTGATTACACACTTGTCGAAATGGCCAATATATAATCTATTGTCACCAGTCTACAATACACACCAACTACAGAAGGTGGTGTTTAAGAGATGACATCAGAGAAAAGCACCAAGACCATTGTCTATCAAGATGTCGCAGCATTGAGTAATTGTGTATGTTATTTTAGTGTGAGAGTTTATAAATTTTTAGTTGCGGCCTAGCTACTGTTTCATTCAGTTTATCATGGCAAACATTTGTACCAGTCCCACTTTATACTTATGTCTTATTTTATGATTATTGGATTTCCTTTAGCCCTTCTACAATTCAGTTAATCACTGTAAAGTGTCTTCTGTTTCTGCAGATACACAAGTCGGTGTAGTCACAGATCATCTTCAATTTCTGTTATCCATATCGCTGCTCTTGGCCATTGTCGGCATCATCAACACCGAACACCAACGACAAGAGCCCAGTGGTGAACGAGGCCAAGAAAATCCTGAGAAGCTGCAGCTGAAAGTAGCACTGGAGGTGGTGCCTGGGAGCAGCAGTGCAGAAAGTGGCCTAGAGGAGCGAAAGAGGTGGCTGGGGCGAGCACAGGAGGCAGCGGCGCAACAATCAGGTGCAGCGGGTCCGGGAGAAGTGGAGGAACTGGTGGCCGGGAGCAAATTTTTGGCGGTGGGATCAGAGGAGGCAATAATGCCCAGAGGAGCGTGGGCGGCAAGGGAGGAAACAAGTATTGAGTTGGCCTAAGTGGCAATTTTATCCATGTACTCCCTCTGTAAACTAATATAAGAGCGTTTAGATAACTAAAGTGTTCTTGAGTTATCTAAACACTCTTATATTAGTTTATAGAGGGAGTACAAAATACTAAGAGGAATATGTACGTGTATTGCTTTATTAATTGGTGATATACCTACATACTTTCTCCTGGAAATTTCTTTCACTTGACATGATAGTCATGATATTTCTTTGTTACATACTCCCTCTGTCCCTAATTACTTGTCTTAGATTTGCTAGATACGATTTATTAGACACGTGTTAGATACATCCATATCTAGATAAATCTAAAACAATTAATTTGGGATGGAGGTAATAGAAATCTGATTCTTATATGTGAAGGAATAAATTATTGTACTTTTTAAAATTACACAGTGCAAATTTGGTCAGGGTTCTCCTCATATTTCATTCTATAGCATTATGGGGCCGTTGATCACCATCCAAGTCCTTAGTGCATGGCGAAGCCACCAATGATGGCAGCATTTATAGATTTTTCTTTTCTATTATGTTTAATTCAGCCAATTCAATAACTTATAGATAGTAGTCCCTCTCTAGATAAATAGAAGATTGTTTAGATGACTATTTTAGTGATCTAAACACTCTTATATTTCTTTACGAATGGAGTACTACAATTATATCTGACGGTCAATAAAAGAAAGCTTTTGTTAAATTATATCCATTATTCTGATGGAGAATGCGTCATTTTTTTACTGTTACATATAAAACATTATAACTTTATATCATAATAAAGACGTGCGTTGCAGCGAATCAACCTGTGGTTGAGTTGGTTAGGTGGACAGTGGTATCCCCAACCCACCAGGGTTCAAATCCTGGTGCTCGCATTATTCCTGGATTTATTTCAGGATTTCCGGCGATGCGCTTTCAGTGGGAGGAGACGTTCCCGTCGACGACGAGGCGCCTATGGTGACTTCGTAAATCTCAAGATGATATGCCGGCTCAGTCTCTCGGAGGTGCTCATAGGGGTAGGGTGTGCATGTGTGCGTTCATAGGGATGAGTGTATGCGCGTGTATATGAGCGCTTGTGTTTGTACTGATGCTCAAAAAAAAAAGACGTGCGTTGCACGTGCACGCTTACTAATCATCTTTAAAAAAAAACAGGTCAATCATTGTTGAATTGAACGTCAGGAAAATAATAAAAGATTGAAGATATCATCTAAAAAGACAAAGAAATCACTGTGTAGTGAGAACACAGCTGTCTCCCAAGTACATAAATTGGTCTCAATCCTCGAGATTTCATAAAACAGTGTAATGATGAACAGAAAACACTAAGGCGGATAGCAAGACACTTAGAAACTGTCCACTAGATAAAACCTAATATGTATCTCTATTATATACTGAAACATTCGTACAGAAAATAATATATTTCAAAATGGGACAAGTACTTCTGGACAAGCTTCCTTTAGAAATGATGAAACTAGGCTGCTGGCCAACATCATCATGTTGGAAAACACCAACAGAACAGGAGCATTCAGTAACACCAGAATGAGCTTACCAGGAAAAAAAAAGACCTTTGTATCAAATACAGAGCTATAAACTTTGTGGATTTTGCATAACTGCTCATTAAGCTTTCGCGCTTCATGATATCAACATGGTGTGCCGACTAGTAATGAATAGATTTAGATTAGCAGAAGAACACTTGTGTGCAACTTAATGCACTACGATGAAATACAGCAAGGAAACCTATCATACGTTATCTTGTTTTTTTACAAATATATAATAGAAACCAAATAGTAGAGTTCTGATGCTTGCAAGTGTCATCACCAAAACATCACAACTAAGAACAACCTGTACAGGAACAGATTATTGGTCAAGATACTAGAACAAGAGCTCTTATCATAACAATGATGAAACTATTAGAACTTCTAGTGTGTATCACCTAGGAGAGTGGAACGTGGAAATGCTGTAGAGATAGTATGTCATATCATGTTATGCATTGCCCACGGATACAGTAACAAGGGCACATGGAGGCTACGATTTTAAAAAACAAAAACAAATCAGATAGTATAAAGTCAACTTAATGTTCTTCATCCAAACATACAGAGTGCACCTAGCTCACAAATCTAATACTCTTAGTCCAGTTGAAGAGTGAACCAAAAACACAGTGATCTTTCTTGCTTAGGATATGAATTTGCCATGCTTGATCACTACAATCAGAAATCATGCTTAGTCGAAGAAAACAGGGACCACAACTAAGTGTTCCATTTCAAAAATCGATTAGTTCCTGAGAATTCATATCTATATACTGAATCATAAAAAATGCGGCAAGAAAGGGCATATGATCACCTCATCTAAGATAATCCGCTCCCACCGCACTAAGTGTAGAGGTGACTTGCCCCTGGATTTGCTACCCAATTCCTCAAAATCCTCCTCCTCCTCAATACCACTTTTCCCCTTCACTTTGGTGTCAGCCCACTTGTTGCTCTTCTGCTTCGCCTGCTTCTCCGTACGAAGAGCATCGGGCCCACAGTAATATCTCAACTCAAGTGAATCTTGAGCTTCTTGGGGTAAAACTGATTGCTGCAGTAGTCACACCGAATCTTGGGTGGCATTATGTGCTTCCGGTAGTCCGCCTCAATGGTGGAGTAGGTTGTGACCACGAAGTCGAGAAGGTGTCGAAATCATACTCTCTCCGTTCCGAATTACTTGTCTTAGATTTGTCTAGATACGGATGTATCTAGCACTAAAATAAGTCTAGATACATCCGTATCTAGACAAATCCAAGACAAGTAATTCGGAACGGAGGGAGTACTTGTGAGAGCCCCGCCGAGCGCCATGGTAGAGCAGCACGCGCGCGCTGCCTTTGGCCGTGTGCCGCTCGATCTCCTGCGCCCACTGGATGACGGCCACCACGGGGCAGATCACAAGGGTGCACCCTACCCGCCGCATCGGGAGGCCCAGTGACGAGGCCGGTGGCGAGGGCGGGGGACGGAGCTGGCGCGCGGTGAGGAGAGGACGAGCGCGATACCCTGGATGGTCTTCCACATCCCCATCTCGTCCGCGAGGATGCCGCCGCGCGAAACCGAGGCCTCCTGCCGTCCTGCGCCAGCGCCCACGCGAGCCACTCCTTCTGGAAGCGCAGCAGCTGGAGCAGCACCTCCGGGGCCGGCTCCGCGGTCGGCAGCACCCCCGCCGCCGGGGCGTCCGTCTCCTCCACTGCCCCGGCGCGCTCGTCGAGCCACTTGGTGTTAGCCTCCTCCCACTCTTCCCACGGCAGCGGCGGCCCGTCCTCGTCGCGCTTCCCCTTCTTCTTATTCCGCCTCCACTTGGACTTGCGCGGCCGCGGCGTCACCACCGCGGGCGCGGGGGCATCTTCATCGGAGGCAAACTCCTCGTCGTCGTCCGACACCTCGTCCTCCGTATCTGCGACCAAGTCGGAGTCTCGTCGTCACGCCGGTGGCGACGACTGCTGCCAGAGCCTGCGATGGGAGGCGAGGAGTCAGGTCTTGAGGGGCATGATCCGAGGGGTTCAGCGTACGGAGGAGCTTACCAGATGCATTCTCACTCCGGCGAGGCATCACGCGGGGCGGCGGCGGCGGCGGCGGTGCGGAACCAGATGGAGTGCGAGAGGTGGGGTGGGGTGGGGTCTGTTGGGTGATAAAGTCGGGCCGGGGTTTGGGGGCGTTAGGTTGTGTGGGGAGAGGAAAGGGCGGGAAGGAACTGCAATGCAGCTGCAGGGGTGGACCCGGTCAGCGGGGAATTGTGCTCCGGAAGGAACAGCGGGTGTGTGTGTGTGTCATGTGTGAACCCAACCTCGATTAATTCATGGAGTTCCCAACCTAAGCTAGGTTTGTCGAGCGTGACAGACAGGACCGAACACGATGCCAATTCATCGCTCTTGCATCCACGCCATGTCTACCGTTGGATACATCCATTTCTCTTTTCTTGCGGCAACAGATCCGGCTCTTTAGGCCTCGTTTGGTACACGTGGTTTGGGGGATTCAAGCCGATATTCCTCGCGTGGCCCAGAACCCGTGGAAAACCTCGAGGGCCCATTTGATAGGCAAGGTTACATGGGCCAAATCCCCTCAATCACCCTTCGACCCACTTCCTCCCACGCGCTTCAGAACCCTCGAGGCCCCCCTCGAGGATTTGGTCGCCCGACTCATGCTGTTGTCCGACCTGAGACGCCACCGCCGACTCCTCCCAAGACGCTGCCGCCGACTCCTTCCCAAGACGCCGCGCCGCTCGACGCCGGCGATCTCCTCCGGCGTAAGTCGTCGTCGCCCCTCCCCTCCCCCTCCTCTCCCGGGAGAAGTCTTTGCCATGGCTGCCACCTCCCGCAGCCCTCCGTCCGCCTCGTCCTCACCGGCGAGCACGCCAAAACGGCGATCCTACCTAACCCTACAGCTGGCTCGCCAAGGACGGCGTCCTCTTCTAGCCCCTCTTATACCCTAACCCTAGCTTGTCTGATGCATCTAGGAGGATAAGTGGGCAGATTCTAAACCAAATTCGCCCCCTCTTGGTGACTGCTGTTGATCCCGCAGCACTAGTATATTCTTGAGCCTGACATATGTATCTTCTTGGCAAGGTGCTTTTGTGGCCAGTTAACTATATGAAGAAACATTGGAAATGAAAGAAAGGAGTTGTTGAAGGAAATATGCCCTAGAGGCAATAATAAAGTTATTATTTATTTCCTCATATCATGATAAATGTTTATTATTCATGCTAGAATTGTATTAACCGAAAACATGATATTCCTCGCGTGGCCCAGAACCCGCGGAAAACCTCGAGGGCCCGTTTGATAGGCAAGGTTACATGGGCCAAATCCCCTCAATCACCCTTGACCCACTTCCTCCCACGCTGCGTAACCTCGAGGCCCCCTCGAGGATTTGGTCGCCGACTCATCTTGTTGTCAGGCACGAGACGCCACCGCCGACTCCTCCCAAGACGCTGCCGACTCCTTTCCCAAGACGCCAGCCGCTCGGCGCCGGCGATCTCCTCCGGCGTAAGTCGTCGTCGCCCCTCCCTCCTCCTATCCCGGGAGAAGTCTTTGCCATGGCTGCCACCTCCCAGCCCCTCCGTCCGCCTCGTCCTCACCGGCGAGCACGCCAAAACGGCGATCCTACCTAACCCTACAGCTAGCTCGCCAGGGACGGCGTCCTCTTCTAGCCCTCTTATACCCTAACCCTAGCTCGTCTGATGCATCTAGGAGGATAAATAGGCAGATTCTAAACCAAATTCGCCCCCTCTTGGTGACTGCTGTTGATCCCGCAGCACTAGTATATTCTTGAGCCTGACATATGTATCTTCTTGGCAAGGTGCTTTTGTGGCCAGTTAACTATATGAAGAAACATTGGAAAGGAAAGAAAGGAGTTGTTGAAGGAAATATGCCCTAGAGGCAATATAAAGTTATTATTTATTTCCTCATATCATGATAAATGTTTATTATTCATGCTAGAATTGTATTAACCGGAAACATGATATTCCTCGCGTGGCCCAGAACCCGCGGAAAACCTCGAGGGCCCGTTTGATAGGCAAGGTTACATGGGCCAAATCCCCTCAATCACCCTTCGACCCACTTCCTCCCACGCGCTTCAGAACCCTCGAGGCCCCCCTCGAGGATTTGGTCGCCCGACTCATCTTCTTTGTCCGACACGAGACGCCACCGCCGACTCCTTCCAAGACGCCGCCGACTCCTTCCCAAGACGCCAGACCGCTCGGCGCCGCGATCTCCTCCGTGTAAGTCGTCGTCACCCTCCCTCCCCCTCCTCTCCCGGGAGAAGTCTTTGCCATGGCTGCCACCTCCCGCAGCCCTCCGTCCGCCTCGTCCTCACCGGCGAGCACGCCAAAAACGGCGTATCCTACCCTAACCCTACCTGGCTAGCTCGCCAAGGACGGCGTCCTCTTCTAGCCCCTCTTATACCCTAACCCTAGCTCGTCTGATGCATCTAGGAGGATAAATGGGCAGATTCTAAACCAAATTCGCCCCCTCTTGGTGACTGTTGTTGATCCCGCAGCACTAGTATATTCTTGAGCCTGACATATGTATCTTCTTGGCAAGGTGCTTTTGTGGCCAGTTAACTATATGAAGAAACATTGGAATGGAAAGAAAGGAGTTGTTGAAGGAAATCTGCCCTAAAGGCAATAATAAAGTTATTATTTATTTCCTCATATCATGATAAATGTTTATTATTCATGCTAGAATTGTATTAACCGGAAACATGATACATGTGTGAATACATAGACAAACATAACGTCACTAGTATGCCTCTACTTGACTAGCTCATTAATCAAAGATGGTTATGTTTCCTAACCATAGACATGTGTTGTCATTTGATTAATGGGATCACATCATTAGGAGAATGATGTGATTGACATGACCCATTCCGTTAGCCTAGCACTTGATCGTTTAGTATATTGCTATTGCTTTCTTCATGACTTATACATGTTCCTGTAACTATGAGATTATGCAACTCCTGTTTACCGGAGGAACACTTTGGGTGCTACCAAACGTCACAACATAACTGGGTGATTATAAAGGAGTACTACAGGTGTCTCCGAAGGTACATGTTGGGTTGGCGTATTTCGAGATTAGGTTTTGTCACTCCGATTGTTGGAGAGGTATCTCTGGGCCCTCTCGGTAATGCACATCACTACAAGCCTTGCAAGCAATGTAGCTAATGAGTTAGTTATGGAATGACGCATTATATAATGAGTAAAGAGACTTCCCGGTAACGAGATTGAACTAGGTATTAGATACCGACGATCGAATCTCGGGCAAGTAGCATACCGATGACAAAGGAAACAATGTATGTTGTTATGCGGTTTGACCGATAAAGATCTTCGTAGAATATGTAGGAGCCAATATGCGCATCCAGGTTCCGCTATTGGTTATTGACCGAGAATAGTTCTAGGTCATGTCTACATAGTTCTCGAACCCGTAGGGTCCGCACGCTTAATGTTACGATGACAGATTCATTATGAGTTTATAAGTTTTGATGTACCGAAGTTTGTTCGGAGTCTCGGATGTGATCACGGACATGACGAGGAGTCTCGAAATGGTCAAGACATAAAGATTGATATATTGGACGACCATATTCGGACACCGGAAGTGTTCCGGACGTTTTCGGAGAAAACCGGAGTGCCTTAGGGTTACCGGAAACCCCCCGGGAGAAGTAATGTGCCTTATGGGCCTTAGTGGAGAGAAAGAGAGGGGCAGCCAGCATGGGCCGCGCGCCCCCTCCCCCTCTGGTCCGAATTGGACTAGGAGGGGGGTGGCGCCCCCCCTCTTTCCCTCTCCCTCTCCCCCTTCCTTTCCCCCTCCTAGTAGGAGTAGGAAAGAGGGAGTCCTACTCCTACTAGGAGGAGGACTCCTCCTCCTTGGCGCGCCACCTAGGGCCGGCCGGCCTCCCCCCTTGCTCCTTTATATACGGGGGCAGGGGGGCACCCTAGGACACACAAGTTGATCTATGGATCGTTCCTTAGCCATGTGCGGTGCCCCCCTCCACCATATTCCACCTCGGTCATATCGTCGCGGAGTTTAGGCGAAGCCCTGCGCCGGTAGAGCATCATCATCATCGTCACCACGCCGTCGTGCTGACGGAACTCATCCCCGACACTTTGCTGGATCGGAGTTCGGGGATCGTCATCGAGCTGAATGTGTGCTGAACTCGGAGGTGCCGTACGTTCGGTGCTTGGATCGGTCGGATCGTGAAGACGTACGACTACATCAACCGCGTTGTTATAACGCTTCTGCTTACGGTCTACGAGGCTACGTGGACACACTCTCCCCTCTCGTTGCTATGCCATCACCATGATCTTGCGTGTGCGTAGGAATTTTTTTGAAATTACTACATTCCCCAACAGTGGCATCCGAGCCTGGTTTTATGCGTAGATGTCATATGCACGAGTAGAACACAAGTGAGTTGTGGGCGATACAAGTCATACTGCTTACCAACATGTCATACTTTGGTCCGGCGGTATTGTGAGATGAAGCGGCCCGGACCGACATTACACGTACGCTTACGCGAGACTGGTTTCACCGTTACGAGCACTCGTGCTTAAAGGTGGTTGGCGGGTGTCTGTCTCTCTCACTTTAGCTGAATCGAGTGTGGCTACGTCCGGTCCTTGCGAAGGTTAGAACAACACTAACTTGACAAACTATCATTGTGGTTTTGATGCGTAGGTAAGAACGGTTCTTGCTAAGCCCGTAGCAGCCATGTAAAATTTGCAACAACAAAGTAGAGGACATCTATCTTGTTTTTGCAGGGCATGTTGTGATGTGATATGGTCAAGACGTGATGCTATATTTTATTGTATGAGATGATCATGTTTTGTAACCGAAGTTATCGGCAACTGGCAGGAGCCATATGGTTGTCGCTTTATTGTATGAAATGCAAGCGCTCTGTAATTGCTTTACTTTATCAATAAGCGGTAGCGATAGTCGAGAAGCAATAGATGGCGAACGACAACGATGCTACGATGGAGATCAAGGTGTCGCGCCGGTGACGATGGTGATCACGACGGTGCTTCGAAGATGGAGATCACAAGCACAAGATGATGATGGCCATATCATATCACTTATATTGATTGCATGTGATGTTTATCCGTTATGCATCTTATCTTGCTTTGATTGACGGTAGCATTTTAAGATGATCTCTCACTAAAATTATCAAGAAGTGTTCTCCCTGAGTATGCACCGTTGCGAAAGTTCTTCGTGCTGAGACACCACGTGGTGATCGGGTGTGATAGGCTCTACGTTCAAATACAACGGGTGCAAAACAGTTGCACACGTGGAATACTCAGGTTAAACTTGACGAGCCTAGCATATAATAGATATGGCCTCGGAACACGGAGACCGAAAGGTCGAGCGTGAATCATATAGTAGATATGATCAACATATTAATGTTCACCGTTGAAACTACTCCATCTCACGTGACGATCGGACATGGTGTAGTTGATGTGGATCACGTAATCACTTAGAGGATTAGAGGGATGTCTATCTAAGTGGGAGTTCTTAAGTAATATGATTAATTGAACTTAAATTTATCATGAACTTAGTACCTGATAGTATTTTGCTTGTCAATGTTTATTGTAGATAGATGGCTCGTGCTATTGTTCCATTGAATTTTAATGCGTTCCTTGAGAAAGCAAAGTTGAAAGATGATGTCAGCAATTACACGGACTGGGTGCGTAACCTGAGGATTATCCTCATTGGTGCACAGAAGAATTACGTCCTGGAAGCACCGCTGGGTGCCAGGCCTGCTGCTGATGCAACTGACGACGTTAAGAACGTCTGGCAGAGCAAAGCTGATGACTACTCGATAGTTCAGTGTGCCATGCTTTACGGCTTAGAACCGGGTCTTCAACGACGTTTTGAACGTCATGGAGCATATGAGATGTTCCAGAGTTGAAGTTAATATTTCAAACAAATGCCCGGATCGAGAGATATGAAGTCTCCAATAAGTTCTATAGCTGCAAGATGGAGGAGAATAGTTACACGGTGAACACATACTCAAAATGTCCGGGTATAATAATCACTTGATTCAACCGGGAGTTAATCTTCTTGATGATAGTGTCATTGATGTAATTCTTCAATCATCGCCACCAAGCTACAAGAGCTTCGTGATGAACTATAATATGCAAGGGATGGACAAGACTATTTCCGAGCTCTTCGCAATGCTAAAAGCATGGAGGTAGAAATCAAGAAGGAGCATCAAGTGTTGATGGTTAACAAGACCACCAGTTTCAAGAAAAGGGCAAAGGGAAGAAGAAGGAACTTCAAGAAGAACAGCAAACAAGTTGCTGCTCAAGAGAAGAAACCCAAGTCTGGACCCAAGCCTGAACTGAGTGCTTCTACCGCAAGCGATCGACACTTGAAGAGGAACTGCCCCAAGTATTTGGCGGATAAGAAGGATGGCAAAGTGAACAAAGGTATATGTGATATACATGTTATTGATGTGTACCTTACTAATGCTCGCAGAGCACTGGTATTTGATATCGGTTACATTGCTAATATTTGCAACTCGAAACAGGGACTATGGATTAAGAGAAGATTGGCTAAGGACGAGGTGACGATGCGCGTGGGAAATAGTTCCAAAGTCGATGTGATCGCGGTCGGCACGCTACCTCTACATCTACCATCGGGATTAGTTTTAGACCTAAATAATTGTTATTTGGTGCCAGCGTTGAGCATGAACATTATATCTGGATCTTGTTTGATGCGAGACGGTTATTCATTTAAGTCAGAGAATAATGGTTGTTCTATTTATATGAGTAATATCTTTTATGGTCATGAACCCTTGAAGAGTGGTCTATTTTTATTGAATCTCGATAGTAGTGATACACATATTCATAGTGTTGAAACCAAAAGATGCAGAGTTGATAATGATAGTGCAACTTATTTGTGGCACTGCCGTTTGGGTCATATCGGTGTAAAGCGCATGAAGAAACTCCATACTGATGGGCTTTTGGAATCACTTGATTATGAATCACTTGGTACTTGCGTAACCGTGCCTCATGGGCAAGAGGACTAAAAGGCCTTTCTCCGAACTATGGAGCGAGCAACTGATTTGTTGGAAATCATACATACTGATGTTTGTGGTCCAATGAATGTTGAGGCTCGCGGCGGGTATCGTTATTTTCTCACCTTCACAGATGATTTGAGTAGATATGGGTATATCTACTTAATGAAACACAAGTCTGAAACATTTGAAAAGTTCAAAGAATTTCAGAGTGAAGTGGAAAATCATCGTAACACGAAAATAAAATTTCTACGATCTGATCGTGGAGGAGAATATTTGAGTTACTAGTTTGGTCTACACTTGAAACAATGCGGAATAGTTTCGCAACTCATGCCACCCGGAACACCACAACGAAATGGTGTGTCCGAATGTCGTAATCGTACTTTACTAGATATGGTGCGATCTATGATGTCTCTTACTGATTTACCACTATCGTTTTGGGGTTATGCTTTAGAGACGACCACATTCAAGTTAAATAGGGCACCATCAAAATCCGTTGAGACGACGCCTCATGAACTGTGGTTTGGCAAAAAACCAAAGTTGTTGTTTCTTAAAGTTTGGGGCTGCAATGCTTATGTGAAGAAACTTCAACCAGATAAGCTCGAACCCAAATCGGAGAAATGTGTCTTCATAGGATACCCAAAAGAAACTGTTGGGTACACCTTCTATCACAGATCTGAGGGCAAGATTTTCGTTGCTAAATTCGGATCCTTTCTAGAGAAGGAGTTTCTCTCGAAAGAAGTGAGTGGGAGGAAAATAGAACTTGATGAGGTAATCAGCACTGATCCCTTATTGAAAGTAGTTCATCACAAGAACCGGTTCTGTGACAACTACACCAATTAGTGAGGAAGATAATGACATTGATCATGAAACTTCAGATCAAGTTTCTCTTGAACCTCGTGGTCTACCAGAGTAAGATTCGCACTGAGTGGTACGGTAATCCTATTCGAAGTCATGTTACTTGACCATGATGAACCTACGAACTATGAGGAAGTGATGATGAGCCCAGTTTCCGCAAAATGGCTAGAGGCCATGAAATCTGAGATGGGATCCATGTATGAGAACAAAGTATGGACTTTGGTTGACTTGCCCGATGATCGGCAAGCCATTGAGAATAAATGGATCTTTAAGAAGAAGAATGACGCTGATGGTAATGTAACTGTCTATAAAGCTCGACTTGTTGCGAAAGGTTTTCGACAAGTTCAATGGGTTGACTACGATGAGACTTTCTCACCCGTAGCGATGCTTAAGTCTGTCCGAATCATGTTAGCAATTGCCGCATTTTATGATTATGAAATTTGGCAAATGGATGTCAAAACTACATTCTTGAATGGATTTCTAGAAGAAGAGTTGTATATGATGCAACCAGAAGGTTTTGTTGATCCAAAAAGTGCTAACAAAGTGTGCAAGCTCCAGCGATCCATTTATGGACTGGTGCAAGCATCTCAGAGTTGGAATAAATGCTTTGATAGTGTGATCAAAGCATATGGTTTTATACAGACTTTTGGAGAAGCCTGTATTTACAAGAAAGTGAGTGGGAGCTCTGTAGCATTCCTGATATTATATGTAGATGACATATTATTAATTGGAAATGATATAGAATTTCTGGATAGCATAAAGGGATACTTGAATAAAAGTTTTTCTATGAAATACCTCGGTGAAGCTGCTTATATATTGGGCATCAAGATTTATAGAGATAGATCAAGACGCTTAATTGGACTTTCACAAGCACATACCTTGATAAAGTTTGAAAAAGTTCAAAATGGATCAGGCAAAGAAAGGGTTCTTGCCCGTGCTACAAGGTGTGAAATTGAGTCAGACTCAATGCCCGACCACAGCAGAAGATAGAGAGAAAATGAAAGATGTTTCCTATGCTTCAGCCATAGGCTCTATCATGTATGCATTGCTGTGTACCAGACCTGACGTGTGCTTAGCAATAAGCTTGGCAGGAAGGTACCAAAGTAATCCAGGAGTGGATCACTGGACAGCGGTCAAGAACATCCTAAAATACCTGAAAAGAACTAAGGATATGTTTCTCGTATATGGAGGTGACAAAGAGCTAGTCACAAATGGTTACGTCGATGCAAGCTTTGACACTGATCCGGACGATTCTAAATCGCAAACCGGATACGTGTTTTTATTAAACGGTGGAGCAGTAAGTTGGTGCAGTTCTAAACAAAGCGTCGTGGTGGGATCTACATGTGAAGCGGAATACATAGCTGCTTCGGAAGCAGCAAATGAAGGAGTCTGGATGAAGGAGTTCATTTCCGATCTAGGTGTCATACCTAGTGCATCGGGACCAATGAAGATCTTCTGTGACAATACTGGTGCAATTGCCTTGGCAAAGTAATCCAGATTTCACAAGAGGACCAAGCACATCAAGAGACGCTTCAATTCCATCCGGGACCAAGTCCAAGTGGGAGACATAGAGATTTTCAAGATACATACGGATCTGAATGTTGCAGACCCATTGACTAAGCCTCTCTCACGAGCAAAACATGATCAGCACCAAGATTCCATGGGTGTTAGAATCATTACTGTGTAATCTAGATTATTGACTCTAATGCAAGTGGGAGACTGAAGGAAATATGCCCTAGAGGCAATAATAAAGTTATTATTTATTTCCTCATATCATGATAAATGTTTATTATTCATGCTAGAATCTTATATTTACTAATTGGAGGCACCATACGAGGCTCCACGTTAATTCTAGAGAAACAACAATAATAACCGTAGGATTGTGAAATATACGACTAGGATCAAAAGAGATCTATTTTATCCATAATACAGTCCTATGAAATTACCGTACAAACAATACGTGTCATAGGTAGTTTCCTAAATAAACACGCCACCCTCTACTAGAAGAAATAAAATAAACGCTCCATATTGACGCACGCGAAAGAGTCCCCAACGCCCAAGTTTAAGTTGGAAACAATAAAAAATCCACTTACCTTAACCCTTTGTAATATATAAAAAATGTCTACACATGAAAAGTCCCCAAGTCGCACGCTAGGAATGGAGTCCACATCAATAGTCCCACAAAAAAAAGCCCCCTGCATGATTCCTTGAAAAAAAACACGTATAATTTATTTTTTATTTTAAGGAAACACGTACAAATAAATTCCCCTGAAGCCTTATGTTTAGAAAAGAAAGAGACTCTGCCTAAAAGAAATTTTTCCACTGTTAAAAAAGAATACATGCACAAGATTAAAACAAAATAAAAAATGAGCATACAAAAATCTCCCCCTAATAGCTTCCAAATATTACCACTTCAATGGTAATTAACTTAATGTGTGAAATCATCTAATGTTAACATAATTTGCAAAAATTATATAATTTTTCACGCACCAAAAAGTCATTTTTATTGCTCTATTGACACTATCCTATGCAAATTCCACACTCCAAATACTTGGTCTGTCATTTTGAATTAACTATGGTCAATCCATAGTCCAGGGAGACTATGAGAACATTGTTTAATTGCTCTAAGAATATTCGGAATTAGTGCTCTCTCCGGCTCTACACTGCTTAGTTGTTGTATTTTCAGGAGTAACTTCTTTTAACCATGAATTTATATGTTATCATGTTGTGCTTAATAAGATAGCGTTCTATGACATACATGCCTATTACATAATTTTACTCATGTAGCTTAGTGGTTTTTTTGTGTTGTTTGCACCTTTGTGGCCCAAATTTAATTTTAGGTTATGCCATGGATATTTAAGGTTCCTGTTAAATGTCTGCCATACAATGTAGTTTTATGTGTGTTCATCTATTTTTGTCAAATCTATGTCAACCAGGTATTCCATAAGGAAATAGTGAAATTTGGGATTGAGAGGGGGCATATATTTACATGGACAGATAGCAAGACACATGCAGCACATACAGGGACCAAAGTAGAAATTCTTTGGTGATTTTGGGCTCATTTCTGAGTTATTTAATAGATTTTTAATTTTTGTAATGCATAATATATGTGTGCTCTAACTGCTAGCCCGTGCAGGTAGCACGGGTTGATGACTAGTTGTATTAACCGGAAACATGATACATGTGTGAATACATAGACAAACATAACGTCACTAGTATGCCTCTACTTGACTAGCTCATTAATCAAAGATGGTTATGTTTCCTAACCATAGACATGTGTTGTCATTTGATTAATGGGATCACATCATTAGGAGAATGATGTGATTGACATGACCCATTCCGTTAGCCTAGCACTTGATCGTTTAGTATATTGCTATTGCTTTCTTCATGACTTATACATGTTCCTGTAACTATGAGATTATGCAACACCCGTTTACCGGAGGAACACTTTGGGTGCTACCAAACGTCACAACGTAAATGGGTGATTATAAAGGAGTACTACAGGTGTCTCCGAAGGTACATGTTGGGTTGGCGTATTTCGAGATTAGGTTTTGTCACTCCGATTGTCGGAGAGGTATCTCTGGGCCCTCTCGGTAATGCACATCACTACAAGCCTAGCAAGCAATGTAGCTAATGAGTTAGTTACGGAATGACACATTACATAACAAGTAAAGAGACTTGCCGGTAACGAGATTGAACTAGGTATTAGATACCGACGATCGAATCTCGGGCAAGTAACATACCGATGACAAAGGGAACAACGTATGTTGTTATGCGGTTTGACCGATAAAGATCTTCGTAGAATATGTAGGAGCCAATATGCGCATCCAGGTTCCGCTATTGGTTATTAACCGAGAATAGTTCTAGGTCATGTCTACATAGTTCTCGAACTCGTAGGGTCCGCACGCTTAATGTTACGATGACAGATTCATTATGAGTTTATAAGTTTTGATGTACCGAAGTTTGTTCGGAGTCTCGGATGTGATCACGGACATGACGAGGAGTCTCGAAATGGTCAAGACATAAAGATTGATATATTGGACGACCATATTCGGACACCGGAAGTGTTCCAGACGTTTTCGGAGAAAACCGGAGTGCCTTAGGGTTACCGGAAACCCCCCGGGAGAAGTAATGGGCCTTATGGGCCTTAGTGGAGAGAAAGAGAGGGGCAGCCAGCATGGGCCGCGCGCCCCTCCCCCTCTGGTCCGAATTGGACTAGGAGGGGGGCGGCGCCCCCTCTTCCCTCTCCTCTCCCCTTCCTTTCCCCCCTAGTAGGAGTAGGAAAGAGGAGTCCTACTCCTACTAGGAGGAGGACTCCTCCTCCTGGCGCGCCCCCTAGGGCCGGCTGGCCTCCCCCCTTGCTCCTTTATATACGGGGGCAGGGGGGCACCCTAGGACACACAAGTTGATCTACGGATCGTTCCTTAGCCTTGTGCGGTGCCCCCCTCCACCATATTCCACCTCGGTCATATCGTCGCGGAGTTTAGGCGAAGCCCTGCGCCGGTAGAGCATCATCATCATCGTCACCACACCGTCGTGCTGACGGAACTCATCCCCGACACTTTGCTGGATCGGAGTCCGGGGATCGTCATCGAGCTGAACATGTGCTGAACTCGGAGGTGCCATACGTTCGGTGCTTGGATCGGTCGGATCGTGAAGACGTACGACTACATTAACCGCGTTGTTATAACGCTTCCGCTTACGGTCTACGAGGGTACGTGGACACACTCTCCCCTCTCGTTGCTATGCCATCACCATGATCTTGCGTGTGCGTAGGAAATTTTTTGAAATTACTACGTTCCCCAACAGTTGTGTCAAGCTTAAGTTGAGCCTGTGAGATTTATGGACCTTGTTAATTAATTGGTATTAGTGGCAAGCCGATTGCACGCATACGTGTCCTCACAATATGATATGTATCAAATATGTCATATACTTGCTAGACTTTTGCATACTTGGTTGGAGTTTGATCCATGTGTTGTTCTTCATGACTGGATAATGTTTCAAATAATCTGTGATGAAACAGGCAAAGCATGTTCACTAGTTCTTATAGTTGCTCTGTGTACTTATGCAAGTTGTCGCATAGTCTAGGTCTTATTGTAATCTGTAGCCATGTTTTTATTATTAGTATGTTCTAATGCAATTTATGTTGTACACAATTGTCAATTATGCATCTGTTGTGATGTTGCATACTATAACCGATGTATTGTTGAATGATATATCGATGCCATAATTTAGCCCTTCGTCTTTTCATAGTTGCTATTTTACGTAGTTTGGTATTAACCAAATAGTTTCAGTTTTGAGCAAGCATTCAAAGGCAATATTATGTGATAAGTGGGGTTGGTCTAATCAGAGCTCTATGCATATGTTGTTTACAATTTATTTTCACTCTTGTAGTTTCCATCTTGTCAGTGAATTAAGATTCTAGTTCTGTTTTTGGAATTTGATTAACATGCAATAATTTTAAGTTCTGATGTAACTTCCCCCTTGGTTGAGATTATAAGCATGGCACATACTGACTTTCAAGCTTAGTAGAAGATTTATTTGCATGTGATTTAGCCTTCCTTCCCTTTGCTGGACCTTGTGTCAAGCTCAAGTTGAGCCTGTGAGATTTCTGGACCTTGTTAATTAATTGGTATTAGTGGCCAGCCGATTGCATGCATACGTGTCCTGTTCACCAACTCCAGACTCCTAGTGCTTTGCTTCTTCCCTTTGCTGAACCTGGAAAGCGAGCCGCACAGTCTAGTTTAACTGCCACTGCATGTTTTTCCTCCATTATTGGTGTGTTGTGGATGTAGTGGAGGTCTTTACTATTGTTGTCGTGTGTTTCGAGAGAGCGACTAGTCAATGGTTTATGGGTGATGATCGATACGTTGGTTGCACATGTATAATCGACTGTGTTTATGTAATCTTAGATGATTTTTTGATCCAGATAGTTTTGGCATTTTCCTGAGCTTCTCCACAATGGATATTGCGTAAACAGAATTGGTACGCGTGACTCAGCAGTGAAATCTTTATAGGAGCCTTGTAGAAGCATTAGGCGGGTAGAAGAACTACTTGTATTATTGTATAAAACTAAATCTCTGTAATAATGTTACCATGGCTACCAAAGAGTGTTTCTGTGTTCTCTTTGTGATGGCAGTGTGGTGCAAATTGTATTAGTGATGGTGATGGTGATGGTCTGATGTTGTAACTGTTATCCGTATGTGCGGTGAGCCTGTGACCATGGACAACACAAGTTACAAGTCTAATTTCTGTGCACTTTTAGTGAAGCAAATAGTCCTCTAGCTAGCTAGCTAACTTGGTCTTGTATTGATGGTATCACGCAGATTGGTTCTTATTTCTTTCATTCATTTATTATCTAGCTAGCTAGCATTTCTGTTGAACTAAATCTATGTAATGGACCTTGCTAACTCGTTCTCCCTCCATGGACCTTGCAGCCTCTTCCACGCTCAACCACCATCAGCCTCCTTAACCCCGACCGAAGAGCTGGCCTTTTCCCCGGTAAGATGTAACTTTTGGTTAATTCTCCGTGAGTGTTGGTGGAAAAATGCAGTAGGGATGTTTGTTTCTATAGTATATATGAATGATTGTGTGTCATCTTACATGCTGCTGGTATGTTCTTATTTTGACAGAGGCCTGCTGCTTGGATTCTTGTTGGGGTAGACGAGTTGCATCCATCTTGGGATCCAGTTGTCACGCCTAAATTCGGTAATATACACCAACTTTTTGGCTTCTTGACCTTATTTCTATCATGTCTTAATCGAAGTACTATATCCTACTTGATGGCTCTTGTAGTCTTACTATGTGTGTATGTCTTATTAATAATTTGCTTCAAGTCAAGTAAACCATGAAATGTAGTTCTTATTTGTTGCTTCCTGATTCTAGTTTTAGTGCCGAGATGAACTCCGAGATTATCGATCGAATTAGGAAGAGGAGAAGTGAGGATGATGAAGATATGATGTCCTTTATTCTGCCCGTATTGCATCGAATGTGTAGTAGAGGGCCAATCGAGAGAACTCAGCGACATAGCTCCATCTTATATGGCATGAAGCGGGTTGATCATAACCTCAACTCTTCATAAGTTATGGATGATGACCATTCTGTAGCTTAGAATACATAATTCTGCCAACAAACTTTTGCTTTTGTGTTATCACTCTCGTAAGATCTGGAGTACTAGAACATAGGTTGGCCTATTTTAAGTTTTGTCACTCATTTTGCTTTTGTTTAATAATCAGGTTCCCAGGCAACCAGAGAAGCAAGATTAAACAATCTGGATAAACTTTTGGTCGTTCAAAAATTGGATGATGATGACATCATTAAGAGCAATTCGTTTGCATGACAACATTATTCTCAATGTTGCTTGGTCTGTAATAATATAACTGATTGTGAGCTATTGCACAAGTCATGTGTTTCATTATGTTTGTTGCAAAATTATGGTGTTGCTGTGAAAGATCATGGATGAGATAATTTTTATTCCAAGTCATGTTGTTATGAGAAATCATGTTGTTACTGTGATATACCTTTCTATTCTGTAGCAAGATCTTAATACAATGTTTTCTTGTAAAGATTGAATTTTTACATGTTTGCACTATCTTATCTAAATTTGGAAATCCCTGCCTACCAAATAAGTTTTTCATATGAAGGGAATTGTAGTTAGAGGGGTTTGGGGGTTTCAAGGGGGTTTGAGAGGATTGGGTGGAAGGAGGGGATTCACCAAATCCCCTCAAATCCCCACCACCCCAATCCTCTCAAAACCACGCGTACCAAACGAGGCCTTAGGGGCATTTTTGGCAGTCCAAAATGATAAATCCCGAACGTTCAGGATATAACCATGACAAATCAAATATTTTGTACGTCAATTTCATCTGTTAGGAGGAAGTTAACGCCTAATTTGGTATCACGAAACATGCCAAATTATGTCCCCCCCACCCCAAAAAAAATAGGGCTGCACACTTGATTTTTACCATCAAATCATCAATCTCACTACTTTTCTTGTCCAATAATTTATCAATAATGTTATACTGAAGTATTTTTACTCTTAAATAATAGTAGCTGAAAATAAAACAACACTACATAAGAATGGAGTACTTTTCATTTTAGTTGCACTGCATAAAAAAGAGTAACTAAAAACGCATTTTCTGTACTACACTAAAAGGTCGCAGCAACGATGATGTTTCTCCATAAGCATGTTCACACAAAACATAGAACATGTTCATCTGTTATACTTGATAGCCAGACACATAGTAACAAAAAAAAGTGCAGTATTATTATGAAGACAAACAACAAATATAGTAGTACAAAGTAGGTATTAATACTTGTCTAAGATGTCACCCATGCAATATCGTAGAAGGAAGAGCGAGCAAAAGAAACGAAAAAGGACAAAAGACAGAAAAAGAAAAGATTCGAAGCGTGCGGAGCGGCCCACTTGAGCCATAGACGTGGGAAGGAAAAAAAGACTACATGCGTTGGGTCGGGTTCTCGTGCTGGGAACCTTGCACGCAGTATTGTGCAGGGCCAACCAATGCATGACACATGTACTGATAGGCCCCACTGTTGGAAATATGCCCTAGAGGCAATAATAAAGTGGTTATTATTATATTTCCTTGTTCATGATAATTGTCTATTGTTCATGCTATAATTGTGTTATCTGGAAATCGTAATACATGTGTGAATATATAGACCACAACACGTCCCTAGTGAGCCTCTAGTTGACTAGCTCGTTGATCAACAGATAGTCATGGTTTCCTGACTATGGACATTGGATGTCATTGATAACGGGATCACATCATTAGGAGAATGATGTGATGGACAAGACCCAATCCTAAGCATAGCACAAGATCGTGTAGTTCGTTTCGCTAGAGCTTTTCCAAATGTCAAGTATCATTTCCTTAGACCATGAGATTGTGCAACTCCCAGATACCGTAGGAGTGCTTTGGGTGTGCCAAACGTCACAACGTAATTGGTGACTATAAAGGTGCACTACGAGTATCTCTGAAAGTGTCTGTTGGGTTGGCACGAATCGAGACTGGGATTTGTCACTCCGTATGACGGAGAGGTATCTCTGGGCCCACTCGGTAATGCATCATCATAATAAGCTCAATGTGACCAATTGTCTGGTCACGGGATCATGCATTACGGTATGAGTAAAGTGACTTGCCGGTAACAAGATTAAACGAGGTATTGGGATACCGACGATCAAATCTCGGGCAAGTAACGTACCGATTGACAAAGGGAATTGTATATGGGATTGATTGAATCCTCGACATCATGGTTCATCCGATGAGATCATCGAGGAGCATGTGAGAGCCAACATGGGTATCCAGATCCCGCTATTGGTTATTGACCAGAGAGTCGTCTCGGTCATGTCTGCATGTCTCCCGAACCCGTAGGGTCTACACACTTAAGGTTCGGTGACACTAGGGTTGTTGAGATATTAGTATGCGGTAACCCGAAAGTTGTTCGGAGTCCCGGATGAGATCCCGGACGTCACGAGGAGTTCCGGAATGGTTCGGAGGTGAAGATTTATATATAGGAAGTCTAGTTTCGGCCATCGGGAAAGTTTCGGGGGTCACCGGTATTGTACCGGGACCACCGGAAGGGTCCCGCGGGTCCACCGGGTGGGGCCACCTATCCCGAAGGGCCCCATGGGCTGAAGTGGGAGGGGAACCAGCCCCTGGTGGGCTGGTGCGCCCCACCCCCCTTGGGCCCCCCTGCGCCTAGGGTTGGAAACCCTAGGGGTGGGGGCGCCTCACCTGCCTTGGGGGGCAAGCCACCCCCTTGGCGGCCGCCCCCCCCATCTAGATGGGATCTAGAGGGGCCGGCGCCCCCCTGGACCCCTATATAAAGAGGGGGGAGGGAGGGCTGCGCACCCAAGCCCCTGGCGCCTCCCTCTCCCTCCCGTGACACCTCTCCCTCTCGCTGTGCTTGGCGAAGCCCTGCCGAGATCGCTGCTGCATCCACCACCACGCCGTCGTGCTGCTGGATCTCCATCAACCTCTCCTTCCCCCTTGCTGGATCAAGAAGGAGGAGACGTCTTCCCAACCGTGCATGTGTTGAACGCGGAGGTGCCGTCCTTTCGGCGCTAGGATCTCCGGTGATTTGGATCACGACGAGTACGACTCCCTCAACCCCGTTCTCTTGAACGCTTCCGCGCGCGATCTACAAGGGTATGTAGATGCACTCCTCTATCTCGTTGCTAGATGACTCCATAGATTGATCTTGGTGAAGCGTAGAATTGTTTTTATTTTCTGCAACGTTCCCCAATAGTGGGTTCAGAGCTAGGTCTATGCGTAGTTTCTATGCACGAGTAGAACACAAACTTGTTGTGGGTGTAGATGTTGTCAATTTTCTTGCCACTACTAGTCTTATCTTGCTTCGGCGGCATCGTGGGATGAAGCGGCCCGGACCAACCTTACACTTACGCTTACGTGAGACAGGTTCCACCGACTGACATGCACTAGTTGCATAAGGTGGCTAGCGGATGTCTAGTCTCTCCGACTTTAGTTGGAGCGGATTCGATGAAAAGGGTCCTTATGAAGGGTAAATAGAAATTGGCATATCATGTTGTGGTTTTACGTATGTAAGAAACGTTCTTTCTAGAAACCTATAGAAGCCACGTAAAAACATGCAACAACAATTAGAGGACATCTAACTTGTGTTTGCAGCATGTGCCGTGTGATGTGATATGGCCAAAAGGATGTGATGAATGAAATATATGTGATGTATGAGATTGATCATGTTCTTGTAATAGGAATCACGACTTGCATGTCGATGAGTATGACAACCGGCAGGAGCCATAGGAGTTGTCTTTATTTTTTGTATGACCTGTGTGTCATTGAATAACGCCATGTAAATTACTTTACTTTATTGCTAAACGTGTTAGCCATAGAAGTAGAAGTAATCGTTGGCGTGACAACTTCATGAAGACACGATGATGGAGATCATGGTGTCATGCCGGTGACGAAGATGATCATGGCGCCCCGAAGATGGAGATCAAAGGAGCAATATGATATTGGCCATATCATGTCACTATTTGATTGCATGTGATGTTTATCATGTTTTACATCTTATTTGCTTAGAACGACGGTAGCTTAAATAAGATGATCCCTCGCAATAATTTCAAGAAAGCGTTCCCCCTAACTGTGCACCATTGCGAAGGTTCGTTGTTTCGAAGCACCACTTGATGATCGGGTGTGATAGATCCTAACGTTCGAATACAACAGGTGTAAGCCAGATTTACACACGCAATACACTTAGGTTGACTTGACGAGCCTAGCATGTACAGACATGGCCTCGGAACACGGAAGACCGAAAGGTCGAGTATGAGTTGTATAGAAGATACGATCAACATGAAGATGTTCACCGATGATGACTAGTCCGTCTCACGTGATGATCGGACACGGCCTAGTTGACTCGGATCATGTTTCACTTAGATGACTAGAGGGATGTCTGTCTGAGTGGGAGTTCATTGAATAATTTGATTAGATGAACTTAATTATCATGAACTTAGTCTAAAATCTTTACAATATGTCTTGTAGATTAAATGGCCCACGCTAATGTTGCCCTCAACTTCAACACGTTCCTAGAGAAAACCAAGCTGAAAGATGATGGCAGGAACTATATGGATTGGGTCCGGAACCTGAGGATCATCCTCATAGCTGCAAAGAAAGATTATGTCCTAGAAGCACCACTAGGTGAAGTACCCATCCCAGAGAACCAAGATGTTATGAACGCTTGGCAGTCTCGTGCTGATGATTACTCCCTCGTTCAGTGCGGCATGCTTTACAGCTTAGAACCGGGGCTCCAAAAGTGTTTTGAGCACCACGGAGCATAGATGTTCGAAGAGCTGAAAATGGTTTTTCGAGCTCATGCCTTGGTCGAGAGATATGAAGTCTCCGACAAGTTCTTCAGTTGTAAGATGGAGGAAAATAGCTCTGTCAGTGAGCACATACTCAAAATGTCTGGGTTGCACAACCGCTTGACTCAGCTGGGAGTTAATCTCCCGGATGACGTGGTTATTGATAGAATCCTTCAGTCGCTTCCACCGAGCTACAAGAGCCTTGTGATGAACTTCAATATGCAGGGGATGGAAAAGACCATTCCTGAGGTATATTCAATGCTGAAATCAGCGGAGGTAGAGATCAAAAAGGAACATCAAGTATTGATGGTGAATAAAACCACTAAGTTCAAGAAAGGCAAGGGTAAGAGAACTTCAAGAAAGACGGCAAGGAAGTTGCCGCGCCCGGTAAGCCAGTTGCCAGGAAGAAGTCAAAGAATGGACCCAAGCCTGAGACTGAGTGCTTTTATTGCAAGGGAAGTGGTCACTGGAAGCGGGACTGCCCCAAGTACTTAGTGGACGAGAAGGCCGGCAACACCAAAGGTATATGTGATATACCTGTTATTGATGTGTACCTTATCAGCACTCGTAGTAGCTCCTGGGTATTTGATACCGGTGCGGTTGCTCATATTTGTAACTCAAAGCAGGAGCTGCGGAATAAGCGGAGATCGGCGGCGACGAGGTGACGATGCGTGTCGGGAATGGTTCCAAGGTCGATGTGATCGCCGTCGGCACGCTACCTCTACATTTACCTACGGGATTAGTTTTAAACCTCATTAATTGTTATTTAGTGCCAGCTTTGAGCATGAACATTGTATCTGGATCTCGTTTAATGCAAGATGGCTACTCATTTAAATCCGAGAATAATGGTTGTTCTATTTATACGAGAGATATGTTTTATGGTCATGCCCCGCTGGTCAATGGTTTATTCTTAATGAATCTCAAACGTGATGTTACACATATTCATAGTGTGAATACCAAAAGATGTAAAGTTGATAACGATAGTCCCACATACTTGTGGCACTGCCGCCTTGGTCACATTGGTGTCAAGCGCATGAAGAAGCTCCATGCTGATGGACTTTTGGAGTCTCTTGATTACGAATCGTTTGACACATGCGAACCCTGCCTTATGGGCAAAATGACCAAGACTCCGTTCTCCGGAACAATGGAGCGAGCAACCAACTTATTGGAAATCATACATCTTGATGTGTGCGATCCGATGGCGTTGAGGCTCGCGGAGGATATCGTTATGTTCTCACTCTCACTGACAACTTGAGTAGATATGGGTATGTCTACTTAATGAAACACAAGTCTGAGACCTTTGAAAAGTTCAAGGAATTTCAGTATGAGGTAGAAAATCAACGTGACCGAAAGATAAAGTTCTTACGATCAGATCGTGGGGGAGAATATTTAAGTCACGAATTTGGTACGCACTTAAGGAAATGTGGAATCGTTTCACAACTCACGCCGCCTGGAACACCTCAGCGCAATGGTGTGTCCGAACGTCGTAATCGCACTCTATTGGATATGGTGCGATCTATGATGTCACTCACCGATTTACCGCTATCATTTTTGGGATACGCTCTAGAGACAGCTACATTCACTTTAAATAGGGCACCGTCTAAATCCGTTGAGACGACACCGTATGAATTATGGTTTGGGAAGAAACCTAAGCTGTCATTTCTAAAAGTTTGGAAATGCGATGCTTATGTCAAGAAACTTCAACCTGAAAAGCTCGAACCCAAGTTGGAAAAATGCGTCTTCATAGGATACCCTAAGGAATCCATTGGGTATACCTTCTACCTAAGATCCGAGGGCAAGATCTTTGTTGCCAAGAACGGGTCCTTTCTGGAGAAAGAGTTTCTCTCGAAAGAAGTAAGTGGGAGGAAAGAGGAACTTGATGAAGTACTACCTCTTGAAAGTAGCGCAGCTCAGGAAGATGTTCATGTGGTGCCTGCACTGAATAGAGAGGAAACTAATGATGATGATCAAGGTACTTAGGATCAAGTTACTACTGAACTTCGTAGGTCCACGAGGACACGTTCCACACCAGAGTGGTATGGCAACCCTGTCCTGGAAATCATGTTGTTAGACAACGGTGAACCTTCGAACTATGAAGAAGCAATGGCGGGCCCAGATTCCAACAAATGGCTTGAAGCCATGCAATCCGAGATAGGATCCATGTATGAAAACAAAGTATGAACTTTGACAGACTTGCCCGATGATCGGCGAGCGATAGAAAACAAATGGATCTTTAAGAAGAAGACGGACGCGGATGGTAATGTTACCATCTATAAAGCTCGACTTGTCGCTAAGGGTTATCGACAAGTTCAAGGGTTTGACTACGATGAGACTTTCTCACCCGTAGTGAAGCTGAAGTCCGTCCGAATCATGTTAGCAATTGCCGCATACTATGATTATGAGATATGGCAAATGGACGTCAAAACGGCATTCCTTAACGGCCATCTTAAGGAAGAACTATATATGATGCAGCCGGAGGGTTTTGTCAATCCTAAGAATGCCAACAAGGTATGCAAGCTCCAGCGCTACATCTATGGGCTAGTGCAAGCATCTCGGAGTTGGAACATTCGCTTTAATGAAATGATCAAAGCGTTTGGGTTTATGCAGACTTATGGAGAAGCCTGCGTTTACAAGAAATTGAGTGGGAGCTCTGTAGCATTTCTCATATTATATGTGGATGACATACTTTTGATGGGAAATGATATAGAACTTTTGTACAACATTAAGGCCTACTTGAATAAGTGTTTTTCAATGAAGGACCTTGGAGAAGCTGCTTACATATTAGGCATCAAGATCTATAGAGATAGATCGAGACGCCTCATAGGTCTTTCACAAAGCACATACCTTGATAAGATATTGAAGAAGTTCAATATGGATCAGTCCAAGAAGGGGTTCTTGCCTGTGTTGCAAGGTGTGAAATTGAGCTCGGCTCAATGCCCGACCTCGGCAGAAGATAGAGAAAAGATGAGTGTCGTCCCTATGCCTCGGCCATAGGGTCTATCATGTATGCCATAACTTGTACCAGACCTGATGTAAACCTTGCCGTAAGTTTCGTAGGAAGGTACCAAATTAATCCCGGCATGGAACACTAGACAGTGGTCAAGAATATCCTGAAGTACCTGAAAAGGACTAAGGACATGTTTCTTATATATGGAGGTGACGAAGAGCTCGTCAGAAGGGTTACGCCGACGCTTAGCTTCGACACGATCTGATGACTCTAAGTCACAAACCGGATACGTGTATATTTTGAATGGTGGGGCAGTAAGCTGGTGCAGTTGCAAGCAAAGCGTCATGGCGGGATCTACATGTGAAGCGGAGTACATGGCAGCCTCGGAGGTAGCGCATGAAGCAATCTGGGTGAAGGAGTTCATCACCGACCTAGGAGTCATACCCAATGTGTCGGGTCCAATTACACTCTTCTGTGACAACACTGGAGCTATTGCACTTGCCAAGGAGCCCAGGTTTCACAAGAAGACCAGGCACATCAAGCGTCGCTTCAACTCCATTCATGAAAATGTTCAAGATGGAGACATAGATATTTGTGAAGTACATACGGACCTGAATGTAGCAGATCCGTTGACTAAACCTCTCCCTAGAGCAAACCATGATCAACACCAGAACTCTATGGGTGTTCCATTCATCACAATGTAACTAGATTATTGACTCTAGTGCAAGTGGGAGACTGTTGGAAATATGCCCTAAAGGCAATAATAAAATTGTTAATATTATATTTCCTTGTTCATGATAATTGTCTATTGTTCATGCTATAATTGTGTTATCCGGAAATCGTAATACATGTGTGAATATATAGACCACAACACGTCCCTAGTGAGCCTCTAGTTAACTAGCTCGTTGATCAACAGATAGTCATGGTTTCCTGACTATGGACGTTGGATGTCATTGATAACGGGATCACATCATTAGGAGAATGATGTGATGGACAAGACCCAATCCTAAGCATAACACAAGATCATGTAGTTCGTTTCGCTAGAGCTTTTCCAAATGTCAAGTATCATTTCCTTAGACCATGAGATTGTGCAACTCCCGGATACCGTAGGAGTGCTTTGGGTGTGCCAAACGTCACAACGTAACTGGGTGACTATAAAGGTGCACTATGGGTATCTCCGAAAGTGTCTGTTGGGTTTGGCACGAATCGAGACAGGATTTGTCACTCCGTATGACGGAGAGGTATCTCTGGGCCCACTCGGTAATGCATCATCATAATGAGCTCAATGTGACCAAGTGTCTGGTCATGGGATCATGCATTACGGTATGAGTAAAGTGACTTGCCGGTAACGAGATTAATCAAGGTATTGGGATACCGACGATCAAATCTCGGGCAAGTAACGTACCGATTGACAAAGGGAATTGTATACGGGATTGATTGAATCCTCGACATCGTGGTTCATCCAATGAGATCATCGAGGAGCATGTGGGAGCCAACATGGGTATCCAGATCCCGCTATTGGTTATTGACCGGAGAGTCGTCTTGGTCATGTCTGCATGTCTCCCGAACCCGTAGGGTCTACACACTTAAGGTTCAGTGACGCTAGGGTTGTTGAGATATTAGTATGCGGTAACCCGAAAGTTGTTCTGAGTCCCGTATGAGATCCCGGACGTCAAGAGGAGTTCCAGCATGGTCCGGAGGTGAAGATTTATATATAGGAAGTTCAGTTTCGGCCATTGGGAAAGTTTCGGGGGTCACCGGTATTGTACCAGGACCACCGGAAGGGTCCCGGGGGTCCACCGGGTGGGGCCACCTATCCCGGAGGGCCCCATGGGATGAAGTGGGAGGGGAACCAGCCCCTGGTGAGCTGGTGCGCCCCCCTTGGTCCCCTCCTGCGCCTAGGGTTGGAAACCCTAGGGGTGGGGGCGCCTCACTTGCCTTGGGGGGCAAGCCACCCCCTTGGCCGCCGCCCCCCCCCCCCCCATCTAGATGGGATCTAGAGGGGCCGGCGCCCCCCTGGACCCCTATATAAAGAGGGGAAGGGAGGGCTGCACACCCAAGCCCCTGGCGCCTCCCTCTCCCTCCCGTGACACCTCTCCCTCTCGCTGTGCTTGGCGAAGCCCTGCCGAGATCGCTGCTGCATCCACCACCACGCCGTCGTGCTGCTAGATCTCCATCAACCTCTCCTTCCCCCTTGCTGGATCAAGAAGGAGGATACGTCTTCCCAACCATACGTGTGTTGAACGCGGAGGTGTCGTCCGTTCGGCGCTAGGATCTCCGGTGATTTGGATCAAGACGAGTACGACTCCCTCAACCCCGTTCTCTTGAACGCTTCCGCGCACGATCTACAAGGGTATGTAGATGCACTCCTCTCTCTCGTTGCTAGATGACTCCATAGATTGATCTTGGTGAAGCGTAGAATTTTTTATTTTCTGCAACGTTCCCCAACACCCACTTCTCAAAAACTGTCTTTCTTTTTAATTACTGAAATATCCTTATCTCCTCTCCTCACGGAGGGGTCCGACTCCGGCATGCCTTCGATGCGAACGTCTCCGACCCTTCGATGCCTCCTGACACCACCGGTGTTCTCTAGGTAGGGATTCGCGTCGCCGGCCAGTCCGTGGGTAGCACTTAGAGCAACGCTAGCAGACCCCGCAAAACGCCGGCTCGCAAAACGCGTTTGCAGTTCGCGCAAAACCGCTTTTGTGGGCCGGCGAGGGCTAGCACAGATGTAGACCCCCCAAACGGACCCTAAAAAAGCATATTCGCGGAATATGCTTTTTTACGGGTCGGCTATGCGGGTTCTGCTCGGGCACGAGCGCAACTACCCGCGAACAGAAGAACTACAAATCTGAAATTGTCTAGGGTTTCACAAACAAGTTAAAATTCAAATGACATAAACAGTTTGCGCACGAATAAAAACGAAGTTCATTACGCAAAAGAGGGCATGCAAAGGTATGCGCCCATGTCAGGCATCATCTTGGGGGTCGATCTTCACTCGGCGCCATGGAGTCCATTTAAAACTTCATCGGCGCCACCGTAGCCACCTTAGCCACCTCCGTCCCTTGTTCCAACTCCCGCACCAAAATCATCAACATTGCCAGCGTGTGGAGCAGAGAAAACACCGGAACTGGCAGACGGACCGGTCGAGGCGACCATTCTCCTCTTCAAGATCTCTCTCCTTGCCATATCATGCCATGTTTTGGTGACCTCATCCATGTGATTGCGGTTCATTGACATGATATTGTTCTCTTCGGCGAGCAACAATGACAGCAATTTGTCTTCAGAGGCGCGTACTTTTCTCTCCTCGATGGCAGCTCTGCGTAGCCCCTCTTCCTTGAGCATTTGCCATTTTTCTTGCTTCTCTTTTGCCTTCTTTTCTGCCAACTCTTTCTTGATCTCCAACGACTTCAACAACATTAACTCGTTTGATTGCACCATGGCATCAATCTTCTCCCTCAAGCTTGATGCTTCTTGCTCTCTCTTTATCTTCTCTCTAGTCTTCTTGTCGCCATTGGACTTGTTCAAATTTCTTGGGCCATCATCATCCTCATCTTCATCCATGTTTGTAAGTGAGCCTCTCTTGGGTGGGGACTCTTTGTCGATCAACTTCCACTTCTCGCACTTTTGGAGCAACTCCCAACAATGCTCTAATTTGAAGAATCTGCCTTCCAAAGCTTCCATGTCGTTGTATCTTTGTTGAGCAATCTTGTCCTACACAATGCGAACATGGTGATGCAATCATTTTTCATGATACATTATAATGATGCACAACTTCAACAAAGGAAAAGAAAACTCACATAGTCGGACTCCAAGGTGCCACTTGGAGGTGTATTGCGTACTTGCTCCAAGCAAGCTGCCCAACGGCTGCACATAGGCTTGATGTTCTCCCAACGACCTTGAAGCGACCAAAATGTGCGTGGAGTCTTGTTTGGGTAGTTTTTCATAATGCGGAAGTATTGATCTTCGATCCTTTGCCAATACCTCTTGGCGGTTTGATTAGTACCCGTGCATGCATCAAGAGACACCGCACTCCATGCTTTGATCAAAGCTTGATCTTCCAAGATGATGTAGTTTTTTGATCTTTGGCTTTTGCCAGCTTTTGCTTGTGAATTCTCAAACGCTTACGCTTCAATCTCCGCCAAGTCGTCCGCACAACCATGATCGTCCACGCCGCCCTCCGTTTCATTGTAGTCGAAAGGTTCGAAAGGGGCTTAATCAATGTCAACAGCGTTCGTGTCCAACAAGTTCACAAACTCGGTTGTTGCATTGTTCGAACCACCGCTATACCGTTCGATGACAAGTCATGAGCTATCAAAAAACAATGGTGAAAATGAAAGAGAATCACCAAAGTCCGAAGAGATATACCTTCCGGCCATTTCGTCGAACACCTCACTCGCGGGTGGAGTGGCACTGTTGAACGCCATCGCCGGAGCACCACCTTGGGGGGGGGGGATGGAGTGAGAGGTTGAAGAAGATTTGCTCCTTGAAGTCGGAACTTCCTCCGCTTTACGCCCACGACCTTGCCGGCCTCTCCGTCGCCGGACGGGATCGCACAGCGGCATTGGCGCCCGGAGTGCGGGCCATCGCGGCGGGGCAGCCGGATTCCCGCCCTGCACAAGCACGTTGCCCTGCCGCTTGCGGGCAGGCGTGGCGTGTGCTTGCGCGACGCCGGCGGGGCCTACATGGCCGGCGACGAGATCCGCCCGAGGGGAAGGGGCGTGCGCGACCTCGACGGTGATGGGGGACAGCATGGGGTCGTCCATGGCGGCGAGGGACGGCCGAGGAGGAGCAGTCGGAGCTTTCGGAGGGAGGGGGGCAATGGTGACGGAGGCTGCGGGGAGCTGGAAAGGGGGCGCGAAAATGTCCCTCCCGCCAAATCTCGCGCCGGATGGGGGTTGAGCTCGGGTCGGCCTCCTAGCCTGTGAAGATGGAGTTTCAGGGAGAAGATTTGCCGCACCCCGCAAAATTTTTTGTGGGCCGGGGCGTTTTGCGGGGTCTGCTCGTGCAGATTTTTTGGTCCCAACCCGCAATTTGGCGGTTATTTTGCGGGCCGGAGCGTTTTGCTGGGTTTGCTAGAGTTGCTCTTATGCGCCACCGCAGCCACCTCTAGAGTCGTCTTCCTCAAGACGGGATCTTCCCCTCTCACATCCTCTCCATGTCCCTGGACCCCTCGACCGGCGCGCTCGCTGGCTTCGGCGCAGGCGGCGTCCTTGCCGCAGATATCGCCCAAACCACCACGGACATGCTCACTAGATGATCTAGAAGCATACGCTGCTGGAGTGCGACATGGCGGCCGAGCGACATGTCAGGCACATAGTCCAGGACCTCGGGCGACCAGTCTGTCATCACCATCTCAGGCGCGAGCGACATGATGGCCACACTAAGGCATAGGCGCGCACAATCTTTGGAAAAGCGAGGGAAATACCCAATGGTTCCTGGGGACATCTGTCCCCGGAATCTCACCGATCATCCGGCCGCGCCTATTAGTATATGACCAGGTCAACTTTTGTATTAGCACATTAGCTGTACCGGCGCAGCCTGTATTAGGCTAGTCATAGTGCATAGTAACTTAGACTAGTAGCATGCATTTGTTACTAGTCTATGTTACTACCATCATAGTGGGTAGTATAAGTTTAGTGTCATTCAAGCCTTCATTTATTATGTTGTAGACTCATTTTGCATTGGGGTGCGTTATGTTACGGTAACATATTATGTTACCACAAGCACCTCTCTCCTCATTAACTCCATGCCACATAAGCATATATGTCTTGGAATGTTCTATGTTACTACCTAAGTTACTCCCAGTATGGCTAGCCTTAGATTCCTTCAGATCTGTGCCGACGCTGTTCCACTCGCATTTATATTGCTACTGCCTCCCCACCCAACTCTGCCCCGCCCACTGTTCATGTCAAAAGGCCGCAGTACACAGACCGCGTCACGGCCCTTCACACTATTTTGTGTTGCTTATAACCAGATTAATTACTGCCTCATAATCAGATTGATCCTTTTTTAAAACTGTTCTCAATCCACGTCAGAATGTTAAGGGGTTTCATTTAACCAGCTACTCCATCGAGACAAACATATACAGTTAGCGATAATAAGCGTTTTTGTTTACTCGGTGATCATTATCAGTTCTGTACTAATCATTTACTGTTCATTACCCAATGGGCAGACAGGTACCGCTGTGCATTCATCTTCCTCATCTCACCCTCTCACCACTTATCCCAACCGAGCATAACAAAACAGAGAGCCTCCATCCGAAGCAGCCCGCACTCTGGAGTTCCTGTTAGAACCCTATATCCATCGATCTCTCCTCACCAGAGCTACCAATCTCCCCGCCGCCCCATAGTGTCTCCATCTGACGCGTGAAGGCACCTGCTCGCCCTCTCCTGCTACGGGCCGACCACACATCACGTAAGATCCCAAACTCCATTATTGCCCTCCCGGCGATTCGTTCCTTATTTGTTCCTCTCCCCCTCTCGCACCGGCTGTCTGCTAAGATTATTTGCTCTCCTATATTGACCCTCACAGCAGCCTTCATGGAACCGGATGAAGAAGGGGATCACCCCGGCCTCGACCTTTCGTCCCTTGACCCCGCTTGCCCGACCCCAAGTTCCAGGACTTCACTTCAAAAAGTTTGTTCAATTATATCTACATTTAACGAATTTAAACACAGACTTGTAGTAGAAATTGGTTTTGGTGGCATGTTGCGTCTGCCTGCTATTTCTAAGCTCAATTTGAAATTTAGCACATGGCTAATGAGCATGGTAGATGGGCCCAACAGATGCATCAGACTATCTCATGATAGATCCATTAGTTTCTGGCCAGGGGATATCTACAAAGTTTTCAGTATCCCATGTGGCAACCTAGACATACACAGCCTTGAATTTCAACAAACAGACAGTTCAGTACAGTTTTTTAGATCTGTGTTGGGTATGCCTGACAAGGGGAATCAAGTGCTCAAATGTGTTGAATTGGTTATAATGAAAGAGCAGAATGAATCAACTGCCGGCAATTTAGAGATTGACTGTTTCAAGATGGCCTTCGTGATCTTTCACATGGGCCACATCCTGACACCGTCCAGTAAGCACGATCACGCCATCATCGATTACTGGTCCGCTATCGCAAACACGGATAAAATTACATATTTCAACTTCTGCGATTATGTGTTTGCTGATTTACTGGCGGCTTGCTGGAAAGTGAAGCAAGACATTTAAAACAATAGACCAGTTACTCACTTGATGGGATGCCATCTTTTTTTCCAGGTATTATCAGCCATCAAACATAATTTTTTTCTGTATTACATGGAAGATTATTGTTTGCCTCCTCCAATCAGCCATAATCTAAAACTATATTGTATTGCAGATCTTCTATCTTGACAACCTAGACCTTGGCATGCTAAACTTGCCTCACAATTCATATCCACGCATATCCAGCTTCGATGAATCGAGGATCAGGAAGATGATAATCCAGTGCTCTAAAATTGGCCCCGGGCCACCAGATTTCTCCCTAGGCCAGGTATTATACTCTAGTAATTTGCCAATCCATTCTCTTGGAGCTGATTAAAATTCACCGAACCGCACTAATTCCCTTATTTATTTTCAGATCCGTCACCATTCTCAGATATGCTACATGCGCTCTGTTTGGGATTCAAAGACTGATGCAAATATCTCCTCATCAAAGAAAACACTATTTCCGTCAAAAAAAATATCGTTACAGATAGCCCTCAACCTGTTTGTGCTGGAACTTCTTCATTTTTGACTAACATTCCCACGCCGTCGGAATTCCGCAGCATCCTCAAGTCTAACTACCCACAGTTAGGGCTGCAAGAAAAGCTCGAGGCTCGTGAGCCGCTCGAGATTGACTCGTATTTTAGCTCGATTCGAGATCGAGTCGAAAAGAAATGAGCTGAGTATGAACACTTTATGTAGCTCGATTAAGAAACGAGCCGATCTTGAGCCAACATTGGCTCGCTCGATTTTAGCTCGATAGCTCGATATGATATAAGTATATTAAATAACCTTCATATCTATTGGCAAGAATTAGGATCATTCATTTCCGTATATGTTCTGTACGGTTTTTATCTTCACTTTACCTACTAGCAAACATGGAAATTAAGCATGGAGAAAATTTATTCTCATCACGTGGGCAACCGTGTGTTCAATATTTTGTTATTTTGGTCAATGTTTGAGAGCTGGCGCACCTTCATCGCCTTCTATCCATGATTTCTTGTTATTAAATACTAGTCTTCACTTGAGAAAGAATAAGTCGAATTTATAGAGATATTTTTGTTGTGTTGTGGCCTATCTTGCTTTAAAATTTCCTTAAATTTTTTTTAAAAATCATCTTATTTAGCTCGAAACTAGCTCCAGATCGTTACAAGCTGAGCACGAGCCACTTTCTGCAGCTCGACCTTGAGCTTCGCACATTTTGAGCTCGCTCGAATTTTAGTATGAGTTGAGCTGAGCCTAGGCCAACTCGCTCGAACTCGACTCGTTTGCAGCCCTACCCACAGTTGGTAAACATATATAACTTTTTTTAAAACCACTATGCAGCAGCACATAATTTCTCCCAGTACATATATAATTCATTTTTATATACAGGCACATTCCGAGCTCGGCATACTCCTCAATCAGCACAACGCTGTTTCATTTAAATCCTGCAATGAATTGAAGTGATCCATTCATGAAGAGAACACTCGATTTCTTCACAGCCTTGTGTCCACCTTATCTAAAAGTTGCATCTGTTGTACGCTCTGCGGGACAACATGCATTGCACAAGAACTGCAGCCAGCTGAAAGCCCTCTTTTATCTAATTTGTACCGTCATTCCAAGCAGCAGTCCAAGTCTGAAGGTAACTAGTATAATAAAAAACATTATTGAATAACAGTTTCACATCTTAACACATCTTATTCCATGTCAGGTGCTACATCCGCAGCACCAAAGGATAAACATAAGGCTGCCACTTCGTCTTACAATATCAATGAGGTCACACCATCACACAAGAAAAGCAGGATAAACTGTAAGTCACTACCTTTTTTTACTTCTCATCAGGTCGTATGCATTAATCTGTCGGTATTTTACTTTTTATTTAACCTCCCCTCTCCATGCTTTGCTTCCAGCAGTTGACGCTGATGACGATGTTACACCAAAAATAACAAAATTGCACCAACAAACCGAAGACTCCAAATGTTGGGCTGACAGCCTAATAGGCGGCATCCTCATGTTCACCGATGAGACTGGCCCGCCTGAAGATGCTGTCGTATTTGCTCAGATATATCTACCCTGCACACATCATATGCTGATTCTCATTGGACTGGTGGTAGATTACACATTCATCCACCACCAGACGTTCTAGTCGCGATTGACTCATATCTTCGGAACCACCCACCAAGTGAACTTAGCTGGTATGACATATCACATTTTTATGTTTCAATAATTTGTTGTTTTATTTCCATTTCTCCTGACCCTACCTCTACTATCACAACACGTGGATTACACACATGCCATTCCCCGTTATTGCTCTCTGACTGGTAACACTATAGTCGACCAGTTGTATGGATCCAAGCTTCTTGACCACGAAGCTTGCTGTCTCATATTCTGTCGTTTGAATCAGATTGACAACAAATCGCTATAACCTGGATCCACCCCCAAATGGCGCCGTTACATCGAAGCTGATTTCTCGGTATGACATACTTGTTGTTCTTTTTCGCTTCAAAATATTAGTTCCAACTAACCATCACTTTTTTCTATTGCTAAAGACTGCTGTACTCGCTGGAGACAATGTATGGGACATGGTATCTGTCCAGAAACAATTCATCCTAGAAGATATAAGCCAACAACTGCCGAACACGCGCCTAGTATGTATCTTAACTTAAAACGTTCCACTCCTGCATACGAACAAAAATTGTTTAACATTTTCATTCTTTCAGTTCATTATACCAGCTTACCTTCAGTCTGGATGGAGTGTGTATTGTTGGGACATGGAGAGGAAGATCATCCACATGTGCGACCCACTGGCCGATGCTTGTTCTTACACTGCCCAAAAAGCCAGCCACCTAATTATTGTTGAAAAGTTTCATGATGCCCTCTTCACCTATTTGAACAAGTTTTTCAAATCATGGCATGTTGACGCAGCAAATTGGAAGAAAAACTTCCAGTTTCTTTCGGCCACATTGTTTGACCGCAACGAGAGTGGCGTCTGTATGATTCACATGGCTCGTTACTTTAACGACATCGGTCTTGCTACAAAGCTTGACAATGTAAGACAACTCCCTCTACTATATTCTATAAATTCATATATTCATCATCATGCTCACATCCCACCTGTCTCATTGCAAAACTCAGGAAACACTTATTCATCAAAAGAAACTCATGGCGGCCGAGTTACTCCAGTTAGATGGCAACCTCTCCACACCCTCCCTGCAACGCTCAAAAAAATCTTCCATGGCTAGTATAAGGAAGAATAGTTCTCCGAACCAGTATTCCGTGATGTACGCACATCATCTATATCTGAATTCCATATTAAGTTTAATATTTCAGCACTTTTTTTAACGAACAATGTAACGGATATTCGAATCTACCCCCTGTTTTAATGATTTACTACTACTATTATTATTCCACTATCTTAGTCCTATCTTCAAAATATGCCTTTTTTAATCTCATACTTTTAGGTATCTTTTTCACACAGACGCTAGTAAGCTTGCCACAAAACTACAATAATTTACGTTTTCCATTGGTGAAATATCAGGTTTACCACTTTACCCTGTATCATTCTTAAGTCTCTCTACCATGTCCTTTCAGACCCCCACCAGGAAACCACCCTTGTTACTACCAATCAGCACCCAACACCACATCCTCACCTCACTCACCTCCGCCCACTCTCAGCCACTCAAACAACCTACCCCCAAGTCATCCCACAACTTCGGCCTTACAGATCTGCCATTGCCCACTTCTCCTCATTTCTTCTCTCCTCTCAGATCTTCATTCGTTCTGCCCTTCCCCTGTCCCCTCCAATATACAACAGTCAGTCACTACCTTGATCATCCCATTACTGAACGAATCCTCCTGTTGGAGCGTAGGCCCCCTCATCCAAGATGTCTCTTGATCTACCAATCGGTTAAAGATTGCTAACATTGGCATACCACCTCCAGCCCCTTGTGAGTCCCCTAACTTTCTCCCTACATGCCAATCATGTGTTTTATCAGAATATTTTATGTACTGTTTATTTCAGGCCTTTGCAAAATTATTACTTTTGCAAGTCCCACTATTCTGGCATTTCTTCTTCTTTTTTATTTACTCAAAATAAAATGGCTTCTTTTCCGATCAGGAATGCTGACCATAGAATAACTTGCATGCCCCAAGGAACAACTTGTTCAATTTTAGATTTCCGAAGCATACAAGTTAACACTCTAAATTTGTAAAATAATAACCCCTCGTTCTCAAGACATAAATCATAAACCGTGTCAAAATCTATAAAGTTTCATCAGCCTTACATAGAGAAAAATATCAACATCTATGGCCAATATATATGTTAATATGCCTGTCATTTTCATTTCTTTTGCGGATGTTGATATTTTTACTTGTAAACTTGGACAATTGTTACAAATTACGTATTGAAGAAATTGCGGCAACTCTATTGGATATTGCACTATATATGTAAATAAGCAATGAAATATTAATAATGTTATAAAGACACTTTCATTCACTCAACACATGTCATTTCCATTTTTTGAATCCAAATATTAACAGTCCTAAAAGAATGTCCTCTGTCAAAATCTCTGAACATTTGGCCAAAATAAATCAACGACTTAGGTGGTATGTTATGAAACTATATTTGTCCACAAAAAAGGTCTCTTTGCAAAGTAAGGTGTACAGCCTTCAAAGGTTTCAAAATTATGACTGCAGATTTTTTTTGTGAACCAGAGTAGGTTTATTAGTATTTAACAAACCCAAACCAGGATCCCCCACCCTTAGATGTTACAAGCCAAATCTTCTTCCCGCCCAGATAAGCACTCCACATATGCAGCCATGTCTAAATGTTGCAGTTTGTCCACATGTCATCGTACCTAAGTACCATGACAAAGCCTATTACAGATTCAGGCACAAAATAATACACACATATCTTTGGCCTATCCCTGAAGAGAAAGAAAACGGAACAAAAAGTCCATTAAGATGGCGGAGGGCGAGGCGGAGGGAGAGGCGGAGACGAGGCCACCAGAGGCGGCCGGGCTACCGCCGCTGCTTCTTCAATCCTCGCCCGGCAGACGCGCAGTGACACATGAGATCCACCCGGTCTCTCCTAGTACCCTAGCGGTGGCGCCGTCGGGCGGAACGGAGGAGCGACGGGATCGGGTGGTGCTTCTGGCGATCTGCCGTGTGGTGAGATCGGACGGGAGGAGGCACGATGGGTGCAATGGCGGGCGAGTTTCTCCGACGGGAAAAATCCTGTCATTTGGATCGAAGGACGTCTTCGATTTACTCCGTGTTCGCGATGGATGGTTCTCCTAGATCTGCAGAACGACGTCCTCGCTGGCGATTTTCTCCCGGACGGCGGCAAGATTGAGGTTGGTTTTAGATTCATTCTCGATCTATATGAAGTGGTTGTTGGTGAATGTATGCAGGTGCATGTACAACCGAAGTCACCGGAGCTGATCAATCTGACGGAGCCGATGGTTCATGCAAGACCGGGAGGGAGGTTTTGGGCGCTTCTGGAGAGTGACGACGAGGAGCAGGCCGAGGGCCATATCCCCATGAAGAATGCCGGAGTGCCCCTGGCCTCGCCGAGCGCTGGTTCGTCGCCGGAGCTTAAGATCAACACCGATCGGCGTCGCTCACCACTTTAAATTTCGAAACCGGCCATGAAGCCATGGAGCGGACCAATTCCTAAGGTAATGAGAGAACCGGTAACGTTGTCTGATTTCTTGCCGGAAAACTGGACTCTTGTAACGCGGAAGAAGAAGAAGGAACGACGGCCGCCGGCGGCGCAGATGCCGGAGCTGGTGATCGACCGTTCGTGCGTGATTCGGGCGGAGCGGATCTTGCGTTTGAATGCGCTACTGGGATCTGACGGGCTGGGAATAGTGGGCCAATGTGCGGGTGCGCCTGCGACCGGGACGTCGGGTCAGGGAGAGATGGCAATGTGTGGGCCGGGATTAGCGGGGCTAAAGGCCCAGGCAAAACCGGCTGGCGGCGAGCGGGCTGTGGAAGCTCATGTGCATGAGATTGCATCGGATTGCGTGTCATCGCATGCACGATCGGGCTCTCTCTGCAGAAACGTTGCTATCGCTAGGGTTCGCCGCCGCGGACGGATTGGTTTTCCTTCTGCCGTGCGTGGACGTGCGAGGCGGGCGTCGGGCAACTGTGGCGAGCTTGTGACGTTGGCCGGCGAGGACGTGATGCCGTCCAAGGCTCCTTCAACGGCGAAGAATCCGCCTCTTGCGAAGGCAGCGTCGTCCACGGGAGCTAATGCCCCGGCTGCGGCGTTGCCTGCGCCTGGTGCCGCCAGTGCTGTGCCTCCGCCTAGGTCGACCATGCTGCCGCCCCGGGCGCCGGCTCCGCCTCGGATGGTCCCGCCCCCGCCTCGGGCGCTGGCTCCGAGACCGCCAGCACCGACCCTAGCTGGGGCGCTGGCCCCGCTTGCGGCAAGGGCGCCGGCTCCGCCTCGGGGGGCGATGCCTCCGCCAGTGGCGCCTGTCCCAGTGCCGCAGGCAGCACCTACGCCGCCTCCTAGGGCCGAACCGCCGCCTTCACAACGGCCGTGGCCGAGGCAGATGACGGGAGGCCGGGGCGGTGCTGGTCAGGGTTCGACCGGCCATGGGACGGGTGCATCGGCGGGGGATGACCGTAACCCCCCACGTGGTCAGTGGGGCGATGACGGGTATGATGCTTATGGCGCTGGTCTACACCGGGGTTCTTAATCCACTGGAGGGGGCCGTGGCTATGCTTCGGTCGACAACGGCAATGATAACCGGGGTTTCCAAGGACCGCCTGGAAATTTTGTCGAGGGCGCGGCTGGACCTAACAACCGAGCTTTCCGAGGACGTTTTCGTGCAGGTCGGGGCGGGAACCGGCGGCACTACCAGCCTCGGTATACTAAGACCGCTACCGTGACGGAGGTAGCGGATGGTGCATCGGATCTACCGCAGGTGGCGGTGGAGACGGTGCAGGCTTTGGCTGCAGTTTCTTTGCCAGAGCCCATGCAGACTGGTGATTCTACTTCTGAGCAAGGTTCGGACAAGGCCGAGAGTGACAAGTTGTCCAAGTGGGCGGCTAAGAAGAAGAAGCTCACTTGTTTCCGTTGTGGGGAACCGGGACACTTTTTGGTTCAGTGTACTGCGGAGTTATGCGATTTGTGCCGGAAACCTAAACACACAGCTGCCGAGTGTCCTCTTATGTTGGGGCCTAAACCATCCGTTCAGATTTACAGGGTGTGTTGTTTGGAGTTGATGTTTTTTGAGTCTCCATCTGTGTAGCCCTCCGCGTCCATAGTGTAAACGTCCTTCCCCGGTGTGGTGAAGGTGGTTCACGGTCCGTTGACCGAAGCACAGATCATTCAGCAGTTGAGAGAGCTCACTCCGGGTAATTTTCAGTGATCCTTACTTAACCTCACAGATAATTCTTATAAAGTGGATTTCCCGTCTAAGGAGGATCAGCTGAGGATTCTCAAGTTTGGTATGAACAGGGTCACGGGTACTAGTTATGTGCTGGAGTTTGATGAGTGGAAACAAAGAGCCACAGGGCACGCCCTTAACTCAGATTTGGGTTCGCTTCTCTGGAGCCCCGTCTGCTCCTCTGGACACCTTCTTGGTGACGTGGAGCATGGGTTCTTTGATTGGCAGGACTGAGCAGGTGGATATGCAGTTCACTCGGGCTCACGGGGTGGCACGGCTTCTTGTTAGTGTCGCTAACATTGAGTTCTTGCCAGACGTGGCGCCTTGGACTTATGCAGGCGTTTTATATCAGTTGGATGTTGAGTATGAGGATCCTAATCTGTTCAGTGAGTTTGAGGATGATAATCCCATGGACACTTCTGAGGGAGGAGGGGCTTCGGGGAACCAGGATGATATTGCTAAGAGTGATGATGACAAGGCTAAGGGGCCTTCGGGGCAGTCAGACACTTGTGACTCCGCCCCTGTTGGGTCTACTGCCACAGTTCCGACTACCACTCTTCAGCTTGGTTCTTTGGGGGTGTTCTCGGCTCCGCCGAGGCTGTCATGTGACTGGGTCATTTCTGCGAGCCCGATGCTCAGTTTGTGTGTGTCGAGGTTTGTTGAGGAGGGATGTGCAGCGGGGCAGGAGGCCCCGCCCTCGGTTGTCTCCTCTCCTTTGGCGCCGGTCGTGGTGGCCGCGCCGGTGGTCGCGGGCGGAGGTGACGAGCAGGAGGCTCGGCCCTCTGGGCCTTTTTCGCCGTCGGCGCCGAGGTCCGGCTCAGCACCCTTGATGACGTCGCCGACTTGCGGGGGAGCGGGCGTGCAGGAGGCCGTCATCTCCCCTTCTATTGCTTTGGAGGGCGGGCCGGGTGGTCTGGTCGCTTCGGCACCGGACTCCATGGACCGCGCTATGCCGAGTTCGCCGGTCTCTGGCGTCGGCGGGATTTCTGTCGATAGGCCCTGGGAGCTTTCGTTGTCTCTGGATGATGCTCCGGTGGCCCCGGCGCTGGCCACCGCTGTTGGGGGACGGGCAGGAGGCTCTTTCCCTAGCACAGCTTCACGCGAGGAGGTCATCGCTTTCGGCGGGATCCCGGATCCTGTCTCTACAGGGAGACGGGCCAGCGGGAGACTGTAGGAGCAGCCGGACGTTGATGACATGCAGCTAAGGTGTGCTTTGAGGGCGGCCAAGTTGTGCGACGTCGAGACTTCCACTGGTATGTCTGTTAATAAATCAAATTCTATTATGCATTTTACCAATGATGAGATTGTGCACAATGCCAACCAACTAGGAGTATCACTTGGTAATAATGATCTAGAGATTTCTAAGTCTGTTAATGATATGCTCGATTTGGAAGTTGAACGAGCGTTAGAATTGATTCATAACATAGCTGCCGTTAAGCCTATGAATGAGTCAGAGATTGATGCGCTTGGGGTTAGGGCTCTTGATGGTTTGTGTGCCGATCTTGACCCTACGGTACAGGAGACGGAGGAGGAGGATGAGTATGCCTATCCTGAAACCTCTAACCATGAGGATGAGTCTTTGGTGGTAGAGGCTGAGCCCGAGCGTGTCGGACCTTCTGATGTTTGCGTTAAGCCTAAACGGACCTGGAAACGGGAGGTTTATCCAGTGTCGGCTGTGCGTAGAAGTGCTAGGATCTGTACCTCTAAAAAATTTCATGATGAAATATGAGAGGCATTTTTTGGAATAGCGGAGGTCTTAAAGACTTGGCTAAAAGAAGGTTTCTAGCGGAGGCTTCTCTTGAACATCATTTAAACTTTATTGCTTTGTCCGAGACTAGACGAGGTAATTTCACTCCACTATTTATTAGCACCTTATCTGGGGGGTAGATTTTGACTGGCACTGCCTCCCACCTCGAGGAAGATCCGATGGGGTTCTACTTGGGGTTAAGTGCGAAACGTTGGAGGTTCGGAGTGTAGTGTTGGGTGATTTTGCGGTAAAGTTTCGGCTCAGAACTAAAGCCGATGGATTCAATTGGGCTTTGGTGGCAGTCTATGGAGCTGCGCAACCCGAACTCAAGCCAGATTTCTTGGCTGATTTGGTCCGTGTTTGCGGTAACGAGCAGCTACCCGTCTTAGTGGGTGGTGAGTTTAACATTATTCGAAGAAAGGAGTAAAAGAATAATGAAAACTTTGACGACAGATGGTCGTTTATATTCAATACTATCATTGAAAGCTTGGATCTCAGAGAGATAGAGTTCTCGGGTAGGAAATTCACTTGGGCAAACTCGTTACCGGTTCCGACTTTTGAGAAGCTTGATCGTGTTTTGGCTAGTGTCGATTGGGAACAGAAGTTTCCCCTGGTAACGGTGCAGGCATTGACACGAGGTATCTCGGATCACACACCGCTACTAGTCGACTCAGGGGCTCAAATTCATGTGGGTAACAAGAATATTTTCTCCTTCGAACTTGCTTGGTTTGAAAGAGAAGGGTTCCTCGAGTTGTTAGCTAGAGAGTGGGCTAAAGACTCGGGGGGAAGGTCACCCATTGAGCGGTGGCAGTGCAAGATTCGTCATCTTTGAAGGTTCCTTCGTGGATGGGCCAAGCATACGTATGGGATATATAAGGCGGAGAAGGAAAGACTCCTTATGCTTATTCACTCCCTTGAGTTAAAAGCTGAAACCTTGTCTAATAAATTCAGTCGACACATGGAGGTTACTGATATATGCCCATTATGTGGTCTCGAGCGCGAGGACACTTTTCATGTGTTTTGCAGGTGCCCTCGGGCGGTGCATTTGTGGCGGACTATGGCGGAGGTGTGGAGTATACCGGACATCGAGTCAGTCCGTAACACCGGCCCAGAGTGGCTCCTGAACCTAATTGCAGAAAGCAATGAAGGGGACCGGCTGCGCCTGATTATGCTGTCGTGGAGATGTTGGCATGTGCACAACGAGATCACTCATGACAAACCGGGCGCCGCTGTGGAGGTATCTCGTCGCTTTTTGCAGAGCTACGTAACCTCACTGCTGCGGGATCCAGCAAGATCCGCAGGGAGATTGGGACAAAGGAAGATGACCATCCAACAAGAAGGTGCAGAACAACCTATATCACATGTGGGAGGTGTGCCACGAATAGTCCACAAATGGAGTCCCCACCCGCCAACCGGACGAAGTGAATGTCGACGGCTCCTTTTCCCATGATGACGGGAGGGCCGGGACGGAATGGTGCTCCGTGACCAGGAAGGGGCCATTATTTTCTCCGCGTGTCGCTCGCTATGGTCTTGCCCGGACCCTCTACATGCCGAGCTGGCTGGGTGCATGGAGGGCATAGCTTTGGCCCTCCAATGGACGGAGTTGCCGCTTATCGCCGAGTGCGATAGTCTGCAGCGGTAACCGATCAATGCCTCGAGACAAGACCGCCGCAGATGCCATGGTGGTCTCGAAGTGAAGCATCTTATGAGTGAAAGGGAGTGTCATGTTATTCATATTTCTCGAGAGCAGAATAATGTAAGCCATGCGTTGGCGAACTTTGGAAGGACGGAGGACCGTCTTGGTGCTGCTCGCTCCGCCCGGACAATACCCCTAGCTTGTGTAGGGAGGACCTTCTTGGCTCTTGAGTAATACAAATCCCTTTTACCCCGCAAAAAAAAAAGCTGAAACCTCTATATTAGATACCAGTGAGCTGGAGACTAAAGTGGAGGCCGAGTTAAGGCTGAAAGAGCTTCTCTGCGAGGAGGAATTGAAGTGGGCTTTGAGAGATAAGGTTCGTAAAATTGTCCGTGGCGAGGACAACACTCATTTCTTTCATATGATTGCTAATGGAAAGCATCATAAGAAGAGAATTTTCCAATTAGAACAAGATGAAGGGATGATAGTTGGTCAGGAAAACCTGAAAGTTTACATTACCAACTATTATAAGCAGTTGTTTGGAGCTCCGGAAGAGAGTTTTGTGTCCTTGGATGAGTCAAGGGTTGAGGATGTTCCTCAACTTGGGACGGAAGAGAATGAGATTTTGACTGCTCCTTTTATGGAGAAGGAGGTGTTTGAGGCCATTGCACAAATGGAAACCAATAAAGTGCCAGGACCGGATGGGTTTCCGGCGGAGTTTTACAAAAAGTGCTGGCACTTCATTAAGGGTGACCTGTTGCCGATGTTTCTTGAATTGTTCATTGGTCAGCTTCATTTGTTCAAGCTCAATTTGTAACGATAACTCTTCTTCCTAAGAAGACAGAGGCTATTCGCATTGAGCAGTTCAGGCCTATCTATTTGCTTAATGTCAGTTTCAAAATCTTCACCAAGGTTGGGATGAACTGACTCACGCAGATTGCGCATTCAGTTGTGCAATCGTCCCAGACCGCTTTCATGCCAGATAGAAATATCCTTGAAGGGGTGGTCTTCTTGCATGAAACGCGCCATGAGATCCACTCAAAAAAAACTAGATGGTGTGGTTTTTAAACTGGATTTTGAAAAAGCATACGATAAAGTTAAATGGCCTTTCCTTCAACAAGCTTTGCGTATGAAAGGATTTGATAAGGCCTGGCGAGACCAGATCGAATCCTTTACGCAAAAAGGGAGTGTAGGGATTAAAGTGAATGATGATATAGGTCACTATTTCCAGACACACAAAGGACTAAGGCAAGGAGATCCCATGTCACCGATTCTATTCAACATAGTGGTTGATATGCTATCTATTTTAATAGGTTGGGCTAAGGATGCGGGGCAGGTTACTGGCTTGGTTCCGCACCTAGTTGATGGTGGTATATCCATATTGCAGTGCGCTAATGATACTATCATTGAGGGAGTCCCGGACTAGGGGGTGTCCGGATAGCCGAACTATCATCTTCGGCCGGACTCCTGGACTATGAAGATACAAGATTGAAGACTTCGTCCCGTGTTCGGATGGGACTTTCCTTGGCGTGGAAGGCAAGCTTGGCGATACGGATATGTAGATCTCCTACCATTGTACCCGACTCTGTGTAACCCTAACCCTCTTCGGTGCCTATATAAACCGGAGGGTTTTAGTCCGTAGGACGAACAACAATCATACAATAGGCTAGCTTCTAGGGTTTAGCCTCTCTGATCTTGTGGTAGATCTACTCTTGTACTACCCATATCATCAATATCAATCAAGCAGGAGTAGGGTTTTACCTCTGTCGAGAGGGCCCGAACCTGGGTAAAAACATCGTGTCCCTTGTCTCCTGTTACCATCCGCCTAGACGCACAGTTCGGGACCCCCTATCCGAGATCCGCTGGTTTTGACACCGACATTGGTGCTTTCATTGAGAGTTCCTTTGTGTCGTCATCTTTAGGCCCGATGGCTCCTCCGATCATCAACAACGATGCGGTCCAGGGTGAGACTTTTCTCCCCGGACAGATCTTCGTATTCGGCGGCTTTGCACTGTGGGCCAATTCGCTTGGCCATCTGGAGCAGATTGAAAGCTACGCCCTTGGCCATCAGGTCAGATTTGGAAGTTTGAATTATACGGCTGACATCCGCGGAGACTTGATCTTCGACGGGTTCGAACCACAGCCAAGCGCGCCGCACTGTCACGATGGGCATGATCTAGCTCTACTACCGGACAGTGCCCTGGAGGCCGCACAAGTGTCCGCTCCGACCCTCAGGTCGGAGCCGACTGCGCCGATCGAGGATGGGTGGCTGGACATCGCCTCGGGGGCTGCTATCTCTACGGCGATTGAGCTGAACACCAACCCTGTCCTTTGCGAAGCTCATGACTCCAAGGTGCCGGACTCCTTTCCGGAGTCCGAACCTTCCGCGCCCCTGCCAATCGAATCCGGTTGGGCGCCGATCATGGAGTTCACTGCCGCGGACATCTTTCAGCACTCGCCTTTTCGCGACATCCTGAATTTACTAAAGTCTCTCTCTCTCTCTCTCTCTCTCTCTATCAGGAGAGCCCTGGCCGGACTATGGTCAGCAAGGTTGGGATGCGGAGGACGAAGAAATTCGAAGCCCACCCACCACCCACTTCGTAGCCACTGTCTAAAGTTTAAACGACGTGCTCGACTTCGACTCCGAAGACATCGATGGTATGGACGACGATGTAGGAGACACACATGAACCAGCACCTATAGGGCACTGGACAGCCACCTCATCTCACGATGTATACATGGTGGACACACCTAAAGGAAGCGACGACGAGGAACAACGGGACGTCATGAGGGATCATTCCCTCGAAAAGCAGTCAAAACGACGACGTAAGCGCCGCTAAAAGTCCTGCCTTGACAAAGACAATAGCCATACAGACCCAGCCATAGAGCAGGGAGAACCGGTGGATGACGAACATGCTATCGAGCAACCGTCCGAATAGGACAATCTGGATAAACAACCCGTCCCCGGCGAAGATAATAGTTCGGGCGATCTCACGCCGGACAAGTTACTGGAGCAAAAGAACCTCCACAAAAGGCTCGTCGCCACTGCGCGTAGCCTGAAAAAGCAGAAGCGAAAGCTCAAAACAGCGGAAGATGCGTTCAGAATCAGATGGAGCAAAGTACTCAACACCGCAGACAAATACGGTGATAGTCGCCGAACAAAGAGCTACCAAAAGCGAAAACTACTGCCCGAATTCGATGAGGAGGCCGTAGAGCCCCCACAATCAAAGAACAAGGAGACCACTCGGTCGGATAGACGACCCCATGGCAAACATAGAGCGGCAAACAGCGCCGCACACAAGCCGGCCCGCGATCCGCACACGGATTCGCATCAAAAAGATGGCCCAGTTAGATCTATCTACGGGCCAAGAAAGCAAGCTCTAGTAAGCAATGCAACACATCAAGTATCCGAATACTACGGTACACCTAAATACAGGGGTGCCGCACACCCCGTATGTTTCACCGATGAGGTTCTGGATTATGAATTTCCAGCGGGATTCAAGCCCGTAAACATAGAGGCATACGACGTAACAACGCACTCGAGTGCGGATAGAGGACTACATCCTCCACATACACATGGCTAGAGGAGATGACCTCCACGCCATAAAATACTTACCCTCAAGCTCAAAGGGCCAGCCAGGCATTGGCTCAAAAGCCTCCCTAAAAACACCATTGGAAGTTGGGAAGAGCTTGAGGATGCTTTTCGGGCAAATTTTCAAGGGACCTATGTCCGACCTCCGGATGCAGACGATTTAAGTCACATAACCCAATAACCCGGAGAGTCAGCCCGAAAATTCTGGAACGGATTCCTTACTAAAAAGAACCAAATAGTCGACTGTCCGGGCGCCGAAGCCTTAGCAGCTTTCAAACACAACGTGCGAGACAAATGGCTCGCCAGACACCTCGGTCAAGAAAAGCCAAGAACAATGGCCGCATTAACAAGCCTCATGACCCGCTTTTGCGCAGGAGAGGATAGCTGGCTAGCAAGATGCAATACCAGCGACCCAAGTACATCCAAAGTCAGGGATGGAAATGGGAAACCGCGACGCAGCAAAGAACAGCATCGGACCAAGGGAAACAGCCCGAAGAGCACGGCAGTCAATGCCGGATTCAAAAGCTCATGGTAGAATCATAAAAAACTGCCCCCTAAGGATAACAGGGATGAGCTATCTAACCTAAACAAAATCTTGGACAAGGTATGCCAAATCCACAGTACCCCCGGGAAGCCTGCAAATCATACCCACAGAGATTGTTGGGTCTTCAAGCAGTCCGGCAAATTCAACGCCGAACACAAGGGGCTCGACACACCAAGCGAGGACGATGACGAACCCCACAAGCAGAGCACCGGAAAACAAAAAAATTTCCCACAAGAAGTCAAAACAGTAAATTCACTTTACGTGACAAAAGGGAAACAGAACGGCGCCCATAGAGATACGCGCCATACGGCCTATCCCAGAGGAGTCCCGCCACTGGTTGTTAAAACCAATCACCTTCGACCATCAGGATTACTCTAGAAGTATCCGGAATGCAGGATGGACTGCCTTGATATTAGATCCGATAATCGATGGACTCCAATTTACACAAGTCCTAATGGACGGCGACAGTGATCTAAACCTGCTATATCAGGACACAATCCGAAAAATGGGGATAGACCAACCAAAATTCGCCATAGCAACACTTCCTTTCAAGGGGTAATGCCAGGCCGATATGCCCATTGTACGGGCTCTCTATTGCTAGAAATTGTGTTCGGCTCACCCGACAACTTCCGCCGCGAAAAGTTAACCTTCCACCTCGCCCCATTTACAAGTAGCTATCAAGCACTACTGGGGCGCGAAGCTTTTGCATGCTTTAACGCAATACCGCATTATGCATCCCTCACACTTAAAATGCCCGGTCCACGAGGCATCATCTCCTTAAAGGGAAATGTCGAGTGTTCCTCGAGCGCGGAAGATTGTGTGACTGCCTCGACAGCCACACACTAAACCGGCTTCACTAATCCAAGCACCTAAACAGGTCGTTCAGACCCCGGACACGGTTAGACGAGTCCGGCGTAAACATACAGGGGCTTACCAGCCGCACACCCCCGCACAAGGGGCTCCGCGCATGTACAACAAGAGACATTAAAGCTCAATTTTATTCATTATTTGAATTGTACTTTGTTTATTTAGTATAACGTACATTTTTCGCACGATCTTTTTCAACTAAGTTCCTCTCTTTTACAGATGAACACCGTGCTACACCCGTCCAGGATACGGCACAACGGAGACACAGGCGCAGACGTGCAGTAGGGACCCGTTGCAAGGATTCTTTTCAGATTAAGACCCTGCGTAAACCTTTTTTACTGTCTCTTGTTGATACACATCCCCTGGTTTCTTGCCATAACCGAGGAGGAGGCTGACGTTTTGGCATAGGCCACGTCAGAATTTTGCGCGTACCTAGACACCAGGGGCTTACTACCCAAGGGCCTGTTCGGCCCGTTTTCATAAAGACCGAATACCTTAGGGAGTGTTCGGCGTCTCGAGTTAGGCCTTATATGCATCAGCTCCGAATCATGTCTTTGATCAAATGTTGGGTTTGCCCGGCTCCTGTGTTTTGCTGCCTTACGTTCCGCTCTATCAGCTAACACGGCACCAGGAGAACTACTTGGATTGTGCCCCGGTTCGTCTAGGCGAACACCTCAGTAGAGAAAGCCGAAAACTGACTGTCATGATATAGCGTGAGACTGGTCAACCACTCGATGACCCGCTGGAATCTATAGGATTCCTCCGCATTGACGAATGGTTGTTTCCCGATCAGGAACATACGCGCCCCGAATTCGGGTGAGCGCGGTGCCCCTAGGGGCTATATAGTAGCCCCACTGTCAAACTCCTATGGCTAAGTGAAAGTGATAAAGCACTATAGTCCGGTTACCTAGTTTGCTACGCTACCATCTCCTTTATAGGACCAATACGTTGGATCAAGTGTGAAAATGCGCCTTTTGCAAACACCCCCGCATTATATGCATGGGGGCTGAAGCCGAAGACTGCCATCTTTCAGGTTATATACACATATACGTTAATGGCATACAGAGGTATTTTAATTCTTGAAGGCACAAGTATAAAAAGCTTTTATATTTCATCGAAACATTGTTTCACAATAATACATGTTATTCGAACATAATATCCTTCGAGCACTGCGTCTCTATTAAACGAGCGCCCTGCAGAACTTCCTGAAAATATTGCTCGACAGGTACTCGGCTTCCGTCTGAATCTGGGGATGCAACATCGGTGGCCTTCATCTCTGCCCAGTATGTCTTGACACGGGAAAGAGCCATTCGCGCACCCTCTATGCATGCCGACCTCCTCATTGCATTGATATGTGGCACCGCATCGAGGAACTGCTGCACTAAGCCAAAATAACTCTTCGGCTCAGGCCTTTTCGGCCACAAAAGACTCACGACATCCTTCATCGCAAGTCCGGATAACCTATTCAGCTCCGCCCATTCGGCCAAGCGATCGGTTAATGGAAGAGGGCGCCCCGGATTAGGGAACTGCGACCAAAAAACCTTTTCCATTTCGTGATCCTTTTGATCTCGGAAGTGTTCGGCCGCATCCGCGGCACTTGCCGCCAAGCCAGATAAGCATCCTCCAAACTCCATAGCCGGTCCAACTGAGCATATTTAGGATCCGTGAACATCCTCCGCAGCAGGAAGGGCTTTCCATCCGTGATATCTCCGGCCTGACGCAGCTCCTCCTTCATAGCTCTCATGGCAGAGCGAGCATCCTTGGCCTCGGTAGTGGTCTTCTTCAGGTCCTCTTGTACCGCTCGATCTTCTTTTTCAAGAAGCTTGCAGCGGTCGGAAGCATTCTTCAACTCCACGGCCATCTCAGCCATTTCCTTCTTGCTTCGGCGGTGAGCAGCCTGTTCGGCTTTTAGCTCTTCGGCCGCCTTTAAGGCAGCCGCGTCACTCTTTCTGGCCTGCTCCTTGGTTCGGGCGAGCTCCGCCCGAAGGTTCTCCATGGTAGCGACACCATCTGCATCAAGCATACATGTTGTAAGGCACGGGCATCAAGCTCCCTTACCAGGTGTCCACAGAGAAATCACATACCTTGTGACTCGTCTAGCCACTTATTGACAAGCGCGATGTCGGCATCCGCCACGTCAAGTTGCCGCTTTAGTTCGGCAAATCCATCAGTCCGGCTAGCCACCGGACACTTCGCCACCTACATAGGAAGGGCGACATATTATACCTGGGATTATGATCCTCGGCGCGCTGTCATTTTTGATAGCACACCGTGTCTCAGGGGCTACTATCTACGCAGGGCGCATTTTATATGCGGAACTGTCAAAAGGTACATTATTTTGCGTACTCAAAACCTGTAAGTAAACTTCTGACGGCTTCATGCAATCCGCTCTCAGCGGATGAAATCCTTTCAATCACCATACCCATTAACGCACGGTGATCTTCTGAGATAGATGCTCGCCCGAGCAGATCCTTCAGCTCCTTCGACCGTACACCAGGTGGTGCCGGACTCATCCGATGGCCTTTGTCGAAGGCCGGACGCGGAGGGCTTTGAGGGGACATACGACTACCTTCCGGCCCCGCCAGACTCAGAGAAACCCTCCGTGACGACACCTCAGGGCCGCCTGCCTCGCAATACGGTACGGCAGGGGGAGGCGTTTCGCTCTCTATCATCTCCGGACGTAGAACCCCGAAGATGAGCTCTGCTGAGAAGGGCTGAGATCCGAACTACAAGGTAAAATTTCAGTTATCTTCATCAGAAATAGGGCGGGGATATCCTTTATTTTAATAAAAACTCCCCTTTTTACTTACGGCTCGGTGGAGGGCTGGTCCCTTTGGTGGCACAATGCGGCCGAGGCATCCCTCGGCGCAGGACCCTCTGACGAAGATTTCTTCCCCCGCTTTAAGACCATGGTCTCCGGGTCTTCAGAGGCGGTCCTCTTCTTCCCTTGGATAGAGGGATTCTCGATCCCTCCTTTCCTGGCAGCCTCCTTCGCAGAGGCGGTAGCTTCCTTGTTCCCCCCTTCACCTTCTTCCGAAGGCGCAACCTCCAGCATCCTGGTTAACATGGGATCCGGCGCGGTCTCAGGGAGGGGGCCGGACACCTGATTAACTTTGCTTTCACTATCCACTCCTATTCAAGGGACAGCTCTTTTGAGAGCAAATTCATTATAAATACGGGATAGCGTGTCCGGGTACAGGGCTACTTACTTGAGTATCCGGGCGATTGCAGCTCAGACATGCGTCCTCGGTCAAGTCCGGACACATCGCTTGTGATCCAAAGAAAAGCTTGTACATCTCCACAGGCGTCGCGCCCATAAAATGTTGGAGAGCTCGTGGTCCCTCCGGGTTAAATTCCCACAGGCAGAGGGGACGACGTCTGCAGGGCAGGATGCGACGAATCAGCATGACCTTCGCTACTACGACCAGAGTGATCTCTCTCTAGGAAATCTCGAATGCGGCTCTACAGCAAGGGCACGTCCTTGGATGGCCCCCAGTCAAGTCCTTAATTGACCCATGATGCCAGCCGCGGTGGAGGACCCGAGCGAAAGGCAGGTGGCGCCACCCATTTGGTGCCCCTGGGAGCTATGATATAAAACTACTCTTGTTGCCATAGGCTGAGCTCCTCTCGAAAAGAGCCCTCGGGCCACGGAGTGTCAGCATTCCTGTTTATAACGGCCCCTCCGCACTCTGCGTGCTTCCCCTTGACCATCTTCGGCTCCACTTTGAAGGTCTGGAGCCACAATCCGAAGTGAGGGGTAATGCAGAGGAAGGCCGCATATGACAATGAACGATGAGATGTGGAGGATGGACTCCGAATCCAAGTCATGAAATTCCAGCCCATAGTAAAACATGAGCCCCCTCATGAAGGGGTCCGTCGGGAAGCTTAGCCCCCGAAGGAAGTGAGACCCGAACACCACGCTTTCACCAGGCTTGGGAGTAGGAATAACCCGCCCTTGGGCAGGCAGCCTATGCAAAATTTCACCGGTTAGATACCTGGCATCTCTTAGCTTTAGCACGTCTTCTTACGTAACAGAGGAAGGCATCCACCGGCCTTGCAAGTTGGAGCCGGACATCATCGAAGGTCCGAAGCGCCTATATTTGGAGCTTTGGGTGTTGGAACTCGAGGCGCAAGGGGCGGATTCGATTGAAGATTGAAAGAAAGGAGTGGAGCCTTGGTCTCTTTATAAAGAGGTTGAATACCAAGGGCCTTCCCGTTGACCGTTCGGGACTCGCCTTCGATTGAGGAGACGTGCCAACGGGCACGACTGGGTTACCCATGCCCGTATCAATGAGAATCCCGGAATAAGGGGACACGATCTCTGCTTTGACAAGACGTGCCAAGGAAACCACCTCGCTAAACGCGCTGGGGTGGAACAGTAAAAACGATTCGAATAAAGGCTTGGCTGTGGTGTGATGTCACGCCACGGAATACGTCAGCAGATTGAATTTGTGTAAATATTATTCTCTCTACGGTGGTATGTGGAACTTATTTTGCAGAGCCGGACACTATCCTTGTGTTCGAAATCTTCTATGAAGTATTCGGAGGAGGAACCCGCCTTGCAATGCCGAAGACAATATGTGAGTCGGACTCGTCGTCATTGAAGCCTGGTTCAGGGGCTACTGAGGGAGTCCCGGACTAGGAGGTGTCCGGATAGCCGAACTATCATCTTCGGCCAGACTCCTGGACTATGAAGATACAAGATTGAAGACTTCGTCCCGTGTCCGGATGGGACTTTCCTTGGCGTGGAAGGCAAGCTTGGCGATACGGATATGTAGATCTTCTAACATTGTAACCAACTCTGTGTAACCCTAACCCTCTTCGGTGCCTATATAAACTGGAGGGTTTTAGTCCGTAGGACGAACAACAATCATACCATAGGCTAGCTTTTAGGGTTTAGCATCTCTGATCTCGTGGTAGATCTACTCTTGTACTACCCATATCATCAATATCAATCAAGCAGGAGTAGGGTTTTACCTCCATCGAGAGGGCCCGAACCTGGGTAAAAACATCGTGTCCCTTGTCTCCTGTTACCATCCGCCTAGACGCACAGTTCGGGACCCCCTACCCGAGATCCGCCGGTTTTGACACCGACAGTCATCTTTATGGAGCATGACTTGGCGAAAGTGAGAAACATGAAGCTTGTGTTGTGCTTATTTGAACAATTGTCTAGGCTCAAGATTAACTTCCATAAGAGCGAATTGTTTTGCTTTGGAAGAGCTAATGATGACCAGGAGGCGTATAAGAAATTGTTCGGATGTGAGTTGGGTTCGCTACCATTCACGTACTTAGGTATACCCATTCATCATCGTAAGTTGACGAACAAGGAGTGGAAGTGCATCGAGGATCGTTTTGAAACGAAACTAAGCTGTTGGAAAGGGAAGCTCATGTCATATGGAGGGCTATTGATTCTGATTAATTCGGTCCTCACCAGTATGTCTATGTTTCTTTTATCCTTTTTTGAGGTCCCGGTGGGGGTCAGGAAGAGGTTAGACTTTTATCGATATCGATTCTTTTGGCAGAATGATGAATTGAAACGAAAGTATAGGCTTGCAAAATGGGACATCATCTGTAGGCCGAAGGACCAAGGCGGTCTAGGCATTGAAAATCTAGAGATCAAGAATAGATGTCTCCTTAGCAAGTGGCTATTTAAACTTTCGTACGAGACAGAGGCTACTTGGGCTCAGATTTTGCGAAATAAGTATCTTCAGTGTAAAACATTGGCTCAGGTGACTGTGCAACCGACTGACTCGCCATTTTGGAAAGGGTTGATGAGAGTCAAGCCCATCTTCTTTAACAGGGCAAAGATCTTAATCGGTGATGGGGCTAATACGAGGTTCTGGTAGGATACGTGGCTTGGGGAGACGCCCCTGGCACTTCAATATCCTACTTTGTACAACATTGTTCAACGTCAAGAAGCTTACGTTGCAACCGTCTTACAGTCCACGCCTCTCAATATTAGCTTTCGGAGGATGCTGGTAGGCGATCGTTGGGAGACCTGGCTTCATCTTGTACGAAGGCTGATGGATGTCCAGCTGTCTCAGCAGCCAGATAGATTGTTTTGGAAACTTACTAAGGACGGCGTGTTCTCGGTCAAATCCATGTATCTGGATGTCATAAACACTAGTGTCATTCCTTGCTCGAAGCACGTCTGGAAAGTTAAGGTACCTTTGCGAATCAAAGTGTTTATGTGGTTTGTGCAGAAACAAGTCATTTTTACAAAGGATAATCTGGCAAAACGCAATTGGATGAGTTCTGCTAGGTGTAGTTTTTGTGATCATAACGAAACTATGAGGCACCTCTTTCTAGATTGTCCGCTGGCTAAGATTCTTTGGCGTTTGATTCATATTGCTTTTAATATTACTCCACCTACCTCTATCAACATGTTATTTGGAACGTGGCTTGATGGGGTTAACTCGGATTTAGCGAGGCACATTCGTGTTGGAGTTTGTGCCCTGTTATGGGCAATCTGGAACTGCAGAAATGATTTGGTTTTTAACAGAGCAAGGAAATTTCTCTTTTTGCAGGTTATCTTCAGGGCCACAACACTGATCCGTATGTAGTCGCTACTCACTCCGACGGAGGCCAGGGATTGGCTACTGCGTCCACCCGATGGGAGATGGTAGCTCGGGTTATTTTCAACTGGTTTGTATGGCGGTCATGTAATAGGATAGGCATGTAGTGCTCCTATTTTGTGTGCTTGCCGGTTGTGGCTTTTTGCTTAGGCTCGTATGAGCGTTCTGTTTTCTTTTCGTACTTTGAGATACTGGAGACTTTGATACTGGTTTCGTTTTTAATATTATGAGCCGTATGCATCTTTCTGATGCAGAGGCTGGGGTAACCCCCCTTTTCGAAAAAAAACATATCTTCTACATAATTGTTCCCCTAACCCATTGTAATCTAGACTTCAGGAGCAAGGACGCCTTTAGGCGGGTATCCTTTGTTCCCTTTCATTCCCAGAACCCTCTGCAGAACATTGGCCTTCAGTTGTTTATTCCACTCCTACCACAAGTCAACATTCGATATATTAAATTTCTAGCCGCATATATCATATATATGATATAATAACCATACGTAATAACTATTTTTTCAAAAAGACAGGCAAGTAGGGGGAAGAACTTGACTTTGATCTCCCTTTCACCAGCGTTTCCCGTCGAAGTATGTGAAATAGTTCACCATGTCAAACGCAGATTCATCATTGTGAAAACGTAACCAGTTATTAATAAAAGAATGTATTCATAAGCACAACAAAATAGTAGTAAACAATTACTTACATGTTTGCTGGCCCATGAAGTTCCTGGTGACACTTGTATGTAAACTTCTCGGGCACCACTTCCCAGCCCTTACTGAACTCTCTTGCACACTTCGCTAAACCAGTAATCAGCTTCTCACAAATGCCACTGTGTTTTTCCAGCAGACGTTCCTCTCCAATGCAAGAATCCCTTGGATCAAGCACATGCACAATGCATTCGCTCATGTCAATAGCATACAATGTCCAGTATTGCTCTCTATCCCTTCTCAGTGCCATTATCTGAAATAACCAGTCACACAACTTACTTCATATCAAAATTAATATTCCGACTACAAACTTCTGTTTGCAAGTACAAACAACCTACTTACCATCCAGTAGCACCGCAGATCATACCCCCAAACCTCACTTGTGAACATTTCTTTCACCTTTGAATTAGCAAGATAATTTTTGTCATACACCACTAGCTCCTAAACAGATATTGAATTGTCATTACTAGCAAGTAATCGACTATCACTAATCAGTTATTGTCCCACAGATTATAATAACTCACTGCCCAGAGAGGTAGCAAGATGTGCCTCCAACGGTTTCGTTGTGCAGGTGTCATCCAAGTCAGCTCAACCACCCACATCATCGTTATCACCACAGCAAATCCTCTGTAATTCAGTCCACATGGACTAGTAAACTGATCTACAAATTCGTCCCCAGTCATCTCCAGCAAATCTGGTTCCTCATGCTTGAACCAGGTGCTACAACCACAGTTTTAACCAGTCTTAGTACATCTAACATGCTACTTTCTACTACATGTTAAAGAATCAAACTTAGTTCCTCAGAGCTTACCGAGGACGCGTACCCCCCGAATAAATGCCTCATGTTCCGCAACCCCAGGTTGGCCGCTGCGTTCCTTATCTCCTCGTAGCATTGCCCTAGTACAAAAGGCGAGATGGCAAAAACAACTTTCTTCTTACGTTGTCTCGCATATACGCATGGCCTTTTTGCCGGCTGGAAAACTATTTCCTGGCGCCTGCTAGGCGTCATCCGGATGATGCCAGTGGGAAATAAGCCGCCTCACTCACCGTTGATTTGAGTCAATACGGTATGATTTGGGCCGCTGGATTCGCTGAGACTCCACCATGCCATGACTTCAAACCTAACTTGCACGTCTCCCCGCAGCCTCCAGACAGCAACGCATTGTCACACACACGTAACTCTACCCAGAGCAGCACTTCGCCGGCGAGCACCAGCTGCAACCCTCAGGCTGCAGCGACCACAGTAGCTCGTCACCTCGCAACAAAACGGCCGAGGAGCTTGGCATACATTGGCCACGACGGTAGCGCCGACGAGCTCCGAGGTTGCAGCAACGCCTCTACTGTGATCACCCCTTCAGGCACCATTTGATGCTCCATTACTGCACCGGCGATGCTCCGACCATCTGCATATGCTCCATTGCAGCGCCAATGATGCTTCGACGGCTCGGCGATGCTCCGTTGCAGCACCGGCGGTGTTCCCACGGCCCGACGATGCTCCATTGCACCACCACTGATGCTCCGTTGCAGCGCGATGATGTTTCGGCAGTCTGACAAATGCTTCATTCCAGCACCGGCGATGTCCCGACAGCCCGACGATGCTCCATCACAACGTCGGTGATGCTCCATTGCAGCGCCGATGATGTTCCGGCAGTCCGACAAATGCTTCATTCCAGCACCGGCGATGTCCCGACAGCCCGACGATGCTCCATCGAGCGTCAGTGATGCTCGGTTGCAGCGCCGGTAATGTTCCGGCAGTCCGACAAATGCTTCATTGGAGCACCGGCGATTTCCCGGCAGCCCGACGATGCTCCATCGCAGTGCTGGTGATGCCCCGACAGCCCGACGATGCTCCATCGAGCGTCAGTGATGCTCGGTTGCAGCGCCGGTGATGTTCCGGCAGTCCAACAAATGCTTCATTGGAGCACCGGCGATTTCCCGGCAGCCCGACGATGCTCCATCGCAGTGCTGGTGATGTTCCGGCAGTCCGACAAATGCTTCATCGGAGCACTGGCGATGTCCCGGCAGTCCGACGAAGCACCATCAGGGCGTCGATGATGCTCGGTTGTAGCGCCGGTGATGTTCCGACAGTCCGACAAATGCTTCATTGCGGCACCGATGATGTCCCGGTAGCCCCAACGATGCTCCAACGCAGTGTTGGTGATGCTCCATTGCCGGAGATATTTTGGCAGTCCGGCGAGTGTTTCATCGTAGCACCGATGAAGCTCCATTGTAGCACTATCGTGCATCGTGCAGCTCGATGGAGCTCCATCGGAGCACGTGCGACCCCTTGCAGCAAGGATGATACTGCTACCTGGTGACCACGTTGACGCCCTCTCGCAGCACGCCTTGCACGCGGTAGCGCCACCATCGCAGCCCCGGCGGCCTTCGCAGCCCTGCGCTCACCCACGATAGGCTTGCAGAAGAAGCCCTAGGCCGTCTTACAAACACCGATCAGGAGGAGGAGGAGACGGGTCACACAGAGCTAGCAGAAGCCATGGCGTTCGTGTGGAAAAGAAAGTACGAGCGGGAGGAAGAAGCACGTGAGGATAAGATTTGTTGAGGAGAAAGACGCGGTACGTGGTGCTGGGCAGTTCACCGAGCCATGCACAACGTGAGTGGACGCGTGGCATGCAGACGAGGCGGCTGATTTCTCTCCTAGAAATCAGCCGGATGGATTTAAGCGTTTTCCCTATTTCCTCCTCTCCTATCATATCAGAAGCCAGCCTTTTCTTCTGCCTATGCGCCCCGTCATTTGTCTGGGCTACAAACTGTCCTTCATCATACGTCGGGAAGTTCAAATATGGTATTTCAGCTGTTGCATTGAGATGTCAGTACATTACATACATGAACCATAATTCATGCTACTAACATATAAACTACAAACACTGGTTTAACAATTTTTTTTACCATTTATTCTTTGTGTTAAATATGCTTGCGCAAAGACGGTCATTGGAACAAATACCCCCTTCCTTTCACAACACTCATCCATTCCCAACTTGTTCCTGGGTAATTTTTTAAGAGGTCCCATAGAATAATCAGAAAAACCACCCTTGTTGTCTCCTATGTATTTCAAATTAATTAAGTTGGACTCATCAACTATTGAATGTAATTACATTACAGTAATTTGTTTGTCATCATCACACAACTTACCAAGTAAGCTCTTTCCAGCGCAATCATCCACTTTCTCCTTCCCTTTACTTTCCTTCACTAAAGTAGCAGACTCTGTCCGCCATAGAATAAATTTAAATGATTAAGTTCGATTTGTGAAATTACCCATGCTATACCAGAACACAAAACTATGGTTTATTGTTTAGCTGGACACCTATTCCATATATGAATAGAGACACCTCTAACAACCGCCCATTACATTACTAGTGATGTAAAGTTTTTCATACCTGCCACACTGTTGTCTTTCAAAGCACCGATCCCTTTCAATAACTGCATGCTTTCTGTCTTCAAACCTGTCAAACATTCCGCAACTTGCTTATGTCCGTTTTAATGCAGCTGTAATTATACATTTTTCTGTACCTTCAATCAACATATTTCCACAGCTCCTCAAATAACTAATGTTATTTTTCTTCTTCTCTAGTCCGATGTTTATGATGCACTCAAACAACTTGCTGAAATCGTCAACAACCCTACTCTTCTCGTTATGTAAGTAATTTTCCCTAATCATCCTAGCCATATCTGTATTAGACCCTCCTGTTGCTAATAGCATATCGTGCAAATCCATGCTACGATTTGTACCCTCCAACGCCATTCTTTCCGCATGTGCAGTGAACAATAGCATCGCCTGACAGTTGTAAACAGACCAATCAGACCATTTATGCTTAACCATTACTCTATTGATAGCCAGTTTATTTAGTACTTACACTTGTTGTCATTTCCACAATATCCGCTTCTCCTTCTTCGTAATCCAAGTCCGGCACGATTTTCTTTGGCTGAATACATATTAGCTTAACTGTTAGACATTATATAACAGGGTTTTTTCAATGTTACACACTATATACCCAATGAATAATAGTTCTTACGAATGGCAACCCCACAATTTTTTGTTTAGTTTCTTACAAACTAAGCAATATAATTTCAAGGAAATACTGAAAACAATAATTGTTGTTCTATCATCCAAATTAATCAGATTTCCTTATTGTATCACAATAGGAAGTATTTTTTTCTATGCCATGTATTATTATCGATAAGTAATCTGTTCCACGGAACTTATAAACTAGTCAAAATCAGATACATTCTTCCCACATCAACTTTAAATCGTCCTCAAGTCTATATCTACGTCTATGTTATATCGGTCAACTGAGTTTTATATAAAACTAGTATAGAACTAACATTTTTTATAACTATAGTTTAATCCCAATTAGGTCTAATTTATCACCCAATTACCAAGTACCTTCAGCATTCCATATGTTGTTAAGCCATCCACCTTTGAACTATTATAGTTCACAAGTGCTTCCAGCAAGCTAGCATTGTAGTTGTCGGTGTCAAAACCGGCGGATCTCGGGTAGGGGGTCCCGAACTGTGCGTCTAGGCGGATGATAACAGAAGACGAGGGACACAATGTTTTTACCCAGGTTCAGGCCCTCTCGATGGAGGTAATACCCTACGTCCTGCTTGATTAATATTGATGATATGGGTAGTACAAGAGTAGATCTACCACGAGATCAAGGAGGCTAAATCCTAGAAGCTAGCCTATGGTATGATTGTTGAGATGTAATGTTGTGTCCTACGGACTAAAGCCCTCCGGTTTATATAGACACCGGAGAGGCTAGGGTTACAGTCGGTTACAATGGTAGGAGATCTACATATCCGTATCGCCAAGCTTGCCTTCCACGCCAAGGAAAGTACCTTCGGACACGAGCCGAGTCTTCAATCTTCTATCTTCGTAGTCCGGGAGTCCGGCGGATATTGATAGTCCGGCTGTCCGGACACCCCTAGTCCAGACTCCTCAAGAGTAGCCTGAACCAGTCTTCAATGACGATAAGTCCGGCGTGCATAATGTTCGGCATTGCAAGGCGGGTTCCTCCTTGAATAATCCGGAGAAGATAATGAACACCGTGATAGTGTCCGGCTCGCAAAATGATTTCCACAATCCAACGAGAGAATAAAATACACACTTAATTCAATCTGCCGACGTATACGCAGCGTGACATCACACCGCAGCCAAGCCCTTGTTTGAACCGCTTTTATTATTCCGCCTCAGACGCTTAGCGGCGGCTTCCTTGGCACGCCCCTGTCAAGCAGAGATCGTGTTCCCTTTATTCCGGGATCCTCATCAATACGTGCATGGGTAACCCAATCGCTCCGCCGCCACGCCTCTCTATCGAATGGGAATCTCAAGCGGTCACGAGAGGCGGCCCTTGGTATTATTTCCCTTTATAAGAGGACCAAGGCCTGTCCTTGTCTTTCAACCTCGATCGAATCTTTCCTCTGCCCCGAGTTCCAACACCAACAGCTTCAGACTCGAGCGCTTTGGATCTACAGCAATGTCCGGCTCCGACCTCCAGGGCCGGTGGGTGCACGGAGGAGGACATATTGAAGTTGCATGAGGCCAAGTACACAGCCTCGGTTTCAGACAGGTTGCTGCCCTGGGCAGGCCGTGCCAACCCGAACCCGCGAATCGTCATTTTCAAGATCTCACCTCCGTCGGGATTGGGCTTCCAGACGGATCCTTTCGTGAGGGGGCTCGTTCTTCTGGGCTGGCCCTTCCACGACTTGGCTCCGAGTCCATCCTCCATATCTCCGCATTCATTATCGCTGCGAAGCCTTCCTCCGCGTCATCCCCACTTCGCCTGTGGCTGAAAACATTCAAGGTGGAGCCAAGATGATCGGGGGGCGTCAAGCGGAGTGTGGCGGGGCGACCATAAGCAAGAAGGTCGATGCCCCATGGCTCGAAGGTTCCTTCCAAGAGGAACAGGGATTGTGGCAGCAGGAGTGGTTCTACATCACCGCTCCAAGGGGCAGCAAGCAAAGGTCGCCGCCCTCCTTCCGCCCGGGACCTCCACGGCAACTAATGTCGTGGGTCGACCAAGGGCTCAACTGGGGGCCGTCCGAGGACGTGCCCGCACTGCAGGGCCGGATTCGAGACCTCCAAACAAGGGAGATCGGCCTGGTCAAGGTGATGCAAGTCATGCTAGTCAGGCACCTCCTACCCTGCAAACGTCGTCCTCTCCGTCTATGGGAATTCAATCCGGAGGGACCTCGTATTCTCCAGCACTTTATGGGTTCAACACCCACGGAGATGTACAAGCTGTTCTTCGGACCGCAGGCAGCGTGTCCGGATTCGGCCGAGGACGCGGGCTTAAGCCGCGATCGCCCGGATACTCAGGTAAATAGCTCAAAGCTCGGACACTCTACTTGTATGCCTTTCAAAAGATCATCTCCTGACCCTTTTATTCTTTACAGGAATGGGTGGCGCGATCAAGGCTGATAAGGTGTCCGGCCCCCCTCCCAGAGACCGCACTGGAGCCCGTGCTGGTCAGAATGTTGGAGGTTGCGCCCACAGAAGGGGGCGATGGGGGAGATAAAGGAGCTAATACTTCGTCCAAAGAGGCGACTGAAAAGGAGAGGACCAAGGATCCCTCCTTTCAGAGGGAGAAGAGGACCGCCTCCGAAGATCCGGAGGTCAAAGCCCCCAAGCGTGGGAAGAAATCCCCACTGGTCCGCGTCCGGAGAGAATCCGGACGCGCAATCATCGCCAAGGACCAGCCTCCAACGAGCCGTGAGTATGAAAGAGGAAGTTTAATAAGGAAGTACCTTCATTTATGCTTCTGTAGGTAACCGAAATATTTATATTGCAGTTCGGATCTGCAGCCGTCTCGAGATGAGTTCGTCCTCGGGGATCTTCTTCCGAGATGATGGAGAGCGATCGCCTCCGTCGACGCGCCGCCCAGATGAGGCAAAGCGAGCCCAAGTGTCGCCACGGAGGGCGCCCCGAGTCCGGAGGGGTCAAAGAGTTCAACACCACCAGAGCCGGCCGAGAATCAAGAGTTTGCTTGAGAGGGCGTCCATTTCGAAGATCACCGCGTTAATGCGTCACGGTGGTTGGAAGGATTTCGCCCGCTGAAAGCGGGCTTTCGCAATGCCGCCTCGAGCTTCTTGGCGGGATTTGAGGTATGCGAAGATGATGCACCCTTTGTCTGTTAACAGCTTACGTGTATAAAATGCGCCCTGTGTAGATAGTAGCCCCTGAGACTCGGTAGGTTGTCGAAGACGACAACGTGCCGAGGATCGAAAATCTAAACATCTCAGGTAATGAATACCGCCGTTCTGGTACAGGTGGCGGATAGTCCGGGGGCCAGCCGGACTGATCAGTTTGCCGAACTGAGTCGACAGCTGGACATGGCCGATGCTGACATCGCACTTGTCAATCAGCGACTTGACGAGTCGCAAGATAAATAAATTCCCCCCAGCCGGTTTATTGAGTGGGTTAAAGCCCTCCTCTGATAAGTTATATGCTGTTTACGCAGACGGTGCGGCTGCTATGGAGAGCCTTCGGGCCGAGCTCGCGCAAGCTAAGGAGCAAGCCCGAAGGAGTGATGCGGCTGCCGCGAGGGCGGCCGTGGAGTTGAAGGCCGAAAAGGCTGCGCACTGCCTAAGCAGGGCGGAGGTGGCCGAATTGGCCAAGAATTTAAAGGATGCTACCGACCGTAGCGAGGATCTTGAAAAGGAGCGCCTATCAGAGCGGGAAGACCTGAAGAAGGCCACCGCCGAAGCTAAGGATGCCCGTTCTGCAATGCGGGCTATGAAGGAGGAGCTGCGCCAAGCCGGAGAAATCACGGCTGGCAAGCCGTTTCTTATGCGTCGCCGGTTTATGGATGCCAAGTATGCTAAATTTGAGCGGTGGAGTTCGGAAGATCCTTATATGGACTTGGCTGCGAGTGCGGCTGACGCCGTTAAGCACTTCCGGAGCCAGGGGGATCACGAGGAGGAAGAGTTATATTGGACTCAATTCCACAGTACGGATCGCCCTCTTCCGCTGTCGGACAGGTTGGCCGAATGGGCCGAACTGAATAGGCTGTCCGGGCTGGCTATGACTGATATCGTGGCCCATGTGTGGCCAGAGAGGTCCAAGGCGACGAGCTACTTCGGCCTACTGCAGCAGTTCCTTGGGGTGGTGCTGCATATCAAGGAAATGAAACGGTCGGCCTGCATCGAGGGCGCGCGGATGGCTCTGGCCCGTGTAAAGGCGCAGTGTCCGGAGATGGATGCCACCGCTGTTGCTGCCCAGGGTTCGGATGGGAACCAGCTTCCTGCCGAGCATTATTTCGGGGAAGTTATGCGCGGCACTCGTATAATAGAGTCGCAGTGCTCAAAGAATGTAACGTTCAATTGAACGCATTAACTTTTAAATCAATGATTATAGTATGAATGCTTTTTATACTTGTGCTTCCAAGTAGTAAAACTTGAAAGATGCAGTCTTCGGCTTCAGCCCCCTTGCACAAGGTGCTAGGGTGTTCGCAAAATAGCGCTTTTTCACAATTAATCCGACGTCTCGGTCCTGTTATAAGGAGGTGGTAGCGTAGCGAACGAGGCAATCCGGACTATAGTGCTTTATTTCTTTCACTTAGCCAAAGGAGCTCGAGGGTGGGGCTACGATATAGCCCCTAATGACACCGCACATCTCCGGATTCGGGGTGCGTATGTGCCTGACCGGGAAGCGGCCCTTCGTCAAAACGGGGAATTCTAAACATTCCGGTAGTCGATCAAGTGGCTGACCAGACTCTCGCTATATCATGACAGTCAGTTTTCGGCTTTCTCTACTGAGGTGCTCGCCCAATTTAACTGGGGCACAATCGTAGTAGTTCTCCGGTGCGCGTTAGCGGGTGATACTGAACGTAAGGCAGCAAAACACAGGGCGGGCAAGCCCAACATTTGACCAAAGACATGATTCGAGCTGATGCATATAATGCCCAACTTGAGACGCCAACACTCCGAAAGTGTTTGGACTTTATGATAACGGGCAGAATTATGCCCTAAACCCCTTGTCTCCGTGCGGGCATTGTACTCGACGCGCCAATGCCAAAGCGTCGAGGCTCGCTTTGGCTATAGGAGGAAGCCAAGGAGATTAACAACGAGAGACAGTAATAAAAAGGTCTACGAGGGTCTTAATCAAAAGAATCCTTGCGACGGGTCCCTCTGCACGCTCTGCGCTGTGTCTCCGTTGTGCCGTTATCACGGACGGTACGCACGCTTTGTTCATCTGTAGAAAAGAGGAACATTTTAGTTTAAGAAACAGTTCGATGCGAAAATAATGCAAAAGAATAAGTGCAAATAAAAAGCTAGGTTTATATGAAACCGCGGTTAGTTGTGCGCGAAGCCCCTTATGAAAGGGTATGCGGCTAGGGAGCCCCTAGCATGCCGAGTCCGGATTCGTCTATCCGAGTCCGGGTCTTTAAGTGACCCTCGCCTTCAAATGGTGCCATGTGGACCGGGCATCTTAAGTGTAAGAGACGCGTAATGCGGTATGGCGTTAAGCGGACAAAAGCCTTCCGCTCCAATAGTGCTTGATGTTCACTTTTAAATGGGGCGATATGGAAAATTAACTTTTCTCGTCGAAAATTGTTCGGTGATCCGAACACGACTTCGAGTAATATCGAGCCTGTGCACTTGGCGTAAGGGCCTGGCGTAACTCCTTTGAAGGAAGTGCGGCTGTGTCGAATTTTGGTGGGGTCTATCCCCATCCGACGGATTGTGTTTGAATATAGCAGGTTTAAGTCACTGCCTCCGTCCATTAGGACGTTTGTGAATTGTAGTCCGTCTATTATCGGATTCAATATCAGGGGAGTCCGTCCCGCGGTTCGAACACTTCTGGAATAATCCCGGTGGTCGAAAGTGATTGGTTTTGATATCCAATCTCTATGGTTTGCTGGGCTGGACCGTGCGAAGCTCTTTTTAGAAAGTGCCGCACTGTTTTTCCGTGTCCTCACATGAAGTGAGTTTACTGCTTTGACCCCTTGTGGGAAAGTCTTTTGTTTTCCGGTGCCCTGCTGGCGGGGTTTATCTTCTTCGCTTGACGCGTCGAGCCCCTTGCGTTCGGCGTTTAGTCGGCCGGACTGTTTGAAAACCCAACAATCCCTGTGGGTGTGATTTGCAGGCCTTCCGGGGGTACTGTGGATTTGACATATCCGACCTAGGATTTTATGCAGGTTAGACAGTTCGTCGCTGTCGTCCTTGATGGGTTGAGCTTTATTATTCGGCCGTGAGCTTTTAAATCCGGCGTTGACTGCCGTGCTCTTTGGGCTTTTCTCTTTATTCCGGCGCTATTCTTTTCTGCGCCGTGATTTTCCGTTTCCATCTCTTATCTCGGATGTACTTGGGTCGCTGGTGCTGCTTCTTGCCAACCAGCTGTCCTCTCTAGCAAAGCGGGTCATGAGGCTTGTTAATGCGGTCATTGTCCTCGTTTTCTCTTGACCGAGGTGTCGGCAAGCCATTCGTCTCGGACATTGTGCTTAAAAGCTGCTAAGGCTTCGGCGTCCGGACGATCGACTATCTGGTTCTTTTGGTAAGGAACCTGTTCCTGAATTTCATGCTGACTCTCCGGGCTGTTGAGTTATGTGACTTAGGTCATCTGCATCCGAGGCCGGACATAAGTCCTTGAAAATTTGCTCTAAACGCTTCCTCGAGCTCTTCCCAACTTCCAACAGTGTTTTACGGGAGGCTTTTGAGCCAATGACGGGCTGGCTCTTTGAGCTTGAGGGTAGATATTTTATGGCGTGGAGATCGTCTCCTCCGCCATATGTATATGCAGAGATATAGTCTTCTATCCAGACTCCAGGGTCTGTTGTTCCATCGTAGGCTTCTATGTTTATGGGTTTAAACCCTGCTGGGAATTCATGTTCCAGCACCTCATCTGTGAAGCATAGTGGGTGTGCGGCGCCCCTGTACTGAGCAATATCGCGACGCAGCTCGAGGGAGCGCTGTCTGCTGTGTTCGGCCCGGCCGGCGTTATGTCCGGCGCGACGGTATTCGTCGTGGGTCGGAGGGTGCCCACGTGATCCATAGATGGATCTGGATTGCCTTGCTTTGTCCTCCAAGATGTCTCGCAAGTCCAACGCGTTCCCTTTTGGCCTCGTACTCCTGGATCGATGTCGGGGTACGGTCTTGGCTGGGGCCTTGAATGCCTCTCTGTCGCGACCACGGGGCGGTCGGTCAGCCCATGTCGTGCGCTGGTGATAAAGGTATGTATGCTTCCTCCTCTAATCGGGGGAGCAGCTTGCGTCTTGGGTAACTTTTGGAGGGGAGTTCGAGTTTATACTCTTCGGCCGCGAGGACCTCGGTCCATTGATCGGCTAGCAGATCTTGATCAGCTTGAAGCTGTTGCTGCTTTTTCTTTAGGCTATTTGCCGTGGCTATGAGCCTGAGCCTGAAGCGCTCTTGTTCGACGGGATCCTCGGGTATGACGAATTCATCATCGTTGAGGCTCGCTTCGTCTTTGGAGGGAGGCATATAGTTGTCATCCTCAACCCCTTCGTCTGTCGCCCTGTCGTGAGGGCTTGCTTCTACGTCCTCCTGTGCTGAGTCTTGCAGGAGGGGGTCGTCTTCGGCACTCTCCGGAGTGTTATTGTCTCCCGTGCCGGATTCTCCATTCTTGTTGTGGCGGGACTTAGAGCGGCGCCGCTGACGCCGGCGTTTGGGCTGCTTCTTCAAAGAATCTTCCTCCGCTGCTTTTTCGCCATCCCCTTCCTTTGGGGTATCCACCATGTAGACATCGATGACGAGGTGGCCTTCCGGTGTCCGTGGGCGCTGGTCTCTGATCGTCTCCGCATCATCGTCCATAGCGTCGATGTCCTCGAGTCGTAGTCTAGCATGTCGGTTAGATCCTCGACAGTGGCTACAAAGTGGGTTGTGGGTGGGCTCAATTTCTTCGTCGTCCGAACTCCAACCGCCCCGCCATAGTCCGCCAGATTCTCCGATAGCGAGAGATGCTTCAGAGAATTCAAGATATCGCCAAAAGGCGAGTCTTGAAAGATGTCCGCGGCGGTGAATTCCATAACCGCACCCAATCCGCTTAATTGGTAGGGCGCGGGAGGCTCGGAGTCCGCGAGGAGTCCGCGCCTCGGGATCACGAATTTCGCAGGGGACGAGACTAGAGTTCGGCTCCATCGCCGTAGATGTTGAAGCCCCCAGGGCGGCGTCTATCCACCGGCCCTCGTCATGGGCAATCGGCTCCGGGCTAGCAGCCGGAGCGGATTCGGGTGCGGCCACCAAAGCACTGCTCGGCGGCAGAGCTAGATCATGCCCATCGTCGCAGTGCGGCGCGCTTGGCTGTGGCTCGAGTCCGTCGAAGATCAAGTCTCCGCGGTCATCGGCCGTGAAGTTTAGGCTTCCGAATCTGACCTGACGGCCAGGGGTGTAGCTTTTGATCTGCTCCAGATGGCCAAAAGAATTGGCCCGCAGTACAAAGCCGCCGAATACGAAGATCTGTCCGTGGAGAAAAGTCTCACCCTGGACAGCGTTGAAGGTTGAAGATGCCATCGAGCCTATCGGTGACGACACAGAGGAACTCTCAATGAAAGCACCAATGTCGGTGTCAAAACCGGCGGATCTCGGGTAGGGGGTCCCGAACTGTGCGTCTAGGTGGATGGGTAACAGGAGACGAGGGACACAATGTTTTTACCCAGGTTCAGGCCCTCTCGATGGAGGTAATACCCTACGTCCTGCTTGATTAATATTGATGATATGGGTAGTACAAGAGTAGATCTACCACGAGATCAAGGAGGCTAAACCCTAGAAGCTAGCCTATGGTATGATTGTTGAGATGTAATGTTGTGTCCTACGGACTAAAGCCCTCCGGTTTATATAGACACCGGAGAGGCTAGGGTTACACAGAGTCGGTTACAATGGTAGGAGATCTACATATCCGTATCGCCAAGCTTGCCTTCCACGCCAAGGAAAGTACCTTCCGGACACGAGCCGGAGTCTTCAATCTTCTATCTTCGTAGTCTGGGAGTCCGGCGGATATTGATAGTCCGGCTGTCCGGACACCCCCTAGTCTAGGACTCCCTCAGTAGTATTTGAAGAATAGCACCTACACTCAGACCCAAAAAAACATCAGTGTATTCAACTTACAACATTTTTTGTTGGTTATCATATATAAGCAATTAGCTATTCTCACCATGAGTACTAATTGGCAACCATAAACGCACGCGGTTTTCATGTATTGTCTCGCCCTGGCTTTTGTCGCACCAACAAGTATTTCATCAAGAGTGTACTTGCCCCAGTTCAAATCTGTCAAATCTTCATGCTCCAGCACTAATTGGCAAGCAGAATGAGTAACTTGATTTAGGTGTTCCCTAGGACCTACAAATGATGTCACGTAAAGCATTGCAAACACCCTCTGAAACCTGATTTTTTTTTCTGCCGGTGCCATTAGTGATTTATGCTCCTTCATCAAAATCTTCAGAAGTTCATCCACTTTTATTGGCACAGATGTTTCAGGAAGTTTCATAAGCCTCTTACTGACTTTATATCATCTACTTCAGCAGGTCCTGAGCACACTTGTATTTCATTCGAACCACCTTTCCTTGTTCCATGTATCCTACAACACACATCTGCATTCAAATCAACAGTTCTCTGACCCACAGTGTCCAATGATAAACATGATTGCTCAGGAATCACACTCATCAGCAGCTGCATTGCATACTCTTTATGTTTCTTTGGAAAAGTATAAATGTCAAGAACCCCATACAGACCCATGGATCTGACTGCTGCCTTCTTGTCTTCCCCCCAACCTTGCATTGCAACTTTCAGTTTTTTAGGAGTGTAGCAAGTGTTAATTTTCCAGTCTGGAACTACCCCTAGATCTTCATACCTCCTTGTGGGAGAAAGCTCTGCAACTAGGCATATGATGCTAGATCCAGTTTCCCAATCAGACAAGAATCTATGCTTAGGCAGCCTACTGGTACCAACCCCTCTTTCTGTTGACATCTGCAATAAATTTCAAAGTCAGTACAGTACCTAGGTTTTCATTTACTGTACATGCCAGATCGAATCAAATCATATCCTCCCTCAACCTCCCCCCCACCCCCAGCCATCTATGGAAATAAAGTACAACCTAAGAGAAGAGATCTCCCTTTCGAAAAAGGGTGTGCTCGGAGGAATCCAAGTGCATATACACCCAGGAACAAAATACTCTAGTACAGCATAGTACTTTCAGGCACCATCACCAAATCGAACACCACCAGTACAGGCCCCACGCACACCATACGAACCAGCAACTAGAAGGAAAACTTGGACACAGACCCAGATCCATTAAAGAGGAAACAAAGCTTTGATCAGGAAATGTTTGAACCAGCCCACTGGTCCATCCCGGTCAAAGAGCTTCGTAGGGATAGAAAGAACCTAATCCAAATCGAACTAGAGACAGAAAACTGCTTCTAAATGTTTTATCTATTGGATATTACCTCTAGGTCTTCTACTTCCATGGACGGGTCGTCTGTTCTTCACGTTTTGCTCTCTCTCTGGTTCAGAGCATATTTCATACAAGACGAGTAGAGGAGAGACGAGGGAGAGGAGAGAGACCCAAATGAATTAACTCTACCTCCTCTACCACCCAATTGCCACCTTTGTATTAATGTGCACCTGCTTCACATCGCATTTGTCCCAAGAAAACTCGTTTTTTATTTCCAACACGTCAACTCACCATCAAGAGTATGCAGATCATCATCTCTTTCTCTCTCATACAGCTCTCTTTGCCACTGCCCTGTGCATACGAACACGCATCTAGCCGGTTGCATGGCAATAACTAAAGGTGGAGCATTTACCCCTGCATAGGTTAGTTGGCCAGTTTGAGAGCCGTAGTGAATGCTCAAACCAGCTCCAGGCCAGCATGTGTACTATAAATACACGCCTCCCCATTGCTTACATGTAGGCCTGCTTTACAAAACCTCTGTATAAAGATACGCTCAATTTACTGCATGTCGGCCACCGACAGCCAGACAAGCCCACTCCATTGCATACAAATTATTAAAATACACTGCAGGTACATTTTTTTCAAAATTTTTCATTAATTCAAACTCATACCTAAGATGAAACGACAGCCACTTAACACATCCTACTAATACATTGCACGAAAGTTAAACAAGTGGCTAGGCCTTAATCTTCTTGCTCCAGATGCTGTCAACCTCATCTTCACTTGCATACCAGGTTCCTTTTGGACTTCCACACACTGCATCCTCTTCAGTACCACATGGCTTGCAATCAGGTTTCTTAATGACAACCTTGCCATCAGTATCGACCTCACCCCATCCTTCGTTACAACCAACCTTCAGAAAACACATTATTACAAAATATTTTACATCAAAAATATATATATAGCATACTAGACGCACTCAGACTCACCAGTAAATCCCCCTTCATTTTCTTTTCTCCATCTTCTTCCTTAGTACAGAGCCCCAGCACTGGCCTAACCTGTTTGTCATTTCCCACGACGTCAAGCTACATTTATAAATCATACATTCCTTTTGTTTAAATCACTAATTACTTTCTTACATGCTCTACTTCTGAACTAGAGTAGGTATCTCCTGTCTCAATCGTAGCATAAGCTGCCCCTCCTTCCACACTTGCATATGTCTGATACGTACAACTTAGTAAAAGATTGAACAATAGATGAAGAAATTTTTCAAACTAGTATATTGCATGCACCGAAAAGTTCCTGGGACGCTTCTTTGATTCAGTCGCCATGGCCATGGATGCTCTGAATGTTTCACTATCTCTCTCTCTCTCACTCTCTCTCTCTCTTTCTCTCTCTCTCTCTCTCTCTCGCTCTCTCTTTCTCTCTAGAATATGATGAACTTCTGTTGCCTTGGTGACTACTGAAACTTCCTCAGGACTTGGCACGTCATTATATGGTCAAGCTCGTCCACGGCATTGCCGCCTCTCACACCCGATTCAAAATTCAAAAACCCACGCATTTATTACTCCTCTGCAAACCATACAGCACATGCCTTTTCCAGGCCCTTTCTTGCAGCCTATACCAATCTCATAAACACACTGTAATAATTTTTTTATTCTACTTGTTCATTTTCCCAAAAATACACCTTCTGCGACCATGCAAAATATATAGCCGATGTTTGTTTTATTTTTCAACAATGATTTTTATCCATCCTTGCTGCTGCTCTTCCTAATGTAAAGCCTATATCCTAAAAAAAATATGTCTTACCACTATGACATTCTTACACAACATAATTAAAGAACCAACATAACTTCAACAATTTTGTCTCCATAAGTTTTACAACACAAACTTGTCCAAATGTTTAAAAAAGATCCAACTACAAGTTCATAATCATTTCAGATACATCCTACAGAGGGTACCCCATCCAATGTAGAGTACAAAACTTTTGAACAAGTATTCCTACGATGACCGGCTATGCCACAATTTGTACATGTCGGAATCTTCCTCGGCTTCTGTGGTTCGTTGCCCCTTTGAGGGCATGTAGTTCTCTTGTGCCCCTTCCCACGGCCAATTGTGCAAAACCTCGATCGCTTGTCATTTATTTCGTAATTCGGCTTGTCTCTTGTAGTTGTCGGATGACCTCTCATCCTAGGTTTCTTCTTAGGGGGTAACAAGGACATGTCGCTTTCTGTATCCATGGATCTTGAAGTTACAGCAATATTTGAATCAGCCGTGCTCCGGTCGTCCCCCTGTATAGTTGACGATGCCGAATTCGCTTGAATGGTCCCATTAGCATCGACTGATGATTTCCCATCCCCTCCTATCGTTCTTGCTTTTGCATTTATCCATTCAATTTTCCCAGCACTTGACGCAGCTTCATCATCAATATATTGCTTCTGACTATCCTTCCAAGCAACAGATTTACCAACAGAAGAAGACTTGCATGCCTTCTTTTTTTCAATTAGACTCATTCCATCTTTTATATTACTTAGTGGCAAAGCTCCCTTGTTCAATTCTGCCAGCCCGCTCATGACATAATCAAAAGCCTCTGGATTGCTATCACCCATCATAACCAATTCCAGGGCCGAGATGTACATAGCAGTGCCTGAAAGTGGTGCAATCAGGTAGGCCTACATCTTTTTATAGTGCTTCACATGTTCTAGAAGGATATCACGCGCATCTACTGTCCATCTTTTCAGTGTGTGCTTCCTTGGTATCTCATTCAATCCCAACACTATCATCACCTGTTTTTACAAATCATGTGTAAAGTCAGGAATGGACAAATAAATGAAATACTTACTTCGAAATCATATGTACACACCTTTAGTGCATGGCAACAAATCATCCCCATATGCTCAAAGAGTCCACACTCACAACTGAAGAAATCTCTGAATTCCGAAACAACCACCTTGTTTCTGCTCTTGTACCATTTCTCCCTCGATTCCGCCTTCACGTGTGTTGCCAGGTACTCAGTCCTTGGAACTAATTCTTCGATGTAATAAGATCCAGAGTAGTAAAGACTTTTTCCAAACAACTCAAACATGGCCCGAGTATACACCGTGCTTGCATGGCTTTCAATTGGTATGTAAACTTTTAGGACTACTCCTGCCTGTGCAACGATTCCAAACATGATTCAGCCTTGCTTAAACACAGTACAATATATTAAAACAAACTTGCTTATCTTACCAATTTGGTCCTTTTTTCTTGGAAACCTTCTTCTTGCTCTCTATCAAATAGTACTTTTGCATACTGCTTCACAAAAAGATTCATTGGGCATGCTGGAGGAACATAATTTTTAAGCATGTGATTTGCGCTCTCACTCCTTTGTGTGCTCGTCATTTTTGCACAAAATTTACTAGAAAAATATGGCTTCGCCCACTTCCACCTCACCTCAAAAATTTGTGTAAGGAATGTATTGCTCTGCAAACTGTATTTCTTCATAATCTCCACCCACCCCTTCTCAAACTCTTCGATAGTTAGCATGTCGTTCACCAATCTATGGAATTCTGCTCGGAAGTCACTCTTCTTTGTATAATGATAACCCAAACTCTCTTTAGCCTTACGAAGAATATGCCACTTGCACCAACGGTGTGTTGTATCTGGCCAAACATTCTCAATAGCAATCTCCATCGCCCTTGCTTGGTCTGCTCAAATTTATAATAAAAAAATAATACTATAATAAATTCTATATGTACTACTAATCATATTCATTTCATGTAGTAGGAAATAATTCATTTGTGAAGTTTTCATATAAAAAACAAACAAAGAAAATTACCAGTTAGAATAGTGACCGGAACCTTTCCTCCCATCATCTTCACAAATTCACGGAAAACCCATTCGAAACTTTCTGACAGCTCGTCCCTCATAAGAATGCCAGCAAAAATAGTGCTCTATAAATGATTGTTGACACCTACAAACAGCCCAAATGGCATGTCGTACAGGTTTGTCTTGTAAATAGTGTCAAATGTCACCGCATCTCCGAAATAGTGGTATTGCAAGTTACTTCTTCCATTAGACCACAACAATGTCCTAATCCTGCTTTCATCATCCACTTGAACTGTGTAAGAAAAATCACTATCTTTCTCTTTCATCTCCGAGAAAAGTTCTATTGTTTTACGCACATCGTCATTAGCTTGTTCTCTACTAATTTTCCCACACAGTGTACGCAAGCACCTTTTGGTGAATGGGACGTTCTCAATCCTCCCAAAATAGGTTACAATGATGTTGTACACCTTACTAAGATTAACATTATTCTGCCTAAGATGCGCCACCAATTCTCTAGTGTACTTATCTATGTGCCTATGCAAAGGAAAATGTAGCTTAGAAGCACAAGTATCAAGCAGTTCATGATTGTGCTCTGTCCTGTTCTCAGATATATACCACCCCCCGTCATCAGTTCGTAGTAGCCATACCATTGCACGACACTTTGTTCTGCATGAACTACTATTCTCCTTATTCGGTTTCCCCTGTTTCAAAACAAATGCAAATGTCAGTTTTACACCCGAGCGTGCAATCCACACAACCTTTTATGTAATTAATTATAAATAAAGTAGTTACTTAGCGAACAACAACAAACAAACTCCTGCATACACCTCGCTCCTTTCACATTAATTCTGCTCTTCCCGTAACGTATGCCAAAGCCACATTCCCATGAATAAAGGTTGTAAAAGTCATAAGCTTCTGTCAACGAATCATAACTCAATCCTAGCTTTGGTGTAATGACTGAAGCAGTTTTCCTTTCAGCAAAACCCCTAATTGCACTTCCAAGTGATGTAACCCTCTCTGCTTGTATAGTTCTCTCATCGGGCATTGCTCCTCGCCGATGCCTATATAAAAACAATTGCATGTGTCACTTTTTTTCCTCACAAAGTTCATTACAAACTGTAAATACTGTTCAAATTACCTTCTAACCCAAGAAGTATCTCTTTCAGAAATCTACTCTCCTCCCCCGGTCTCTGAAATTTGCATACATCCTTTGTTGGCCTTGTCTGCTTCAAAAGGATCAATCAACCCACTGATAAGCCGCAGACCCTCAGGCTCAGCCAAATCTGAATCTTTCACAGTGTCACTACCATTGTTTTGCCATGCATGAACATTTGACAGCATCTTCTCTGAACCTGAATACATATCTGACTCGCTTCTTCCATTGACTGTTTCTAGAGCACTCAGCTCATCGCCGTAGAACAGCTCCCCACTATTCGCACTTTCTAATAAAGCAAGGAATCTAAATGCGGAAATCCCCACAGAATCAACACCGCCATGTAATGAAACAAGTAGACGGTCAAAAAACAGTCGTAGGTTTTACCTTTCTTGCCTGTATACTCCAATATTCATCAGATTCTGCTCCGTCGCCATGGCGCCACCGTGCCCTCCGGAGCTCAGATCTAACATGGAAACCCTATCCTCCTCCAAGCGGCAGCTCATTTGCTAGTCAATAGCATATCTGCTCTCACTGCCTACCACTTAAATGCCACACTGCCCAGCTACCACAACAATTTTTTAATGCTTTTCCTCCCCTGCCATACATAAACATTGTCTTTCCACTAAACGGGTGTTAGCTGCCTAACTCCTTCGGGTGATGTGTGTTCGCTGCCGAAGCCCTTCTCTTGTTGGTACCAAGATTCCAATGATTATTACTAATCCTCACTTTCACACTAATTTTTTCACATGTATTAATTGCCCCATGACACTAAGTACTTGTAATCCATTTTTATTTACTTCCTTACTGATGACCCACAAGTATAGGGGATCTATCGTAGTCCTTTCGATAAGTAAGAGTGTTGAACCCAACGAGGAGCAGAAGGAAATGATAAGCGGTTTTCAGCAAGGTATTCTCTGCAAGTACTGAAATAAGTGGTAACAGATAGTTTTGTGATAAGATAAATTGTAACGAGCAACAAGTAACAAAAGTAAATAAAGTGCGGCAAGGTGGCCCAATCCTTTTTGTAGCAAAGGACAAGCCTGGACAAACTCTTATAATAGGAAAAGCGCTCCCGAGGACACATGGGAATATCGTCAAGCTAGTTTTCATCACGCTCATATGATTCGCGTTCGGTACTTTGATAATTTGATATGTGGGTGGACCGGTGCTTGGGTACTGCCCTTACTTGGACAAGCATCCCACTTATGATTAACCTCTATTGCAAGCATCCGCAACTACAACAAAAGTATTAAGGTAAACCTAACCATAGCATGAAACATACGGATCCAAATCCGCCCCTTACGAAGCAACGCATAAACTAGGGTTTAAGCTTCTGTCACTCTAGCAACCCATCATCTACTTATTACTTCCCAATTCCTTCCTCTAGGCCCAAATAATGGTGAAGTGTTATGTAGTTGACGTTCACATAACACCACTAGAGGTTAGACAACATACATCTTATCAAAATATCGAACGAATACCAAATTCACATGACTACTAATAGCAGGACTTCTCCCTTGTCCTCAGGAACAAACGTAACTACTCACAAAGCATATTCATGTTCATAATCAGAGGGGTAATAATATGCATAAAGGATCTGAACATATGATCTTCCACCAAATAAACCAACTAGCATCAACTACAAGGAGTAATCAACACTACTAGCAACCTACTAGCACCAATCCTGGACTTGGAGACAAGAATTGGATACAAGAGATGAACTAGGGTTTGGAGATGAGATGGTGCTGGTGAAGATGTTGATGTAGATTGCCCTCTCCCGATGAGAGGAGCGTTGGTGATGACGATGGTGATGATTTCCCCCTCCCGAAGGGAAGTGTCCCCGATGATGACGAAGGCCATTACCAATTATTTATTAGTTATAAAGATAGTCAGTTAAACTCTCAAACTAGTTCTTACCTTCGCCCACCTTTGTTTTTTTAGAGCACCCAAATGGGGTGAATTGTCACGAAATGCACTTCGTTTCCTGGGTTTATATGCACCCTATATGGTGTTTTTTTAAATATTTTTACTAAAAAGTCAAAAATAGGTAAGAACTATTTTGACTAAACACTTGACTTACTTTTGCACTGATATATAAATCTCGACCAAAAAAAAACAAAAGTTGACCTAACGACAAAAAAGACAAAATTTATTTGCTATTATAGATCACTATTCACACTATTTTAGCCTAAAAATTTGCTTTTATTGAAAATAAGTCACAAAGGATTTTTTTTTTGGAATTTATTTCTAACGAGTACAATAGAAGGTCAAGTTTATTTCAAAAGTATTTTCAGGATTTTTTTACTTTTTGTTGAATTACTATTTTTTCCCATATAGGGTGCATATATCCCCATAGACCAAAAACTCCCCTCCTGGTCAATCTTCTATGTTTCTACCTGTCAACGTATCATTCCAGAATCTAATTATAACCACCCGGTGTGCATGTTCTTATATACTAGTACCACAAAATGGATCGTCGTTTATACAAAAAACATGTACCAATTTTTCTTTCGGTGCATCAAAGTAATTCATTTTAAAAAAATTAACCTACATCAAAACTAATGTGATCCAAAGTTACATTAGCCCTGTAATCACTTTTATTACTAACATTGACAAGCACCATCCTAACTACATACATTCTGGGCATTGTAACTGCTTATTACCATTCTATAACAAAGTAGCTGTAATTTTGAAAATTATGATTAGTTTCCACGAAACTAGCACAACTACATTTTTTTCCTGCTACACCACATCTAACATTTTCTCCACAAATACACAACACCAGAGTGATGCAACTCAGAATTCATCTTCATTTAACATAGTACTAGACTACAGAAAACCACATAAAACATCCGACATATGCGTTATATATTACATTATCTTTCCAAATTCTTGGGCCATCAGTAATTCATTACACCATCGTAGGACTCACTATGCATTTCGGCGGTACTCCAATATTACCATCCATTGTCAACACCATGTGTGCGATGTACTCCCTCATCTTCTTCAACCCATCCTGTTTTATTTGCCAACAGTAAGTATTTTTTTAGTTTTACAAAATTAGGGAAGTATGGAAATATGCCATACCTCAGTACATCCATGTGCCAGACCAGTCCCCATGTAATTCGTAATGCAATGAAGAATGTAGAATGAACTGTCAAATCTGCCAAATGAAATGATATCACAGTTATTAGCACATAGATATAGCTCACAATATTATAATGCAAGATGAGGAAAGACCTGTTGCTGGCCTTCTCAAGGAAGCTCTGATACATAAACTGGAATGATTCCGCATCGATATTCCATCCATCAAAGAACCTATAAACACATCTAGAAAGAGCCTCGATCAATGTGTAGCATAACTTCTTGTGCTTTTTCTCCAGCGCACACACCGGTCGGTTTCCCCTTTTCGGATCGAAAACATGCACTCTACAGGTTTCAATATCAAATGCATATAAAATCCAGAATTGTTCTTCATCCCAGTATGGAGCAAAAATCTGCATATCATATATCAAGTTACACAATAAACATATTAATTGTTGTACTACTCATATTTATAAATAAACAACAATTACCACTCTGCAGCATTCAATGTCGTATACCAATTTTGGTTCAGTAAACATCATCCTCACGGTCTCGTCAAGTAAGTACTGCTCTACGTTTAACACCAATTCCTGCGTTTTATGACAGCTTAATTACCAAATCATATATATTTTTGATACTAAGTTTAATAATTGACCTAACATTACTTACAGCCCATATAGGGAGCAAGATGTGCCTCCACCTTCCACAGTATAGTCCTCTAATCCATTTAATCTTTACAGCTGCCATCATTCTTAGGACTATTTCAAACCCCATCCTTCTCCAAGCTATCTGGGCTGTTGAATTGGGCAACTACCTGTTGTCCAGTTAGGGATATCCTTGTAGGCACCCCATGTATGAGCCAAGCGCTGCTATTAAAAAAATCAGTTCCCAACGACATGTATGTGAAGGAAATATGCCCTAGAGGCAATAATAAAGTTATTATTTATTTCCTCATATCATGATAAATGTTTATTATTCATGCTAGAATTGTATTAACCGGAAACATGATACATGTGTGAATACATAGACAAACCTATAGTCACTAGTATGCCTCTACTTGACTAGCTCATTAATCAAAGATGGTTATGTTTCCTAACCATAGACATGTGTTGTCATTTGATTAGTGGGATCACATCATTAGAAGAATGATGTGATTGACATGACCCATTCCGTTAGCCTAGCACTTGATCGTTTAGTATACTGCTATTGCTTTCTTCATGACTTATGCATGTTCCTATAACTATGAGAATTATGCAACTCCCGTTTACCAGAGGAACACTTTGGGTACTACCAAACGTCACAATGTAACTGGGTGATTATAAAGGAGTACTACAGGTGTCTCCAAAGGTACATGTTGAGTTGGCGTATTTCGAGATTAGGTTTTGTCACTCCGATAGTCGGAGAGGTATCTCTCGGCCCTCTCGGTAATGCACATCATTATAAGCCTTGCAAGCAATGTGACCAATGAGTTGGTTACGAGATGATGCATTACAGAACGAGTAAAGAGACTTGCCGGTAACGAGATTGAACTAGGTATTGGATACCGACGATCAAATCTCGGGCAAGTAACATACCGATGACAAAGGGAACAACGTATGTTGTTATGCGGTTTGACCGATAAAGATCTTCATAGAATATGTAGGAACCAATATGGGCATCCAGGTCCCGCTATTGGTTATTGACCGAGAATAGTTCTAGGTCATGACTACATAGTTCTCGAACCCGTAGGGTCCGCACGCTTAACGTTACGATGACAGGTTTATTATGAGTTTATAAGTTTTGATGTACCGAATTTTGTTCGGAGTCCCGGATGTGATCACGGACATGACGAGGAGTCTCAAAATGGTCGAGACATAAAGATTGATATATTGGACGACTATATTCGGACACCGGAAGTGTTCCGGGTGATTTCAGAGAAAACCGGAGTGCCGCAAGGGTTACCGGAACCCCCCGGGAAAGTATTGGGCCTTAGTGGGCCTGAGGGGAGAGAGAGGGCAGCAGCACAAGAGGTGGCGCGCCCCCTCCCATGGGGAGTCCGAATTGGACTAGGGGAGGGGGGCGCGGCCCCTCTTTCCCTCTCCCTCTCCCCCTCTTTCCTTCCCCCTTCCTCCTTCCTAGTTTGACTAGGAAAGGGGAGTCCTACTCCCACTAGGAGGAGGACTCCCCCCTCCTTGGTGCGCCCCAAGGGCCGGCCGACCTCCCCCCTTGCTCCTTTATATATGGGGCGGGGGGCACCCCAAAGACACACAAGTTGATCTACGGATCGTTCCTTAGCCGTGTGCAGTGCCCCCCTCCACCATATTCCACCTTGGTCATATCGTCACGGAGTTTAGGCGAAGCCCTGCACCGGTAGAGCATCATCATTGTCACCACGCCATCGTGCTGACAGAACTCATCTCCGGAGCTTTGCTGGATCGGAGCACGGAGATCGTCATCGAGCTGAACGTGTGCTGAACTCGGAGGCCCCGTACGTTCGGTGCTTGGATCGGTCGGATCGTGAAGACATACGACTACATCAACCGCGTTGTGCTAACGCTTCCGCTTACGGTCTACGAGGGTACGTGGACGAACACTCTCCCCTCTCGTTGCTATGCCATCACCATGATCTTGAGTGTGCTTAGGAATTTTTTTGAAATTACTACGTTCCCCAACAGTGGTATCCGAGCCTAGGTTTTATGCATTGATGTTATATGCACGAGTAGAACACAAGTGAGTTGTGGGCGATACAAATCATACTGCTTACCAGCATGTCATACTTTTGTTCGGCAGTATTGTGAGATGAAGCGGCCCAGACCGACATTACGCGTACGCTTACGCGAGACTGGTTTCACCGTTATGAGCACTCGTGCTTAAAGGTGGCTGGCGGGTGTCTGTCTCTCTCACTTTAGCTGAATCGAGTATGGCTACGCCCGGTCCTTGCGAAGGTTAAAACAGCACCAACTTGACGAACTATCGTTGTGGTTTTTGATGCGTAGGTAAGAATGATTCTTGCTAAGCCCGTAGCAGCCACGTAAAATTTGCAACAACAAAGTAGAGGACGTCTAACTTGTTTTTGCAGGGCATGTTGTGATGTGATATGGTCAAGACGTGATGCTATATTTTATTGTATGAGATGATCATGTTTTGTAACCGAAGTTATCGGCAACTGGCAGGAGCCATATGGTTGTCGCTTTATTGTATGAAATGCAACGCCCTGTAATTGCTTTACTTTATCACTAAGCGGTAGCGATAGTCGTAGAAGCAATAGACGGCATAACGACAACGATGCTACGATGGAGATCAAGGTGTCGCGCTGGTGACGATGGTGATCACGATGGTGCTTCGAAGATGGAGATCACAAGCACAAGATGATGATGGCCATATCATATCACTTATATTGATTGCATGTGATGTTTATCCTTTATGCATCTTATCTTGCTTTGATTGACGGTAGCATTTTAAGATGATCTCTCACTTAATAATCAAGAAGTGTTCTCCCTGAGTATGCACCGTTGCGAAAGTTCTTCGTGCTGAGACACCACGTGAAGATCGGGTGTGATAGGCTCTACGTTCAAATACAACGGGTGCAAAATAGTTGCACATGCGGAATACTCAGGTCATACTTGATGAGCCTAGCATATACAGATATGGCCTCGGAACACGGAGATCAAAAGGTCGAGCGTGAATCATATAGTAGATATGATCAACATAGTGATGTTCACCATTGAAACTACTCCATCTCACGTGATGATCGGACATGCTTTAGTTGATTTGGATCACGTGATCACTTAGATGACTAGAGAGATGTCTGTCTAAGTGGGAGTTCTTAAGTAATATGATTAATTGAACTTAAATTTATCATGAACTTAGTACCTGATAGTATTTTGCTTGTCTATGTTTCTTTGTAGATAGATGGCTCGTGCTATTGTACCATTGAAAAATGTGTTCCTTGAGAAAGCAAAGTTGAAAGATGATGGTAGCAATTACACGGACTAGGTCCGTAACCTAAGGATTATCCTCATTGCTGCACAGAAAAGTTACGTCCTGGAAGCACCGCTGGGTGCCAGGCCTGCTGCTGATGCAACTGACGACGTTAAGAACGTCTGGCAGAGCAAAGCTGATGACTACTCGATAGTTCAGTGTGCCATGCTTTATGGCTTAGAACCGGGTCTTCAACGACGTTTTGAACGTCATGGAGCATATGAGATGTTCCAGGAGTTGAAGTTAATATTTCAAGCAAATGCCAGGATTGAGAGATATGAAGTCTCCAATAAGTTCTATAGCTGCAAGATGGAGGAGAATAGTTCTATCAGTGAACACATACTCAAAATGTCTAGGTATAATAATCACTTGATTCAATTGGGAGTTAATCTTCCTGATGATAGTGTCATTGACAGAATTCTCCAATCACTGCCACCATGCTACAAGAGCTTCGTGATGAACTATAATATGCAAGGGGTGAACAAGACTATTCCCGAGCTCTTCGCAATGCTAAAAGCTGCGGAGGTAGAAATCAAGAAGGAGCATCAAGTGTTGATGGTTAACAAGACCACCAGTTTCAAGAAAAAGGGCAAAGGGAAGAAGAAGGGGAACTTCAAAAAGAACGGCAAGCAAGTTGCTGCTCAAGAGAAGAAACCCAAGTCTGGACCTAAGCCTGAAACTGAGTGCTTCTACCGCAAGCGATCGACACCGAAGCGGAACTGCCCCAAGTATTTGGCGGATAAGAAGGATGGCAAAGTGAACAAAGGGACTACGGATTAAGCGAAGATTGGCTAAGGACGAGGTGACGATGTGCGTGGGAAATGGTTCCAAAGTCGATGTGATCGCGGTCGGCACGCTACCTCTACATCTACCATCGGGATTAGTTTTAGACCTAAATAATTGTTATTTGGTGCCAGCGTTGAGCATGAACATTATATCTGGATCTTGTTTGATGCGAGACGGTTATTCATAAATCAGAGAATAATGGTTGTTCTATTTATATGAGTAACATCTTTTATGGTCATGCACCCTTGAAGAGTGGTCTATTCTTATTGAATCTCGATAGTAGTGATACACATGTTCATAGTGTGGAAACCAAAAGATGCAAAGTTGATAACGATAGTGCAAATTATTTGTGGCACTGCCGTTTGGGTCATATCGGTGTAAAGCGCATGAAGAAACTCCATACTGATGGGCTTTTGGAATCACTTGATTATGAATCACTTGGTACTTGCGAACCGTGCCTCATGGGCAAGATGACTAAAACGCCGTTCTCCGGAACTATGGAGCGGGCAACTGATTTGTTGGAAATCATACATACTGATGTTTGTGGTCCAATGAATGTTGAGGCTCGCGGCGGGTATCGTTATTTTCTCACCTTCACAGATGATTTGAGCAGATATGGGTATATCTACTTAATGAAACACAAGTCTGAAACATTTGAAAAGTTCAAAGAATTTCAGAGTGAAGTGGAAAATCATCGTAACAAGAAAATAAAGTTTCTACGATCTGATCGTGGAGGAGAATATTTGAGTTATGAGTTTGGTCTGCACTTGAAACAATGCGGAATAGTTTCGCAACTCACGCCACCCGGAACACCACAACGAAATGGTGTGTCCGAACGTCGTAATCGTACTTTACTAGATATGGTGCGATCTATGATGTCTCTTACTGATTTACCGCTATCGTCTTGGGGTTATGCTTTAGAGACGGCCGCATTCACATTAAATAGGGCACCATCAAAATCCGTTAAGACAACGCCTTATGAACTGTGTTTGGCAAGAAACCAAAGTTGTCGTTTCTTAAAGTTTGGGGCTGCAATGCTTATGTGAAGAAACTTCAACCAGATAAGCTCGAACCCAAATCGGAGAAATGTGTCTTCATAGGATACCCAAAAGAGACTATTGGGTACACCTTCTATCACAGATCTGAGGGCAAGATTTTCGTTGCTAAAATCGGATCCTTTCTAGAGAAGGAGTTTCTCTCGAAAGAAGTGAGTGGGAGGAAAGTAGAACTTGATGAGATAAGCAGATCTACTCCGTTATTGGAAAGTAGTTCATCACAGAACCGGTTCTGTGACAACTACACCAATTAGTGAGGAAGCTAATGATATTGATCATGAAACGTCGATCAAGTTTCTCTCGAACCTCGTGGGTCTACCAGAGTAAGATCCGCACTGAGTGGTACGGTAATCCTATTCTGGAAGTCATGTTACTTGACCATGATGAACCTACGAACTATGAGGAAGCGATGATGAGCCCAGATTCCGCAAAATGAAATCTGAGATGGGATCCATGTATGAAAACAAAGTATGGACTTTGGTTTACTTGCCCGATGACTGGCAAGCCATTGAAAATAAATGGATCTTTAAGAAGAAGACTGACACTGATGGTAATGTAACTGTCTATAAAGCTCGACTTGTTGCGAAAGGTTTTCGACAAGTTCAAGGTGTTGACTACGATGAGACTTTCTCGCCCGTAGCGATGCTTAAGTCTGTCCGAATCATGTTAGCTATTGCTGCATTTCATGATTATGAAATTTGGCAAATGGATGTCAAAACTGCATTCTTGAATGGATTTATGGAAGAAGAGTTGTATATGATGCAGCCAGAAGGTTTTGTTGATCCAAAAGGTGCTAACAAAGTGTGCAAGCTCCAACGTTCCATTTATGGACTGGTGCAAGCATCTCAGAGTTGGAATAAACGCTTTTACTAAACGGTGGAGCTGTAAGTTGGTGCAGTTCTAAACAAAGCATCGTGGCGGGATCTACATGTGAAGCGGAGTACATAGCTGCTTCTGAAGCAGCAAATGAAGGAGTCTGGATGAACGAGTTCATTTCCAATCTAGGTGTCATACCTAGTGCATCGGGACCAATGAAGATCTTCTGTGACAGTACTGGTGCAATTGCCTTGGCAAAGGAATCCAGATTTCACAAGAGGACCAAGCACATCAAGAGACGCTTCAATTCCATTCGGGACCAAGTCCAAGTGGGAGACATAGAGATTTGCAAGATACATACGGATCTGAATGTTGCAGACCGTTGACTAAGCCTCTCTCACGAGCAAAACATGATCAGCACCAAGACTCCATGGGTGTTGGAATCGTTACTATGTAATCTAAGTTTAATGACTCTAGTGCAAGTGGGAGACTAAAGGAAATATGCCCTAGAGGCAATAATAAAGTTATTATTTATTTCCTCATATCATGATAAATGTTTATTATTCATGCTAGAATTGTATTAACCGGAAACATGATACATGTGTGAATACATAGACAAACCTATAGTCACTAGTATGCCTCTACTTGACTAGCTCATTAATCAAAGATGGTTATGTTTCCTAACCATAGACATGTGTTGTCATTTGATTAGTGAGATCACATCATTAGAAGAATGATGTGATTGACATGACCCATTCCGTTAGCCTAGCACTTGATCGTTTAGTATACTGCTATTGCTTTCTTCATGACTTATACATGTTCCTATAACTATGAGAATTCTGCAACTCCCGTTTACCGGAGGAACACTTTGGGTACTACCAAACGTCACAACATAACTGGGTGATTTTAAAGGAGTACTGCAGGTGTCTCCAAAGGTATATGTTGAGTTGGCATATTTCGAGATTAGGTTTTGTCACTCCGATAGTCGGAGAGGTATCTCTGGGCCCTCTCGGTAATGCACATCATTATAAGCCTTGCAAGCAATGTGACCAATGAGTTGGTTACGAGATGATGCATTACAGAACGAGTAAAGAGACTTGCCGGTAACGAGATTGAACTAGGTATTGGATACCGACGATCAAATCTCGGGCAAGTAACATACCGATGACAAAGGGAACAACGTATGTTGTTATGCGGTTTGACCGATAAAGATCTTCGTAGAATATGTAGGAACCAATATGGGCATCCAGGTCCCGCTATTGGTTATTGACCGAGAATAGTTCTAGGTCATGTCTACATAGTTCTCGAACCCGTAGGGTCCGCACGCTTAACGTTACGATGACAGTTTTATTATGAGTTTATATGTTTTGATGTACCGAAGTTTGTTCGGAGTCCCGGATGTGATCACAGACATGACGAGGAGTCTCAAAATGGTCGAGACATAAAGATTGATATATTGGACGACTATATTCGGACACCGGAAGTGTTCCGGGTGATTTCGGAGAAAACCGGAGTGCCGGAGGGGTTACCGGAACCCCCCGGGGAAGTATTGGGCCTTAGTGGGCCTGAGGGGAGAGAGAGGGCAGCAGCCCAGGAGGTGGCGCACCCCCTCCCATGGGGAGTCCGAATTGGACTAGGGGAGGCGCGGCCCTCTTCCCTCTCCTCTCCCCTCTTTCCTTCCCCCTTCCTCCTTCCTAGTTGGACTAGGAAAGGGGAGTCCTACTCCCACTAGGAGGAGGACTCCCCCCTCCTTGGCGCGCCCCAAGGGCCGGCCGGCCTACTCCCTTGCTCCTTTATGTATGGGGGCGGGGGGGCACCCCAAAGACACACAAGTTGATTTATGGATCGGTCCTTAGCCGTGTGCGGTGCCCCCCTCCACCATATTCCACCTCGGTCATATCGTCGCGGAGTTTAGGCGAAGCCCTGCGCCGGTAGAGCATCATCATCGTCACCACGCCGTCGTGCTGACAGAACTCATCTCCGGAGCTTTGCTGGATCGGAGCACGGAGATCGTCATCGAGCTGAACGTGTGCTGAACTCGGAGGCCCCGTACGTTCGGTGCTTGGATCGGTCGGATCGTGAAGACGTACGACTACATCAACTGTGTTGTGCTAACGCTTCCGCTTAAGGTCTACGAGGGTACGTGGACGAACACTCTCCCCTCTCATTGCTATGCCATCATCATGATCTTGCGTGTGCGTAGAAATTTTTTTGAAATTACTACGTTCCCCAATAGTATGTACTGACGAGCTGTGTTATTTGAATACTTACGATTTCAATGTCTTCTTGAAGCATATCATCATGTTTCTGAAACCTTTTTCCAATACACCATTACTCACTATAGGATACATTGATTGGAACTAGAAAGGACACGATGCTCTGATTATTGGGAATGCAACCTTCTTCAAATTGGTTTCTACATGGATCTTTTTCCTGCGTAACTCTTCAGCGATGCGATGCAGCTCATCATCTGGACTATAGTGCACCAGCATCCCTTGATTGAACATGCATCCCCCTTCAGTTACAGCTTCCTTCCCTTTAACACTTTCACTGCTAACCATCAACGGCATGTTCGAGTCTGGGACCATATGCCCTGTAAACATAATTTAGTGCATTCAGGTTACGTACAAAACATAAACAGTAATGATTTGCTATACCTGTATCTTTATGTGAACCCCCATCTGAACTTGAACTTGCCTTCCGCTTTGTACCCTTGGCAAAGTTTTCACGGACACCTAAATTCCAATATAGATTGTTACAAACGTTGAATAGTACGAATCCAAACTTCTCATTACCAGGAATTAGATAAATTCTTACCAGCCAAAACATTGTCCTGACAAGAAACTATTTCGTTTAGCAAGCCACCACCGTCTACCTCGTATTTCTAAATGTAACGCAAAAATTTCATTGTGCTAACTGTCAGCATCAATTTCTCTACTGATCTATGTGTCTGAAATAGTTTTTTCTTCCTTTCCTCCGTCAGACTAATTTCATTCATGAGATCTGCATGTAACTTCATTGATCTTTCGATCCTACCTTCAGCCTGCTGCGATAGTTCCTCTAATATCCAATTCCTCCCCTATATGAACATTTTGAAGATTCAATATAATGTAGTACATGCATCACACTAAACTGAAATCTCGATTTAGATATTTACATTCACACATGATTCTTTAGTTAAATGAGAAGCTAAGTTATCAACATTCTTGATTGATCCTTTTACCTGTCAACATGATATACGGTCAGAGGAGTGATTCCATGGGAAATTTAGTTATGTTTCTTAGAATAGCCAAATTATCACAAATTAACTGACTAGGTAAGTACTTATTCATATACCTTCATTAATCCAAATGTAATGCGTCCACCATCTACTTTGCTGTTAGCCTTCACAAGCGCACTAAGGATTTGTTTGTTGTAGCACTTTATCCTGGGTACTGCTTTCTGATCTAGTTGAATGAAACCTGTGTCGACTGAGTCGAAATAAAGAATCTGTTGTACAAATACCTGACATTAAAACCACATTTTTAAGATAGCAACGTACTATGCATATTGAATTCTTAACATACCTCTAGTAGAGCAGGGCACCCATGTAGTGTTATGTTAAGCAGTCCATTCTCCCGGTTCAATTTCCTGGTGCCGCTTATTATCTCATCAACAGCATATTTCCCCCAATTGACATCTTTCAGATCAGGATGAAGTATCACCATCATATATGAACTCCTGTTCACACAACATTTCCTCTCCACAGGACCAAGCGCAATAGAAAGGTAAAGCATTGGAAATGCTCTCTCTGTGCGTGCAGCGCCCTCATAATTTAATTCCACCCCCTTTTTACTTTCTCCCAACAATAGTGCGACCAGCTCAGAAATTGTTATTTCTTCAGTTACGTCGTACAGTTTCAGTATGCTTCGCACAGCTTTGATTTCACTTTTTCTTGGGGCACCTTCACAAACTGGAATCGTTTTTGAACCACCCATTCTGTTCCCAGTTATGTTAGCTGCCGCCGCTTCTGTAATATGAACTATGTCACAATCATCTACGCCAATTCTAAGAGCACGGTCATCAGGCATAACATTGAGCATCAACCATGCTGAATGATTAAGGTCTGTGTGCACCATCTTGTTAATCCACACTACTCCTGCAATGCCTAAATTACTAATTATAGCCTTTTGCTCTGGAGATAGTTGAAGATACATTTTTTGCAGATCCGACGCTGTGAATCTGCCATGTGCATTCGAAATGTTACCAACAGCACCGGAAGCTACTTTTGTGCTTGCACACTCTTCTATTGGACAAGATTCTCTACCAACATCCACCGGATTACTACTACTCAATACATCACCACGGGATAACTCTCTCTTATCGTCTTCTTCTTCAGATCTGCCAGTTTCTAGCATAACCTGAACAGTATATCTCCACATATTACAAATGAAGGAGGGCTGTGTTTCTAATCATACGTAACTTACAGATGCAGATTTGGTTACCTTACATGAAGGCAGTCCGTCCATTACATCCACCACCTTGCTTTTTTCTCCATCTCCGTTAGGCACTGAGCTGTTCTTGGCTTCACTGGGTATGAGCAGTCATTCAGGGCAAATGGATAGAATGAATGGAGGGTCTAGCTTTTACCCGAACAGTTGCACCGACAGTCAGGTTAAATTACCAACACCAAACAACCACCCATATTTACTGCCCCACCGTTTTGCTACTGCTAGACTGCTGCCAACTTCTCGATGCATATTACACAAACACGGCTGTAATCATATTAAATGTGGCCCACAGTAGCCTTACGCTGGTACAAAATCATGCACATTTCGGGCTTATTTTTTTCTCAAACGCATGTACACTTAAATGCCGAACCTCTATTTATTTCTAAAAATTACAGTTAACAGTTTTTTACTCTCTCGAAACCACCGTGTTACATGATGTACGTAAGTCGAACGTACATAAAATGATCAATCATTTTTTTAAAATTGTTTAATATATGCTTCCTCTCTATTCAAAACATGGGACATTTGCATAATTTCTACTAAACGCAAAGATAGCTTACCTGTGCACCAACTATGCTAAGTTCAGCCCAGGGCTCTGACAAGAACCTCGATATTCCAAAAAGGTGGCGTGTTCGAGTAGGACAGCATTTATCGGTGCTGGATATGAAAACGCGTCGTGGCTGCATAAAGATCCTGTACCGACCTGTCCACGCGCAAGTACGTAACTGTTCGCCTGCCGTATATTGCACTATCGAACTATTCCTTCAACCTGTATTTGCTGAAACGTTACTTCATCTGTCAATCGCGATGCACATGCTGACGCAGTGGATTACGGGGACATGTGTCCCCATAGACCAAACGTTCGCACCCGGAAAAGCGAACCCTTCCATGCTGACCAGCGATGGTTGCTGCATGCCTGCGGCCTGCGGAAACAATGCTCATCCGAACAGATTGGACGAGCCGGGGCTGGATTAAGAAAAATTTGAGGGATTGCCGGGGCTGGATTTGATACTCTAGCAAGGTATGTATTCTTGAGACGTTGCTCACTTTTTTCTAATACACCACATATATTGATTTTATATGCTTATGTATGTTTGCGTCGACATATACGTAAGTAAATGTAAGTGGTGTCCCAAGCAGTGATTGACTTTCAGTACAAAACTATATGAACGCAAGCTAAATCCTGCTATTTAGTTAGACATGATTGGTCATGTTCTTCTTAAACATACATATGACAATGTTCCATACCAGGGTACTTTATGTCGTATTTTGGAGTAGTTCGTTTACCAACTTCATCTACACGGCGCGCACATGGAGTTGTTCAATACTACAACCTATAGCTAGAACTGCCCGCTCGACAGTGATATCCGGATATAAAAACTCTACTTTGTGAGACAAAAAAAAATTCTGGCCTTCGTTGTTGTCTCGCCTCCCTATGTCTAAATTCTGGCTCCGCCCCTGGATCGAACAGATCGGAAAACATGTCAACGACACATGCGCCGACCATCAATGGCAGCTGGTTAGGCACCGGCGAGGCCGCGATGACCACACAAGACGAAGCACGGTGGCCGGCGCCCGGCGGCGACCACAAGATGAAACGCGGCGGCCAGCGACCGGCGACCACCGGCCATCCACACGACGCGGCGGCCACTAGACGACCATACAACCCGACAGGCCGGTGGACGGCCACACAACACGGCGGCGGCGGCCAACACCTCCATACGGACTCGTCACATGCATGCAAACTCACGTTCTACCTAGGGCTAATCAGGCCCATTACATGTGCTTGCGATCCGGCTGTTGTGAAGGGGTTTGAATTAGTCAGATCTAATTTGTTGTGTGCCTCTCGGGGCCAGAGATGAACGTACTCGTTGTTTATTAATCCAAAGGGGTTTATCACAAAGATGCAGTGTCTTAGATGGATAGGCGGGCGTCTATCTACAAATTAGTCATGCTTTTGACGTTGGCCATGGGATTTGAATCAGAAGGCTCGGAACAGATGGAGAAGGCTCAGAACAGATGGACACACGGATACAGGAAACCCCTGGATGCATAGGATATGTTGCCTTGGAGGCAACATTTCGATCAACTTCATACTATGGGAGTTGCTATCTCCTTGAGACAAAGGGCAACTACTTTCATTCCATCAAATATTGTTTATTACATACTATGGTACTGATAGTATCAGAGACTTCATTAAACTAGCAGGACCCAGAATCATGTTCCATGGATCTTGCCATAACATGAGTTGTCTCATGACATGATTGACTACCATGTGTAAACAATCAAGATACATACTTCGAAGCCCAACTCTATTGCCATACACTATGGCACATATTTTGAGATATGCATGGTGCGTTGTGGCGCGTCCGTGGTGGAGCAGTGGTTGTTGTGGCGGCGCACCTGCCTGGCAGTTGGATCATGCGGATCTTGACTCGTCTCAGACCTGGTGTCAATGTTGCCACGTCCTCGCGTCAGTACTTCGATAAGGGCATCGTTCTCGTGACTTGACCTTTTGGTGGGAGCACCTAGTTTGTGTTGATGCGGCTAGTTTGAAGTTGTCAGTGGCATGATGACACTAGTAGAAAAAGGACCTATAGTCCCGGTTCGTAAGGGCCATTAGTCCCGGTTTTTGAACCGGGACTAAAGTGTCGGTACTAATGCCCTATACCTTTAGTCCCGGTTCTTGCATAAACCGGGACAAATGGGCCTCCACGTGGCCTGTGCGGCGAGCCCAGGCAGGAGGGCCTTTGGTCCCGGTTGGTGGCACCAACAGGACCAAAAGACATCCACGCATCAGCATTTCGGGGGCTGGGGTTTTTGTTTTTTTTGAAAGGAGGGGGGTTGGGGGGTTAATTTAGGTGTTTCATATATTGTGTTAGCTAGCTAATTAATAGAGAGAAGTGTCCTCTCTTATGTCCGTGATTGCTCGACGCTACGTACTGTACATAGAGAGGCCCTCGACACGCTAGCTAGTAAGAAAATGAAGGAAACCATTAAGTACAGAAGTTCGTCATGCATACCGAGAAGTGATCGATCGACCTCTCCTTCTCCAAGAGATTGGTCGAACAACAAGTTTTCGTATTATCTATCCAACGCTATTGGCTACATACATATATACAATGTAAGATCTCTTACAATCCCTTAGCATTTGAAATGTATTCTCCGGCTTTATTGATGACGTGGTCAAGAAAGAATCCCGCCAATTCCTCTTGAATTGCTTTCATGCGATCTTGTGGTAGGAGTTCATTCCGCATCTGCCACATCTAATTTGAAGAAGGGGGTTAATACATATATATATGAATGAAACTCAACAGAAATGATGGTGTAATAAAATGAAATTGTGAATATTATTGCTTACGCACTTCATATTGTCTTTTAGAATAGCCCCGCTTATTTTTCAAAGTCGCGTTGTAAATAAACTCGCACACGTAGTATCCACAGAAATCATTCCCTTGTTCCTGCCACAGGCACTTTACGAGAAATAGAGGTCAATCAAACTGATAATGAAGCATTATAAATGGCATTGATGAAAGTATAGCTATAGAATCAACGGGAGATGCGCGCAACTAGCTAGCTAGTAGTACTTACTTTCGGGTATGTATATCACAGCTCCTTCGGCAGTCCCGGAGCTTCTGCGGTGAATTGTTTACAAACCCTGCAAGACAAAGAAAATAATTATTATTACTTGAGACAACAGGAAATGAACAAAAAGTTGTCGATATGGTGCGATAATGATCGATTGAACTTACTTGTTGAGCATTTTAGTCATGTCCGCATAGGTTTCGGGATCTTTTCGTCTCGAGTCTAAGACGGTTACTAGTCCCCACTCAAGCTTAATCTCCAGAAGAACATAGTGGTAGCTGCGCACGCATGCATAACTCATCAATTACATTACTATAACCTCGCTCGAGTAATAAGGGAAACCGAATATGCACACGACAGTAACACTCACTCGAAGTTGTAAGGAAAGAGTATTAAATCTTTGTTTTGATTTTTTATCAACGATTGTAGCAAGTTGTCCTTGGCCTCTTCGGTCTTCTTTTTAACCTGAAATTCATCTATGATATTTGTGTTAATGAACCCAATATTATACATTTCTTGTTTTTTGCACTCGACGATCTTTAATCTACATAATATAGTGAGGATAATTAATTATAAATACATGCAATGAAAGAGCCGAGCTATATATAGAGACTTAATGACAGAAATAGTACTTACAGACAGTAGCAAAAGACAGTTAATTTATCGAGGGCCTTTTGATTGAAGAACTCGAAGAACTCCTCAAATGGAACAGGCAACAGATCATTTTCAATGAGGTCGTGCTCATCTTTAATTCTCAGATACAAAGTATTCGTCCCCCTAGACTCTCTGCAGGTTTTCATGTACCAATTATGGAATCTTCGCATCATCGTTCTTAGAGATTTTTCATCTTTGACGAGAGGCTTCCCGTACTCGTATCTGTGTTCGTCCACCTCTATGAAATCAAAATGTACATCGTCAGGCAGGTAATCTCTAAGATTGCTATAACCGGGCACCGTCCCCGGAGCATTAGCGACGATGTCGCTAGACACATTGAGCGGGGGGCACGATTGATTTGCTTGTTCGCCGAGCTGGGCAATTTTTTTCGCAGCTGCTCGTTCTTTTGACCTTTGATGTCTGACAGTACTTCCTGACCGCTCCGCTTCAAGATATGCCTTTTCAGTAATGCGCTCATAGTTGGTTTTCGGCGGAGACTTTGGTGGTTTCCTCAGGGCATCGATAGTGCGCTTTGCTTTCACCGGATCTACCTTCTCCTCCGGAGGTGGATGTCTCTTTGCTTTCAACCCTTCAAAGAAGTCATTCACTTCGGTCCGCACGATCTTCGCGTTTTCCTCCTCGGTCCTCTCGTACGGTAACTTCTCTAGAGGCTTGAGAGAAGGACCGTATCTGTATTGCCTCCCGCCTCTGGCTGTACTGCTAGACGCCGGAGCAGACGGAACGGCTGCGGCGTCTGTCTTCTTTCGTGCTTGCTTAGGAGGCAGAGGAGAAGGACTACGACGCGCCGAAGCAGCCGTGGCGGCGGCCGGTCTCTTCCGCCCTTGCTGGCGAGGCAGAGAAGGAGGAGGCTGCTGGCTGCTCGGGCGCGCCGGCACAGGCGGAGAAGGAGGCGGAGTGCCGCCACGCACCGGAGAAAGAGGCTGAGTGCCCTGATCACTCGCCGGAGAATGTGGAGGAGGAGGCGGAGTGCCCTGACTCGCCGGAGGAGGAGGAGGCGGAGGTGTCCAGTTCGGAAGGTTGATGAGCTCCTTCCGTCATAGGCATGGAGTCTTTAGAGAAGAACCCAGGCGAATCTCCCCTTCACCAGTAGGGAGTTCAAGCTCAAGGTCCTCAAATCCGTCCGTTATTTGATCCACCATCACCCTAGCATATCCTTCTGGAATCGGCTGGCCGTGGTAGGTTGAGCCAGGTTCATTAGGTATAACAGAGCCAACAGCCGCCTTGACTTTCAATGTCATCCATCGCGTCATAAGGTGGCAATGTTGAGACTCTGTGATAGCATCCACGGGGTAGCCCGTGAAGACAGGCTCCAGCTGCTGAGTCTTCTCGGTGGAAGCCACGCTGCTTCTCCGCTGAGATGGCGGGGTAGCTTCAGGGGAAGCTTCGGCAGGTCGTTTGCTGCGATCTGCTTCTCGTTCCTCTAGCCCTTGTACCCTTTCGTGCAGCGCCTGTAGTTGGCTATGCTCCACTTTCTTCCTCCTCTCTTGGGTTTTGTAACCCCCTGTGTCCAGAAACCCATCCTTCCACGGAAGGGAGCCTAGCGTGCCTCGTGTCCGTCCAGGGTACTCAGGATTCCCGAGGGCCATTGTGAGCTCGTCGTTCTCTCTGTCTGGAACGAACGTCCCTTCCTGCGCTTTCTTGATATACTCCCGAAGCTTCCTGACGGGTATTCGTAGTTGCTCTTCCGTCCAAACGCACTTCCCTGATACAGGGTCCAAGGTTCCGCCAACCCCGAAGAACCAAGTCCGGCAACGGTCTGGCAATCTCAATGTCTCTGGTTCGAGCCCTTTAGCAATCAGGTCATTCTCAGCCTTGTCCCACAAAGGTCGGGCTTTGAGGTAACCACCTGACCCCGTGCGATGGTGATGCTTCTTCTTTGCAGCATTAATCTTGTTTGTCGCTGACATCTTCTTACTCTTTTCCGATGTCTTGTGGGCCACAAATGCGGGCCATTGATCTCTGATCTTCTCATACTTTCCCGTGAATTCTGGTGTCTCTTCTTTGTCGACAAACGTTTTCAGCTCATTCTTCCACCTCCTGAATAGTTTTGCCATCTTCTTGAGAGCATGAGACTTGATCAATTCCTCTTTAACTGGCTTCTCTGGATCCTCCTCTGGCGGTAGGGTGAAATTTGCCTTAAGTGTTATCCAAAGATCTTCTTTCTACATATCGAAGACATAAGACGTCGGCACCTCAGGGTCTTTCTTCTTTGGCTTTAACCATTGCTGGATACTGATCGGGATCTTGTCCCTAACAAGAACCCCGCACTGAGCACGAAATGCATCCCTTGTATGGATGGGTTCAATCGGCTTGCCATCGCGCGCGATCTCTGTGATCTCAAACCTTTCATCCGAGCGCAACTTTTTCTTTGGGCCTCGTTTCTTTACCGAAGTTGAGATCGATCCGGAGGGCTAGAGAAAAGAAGAAAGACGAGAGTTAATTAATATGTGTACATATGAAAACAATGAATGCATGAATTAACTAGTTAGCACGGGCTTAACTAATATATATATATATATATATATATATATATATATATATATATATATATATATATATATATATATATATATATATATAGAAAATGCATCCTACTACGGGTGTAGCTACACCCATTTCTCATATACTACCATGTGGTATTATATATACTACTTTATCATTTTTAGTATGTTCATATACTATATCTAAGATACTCCAAAGCGAGTTATGTGAAAAAATTGCATGCGAGCCCATGTTTTTATCATATTTATGAAAATACGTACATATTTGTACGTAAAAAGTAGTATGCCAAAAATATACTACATACTACCTAAAAAATAGTATATATACTACCTAAATATTCTTACATACTACATACTACACATACATACACTGGGGTATGGTAGATACTACCTAAAACGTACAAAATAAAAATGGGTGTAACTACACCCGGTAGTAGGAAAAATTTGTCATACATATATATATACCTGGCCGGACTCGGTTCGGTCACCGGAGCAGTCAGCACGGTCTCCTTCTTGTACCTCCATTGGGTCACCGGAGCCATCATGAACATAGCCCTCTTCTTGTACCGACATTAATGGGCCGGAGCCATCATGAACATATTCCTCTTCTTCACCCAGTCCTTCCTGACCATCGGTGTCGCTGAGAAATGATGCAACGACATCACTTCCTTGGGCGATTATGTCCCCCAATATAGCTTTTGGTGCTTCGTCTCGGGAGTGCTCTATAGTTTCTGCAAATATTTACAACATGTCAATTATTATTCAAACATGGTACAGATGGATATATATTAGTGGCAAACATAGAACTAGCTAGCTAATCACAATAAAGAATCATGTTAGTGGCCTCGGCGCTGCTTCTCTAGGGTTTGGGGTGGCCTAGACAACGCTTCAAGGGTTTGGGGTGGCCTAGACAACGCTTCAAGGGTTTGGGGTGGCCTCGACACAACGCTTCAAGGGTTTGGGGTGGCCTCGACGACAACGCTCTTTTAACTTGGTAAATTTGGGTGGCCTCGAGAGAGTTTGTTGGGTAGGGGCGCGGCGGGAGGGGGTAGGAGACAAACATCATTTTTTCTCTAGGGTTTGGGTGTCCTCAAGAGTTTTGGTCGAGCAAGAGGGCCGAGGGGGTGCTGCCGTGGTATAAGTTATTACGGTCGAGAGGGGTATATATATCGACCGCCCCTCATGTCGAAGTTATCCGAGAGGGGGTTATATCGACAACGATGTGACATACATATACATGGGAAAATAATGTTATCGGGGAGGGGGTATATCGGTACCCCCCCCCCCATCGCGTTGAAGTTTTCGGGAGGGGGTATATCGACAACGACATACCCGATAAAAAATAAGACGACAAAAGAAGAAACAAAAAGAGGAGAAGAAGAAAGGAATAGAGGAGAAAGAAGAAGAAAAATAGATTCTATTTTTCTTCTTCTTTCTCCTCTATTCCTTTCTTCTTCTCCTCTTCTTTTTCTTCTTTTTTCCTCTTCTTATTTATTTCTCCTCTTCTTCATCTCCTCTTCTTCTCCTTTCTTCCTCTTCTTATTTTCCTTTTTCCTCTCCTTCTTTTCTTCTTCTATCTTATCTTCCTAGCTAGATCTATAATACTAACCTAAAAATGTAACTTTTGCATATATAAAACTTTTCTTCTTCTTCCTTCTTCTTTCTCTTCCTTCTTTTCCTAAATATATAAAACTTTTCTAAAAATGAAACTAACCTAAAATGTACTAAATCAGAGAACATATATAGATAAAACTAACCTAAAATGTGGCCAAATGTACTAAAAATCTAACATTTATATGCACAGAGAACATACATACATATATACATTTTTATAAAAAGGCAAAAAACAAATCATCATATATATTAACAAAAAATCTAAAAAAAGGACATATAATCAGATATACATATAATCTGGAAAAACATCATATATATGTGAAAAAACAGAGGAGAGGACAGGGGGGCGGCACCGGCCGGCCTGACCAAGGAGAGGTGCGGCGTGGTCGGGGCAGGGGCAGAGGCACGGCGCTGGCGTCGGTGTAGAGGGTGGCGATGGCGGCGTGGTCGGGGCAGGGGCGACGGCAGCGTGGTCGGGGCAGGGGCGATAGCGTCGACGGGGCAGAGGGCGGCGACGACGTCGACGGGGCGGGTCGGGGGCACGGCAGAGGCACGGCGAGGGCGCGCGGCATGGTCGGCGGGCAGGGGCGACGGCGGCGAGGTCGGGACGGGGCAACGTCGGCGTGGTCGGGGGCGCGGCAGAGGCACGGCGAGCTCGGGCAGCTTGGCAGTGTCGTCGGAGGGATCGAAGAACTGACGAAATTTTCACGATTGCTGGCTTATATAGCAAAGGCATTGGTACCGGTTCGTGGCACCAACCGGTACCAATGCCTCCCTTTAGTCTCGGTTGGTGCCACTAACCGGGACCAAAGGTCTCTTTTCAGCAGGCCAAAGGGCGGGAAGCGGCGGCCTTTGGTCCCAGTTGGTGGCACCAACTGGGACTAAAGGGTGGGCATTGGTACCGGTTCGTGGCACAAACCGGTACCAATGCCCCCCCCCCTTTAGTCCCGGTTGGTGCCACCAACCAGGACCAAAGGCCCAAGTGCTGCCCGCGTCGGGCCCAAAGTTTAGTCCCACCTCGCTAGTTGAGAGGGGCGTGCAGTGGTTTATAAGCCCCACTACCGCACCCCTCTCGAGCTTCTCTCCACCACAGGCTTGCGGGCCTACTTGCTACTGCTTTGCCTGATGGGCCTTCTAGGCCTACTGCGTGCCTGAATACTGGCCCATGGATGGGTTTCTAGTCGTATTCAGGCCGTGGTGGCCCAGTTGGTGGCAAATTTTTGATTCTTTTCCCAGTTTTTTTGTTTTCTTTTTTCCTTTATTTATCTTGTTTTGTTTCTACTTACAACAAAATACTTATTTATTTTATTTTATTTTGTTTATAATTACTTATGAATTTTATTTTATGATAATTCTTTTTGCTATTAAAGTTTCTAACAAAAAAGTTCTTTATGAAAATTCTTTTTGCTTTTCATGATTTTGAACAGAAAATACTTTGATAATTTTAGTTGCATCAATTTTATATAATTTTAGTTTCAATAATACTAGAAGTTGCTTATAATGTTTTGAACAAAAATACTTTAATAATTTTAGTTTCATAAATTTTATTTATGTTATTAAATTTTTTTTGTTTCTACTTATCTATTTTATTAAATTTTATATTATTTTGTTTCACATTACTTATTTATTTTATTTTGTTTTGTTTCTGACTTCATTTGTTATTTTTCATGCATTTACTGATTATTTTGAGCTATAAGATCATGAAATTGAAAAGCATTTGAAATGAACTCTGATAAGGTTCCAAGTTGGCATGGTATCATCATTTCACCCACATACCATGTGCAAGAAAGTAGAGAGGCTTATGGCAAAAACTGGATGCACTTCGTGTACAAAACAGACAATCTCCTTCGAAGTATCAGGGTTTCATACGGAAACTCGTCTGTTACAAAGGGATTTCATTTCTTTTGAACTTATTTGAACCCCCTTGTTTTTCTGTGTTCAAAATGCACCATTCAAAGCCACATCATCAATTTACAACTCTTTTTGACTTCATTTGTTATTTTTCATGCATTTACTGATTATTTTGAGCTATAAGACCATGAAATTGAAAAGCATTTGAAATGAACTCTGATAAGGTTCCAAGTTGGCATGGTATCATCATTTCACCCACATAGCATGTGCAAGAAGTAGAGAGGCTTATGGCAAAAACTGGATGCACTTCGTGTACAAAATAGACAATCTCCTTCGAAGTATCAGGTTTCATACGGAAACTCGTCTGTTACAAAGGGATTTCATTTCTTTTGAACTTATTTGAACCCCCTTATTTTTCTGTGTTCAAAATGCACCATTCAAAGCCACATCATCAATTTACAACCCTTTCTGACTTCATTTGTTACTTTTCATGCATTTACTGATTATTTTGAGCTATAAGACCATGAAATTGAAAAGCATTTGAAATGAACTCTGATAAGGTTCCAAGTTGGCATGGTATCATCATTTCACCCACATAGCATGTGCAAGAAAGTAGAGAGGCTTACGGCAAAAACTGGATGCACTTCGTGTACAAAACAGACAATCTCCTTCGAAGTATCAAGGTTTCATACGGAAACTCGTCTGTTACAAAGGGATTTCATTTCTTTTGAACTTATTTGAACTCCCTTGATTTTTTGTGTTCAAAATGCACCATTCAAAGCCACATCATCAATTTACAACTCTTTTTGACTTCATTTGTTATTTTTCATGCATTTACTGATTATTTTGAGCTATAAGACCATGAAATTGAAAAGCATTTGAAATGAACTCTGATAAGGTTCCAAGTTGGCATGGTATCATCATTTCACCTACATAGCATATGTGCGAGAAGTAGAGAGGCTTATGGCAAAAACTGGATGCACTTCGTGTACAAGACAAACAATCTCCTTCGAAGTATCAGGTTTCATACGGAAACTCGTCTGTTACAAAGGGATTTCAGTTTTTTGAACTTATTTGAACCCCCTTGTTTTTCTGTGTTTAAAATGCACCATTCAAAGCCACATCATCAATTTACAACCCTTTCTGACTTCATTTGTTATTTTTCATGCATTTACTGATTATTTTGAGCTATAAGACCATGAAGTTGAAAAGCATTTGAAATGAACTCTGAAACCAAAGTACATACATAGTTCTCGAGAGCATTAAAACCAAAGTACATACATAGTTCTCATTGAACAATAGATATCTCTCCAGAGCATCTAATTAAACCATACATTGAAATTATGTAAAACATTTCAATGCAAAAAACAAATGCGATCATAACCGCAACCAAGGTAACAACTGATCCAACTGCATAATGATACCAAGCATCGGTATAAATGGCATATTTTCTAATCTTTTTAATCTTCAAGCGCATTGCATCCATCTTGATCTTGTGATCATCGACGACATCCGCAGCATGCAACTCCAATATCATCTTCTCCTCCTTAATTTTTCTTATTTTTTCCTTCAAGTAATTGTTTTCTTCTTCAATTAAATTTAACCTCTCGACAATAGGGTCGGTTGGAATTTCCGGTTCAACAACCTCCTAGATAAATAAAATCTATATCACATTGGTCGGCATAATTGTCATAAACAATAAATGAACCAAATAGTTATGAAAAGATAATATATACCACATCTGAATCATAGACAGGACGAGGGCCGACGGGGGCGGATACCAAAACCATCACACTATATAATAACAAGGAATAATAAAAGTAAGAAAATTAGACAAGTATCTATCTGAAGTCAGAATTTTTTTCTTTCAGAAAGAAGATAAGAACACGAGGCTCACCACGGTGGTGCCGGCGACGAGATCGGCGCGGGCGATCGACGGCGGTGAAGACGGGGCGGGGACGGGGCGTGAAGGACCGCTAAATCTAGAAAAATATCGTTGAAAATGGAGCTCGGAGGTCGAGTTTCCAGAGGAGAAAGCTTAACTAGTGTGGCTCGGGCATTTCATCGAACACCTCATGTGCATAGGAAGTGAACTAGAGCACCCAAATGCCCTCCCCTCGCTGGCTTGACAAAACAGAGCACTGTGGAGTGCTCTACCGCGGCGATGGGGTATATATAGGCAAGTTTTTGTCCCGATTCGTGGCATGAACCGGGACTAAAGCTGCCCCTTCTGTCCCGGTTCAAGCCAAGAACCGGGACCAATGGTTGTGGGCCAGCAGCGAGGACCATTGGTCCCGGTTCGTGGCTCGAACCGGGACAAATGGTTCCACACGAACCGGGACCAATGCCCACGAGGCCCCGGCCGGCCCCCTGGGCTCACGAACCGGGTCTAATACCCCCATTGGTCCCGGTTCTTGAAGAACCGGGACTAATGGGCTGGCCAGGGCCGAATGGTAGCCCTGTTTTCTACTAGTGTGAGTGCGTGCCCATAGGGTCGGCCGACGGTGGTGGGTAGTTGGAGGACTCTTGACACAGTCGTCCTCTTGGAACCAGAGCGGCACATGTCCACTCTTTGGATACGTCCTCTCTCTTTGGTGTTGATGAGGTGGTCAAACGTGTTTGTGGCAGACACGACCAATGCGCTGGAAAGATGCACTTGATGGACTTGCGGCGGCGTCCTCGGGTCATGAGTGCGAATAATGATGTACGTTGACGCCGCTTTCATCGGTGATGTGCTTTTATGTTTGTGTTATGTTTTGTTGGCCTTTTGACGTTTTATGTTTTGAGATACTTTAGAGCTAGCTAAACGGAGGAATTTTAGCCATCTTGTTCTTCTTCCGCAATGAATCATGGGCTTTACGATTATTTGCTACTTTCATATAAAATAGATGCTTGTTAAAAAACTATGAGTTTGAGCCACTTTTACAGTAAATAAAGGGCCACGCTACGCGTCCGCCGGCCGATAATATAAAAAGATCCGCCGCATCCGTGACCATTGGATGGAGTTGTGGATGGCGTCCGATCTACCTATGTGGCAAGTCATCTTTGCTACAAATGTGTTGTTGCAGTATTTTCTGCAGCCGAGGTCTTGTTACAATTTTTTTGCAACAGAGATCTTGTTGCAGGATTTTTACGCAACAAAGATCTTATTGCCAAATCATGTTTATGAGTTTTTCTACAACAGAGGTCTCGTTATAGAAATTTTTCACAACAATGATCTTGTTGCAGAATCATTTTTGCGAGTTTTTCTGCAACGGAGGGCTCGTTGTAGAATTTTTTTTTCACAAGAAAGGTCTTGTTGCAGAATCATTTACGAGTTTTTCTGCAACAAATGTCTCGTTGTAGAATTTTTTCGCAACAAAGGTATTGTTACAGAATCATTTTTATGACTTTTTTTATGCTGCAATAGGTCCCTTTTGCAAAAAGAGCCTTGTTGTAGTTGCAACAACCTCTTTGTTGCAAAAACAAATATCTTCCATCTTCTCCTTCCGCCTTGGCTAGAGCTTGGGTTGTGGATAATCTAGGAAGCAGATTGATACAATGGTTCAGCATTGCTGAAAGCTTGGCCCATGGATGATTTGGGAAACAGATCAACACCATCGTTGGTGGGAGCGCTTTGGATGATTTGGGAAGCAGATTGACACCCCCCGTCCGCCATGGCTGGAGCTTGGGCCGCGGATGATTTTAGAAGCAGATTGAAAGGAGGAAGTGTTAGAGCATCGTGGGGAGACGAGATCGAGGGGATCGAAGGCGGGAAAACGAGGGAGTAGGTGCTAGATTCGTTGAGGGGATCGAACGATTCATTTTTGTTTCTGCAACATCGTTGCCTCGCATACGTGGTCATCGTTGCCTGCTATCCCCAGAGGCAAGCGGTAAGTGGTCCCAAGGTGCATGCGCAACCATGATCCAACGGACCAGTGGGTCGCAATCTGAAGGCCGCGCGAGCGGCGGATGCGGCGAGAAGATCAGTCGGTTGATTGGAGGCTTTTTCCATAAATAAATTAATATTTAATCGATGTTTGTAAGTTGAAACTTCAAAAGGTTCGACTTGAAAATTGAAAAAAAAAAAAAGAGTAGTCCTCCGAGCAAAAGAGACAGCCAGACACGGCACGACCGATCCCAAAAGGCCACAGAACCCACAACCACTCTCGCCCTAGCACCTTCGCCGGCGGCGACCTATCTCCCTCGTCCCCTGCTCTGGCCCTTCGCCGGCAGCCGGCGGCCTATTTCCTCCTCCGCCGACCGGGTACAAGCCGCACCGTGAGTCGCTCATCCTTCGCCTTGCCATTTTTTTTTCTCCAGATCTGAGCTTATTTCCTCCTCCACGCCATATAGCAGCAGACCTTCCCTGCAGGTGTGATTTGGCGATGAATGCCCTGCTTCCTCTTTGTGCTTGATTTTCGTCCATACGGTTAGTATAGAAGTATTATCTATCAGTCTATGGTGCTGGGTCGATTTACGAGAAACAGAAATTTCAAGCCGAGAAAACATATGCTACCTAGATTGAATGGAAACGGTGAACCAGAAATTTCGAGCTTGAAAAACGTACATCACATATCTTTATGGGTACCTTAACCAAATAATTTACTAGATAATCTGAGATGAAATTTTATTTTCTTAAAAATCAGAATTGCTCTGTTTCCCCGATGAGTTTAGGTTAATGTAACTCAGCAGCAATTCATTCTTTTGCAAAAGCTATATATACATGAAATCTAAGGAATATGAGTGATTTATAAAGTGATAGGGGGTATAATAAATTGATTCATTACTAGTAACGATACATTTGTGTAGCAAAGTTCTTTTGTCTCTTTTAAGTCTATTTGTTTCGGTTTTATTTTCTCACAAGTGTCAGTTTTTCCTTACAGTGACAGTAAGCTAACATAAAGACATGGACCTTCACAAGAAGGTCACTGCTGCTCAATTAACTGATGATCTAGTGGTTGATATCCTCTCCCGGCTGACGTACAAGTCTTTTTGCCGCTGCAAGTGTGCCTATAAGGCCTGGTCAGCCTTTTCCTCTGATCCAGACTACCGCGAGAAGCTGCCCAAAAAAGTAACCACTGGACTTCTGTACCAAGGTCACAATAAGTCTGCTATCCCGCTTGTTAGCCTGTGCCCAGATGATGGGGAAATCGACGGAATTCTTGCTGACGTGCCACACTATGAGCATTTAGAATTCCTCGACTGCTGCAATGGTTTAGTCCTTTGTAAGTATAGGAGCAGCTTTACTTCTACAGGCGTTTGCCGCTTCGTTGTGTGCAACCCAGCAACACGAGAGTGGAGGATACTTCCTGATACACACCCTGGGACAGATGACCCTCGATATGTAACTATTTTGGCGTTTGATCCATCATGGTCACCGCAGTTCTATATCTTCAATTTTCATCTGAAACATGTCCGTGGTTTGATACTTGGTACCAGCAAACTTGAGATATTCTGGTCTGAAAGTTCGACATGGCTTGAGGATGATACCTTGGACCGAAATGTGAATGTTTCTTGGCGAACACACTTATTTGTTAATGGAATGTTGTATGTGTCTGTTGGGTATGAAGTTTTGGTGTTCGAAGGCCTGGAGGCAATGAGTGATGGCATACCGCCCTATCATCAGACCATAAGTTTGCCAACGGAAGCTTCATACCTGAGCACTTTTACCAATGGTTGCTTTGGCAAATCTTCAGGGATCTTACACTATGCATTGCCACATGAGAATGGCCGCTCAATTGTTGTGTGGACATTGGATGATTTTGGTCGTCATTCATGGACTTGGACTAAGATGTGTCATCTTAGCATGACCGATGCATTTGGAAAGGATGAGTTTGTTCACTACGATGATGGTGGCGATGGTGGTGACGATAAATGGTTTTGGAACTGCGATTATCGGATTGTCGACCTCGACTTGGAGAGAGGGCTTGTTTTTCTCCATGACCAGAAGGCAAATAAGCTTCTTTCATACAATATCAGCTCGGGGAAACTCAACGAGATACAAGACGCCTTTGGGTGGGATCGATACTATGTCTACGTACCATGCTACTCAGAGCTTCGAGCCCAAGAAACTTTGGTTCAGTGAATGTCAACTTCTGTTCAATGTGCATCTGTGGTTGTCCTGCTGCGATATGCTGAACCACCTTGTATATCACGCTAGCCGGAGTCATCCGTTTGACCAGTCCAGGAACCCTGCCATTTTTACTTTGTCGATGCAGAGTTACGTTCCTGTACTAACCTAAAACTCTTCACCATGTTCCTAGTTAAATACCTTGTTTAAGTTTGCTATATATCTTTTATGTAAGATTTGATGTGCTGTTCGTTTGGCTCTGTTTGTGGCTGTGGTGGTTTTAAACCAGTACTTTCTTATTTCTGTTTGAGAATAGATATAACTGATTTTGTTGCATGAATTGAATTGGCATTACAATCCTACATTACACCTGGACCTATACAAACTTGGAGAAGAATACCACCAGGTGATCAAAACCAGCAAATATATTGCTTTAGAATAGTGTAGTGAGACATGATATTAATCCTATGGACCCAGAGAACTATCGTATCTGCATTGCAAAACGATTTGGTGTATCTCTCCCATGTACCATGTTACCCAAATGGTACCAGGGGTATTTACCTATTGTGAGAGGGGATTTGCTAATCTGGGTTTTCTTCTTCTTTAGTTGGGAGTTTCTTAATCGGGTACTCTTGCATATGTATATGTATATACATATACTTTCAGGACTTACTTGCAAAGAGATAATTTTGCATGAATTTTGTACTTCCTGATTTTTTTTCTCATTTTCCTACAGATTTACTTGCTGAAATTTGAACGTGTGTACAGTTGGTACCAATGATATAAGGAAAAGTTCATTACTACATCTAGAACATATGATAAAGAAAGATTAACTGTTTACTCATACAACGTATGCAAGAAAATCTTTCAAGCATAAGGTAATAAAACGAACTGTTGAGTCACACAATACTGGTTCAGTTATCTCATTCTTTTCCCGCTCCAAAGTCGGCTCATCAGCAAATGATACCTCAGAGCAACGAAGCCAGAGAAACCTCTTCATCGACAGATCACTTTGTTATGAACTTCTCTACAAGCCAAAGATATTGTTATGTGAGAAATACATTGGCGGCTCATGTGTATATTCAAGGGTCTACTTACGCGTTCTGGAGAAATGTCAAAGGAGATAAATGTCACGATTAAAACCACCTGCTGGACATAGATGATCCCAAAATGAAAGTAGAAGTACTTGTTCAAGCAAGAATTCTTTTGTGGAACAAACTCCTTCGGTGCTTAAACTGATTCCAACATGACAACCTAACATTTTTCTATTCAAAGCAGCGAGTCCGATTAAAGTGTCGAAAGTACTTGCAACATAAAAAAAAAACTGTTGGATTCCCTATTCGGATGGTGAGTTCTACTGGCACTGAGTTCTTCTCCACCCGTGTGTGGGAACAGTTCTGAAAGAAGGAATACACCATCAGCACAAAAATTTAAGATAAAAATATAGTGATGAACCATGTATTCTGCAAAATAATCCCTGGTGTTTCAGCAACTAACTAATCATATCGTCAAACTTCCAAGTCACTGGGTACAGAAGTTTATGTTTACATGGCATATAGTGTTCTTCGGATTCAGATCAAGAAGCATGGTGGAGTGATATCCTACAACATGCATGTGTGCTGCTTGATCCATCAAATAAGAAGACAGTTGCATGTACGCTGACAAAAACTATCCTGCTACCAGTTATACAGATTATCACCGAGGTAATCCAGCTCAATGGATAGGTAGGGCAAATAGAAGGATCGAGCGACATAGTTACGACAATTCAAGTTACTATCACGCCTATGAAAAATTGTAGCAAACAAAGCATTTGTACAATTAATTGCTATGTAGAAAAAGTTAGCAACAGAAACTGGTCTGCTATCCTGTTTCCATATGCAAACATGGTAGAACCGCTCGTGATTCAATGAAGCTTACAGCTAAACACTATCTACAGCAACGCCAAATAACAGCATATAGAGAAACATTCCTGGATAATCATGGACAAAGTTAAATGATGTGTAGAAGTAGTCATCAAAATCTGCTACAATATTGGCAAAATCCAAACTTGTGCAAGCTGTATACAAGGTGTAATCTGGCTGAATGCTTAGCTAGCTATGCTACTGAACAAAGTTTTCTATGTAACCGAAGTTTCGATAACATACAGAATGAAGCCTTCTCCACTTACCGAGGGGACAACCACCTGCAGCTACTTCAAGAGTTCCATGTTTCCAGTTCTAGTTAATTCAATGGTGCCTTCTAATCCACCTCAATTCCTTCAGCGCTAAGTTTACATCTAAGCGGCATTGTTCATCCATGATTGAGCAAGAGCATGGGAAGGCGACAACCACCTTCTACTATTTTCGGATTGTGCAGGGTAAGAAGTTCAGATCTGAATAAGAGGAGACACTCGAGGTAGTCCTCATGGTGTATATGTGTATACTGAAGCGGAGAGGTGTTAGCACACCGCAACGATGTGAGGCTGGCAGAGGTGCCTCGTCCCACTCAGAGTGCGATTTGATCAAACTTTGAGCAGCAGAGGGCAAACGAATGAGCAGAGGAGGTAAAAGTCACAGGCTCACAGCTTGGATTCCAGAAACTCTTTACTCTGGCAGGGCAGTCGGGACTCGGGACAGAGAGGAGAGAACCGAGGACACCAGAAATGGAAAAGAAATGCACAACACATGTGTACAAAAGTAGGATGGAATCGTCAACCAAATCATCTTATACTGGCAGGGAGGGGCTTATGGAAAGCAAAAGGTTCAACTTTGCTGAGTTAGCCGCATATATGCAATGCGTCAACTAATCAACCAAAGAGAAGGACTTCGGTACAACCCCCCCCCCAATAAACGTATAAGGGGTAGTATTGTCCATACTAAATTACACGTACATTATACCCGCCGTCCGTCGTAGGGCCGGCCGCCCGTGTACGTCGCGGCCCGTACTCCTGCGCGTCGTGCGCTAGCGGTTCGGTACTGCTATCGGGAAAGGAAAAAAAAACGGCCCACCCCGACACCCCATCTCCACGTACGAAACCCTAGCGGGATCAACGCCGCCGTGGTCCATCGCCGTCACGACGTCGGGCGGCGTCCGTAGTCAGCCACGCGCCGTGAAACCGACACCCCATCCCCGCCTTGAAAACCCTAGCGGCATCGACGCCGCCGTGGTCCCACCGCCGTCACGACGTCGACCCCGACGTGCCCGCCTAGTCGCTAGCACCGACGGCGTCCGTAGTGACCACACGCCGTGTCGCCGGTGAAACGCCCAGCGCTCGCTCGCCGTTTTGTCCTGGTACGCGCCCTCCACGACGTCGGTGGCAGCAACACATCGGCGTCGACCCCAGGCGAGGACCCCTCGACGGCGCACAGTAGGTTAGGATGTCTTTTTTTGTTCTTTTTTTATGATAATGATTTGTCCATTGCATTTTTGTGCATTTTTGTAATGCAAAATGATTCCTTACTTAGGTAAATAAGAGAGGAGAGTAGTGACCTCTTAATGACCTCATAATGATTTTGTATGTTCAAATTTGTATGCATGCCACATAGTCATGTCACTGTTGACGAATTTACTGTATTCCCGATGATTTTTTGTGGAATGTTGGCATTGATCTCACACCTTATTTGTATGTGCATAGATGGAGCAAGTAACCGGATACGTCAGTGATGATTCCGGTAGCGATAATGGATCCTCGTCATTGAATGCGAACCAACATCCCGGAAACAACTATATGAGTCAGGATGAATCGTACAGTGGTAATGTAAGTACCTTCAATGTTGAGAAAAACATATTGAACAAAAACTAGTTATTTGACCCTAACATGTCCTTTTAAATTTGTATGGTGCATGGCGATCTTGACGATGAGGAATATGATGTAGATGAACAGTTTTATGCAGATAGTGTGAGCCGGTATATTGAAAAACTTGTAGAAAAATGATTGACATTAAAATTGTATGACCACTTATGTTACTTTAAATGTGCACAGATAAATGCTAATGGTGACAATGAGCGTAATAATATAGATGATGACAATGCCGAGAGCGAGGTCCATGCATCTCGTAGTGTGAGCGGTAGTCAAGTAAGTTCTTTACATTATTTATGGTTAGTACGAACATAAGAAGAGATTGACATGCAAGGTTATATGTCATATTTTGCAGGAGGTGTTGATGGTCCTAGCGGAATGATGAGCACAGCGATGATGATCAGTTTGACCTTGACATGTGCTATGATGAATATCAGCAGGAGTCACTTGATAGGCATTGGGCAGTGATGGTAAAGACATTCAGGTCATTAGACGAGGTTTACACGTTCTACAACAAGCACGCGAGAGAACGTGGGTTCATGATCGTGAAGGACTCGCTTAAATTTTCAAAGGATCGCGCAAGGACTCCGCGCTTGAGGAGGTATCTCTGTTCCGCCGCAGGAAAACGACAGGCCAAGTTCTGTACCATGGAAGGCCGGACCCGCAGGCTTAGACCGGAGAGTCGATTCTTATGCGAAGCCCATTTGACAGTTAAGCTTGATAAAAAGCTCAATCTTTGGTATGTCATCAGTTTCTCCGATGATCACAGCCACACTCTTGCACGACCGGACGAAGTCCCTTTCCTCCGATCTCATAATCAGATCAAAGCATTTGAGAGAGCTGAGATCTTGGCTATGGCTGGAGCTGGGATAAGAAAACATATCATCTTTGACAACATCGTTAGCAGGTATGGGTCGTATGCAAAGTCACCATTTCAGAGGACAAAGCTGTATAACATGTGCTATAGGGAGAAGATGAAATTGCTTGCACAAGGTGATGCTTGATCATCGCCGTAGGAATCATGTTGACCGAAAGGACAGAGATCCGGACTTCTTCTTTGAGCACACGGTTGACGCTGAAGGCAGGCTCCAAAACCTCTTCTCGTGTGATTCGCAATCCGCGGGATTATCTAGACTATGGTGATGTTGTTGTCTTCGATAGCACATACAAGATGAACAGGTATGGAATGCCGTTCATCCCTTTCGTGGGTCTCGAACAACCACCGTTGCACTCTTCAGATTCGCTGCGCCATTGTTTCGCATTTAGACCGAGGCTACATATGTCCGGTTGCTTAACACGTTCTTGAAAGCTAAGCTGTCGAAGAGGCCCAAATCTGTTATTACAGATGGAGATGCAGCGATGATAAGGGCTATTAGGAAGGTGCTTTCGGCGTGTGGCATCGTCTATGTTCATGGCATATTGAAAAGAATATGCGAAACACCTCAACCACAAGTCATTGAAGGAGTTTAGGGCATTACTTGTACTATGCCACTACACATAAGGTTTTTGAGGAGAGATGGGCGCGTTTGTGCGCAAATGGCGAGGGAGAAAACGAAAACATGGCTCCATAGGATGTACAGAAGAGGACGCTTTGGGCTGCATCATATTTGTCCGTGGGTTTTTCCTTGGTATGCGCAGTAATCAGAGGAGTGAGAGTCTGAACTCCAGCCTGCACCTTCATCTTGACTATGGTATGACGATCGTTGACATGATTGTACACTACGAGAATTGTATTGTTCGCCTCCGTGAGAATGAAGCTTATGATGACTACACGCATCACGACTCTTCGATGAATAAAGGTCGAGTGTCAGGCCATTGAGTCGTATGCTGCGAAAGCATTCACGCAGGCAAACTTTTATATGTTGCAACAAGATATGAAGAAGGTACATGAGCTTGAGGTAATTGATAGACTGACAGGGACCGATAGTCAGAGATTTGTGGTTGCGTGGAAGAATAACAGGATCACAGATTTAATGTGGACTATACGCCGTAACTCGGCGAAACTATAAAGTGCGATTGCAAGTATGACTCGCAAAGGGCTTCCTTGTAAGCATATTATTCATGTTTTGAATGCACTGAACTTACCTGTGATACCCAAGTGTTGTGTCCTGCGAAGATTCTCAAAAAGCACGAGCTGGACTGCCAAAGAAGCGCACCAGCGATTTGTTTGCGTGGGGTTGGTCGAGTGGTGAGGACAGAGCTAGATATAGTGAGTTGACCATCAAATCTTCAGAAGCCTGTCATGTCGCATGCAGTAATCCTTTCTTATTCGACAAGTTGATGGCAGCTCTGGATGATGTTATAGTGAATAAGGATATTCAGGGAAATGAAGATGATGTTCAGCGAAGTTTCGTGAACAGTAATCCATTTGAGCCTAACCGAGATCATATTCTTGTTCGTGATCCAGTAAATGTTTCCACCAAAGGCGCACCTAAGCAGAACAGTAGAGGTCGCGGTAAGGGTGGCCCAGATGTGACAAAAAATGAGAGGCCTAAAGCATTTGACGAGAAATCTGGACGAAAATGTAGCTTATGCAAAGGCTCAGGTCATAACAGGAGCACATGCAGAACAAATGAAGAGTATGTCTATTATTTATTTATGTCAGTTTTGTTGTTTCATTATCGGTGCATTCATTCTCATATTTTTTTGTGTGCAGCAACTGGGCTTGAAGACTCAAGTGAAGACGATGCGAGTGTTTTACCTCTTCCATTTATATGAAGAACATTTATTAAATTTTTGTTCGTGTTGAGTACTTTATATGTGTGAAACATGATTATTGCGTACGGACCGTTGTCATTTCAGACGTGTTACTTTCTGTCAACTACAATAAAATTACTGTGGTGACAATTTTTATGTTCAGACAACATTGCTGTTGATATAAAAATTCACTATTCATTGCTTATTGTATGAATTCTGCATGTATTTGCTACAGTCCCGTCGGCTGTCAAAAATAGAAGAAGTACTCTGTGTACTATTATTTTTAACAAAAGGAAAAAAATGCCCGCCCGTCTCCACAGCCGTCTCTTAGTAAGCTCGTCGTTATCACGACCAACGGGCGTTTCGGAGGACGCCGTGGAGAAACCAGGCCCAACAGGGCAGCATCGACGCGGCAAGTCGACGGGGTAGTAATCAGAGAAGTTCAATACAACGACGGGAGCTGAGTATATAAACTAGTCGTCGTCGCCTTCGGCCGTCGAGGTGGGACTAAACTTGCGTCGGTTTCACTGGCGCGGCGTCACAGCGGTGGTAACTGGGCCGGCCCACGGCGCGTCGGGCGGTCGAGAAGACCGCGCCGTCACTTCCTTTTTGGGCCGGCCCACGGCGCGTCGAGCAGTAGAGAAGACCGTGCCGTCCCATCGCCTTTTGGGCGGCCCACGTCGCGTCTTGCTGTGTCCACGTCGCCCCGCAGCCGACGGAAGTTTAGTCCCACCTCGACGGCCGAAGGGGACGACGACCTGTTTATATACTCTGCTCCCGTCGTTGCACTGAGCTCCTTTGAATACTTCCCGTCGATGTCGCGAATGATTCTGCCCTTGTTGGGCCTGATTTCAATCGTCCTCCAAACGCTTTGTAGTCGCCGTTGGGCTTGATAACGACGGGCTTACTAAGAGACGCTAGGAGACGGGCGGCGTTTTTTATGTCAAATAATTTTTCAGTAACACGTAGTGTGCTGCCATAGTTTAGTGCACAAAATTTTAACGACGGCATGATTACATATAACTATTCGCAACAAAAATCATGTAAACAAAAAAATATCATGTGAACATTAAATTTTTTGGAAAAGTGCCGAGTCTATTACATATAACTATTCGAAGCATAGTCTGTTACATAAAATTCATAAGCAAGTGCGCAAAGCACATGCAAAACTCCTCTGTACCGCATCTATTTCTTCTTCTTCGATATCCGAATAACTTTGTTTTTCACTTCATCAAGCTTGTTTCTTTCCGAAAAGATAAGTTATGCAATCATTAACTCTCTCGAATCATCAATAGAGGTCTGCAAAAAAATGATGTTACCACAACATTCATTATACATCGTAGTCCAAATATGACTTGCGTGCACTGTGAAAATAAGCCTGTCCATTTGTCACCATCCCAATATTGAAAGCATCAAGGAGAAATATTCCACACGAATTCCTAGTGCATACAACTTACGAAGATTAAATTTGTATCTGTACATACAAGACCAACATTCTGTCAGTAGTAAAACTCACCCATCATGTTGTTTTGGCATGTCATACGCTTGAATAGGCCACTTGGAAACATCCGGATAATTCACAATTCGGTTGCATTTGCTTCTTGGATATCTTCTGCTAGTTGTTTTCTAAAGATATAATAAACATGATGGAAAGCATGTCATTCAGTGTATTAAAGAAAACGAATGTTACCAAATGCACATTTGCAAGTTAAACCTACCAGGTCCTCAACGAGTTCTCTAGTAACAGTGTCAAGTTTTCCGGTCATCAACGAGTCAAGAACCTGAAACTCTCTTTTTCCACTATGCATGACGACAGTAATCCAGTGATTATTGTCCTTGTTTAGAGGAATGTAAGTCTGCATCACAAGGACCATAAAACGCAATCATGACATAATATCGTATGTATGTTCCGTGTTAACAATCAAACTTACCTTTGTTTTTTTGAAATACTCGTCCTCACATCTGTTCACGGGTCCATTACTATGCGACTCTGCTTCATAATCATTGCCGACGGTCTTTTTTCCGGGTCTAACGTGAAGCAACCAATGTACCCTCCAAGTTGTTAACATGAAATGATCATCATTAACTTTGTCCACCAAAAATGATGAGTATGCATCAATTACCTATAAATAATGTGTTACATTAAACAATTGCATTTTAGAATCAATTGTAAAACAATATATGAAATTAACTTACGTCGCCACTTAGCCACTCATGGTTAATAATCTGACAAGCTCTCCGCACAGTGAGACCTTCTTCCATGCCATCATTGAAAATTTCTGTTTTGGCATGTTTTTGTGAATGCTCATGCGCGCGCACGCATTTGATGGACGCTTTCACCACATCATACTCATCACCAGATTTGTTAACATCACCATTTTGGAACAATTCTGTACCGCACCACTCAAATACTTATAAACGCAAACACATAAATAATTATGACGCAATAACAATTAGATACAAAGAAAACTTACTTCCTTTGGCAGAACGTTTTGCACGTTTGTTTGGTTTAGGGACCACATAAGGAGACTTGACATGTTGTGATCCTCACGCTTGCGCCTCCCAAGAACCTCCTCCACTTCCTCTTGTACTCCTTGAGAACCAACCGACGATGCGATGCGATTTCGTCCGTCTCCAAAGATGTGGCAGCTTTCTCATCCGATACTTCGGTACTTGGACAGATCATCCATATCACCCTTGAAACTATCCCAAGACTCGGTGTGCAGTAAAAGGTGTGTTTCCACGAGAAGTTACATCAACGCCATTATCATCCTTTTGCAAATTCATTTTGGAAGGTGTGCGGAACCGTCTGAATCATCTTTTGATATACAAACTCTTTTTGCGGGACGCCCACCATCGCTTGAAGACTCATTAATGCCTCCGTACAGATTCTCTTCGTCCTCTTCCGTGTTACTTTGGGTTTGTAGGAGACGCCGGTTTTGTTCAGTTTCTCAATCATCCTCTGCAAGAAAACATTTCATCTTAGTTCTTCAATTGAGTGATGGACATTACAGAGACGTGATCAAGTGTTACCTGTGCGCATAACTCGCAAACGAAGCATTTCCTTCGAAGCTCATTCATCTCACTCAAAATCCGTCCATAGTAGGCTTTTGGCTCAAGCCTCCGAGGTACTGCCCTCTTTCCTCATTCCATAACGTTAGATTTTTGCTACTAGCTTTCTTGGTTTTTGAGCTTCTTCTTCCGCAATTTTTTCAGCCTATACTCCTCTGTAATGTTGTCATCGATCTACAAGTGCAACAAGATAATTATACATAAAAACTATATGCACACTTTACTTTACTTCATAAATGTAAAAATGATTACTAGGATTACCATCCCAACACCACGACCATATTCATAGTCGATTTATCTCTTCTCACTGCCATATCTTCCGTCCCAGTTCCTCATCAGCGGGCTCAACAATGCCAACGGATCATATTTTGGACCGTGATTGGTTGCACCTTCTCCCAAAGATAGGTACTGCAAAACACATGAACTAATTAAATTACATGTTCTTCTGTGAAATTTTATAACAAAATTGTTGAAATTAATAAATACAACGTACTTGCAAAAGGCGAGGTTCCCCAGGGCCATCGCACGACATGGCCGTCTGCACAAGCTTACCAATCTCCGATAAATGAATCGTGAAGTGAATGCATTCCAGTTGAACTTCCTTATAAACTTAATATTTTGCACTAAGGCATAGTATTTTTTCGAACGCACTCATGAGACACTGGTGCAATTATAGTTCCTAGGAGAACTAGAAATGTCATCCGAATAAAGTCATCATCGGTGCTCTTATCCTTCACAATCTTTTCTATGAGATCATCAATCATGATCTTACCATTTTCTTGCTAACAAAACTAACAGGTATTTTTTGGTTGCTTTTCTCCTTCACTACTTAGAAACCCAAAACATCCACTCCATTGTTTTTCCAACCAAATATGGAGTACACATCATCGTGCCTTAATGAAATAAGACCTTTACATCCAGCAAGACTTCGAACTCTGTTGAACCATGAATTTTTGCTACTCGGATTGTAACCTTGGAGTAAAAAGTGAAGCAAAAATCACGATCTTTATCGATGGTATTCTAAACATGCCCTGCATATCCGTTTAAGAAAACCTGAATTTCGATTGGGTGACAATTTGTCAACTAGGCTAACCCACTTTTGAACGTAACATGGAATCACACCGTCGATATTCATCTTGCATGAAATAGATTTCATCACATACCATCATACTTGCTATGAGCCTCGTTGTATAAAAGAAGTGGAAAAAAAACTTACACGACGGCGACGGGTCGGGATTGGAAGACGGCGCGGGCGCACCGACGTAGTATGTACGGTGGGGCGACGGCGGAGAGGCAGAGGCGACGGGTCGTAGGTAGGCGGTAGCGGCCGCCGCCGCCGCCGCTTTTGGAGTGTCGAGCGACGGCGTCGGTGGCAGCGAGTGCGATCGCGGCGGCGGTGAGACGGCGGACGACAAGGAAATTTTGCATGCACGCCGGCTAACGACGTCCGCCCGGCGCTGATTATGGGTCGTTGTTAGTGGGGCGGCCCCATGCACGCATTCGCGTCGGTTAGCGAAGACCAGCGGTTTTTTTTCGAGGCCTCATTTTTTAGAAATTGAAATAGCATATTTTTAACCCCGAAAATACTGCCCGGACGTGACGCAACGCGTGCGTTCGTTGTCGGATTTCGTTCATTTCGGCGTGGGGTGCCCGGTGGGCCCCACACGCGCTCCCGGTTGGGTGCAATCCACAAACCGGTCGGTACTTGCTGTGGAAGGGGGTGCTTTCGGTATGGCCGGAGGGGACCCTCGGTCGCACCTCTCCACTTCATCCGCCAAACGTGCCCAATTTTTTTCCACGTGATACTATGCCCTACCAGGCAAGCACGCAAAAACTTTCCCGCTTCGATTCCGTATGCATTTACTACAATTTTTCGGCACAAAACCACGAAAATACTGCCGGACGTGACGCAACGTCGTTCGTTGTCGGATTCGTTCATTTCGGGCGTGGGGTGCCGGTGAGGCCCCACACGCGCTCCCGGTTGGGTGCAATCCGTCAAACTGGTCGTACTTGCTGTGGAAGGGGTGCTTTCGGTATGGCGGAGGGACCCTCGGTCGCACCTCTCCGCCGCATCCGCCAAACGTGCCCAATTTTTTTCCACGTGATACTATGCCCTACCAGGCAAGCACGCAAAAAATTTCCGCTTCGAGTCCGTATGCATTTACTACAATTTTTCGGCACAAAACCACGAAAATACTGCCGGACGTGACGCAACGTCGTTCGTTGTCGGATTCGTTCATTTCGGCGTGGGGTGCCGGTGAGGCCCCACACGCGCTCCCGGTTGGGTGCAATCCACAAACCGGTCGTACTTGCTGTGGAAGGGGTGCTTTGGTATGGCCGGAGGGACCCTCGGTCGCGTCTCTCGCTTCGCATCCGCCAAACGTGCCCAATTTTTTCCACGTGATACTATGCCCTACCGGGGCAAGCACGCAAAAACTTTCCCGCTTCGAGTCCGTATGCATTTACTACAATTTTTCGGGCACAAAACCACGAAAATATGCCGGACGTGACGCAACGTCGCGTTCGTTGTCGGATTCGTTCATTTCGGCGTGGGGTGCCGGTGAGGCCCTACACGCGCCCCGTGTTGGGTGCAATCCGTCAAACTGGTCGTACTTGCTGTGGAAGGGTGCTTTGGTATGGCGGAGGGACCCTCGGTCGCACCTCTCCGCCGCATCCGCCAAACGTGCCCAATTTTTTTCCACGTGATACTATGCCCTACCAGGCAAGCACGCAAAAATTTCCGCTTCGAGTCCGTATGCATTTACTACAATTTTTCGGGCACAAAACCACGAAAATATCGCCGGACGTGGCGCAACGTCGCTCGTTGTCGGATTCGTTCATTTCGGCGTGTGGTGCCGGTGGGGCCCCACACGCTCCCGGTTGGGTGCAATCCGTCAAACCGGTCGGTACTTGCTGTGGAAGGGGTGCTTCGGTATGGCGGAGGGACCCTCGGTCGCGTCTCTCCGCCGCATCCGCCAAACGTGCCCAATTTTTTTCCACGTGATACTATGCCCTACCAGGGCAAGCACGCAAAAACTTTCCGTTTCGATTCCGTATGCATTTACTACAATTTTTCGGGCACAAAACCCTGAAAATACTGCCCGGACGTGACGCAACGTGCGTTCGTTGTCGGATTTCGTTCATTTCGGGCGTGGGGTGCCCGTCTGGGGCCCCACACGCGCTCCCAGAAGTTGGGTGCAATCCGTCAAACTGGTCAGGTACTTGCTGTGGAAGGGGGTGCTTTCGGTATGGCCGGAGGGGACCCTCGGTCGCGTCTCTCCGCTTCGCATCCGCCAAACGTGCCCAATTTTTTTCCACGTGATACTATGCCCTACCAGGCAAGCACGCAAAAACTTTCCGCTTCGATTCCGTATGCATTTACTACAATTTTTCGGGCACAAAACCACGAAAATATCGCCGGACGTGACGCAACGCGTGCGTTCGTTGTCGGATTCGTTCATTTCGGGCGTGGGGTGCCCGGCTGGGGCCCCACACGCGCTCCCGTGGTTGGGTGCAATCCATCAAACCGGTCGGTACTTGCTGTGGAAGGGTGCTTTGGTATGGTAGGAGGGACCCTCGGTCGAAGCTACAGGGTTCCCTCCAAAGTAATTTAAAAATATTTCAGAAAATGTAAATGAATTTAAAAATTCTTGTATTCATTCATATATGTTAATGAATTTAAAAATATTCTCTTATTCATAAGTGTTAACGAATTTAATATAATTTCAGGAAATGTTAGTGAATTAAAATATATCACCTTTTTAATTTCTTTTTTATTTCTTATATTTTGTATTTCAAAATTTCAATTTTTCATCGACCGGCTATACTATATGGACATATTTAAACAAAATCTGAACATTTCAAACGCTTTTATAAACATATACATAATTTTTTTAATTTATGTGCTTTCATGATTTTTATTCTACAAATTTTTGATAATTGTATACCTTATTCTCTCCTATATATATTCGATGAAATTTTTTAAATATATTATGAACATTTTTATGCATAGGTCTGAATATTTTCAATTTTTCTTAAAATAAGCGTTTTATATTTAGCTAATTTTTTAGCAATTTTGTAGACAAATTTAAACAAGACTCCAACAAAACAGATTGAACATAGATATATTTTACATAGTCCATTCAACATTGCCGATATCGCATTTAGTTTTTCCAAACATAACCGATACATAGTTCAAACTTAGGAAAAAAAATCTAGTCCTCCTCCTCGTCGCTAGCCAACAGATCGACGACCTCCCGACGTCACCGCCGTCACCACCGCCCTCGTCGTCGCCGTTGCCGACCTGGGCTAAGCGCTCCCGGTCGATGTCGTTGTCGTCCGACGACTCGGCGCCTCCGCGCTTCTTGGGGACCATGGCGGAATCGCCGCCGCCGCCAGATCGCTGCCGCTTTGCTCGGCGGCCTCCCTTGCAACCGCCGCCGCCTCTGCGGCCGCCGCTGCAGCCGCCGACGCTGCAGGCGACGAGGTAACCCGCGATCGTCGGGATCACCGTCCTCCCGAAGAACCACCGCTCGTGGCAGTTCCACCTCCGGCGGCGGGATCGGCGGGCGCCGCCGCGGGTGTTGGAGGAGCCCGACGGCCGCGCGCTGCTGGACGGGGCGGCGGGACAAGAAGGTGGCGACGGTCGCCGACGAGGTCAGGCGTGACGCCGGACTCCGCCAGCCTGAACGCGCCGATGACGGCGGCGTACTCTTTGCCGTCCCAGAAGGCGTGACGGCCGGCGATGTTGTTGCGTCCGCCGGTCCGCTTCTCCTCGCGGTGGCGCCGGCCCAGCGTCGGGTAGCCGTCCTTGTCGAGCTTCGATCGTGCGGAAGACGGCAACCCGGCGGCACGAGGAGGCGAACCGGTGCAGCTCCTCCGTCTCCGGCTTGTTTCAGCTCGACGGCCACGCGACTGGCCCGTCGTCGCCGCCGGTGCGGAGCTGCTGCCGCGGTGGAACGACATGTCGCCGACGGATTTTGGGAGGTGGAGACGGAGGCGACGGGAGCGGTGTTTTGCGGCGACGGGCGGACGGGCGAAGTTTTATAGGGAGACGGCGAAGCGGGCGGCGGGTCGGTATAAGCTTTCAATGCGACGGCAGCGAGGGCGGCGCGCGCGCAGACGAGGGGACGGGCGGCGGGCGGCGATCGGCGGCGAGGGACGGGCGGCGGCGGCGGCAGACGAGGCGACGGACTGGCGACGCGGTTTGACCACCGACGCGCAACACCGACGGAAAAACATTCAATGCGACGGCAGCCGAGGCGACGGACGGACGGGCGGCGGGCGGCAAAGCGAGGGCGACGGACGGACGGGCGGCGGGCGGCAATGAGGCGACGGACGGGCGGCGGGCGCAGTTCACGCGCCACGACGCTTTCCCGGCGACGCAGCGGTTCGACCACCGACGCGTTGACCACCGACGGAAAAAAACGTCGCCGCCAAAGTAAAAAAACGACGACGTGACGTCGACGGCGCTGGTACGTCCACGGGGGGACTGAGGGAGGGGCATGGGCAAAGACCATCCTACCCTTTTTTAAGTTTTCAAGCGAAGGGGTATAGGACGATCTGGACCGTTGATGTTTTTAGGGGGGTTGTACCGAAGAAGAAGTGTCAACCAAATCCATCGAAAAATTGATAGTTTGCAGGAAGCAATTCGATGCTTTCCCGATATTTCCCTTTCCTTGAAAAGAGAGACAGCAACAAAGAAGTAGTTGAAGCTTCAAGTGAGATCACCTTCCCATCAACTTTAGATAAATAATTTCCGGCCTTGGCAATTTCACCTTTTTCCAACAACATTCTGATGATAATATTTATAAGACAGGAGTTGGGAACTAAACCACTCTTCTCCATTGATGAAAACATATTGTCAACTTCTTCCAATGATCCTTCCTTTAGAATATTTTTTATCATCATGCCGTAAGTAGAAGCATTAGGCACCAACCCACTGGCTGATATTGCAGCAAACAAATCGTTAGCTTCTTCTCTTCTCCGAACCTTGAACATTGCATTAATCATGGTATTGAGTGTTATAATATTGAACTTTACATTCATTGCTCCTAATTTCTGGAACAGTGCGATTGCTTCGTCTGCACAATTATTTCTACAAAGACCTCCAAGTATTACATTGTATATGGAAATGCTGACTGTTATAGCCCTTTCGATCATCTCATGGAACATTTGCCTTGCAACAACAGTTCTCCCAGCACGAAACAACCCATCCAGCATGATGCCATATGTAACAGTGTTAGGTTTAATTTTCTTACGCGGCATTTCTCTGAATAGAATCAAAGCATCATCGGTCCTTCCATTTCTACAATAGCCATCAAGAAGTGAACTATACCTAACAACGTCAGGCTCAATGCCATCTGATACCATGGCATCAACCACTCCGAGTGCTTTACCCATCTGGCCGACTAAGCCATATCCGTCAATCAGTGAACTGAATGTAATGACATCAGGTCTCCCATCTATGCTTATAACCATTTCAAAGATATCTTGTGCATCCATAACCCTTCCTTCTTTGCATAGAGTGTTTATTATTGAACTGAAGAACACAATGTCAGGACGAGGAATACCTTTGTTCATCATTTCAGAAACCAGCCCCTTAGCTTTAACCAAATCACCATGCATATAAAACCCTTGAATTAGGGAGTGATAAACAGTTGTGCTCGGCTGTACTCCTGTAGAAATCATCTCACTATATTTGTCCATAGCATTGGCCAGCCTACCCAATCTGCAAAGTGCGGCAATCATAGTAGAATAGCTGACTACATTGTGACTCACTCCTTTTTCCCGCATTTCGGTAAATATGAGCATAGCTTCATCCATCATACCACATTTAGCATATGCACCAATTAATATGTTGAAAACATGGCAGTCGGCTTCAACACCATTCTCTTTCATCTTATTAAAGAGATCGATCATATCAGCAAAGCATCCTTCGGTAGCATACCCATGAAGCAAAATAGAATATGAGAAGGCATTAGCTTTGAGGCCTTTGGCAGTCATGGAGTCAAAGATTTCTGCAGCTTCTTTGCTTCTTCCATGCTTGCATTTGTAACAGCGGCAAAGGCTTCGTGGGGAGACCAGGGATGTGAGGGCGGCGAGGTGGAGGTGGAGGAGGATCTGCGGCGGAGGAGGTGGAGCATCGGCACTGTGGAGAAGCGACGGAGGCGGGGCATTGGCGAGGTGGAGGATGAGGAGTGGCGGAGGCGGAGGCCGGAGATTGGCTAGGTGGACGAGGAGTGGCGGCGGCGGCAGCGGCAGGGGATGCCGGAGATTGGCTAGGTGGAGGAGGAGGCGGAGGCCGGACACTGGCTAGGGGGAGGAGGATGAGCGACGGCGGATGGAGAATTAATTGGAGACGCGGGGCATGGGCGTGCTCTAGCTCTGCACTGAGAAAGGAAGAATGGCCTTCCGTTTGTGTACTCCTACGCAGTCACACAACTTTTATGCTTCCTTTCACTGAAGCTAAAAATGAAACAGGAACATAAAAATGGAATCCAGAAGAAAAGGTTTCTGCCTCGTGTACCAGGGGAGTGGAGGGGAGTGAAGTCAAGTGAGGTTTGGTCCGGCTAGCGAACGGGAAGGAATATATATGTGGTCGGGTGGGCCAGCTTGGGCCGGGTCCGACGTGACGGGCGTGCCTGGAAGCGCCCGGACACCCCCATATCCGCTCTATATTTGGGCTGGATATGAGGGGTGCCGGTCAGTTCATTGAGGCCCATTTGAGGGGGCCATCTGAATCGAAAAATCGTGACCAGACAGTGACCTGACGGCCCACCCAAACGTATGAGACGGGGTTTGAGGCGCCAAGCTGTAGATTATTTTAGTCTTTGAGCCTTTGTGTGTGTCCATGCGAAATACATCAAACGTGACACGGTTGCCACGGTCAAAAGTAAGTTCAATGATTCCTTCATTTGGAAAGCTATAATGAGTGTGAAAGAACACTATATGGCTGGAAGAGTGGTCCAACTTAGATCCTCTTCTTAGGAATCCTCCTTTGTACACACGTTTTCCCCCAACTCTATTGCATTTGTAACCATCCGGAAATCACTATGGATAAATGGAATAATGTTGACGTTCTTGAATTGTTTCGGAGACGGTTGCTCTCTCCCCTGTGTGAGATGTGGGAAGATATGTGCAAGTTTATGACAAGTTTACCGTTGGTACAGGGGCCAGACCGTATTGGCTGGAAGTTTGGCCGCAAACTCAGGTTTACTACTGAATCGATGTATGAACATCTTGAGAAAAACATTGCAGGGTGTGACTTTAGATGGATCTAGGCAGCGAATATTATTCCTCTAAAAATATTTTTTCTCTGGCAATTATTTCATGATGCTGTTCTTACTCGTGACATTATGAGCAGGCGCAATTGGGCTAGGAACCCAAAGTGCTCCTTCTGCAATGAGAGGAAGACCTCTCAACATCTGTTTTTTGTATGCCCCGAGGCCAGGGGGATTTGGCATTCGATAGGCCCGGTTCTTGATACGAGTTGTTGTCCTAACAACCTGTGGCAATACTACTCATGGTGCTATGTTTATCTTCCTGACAGGGCCAAATATTATACCTTATGCCTTGCTGCGATCTGCTGGGCAGTTTGGAATAGCCATAATCGTGCAACATTTGAATTTAAGCTTCCTGAAACACCATTTGAGATTATTTTTTCTGCCTGTGTATTTATGCATTATTGGGCAGGTCTGATGAAAGGTACTGAGCGGACCGCAATGGAGCGTGGAGCAGGGATGCTGAGGGAGAAGGCTTGCAATGTGATGAGGATTCGCACGACGGTTGTAGATGAAGCGGCATCCAACTGATTATGGTTATTTCCTGTGGAGCAGGGTCTTCTCTGGTCATAAACCATCTCTTAGTCTTATGGTGCCATTATATCGTCTTCGCTCCTGCGTGGGCTACTTCCTGGTTCTTGTTGCTCACTTGTGAGCTGGTACTGTCCCTTGGCCTGGTAGGCTTGTTAGTATTTGCTAATAATTGTAGGGGTGTCATTGGGTTTTCGCCCCATAAGGGGTGTCTTGTAGGTGAGTTTCCCGTGATGGGTTACCCTGCGATGCTTTGAACTCGCTTCCCCTTTCCCGTTTCCTAACTTTGGATTGGTAGATGTGTTGGAATATTAGGTAAATTCACGATTAATTCCATTAAATAATTCATGACTATAACAGAGACTAGCATGCAATGATCTAGCAAACTAGATAGACGGCAAAACATGCAGTGTTGGCGCAGCCCGAGGAGAAAGAAGCACACACACAGGTCTAAAGGTAGAATAAGAGCACACAGGGAGGTTTGCGGCACCGCACACATTTGTGCCTTTTCTCTGTTTCTTCTCAACGGAAATGAACTGAGTACATGGGTTTAAGTACCAGACCTACACAACACACACGCACCCACTAACCCACTACGTTGCATGCAAACGCGACGGCCAAGCCAGCTGCTTGATCCGATTATTCTTGCATGTACAGGCTTGAGTCAGATCCAAGTTTTCAACAGACTTGAGCTTGCCCACAACGGCACACTTGACGCACGTCTCAACTGAATGTGTCCGCTTCTAGCTCCACGCTGATCTGCCGCCGGACTCGTCCGCTCTGACTCCACGGAGCTGTACGCGCATGTTGCTAACAACCATATCCATGCAAACTACACGACGTGCATGCTACTGATCAGCTGATGCTAACTCAACTAAAGCAATATCAGCTTGCATGCATACTCGTCTCCACAGTTCTACGAGCACGCTCACTGCCGCAGCCTCAAGCCTTCAACTTAACTACATGCATGAACGAACTAATGCAACCAAATAAACATGATGGATACCTAGACAACAAGGTAAACTCTATCAATCACCCCCTTAACCTTATTGTCGTTTATTCGAACACCTCCATGTCGATCTTCAAAGCAGCCCCGGCTCGTCGGCGGCGGTTGCGGCGGCGAGATGGGCTTGCTCCTTCCTTGGTGCAGTGCAATCCCTCGAGAAGTGCCCATAGTCTTGGCAATTGTAGCAGCGTACCTTGCGGATGTCGAAGTTGCTCCTCCTCTTGCCAGCACCGCCGCGTTTCTTGGAGCGAGCAAACCACTCCTCCTCCGTGAGGAGCAGTTGAGTGCCACCGTTGCTGCTGCCTGCCTCGTCCATGTCGAAGCTCTCCTCCACGGCCAAGAAACGACCCGTGAGCTCTTCAAGCGTCAAGGTCTTGAGGTCGGGTAGCGACTGGATGGAGTGGGCGAGCTGCCAGTAGCGCTGCGGCACGCAGCGGAGGAACTTGAGCACCGCCTTGTGCTCGGTGATGCCGTCGCCGAGGGCCTCGAGGTCGTTGACGATGCCGGTGAGGCGGACAGCGAACTCCTCCATCCTCTCGCCATCCTTGAATCGGAGATTCTCGAACTCCAATCGACGCGTCTGCGCCCGGGCTTCGCGGACGCGCTCGGACCCCCATCCTCAAGGTCTTGAGGGCGTCCCAAGCCTCCTTCGCCGAGTCCTTGGCAGCCAAGGAGCGCAACATCTCCGGCGGCACAGCCTGGAGGATGATGCCCAAAGCTTCACGATCGTCGCGGTAGTCGATGACGGCGCCATGCTCGACCACCTCCCACAGGCCTTGCGCCTGCAGCCGCACTCGCATGACGAGCGCCCACTCGGTGTAGTTCGTGCGGGTCAGCGGGGGGAGCTGCACCATCGACGAGGTCTGCCGTACCACGCGCTCGACGACGCGAAGCTCGCCGCTGCTGCTGCCGTCGGTGAGCCGGGCCTTCGGTGCCGTCGCCGGCTCCACCGGTTCCCCTTGGCCAGCTCCGCCGCCTTGGACGCATCATCTCCCTCGGTGCCGGCCATCACAAGAACGGATCAAACCGTGGCTCTGTATACCAAATGTTGGCGCAGCCCGAGGAGAAAGAAGCACACACACAGGTCTGAAGATAGAAGAAGAGCACACAGGGAGGTTTGCGGCACCGCACACACTTGTACCTTTTCTCTGTTTCTTCTCAACGGAAATGAACTGAGTATATGGGTTTAAGTACCAGACCTACACAACACACACGCACCCACTAACCCACTACGTTGCATGCAAACGCGACGGCCAAGCCAGCTGCTTGATCCGATTATTCTTGCATGTACAGGCTTGAGTCAGATCCAAGTTTTCAACAGACTTGAGCTTGCCCACAACGGCACACTTGACGCACGTCTCAACTGAATGTGTCCGCTTCTAGCTCCACGCTGATCTGCCGCCGGACTCGTCCGCTCTGACTCCACGGAGCTGTACGCGCATGTTGCTAACAACCATATCCATGCAAACTACACGACGTGCATGCTACTGATCAGCTGATGCTAACTCAACTAAAGCAATATCAGCTTGCATGCATACTCGTCTCCACAGTTCTACGAGCACGCTCACTGCCGCAGCCTCAAGCCTTCAACTTAACTACATGCATGAACGAACTAATGCAACGAAATAAACATGATGGATACCTAGACAACAAGGTAAACTCTATCAAGCAACATCTCACACAGCACAACAACTTCAGAGAGAGACATAAACAGATCACGAAGGACGTATTGTTCGTTAGTTGTTGTAGGAATGACGGTGTTGATGATGATGTCGACGACGATCTGTTGTTGACGGCGATGAGTAGCATCACCCGACTTGGATGGAAGACGATCCGTGATGACGAACTTGAGCAGTCGCGCAGATCGCTTCTCAAAAACCTAATTCGTCCTCTCCCGATGCAGTTAGCGTTCAGAATAGAGTAGACTACGGTGGCGGGCCAAGTTGTGAGACAAGGCAAAACCCTATGTGTTTTCGGTGTGTCTTTGGCCACAGCTGGTGGCAGTGTATATATTAGGACCAGAGGCGGTATTGTGTCGCGCGCGTGTGGTCTTACCTTTCTCTTACCAACACACCACTTAGAGTGGTCTATATAAAGAGGTCCAACTCTTCCTCAACTTCCGGGGTGGGACTAAACTTAGAGCCACCACTTCCCATTTTATTCATGGGCCACTATTTGCGATTTCAGAATTTGTTAATAGGCTAGACCCATTACTTCTAACATGATGTATTTCCATTATTCACTAAATGGAAAGGGGTTATGCCCGGTTCAAAAGTAAAGTTAAAGTTATAAAAAAAATAGGGCTAAAATTATAAATTTTGATTGCATGCTCTCTGGGAGGTCGTCTATCCATGGGAAGGTGTAGAAATAATGGTTTTACTAACGGTAATGCTAATTTTCATCCGTGTGAAATCTTTTCGCTTTCATCCGTTTTTCTACCCGTTCGATCCTTGACTCAAGATTCGTGTTTTTCTCTTTTTTTCCGCCTCGGGGTGCTTTGTCCGTTATCGGGCCCGCAAACTTCTCCTGAGACCCGTTAATCCTGGCGGGTAGTGTCCTAGTCGGGTTTTTTTATTTCCTTTTTCTCCTCTGCTGACTTTGTCCGTTTTCATTCCCCACAACGAGCGGCACGAGCTTGAGGCAGAGTCATGGCGATTTTTAGCTGGAGATCTCAGTCGCAGATCTCTCGAGGCCGAGTCGGTGGTTAGGCGTCCAGTCCTCCTCCCCCCTTCCCATCCTCTGCTTCCTCCTCAAGCGCGCGCAGAGGGAGAGGCAAAATCGATGCGATGGCGATCCGGCTGCGTTGTCTTCTCTGCTTCGCTTGACTTCGGCCGCTCCTCATTTTCCCTATGTTGATCTGCGAGCTCTGTGTCCCCCTCCTCATCCTCCATCCATGGTTGGTTTTGTAAGTATCCTTTCCCCCCTTTGTTCCTCCCCTTGTTTTTCCTGTTTGATTTTTTCTAAATCCGGTGAACCCTGTATGTTCCCCTCTGTAGCTGTGGTTCCAAGATGTTTTGAACGTTGCAGGTGTGTGTTTGATGTATATGTAGTGGTTGATCCTTCCTGTATATTGTTGATTTTTTTGTGCTTCCGGATTGCGCTCTAGTTGTCACTGTGACGAGTAGCTCCTAGTTGTGTTCAATTTCTTTAGTGGATCCATCTTGCAGTTGTCGCTGGATCCCTCCTGGTTGGTTGTAGATGCTCCTAGGTGTGTACAATCCCTCTTGTAGTTGTTGCTACAGATTCCTCCTGTTTGGATGTAGATGCTGAATCTAGCTCATAGTTTGTGTGACTATAAAAATCAGTGTAATCACAGCTAATTAATGTGGTTACACTGTGTTCCAGTCTCTGAAACTCATGTGTTTTTATTAGAAATCCAGTGTAATTTCACTAAAATTTGTATTCTAAGTACAATGTATGTTTCAGTGAATTTTCCATGTAATTATTGCGGGCATTTTCAGTGGAATTACAGTGCTTTTGAATTGTAATTACAGTGTCAAATTCAGTGTAATTACAGTGAGGATTTTAGTGTGTATTCTTAGTGGTTTTACACTGTAATCTCAGTGGATTTACAGTGTAAGTTCTTTAGAATTTAGGTGATTTTTTGCAGTGTAATTCTCAGTGCATTTTCAGTGTATCCTTGGTGCATTTTGTAATGTAATTCTTTACTGGGTTCAGAGGATTCTTAGTGGATTTACACTGTAATTTTTAGTGGATTTGCACTGTAACTCTTGATTTTTACAGTGTAATTTCAATGGATTTCCAGTGTAGTTTTTAGTGGATTTAGACTGCAGTTTTTCAGTGGAATTTGCACTGTAACTTTTGATTATTTTAGTGTAATTTTTAGTGGATTTACACTGTGATTTTCAGTGTTTTTTTGCACTGTAACTCTTGATATTTTTTTAGTGTAATTTCAGTGGATTTACACTGTAATCCTTACTGCTTTCGAGTAGGGACAGTTTTTTACCCTTTTGTAATCTGCATTTGAGTAGGGGCTGGATTATTTCTGTATTATATTTAGTGTATTTCTTATTGGATTTACACTGTATCTCTCAGTGGACTTACACCGTAATTTTTAGTGGGTTTTACAGTGTAATTCTCAGTGGATTTACACTGTAATCCTTTGAGGATTTTACAGTGCAATTCCTATTGGATTTACACTGTAACTCTCAGTGGACTTGCACTATTTTGTTGAGTGAACAAGTATGCACCACTCTGTTTTGTTGTCAAGAACCAATTTAGAAAAGCGTGATTGAATCGGTTTTCTTTTCACAGGATATGTTAATGCTATAAGAGAGACATACATTAAGGAACTTAGCTTCATCATGTTCGAGGTACAGGTCGTGACCCTTCATGCTTGTGTCCATCCCATTTGAGTCCATTGCAAGCACCTGTAAATGTAAACATGTATATAAGCATTGTTTTGTTAATCTTGAAACATGTACTCTGTGCTTGTACTTGTGTTTGCCCCTTTTTGTCAGTTCATAGGCTTAATTGATATGAACCGATCATTTTATTACTTCATGTGTGTACTCATTTGTATTTACAAACAGTAGTTCGTAGCAATTTGAACTTCAAGTAGGAAAGGAAGGTCTTTCTATGTAGTTCCAAAGCTTATAAAATTTAGTCCTAGTTTCTTTACTTTCTTGTAGATGGGTTATTTCGTAATCATGATCTAAGTTTCTGATTAGAGTATAGTTTCTGTGTGCCAAAGTTTCTCAATTACAGTCCTAGCTTTATGAAAATATAGCATTTCTAACCTGTTTGTTCAAGGACTCTCCTAACATTTTGTATTTTATCTCCCTGAACATGTGATCCCCTATCTCTTTATACTCATTTCCATGTGATGTAACTGTTGTTTTCAATTCAGAAACTTCCTAGTAGTTCTCAAATTCATGAATTTAATATGGAATTTTGTTTCCTAACCTTTCTGTGCATGCACCCCTAGACTCATAGGATCCTATAGTGTTCTTCCTAGATCTAGTCTTAATTTCCTGGTTCTAGTTTAAAGTACCAGAGTTCATATTTTTTGTCCCTGCAGTATGTTAGTGGGTTTATTTAACTTTGCAGCATGTACAGACGCCCTTTTGATTTCTGATGTAGAGAGACAGGGGAGAGAGATCTGCCTAAATCATGCTTAGTATGTGGTGATTGCAAAGTTGGGGGGTGTTTACCTAATTACCTGTGTTTCCTCATCTTCTGCAGTGTGGATCATCTTCAGGTTTCTGTCATAGATCATGGAGGAATCGCCCTCTTGGTTGGTGCTTATTCCCGTCCTCTGCAGTGCATTTTTGTAGTGGAAATTACAGTGAAAATATAGTGGAGTTATTAGTGTAATTTTATAGCGTTTCAATGTAATTTTTAGTGGTCCAGAGTGTGATTTGTCATGTCCATTTAGGTGTGTGTGATTAGGTGACAGCACCCTGGTCCTTTCCTTTTTTTCATTTGCTCTAGCTTAGTGCACATGTACATGGCAAAGTTTGGTTGTAACTTTGGGTTTTTCTGTGCTCGGTTTTGTTGATTTTTTGTCCGGGCTGGAAGCTGGATAAGTTGGAATGTGGACCCGTTAAGATTATGATGCTGGTGTCTGGACCCGTTTAAGCTCGTGATGCTGGTGGTGTTTAAAATCGGGGACAAGTAGGAACTAACACATGACAGGAGACACGGGACAGGAGACACTTGTATCCTGTAATTGGTGGAAAAATCTGACTGAAAGCGAATTTGTTTTCATCCGGTTGTAAAATAGACAGTCCCTTTACTAATAATACTTGGTTTCCTTCTCATCCCGAAATCCTCCATCGCAAGCTTGTATTACCCAAACTACTACTTTCGCTGATGTCGTGCCAAGCCAAGATCCCATTAATTCTTGGTTGAGCCCATATATCCTTGAATCCATGTCTAATGTCGTTAGTTCTTGACATCATCATTAAGTTGTTTATCTTTCAGTACAAACCTCAATACAAATGTCGTTAGCCTGTACCATATCAATAACTAACTACTACCATTTGTTGAAGGATGATGGGTAGTGGTGCAATGTTCCAACAGACATGGAAAGGATGGCTCACTCCTATTTTAAGGAGATTCTTATTAAGGACCCAACCCTTGCCCCAGAAGAGGTCCTTGACTGTATCATGCCTAGAGTCACAGTGGAGATGAATGAGTCTCTGTGTAAACCTTATACAAAGGAGGAGATTTCTAATGCCTTATTTCAGATTGGCCCTTGAAGGCTCCGGGTTGTGCTGGATTTCCTGTCCGGTTTTATCAGCGGAACTGGAAGGTATTCAAGGAAGAAATTGTTGCTGCAGTACATGATTTTTTTGCCATAAGAATTATGCCAGATGGTGTTAATGACACGGCGATTGTGGTTATTCCTAAAGTCCCTCATCCCAAGGAGCTCAAGGATTCTCGACCAATTAGCTTGTGTAACGTGGTGTATAAACTTCTCTCCAAATGTATGGTGAACAGGTTACCTTCCTCACCGTGCTTATATCTGAAAACCAGAGTGCCTTCATCCGAGGAAGGCTTATATCTGATAACTCGATCATTGCATTCGAACGTATTCATCATATACAGTCAATCAAGAATAATTGACCATCTTTATGTGCCTACAAGCTTGACTTATCTAAGGCATGTGATCGCATTGATTGGGAGTTTTTGGAGAGGGCTTTGGCTAAATGGGGCTTCTCTCATCACTGGATTTCTCGCGTGATGGCATGTGTTTCTTCGGTGAAGTTTAGTGGGAAATTGTTGGAGCCCTTCTCCCCATCCAGGGGGCTTCGTCAAGGTGGCCCGTTGTCCCCCTTCCTTTTCCTATTTGTACCTGATACTCTCTCATCTTTGACCAATAAGGATATGCGGGAAGAAGGTCTTAAAGGGGTCAAAATATGCGAAGTGCTCCTGAAACATCTCATCTTTTGTTTGGAGATGATCCACTCCTATTTTTCCATGAGTCAGAACATCAGGCAATCTTGGTTAATGGCTTGTTGAACATTTATGCGACTGGCCAACCAATTAACTTGTCGAAGTGCTCCATCCTTTTTTCAGATCAATGCTTACCTAGTGTGGTTCAGGTGGTAAAGAGTGTATTGGAGATTACTCAAGAGGTTTTTGAACCCAAATACCTGGGTCTCCCGGTTCCCGAGGGAAGAATGCATAAAGGAAAATTTGAAACAATTCAGGAATGCTTAAGGAAGAGGCTCATAGATTGGAGTGAGCAATATACGTCGTCAAGTAATAAGGAGATTCTTATTAAATCAGTTGCTCGGGCTATTCCAACTTATGTTATGAGTGTGTTTACACTCCTAGCCTCAGTTTGCGATGAGCTAACACGACGTATGATACGCCAGTATTGGTGAGGAGTTGGGAATGGGAAGAAGAAAATGGCCTAGATGAGTTGGGACAAATTGAGGCTTCCTAAATCCATGGGTGGCATGGTTTTTAGGGACATGAGGTCCTTTAACCATGTCTACCGTCGCTATTCCGACTCACTATCTTTTATTTTTAGGGAAAATTCGGTATGTGCCATTGCAAAAGTTGCATATTCGAGCCCTGCAACTCAAACATGCGTATTTGGTGCATGCCACTAGCATGTGCAAAGAAATTAGCAGCATGCCCCTGGGCGGCGTCTCCGTGAGTTACCGTCTAATTGTCATCTCGTTTGAACTGTTTCCTCCTTTATGGGACCCACAACTTATCAAGTCAACAACACCGACGACCATACACATTTGACCGTAGGCACCTTCGTGTGGCCTAGGATCGATGGGATGAGTCACGAGATGGGACGACAAATCTGTAGTGGTCTACAATGGCACAACATTGAACATTCTCCCGTTCACACGCCACGTCGGGCTGACATTTAATTTCGGCGGTCCACCGTTGCTTCTCCCATGATGCCCCTCGAGACGCCGGCCGCCTATAACTATTGCCCTACTTCGATGTTTGCCGCAATACTCACCTTCCCCCCAACTGCCGCCCTAGATCTCGCTTAGTCTGCCATGTCATCATCCGTCCCTAGCCAGAGAAAGGCAGCTTGCCGGCTCGCACGAAGGAGGACTCCTCATCACCCCTTGCCGCCCCACAAATACAGATGAAACATTTCGTCTAGGGGATTAGGGGTAGCTAGCAAACCCCTTTTGCATGACCTTTTCCCTAAATATGACCCCCGTCCCCAAAACTACCCCCAGTCGTGGGTAGTCCGAGCGAAAAGCTACCTACTTCCTGTTCGCTCACAGTCTCCCTACCCGGCGCCGCCATCCATATCATCACCATCAGCCACCCCTTCCCCGATGACCGAAGGAATGGAAAGGCCATCCCCTGCCACACCCCTGGACGCCATCACCGGTGCCGAAGACCCATCGCCGGTCATGAATTCGGGGTGCGCTACCACTGAAAGGACGACGACAAGGGAGGAACATCATTGACAGCACATCGTCGCCGATGGTTGTCGGTAGTCGCTCCACCGTCACAAACGTACCACCCTAGCCCAAGCTGTCTGGCAAAAAGGACCGTCGGTCATAGGCTAATTGTGGTCAACAACACGGTGGCGGGCGATGAAGATAAAGAAGACCGCGATCACCCCGACGCTACCCCCCTCGACCTACCATGGTGTTGGGGAGTACTAAGCGGCGCCCGCAGCCGCACTGCCACCCCTCTCACCCCCGGCGGATGAGAGACGAGATGGATTTGGCTGATACCACGAGCACACACTCAGGGCTTGATGACATTGCGATGGCAATGCCATATGCTCAAAGGGGAGAACCCGAGGTGGCGAACGAGATCGAGGAGGTTGAGGAGAGTCAAGTAATCAAGAAGAAGAGTGTGGTTAGCATAGAGGATCTGCTAGAGACGCTTTTATGGACTCCCATTGGCTGCAATTTGTATCGTGACAAGAGCATGGTCAGTTTCAGTCGCCGGGAGCTCTCAATTCACACACCACACACGAGCAGGAGTAAGTAGACGACACAGCCGCATGCACGTCCATACGGGGGACCCGACGAGACGAGGCGCCGAATATGCCGCCCAAATCGTGACCGCCGGGGCCGGGGACGGCGGCCGGAGTGTGGCCACTGGCCAGCACGTCTACACGCTCGGCCATCGCCCCGCAGATGCGGGCGTGAGGCGGCCATGCGAACCCGTGTGTGTGCCCACCACCACCCGGCCAGGAATCCGGCGTGTCCCCACTGACGAGAGAACGCCAGCGATAAGGGGAGCGGATAGAGCGACGGCGCCGCAGCCAATCAGCGGGCGGAGGCCAGCACGCGCCCCTCATCCCCTCCCGGATTCTCTTCCACGCCGGCCCGCATGTGGCTTAACCCAACCCCACCCACGCCCACACCCAACCCAAGCCAACCCAGCACGCGCGCGCATTAGAAAATTCGTCCCCAGAGCCGTTCTTCCTCGCAGACGCTCGCGGCGGCTCATCCTCCCTCCGGCCGGCGGTGGAGAGAGGGGGAGGGCGGGAGAAGCGGCCGCATAAGGTCTCTCCGCGCTCTCTCCGGTTTTCCTCTATCGATCTGTATCAATCTACCTACCTACGGTTCGTGGGCCGGGCTGGGAAGGGAGGGAGGCCGCTGCTGCATTTTCTTGGCGGTCTGATGATGGCCGGAGCGACGTCAGCCACGGCCGCCGCGGGCGCATTCGCCGCCGCCGCCGCTGCCAGCGCCAAGGCGGCGTGTCCCTGGGTCGTCGTCGCCGCCGGCGGCGGCCGGAGGCGGTCCGGCGTCGTACGCTGCGACGCCGGCGGGGATGCGCAGGCGGCGTCCAAGGCGGCCAGCATCACCGCGCTCGAGCAGTTCAAGATCTCCGCAGACCGTGAGTCCCTTCCCCCTCCTCCAATTTGCCGCCCTTGATGCACTACTTGGAGAGTTGGAGAAGAGGAAAAAGAGAAACTGCATTCTTCACCCCCAGTTTTGCTTTGATTCTTGCAGGTTATTCATCTATCATTACTAATTAATTACTTGTGTTCACAGCCTATCTGTTCAGGTCTACAGAACCAAAGACAATTGGACATAGAGATTGTGTGATATCTTGTCGATTAGTTTTCTTTTCTGCACTGAGTGTCGAAAGGTTCCCAACTTCTAGTGCCAACTGATCTTGTTCACAGATTGGCAGACCATTAGCACTACAGTATGGTTGATATAGGAGCTTAACAAAAATGTGTTGATTAGTGTTGCAGCCTAAATAAAGGAGCCTACCTGACTAAAATTGCCAATTATATACTAAGATATTAGTATGGTGCATGCTTCATATAAAGATGAACAGGAGCCTACCTGACAGCTTAAATAAAGGACACTAGTTGGTGCATGCTTCAGGTATCAGATATTGACCAATTATTACAGGGAAAAGTGTGTTCAGGTTCTCCTTGTTGTTTTGTTCTGTAATAACCTGAGTGTCCCGCTGCTAAAACTTCAAGATTCGAGATATGCAATTACTTGATTCAGAATGTATATGTGTGCGACTCCACTAGTCTAAGCACGCAATACACCCCTTATAATTACAACAATATCAAGAAATCATTATGTGGTGAAAGTAGCTGTTGAAGGAGCGGAAACCGACGCATCTTTAATCAAATCAGCTCCATCTAGTCGGCGTGGCGACCCTTGCTCATCAGGACTCTGCCCTGTGTTGCTTGGCTTTGCTTGTACGGTAGTCCGACCGCCTGTAGAAAGTTGCTTGTTTGTTTTCGCTTAGGAGGAGGATGTTTAAGCACTACTTTTTCTTCCTACTCAAGTGATTTCACTTTTCTGCTTCTTTTCGCTTGCTGTGGCATAAACTTCCATGCAGCGATTCTTGCTAACGAACTTCCATTCCTCGTTTAAGGAATGAGCAGAGCCCTTGCATCCGTGCTTAAAAGGGAAAATCGTTATGGTGATCTGTGCTAACAAACTTCCCTTCCTCTTTTCCTTCTTTGTGCTTGCTTGCTGTGGCAAGCTGTGTAACAAACTTCTTTTCCTACTTTAATGAATAGGCAGAGCTCTGGCATCCTTGCTAAAAAAACGTTATGGTGATTTGCAGTCAAACTTAATTAGTTCCGTTCTTTCATTTAAAAGAAGCATGTGTATTTGCAGTATGTGACAATGTTTTTTATTTCCACTACCAGGGTACATGAAGGAAAAGAGTAGCATCGCTGTAATAGGCCTCAGTGTACACACAGCCCCAGTGGACATGCTGAAAAACTTGCTGTTGCAGAGGAGCTATGGCCCCGTGCTATTTCAGAACTCACCAGCCTGAATCATATTGAAGAGGCTGCTGTTCTTAGTACCTGCAACAGAATGGAGATATATGTGGTGGCTTTATCGTGGAACCGCGGTATTAGAGAAGTGGTAGACTGGATGTCAAAGGTGAGAGTTATTTGATCAAATGCTTGTTTGCCCTGTCCATTCTCTTTTGCCCTGCTTAGCCCTTTTTGGTTGCTCAAGAGCGCAGTATTATCAATGAAGCTCTAATGTTCATGTTTGTTTGTTTTTCTTTGCAGAAAAGTGGAATCCCTGCTTCTGAGCTAAGGGAGCATCTCTTTATGCTGCGTGACAGTGATGCCACACGCCATCTGTTTGAGGTATCCGCTGGGCTTGACTCTTTGGTTCTTGGAGAAGGACAAATCCTTGCTCAAGTTAAACAAGTCGTTAGAAACGGGCAAAACAGCGGAGGCTTGGGAAAAAACATTGACAGGATGTTCAAGGATGCAATCACAGCTGGGAAGCGCGTCCGCTGTGAGACCAACATATCAGCTGGTGCTGTGTCCGTCAGTTCGGCTGCGGTTGAATTGGCCATGATGAAGCTTCCAAAGTCTGAATGCTTGTCAGCTAGGATGCTTTTGATTGGTGCCGGAAAATGGGGAAATTAGTGGTCAAACATTTGATTGCCAAAGGATGCAAGAAGGTTGTCGTGGTGAACCGGTCGGTGGAAAGGGTGGATGCCATTCGCGAAGAGATGAAAGATATTGAGATTGTGTACAGGCCTCTTACGGAGATGTATGAAGCCGCTGCTGACGCCGATGTCGTGTTCACAAGCACAGCGTCTGAATCCTTGTTATTCACCAAGGAGCATGCGGAGGCGCTTCCTCCTATCTCTCTTGCCATGGGCGGCGTTCGGCTTTTCGTCGACATATCCGTCCCAAGGAACGTCGGTGCCTGCCTATCCGAAGTGGAGCATGCACGGGTATACAACGTCGACGACTTGAAAGAGGTGGTGGAAGCCAACAAGGAGGACCGTGTGAGGAAAGCAATGGAGGCCCAAGCAATCATCACCCAAGAGCTGAAGCGGTTCGAGGCCTGGAGGGACTCGCTGGAGACGGTCCCGACCATCAAGAAGCTGAGGTCGTACGCCGACAGGATCAGGGCGTCCGAGCTCGAGAAGTGCCTGCAGAAGATCGGGGAGGACAATCTGAACAAGAAGATGAGGAGGTCCATCGAGGAGCTGAGCACGGGCATCGTGAACAAGCTCCTCCACGGCCCGTTGCAGCACCTGAGGTGTGACGGCAGCGACAGCCGCACACTGGACGAGACGCTCGAGAACATGCACGCCCTCAACAGGATGTTCAACCTCGACACGGAGAAGGCGGTCCTCGAGCAGAAGATCAAGGCCAAGGTAGAGAAGACCCAGTGCTGAGGACCAGGAGACAGACATCTGTCCGTCTGTATATCTACTTCGCTACATTCTAATCCCAGTACAGTACTTTTTTTAATCCTCCACTTACTGCTGAGTTCTTCTTGTGCCGTGAATTAGCCTCCAAATGTGTTGTAGAGAGGAGCGGCGAAGCATGTTTGCTCCAAAACTGCCTGCCTGTGTACATTAGTTTCTATGGCTGCTGTGGTTAGAGCCCAATTTTCAAGCTGTACTGTACTCTATTCGAGGAAATAAACAGGAATATATCAGCACATTGCATTAGCTCCTGCATTTGAAACGTTAATAATATTTCCGAGCTCTGAAGGTGCTCGGTCGAATCCTTTCTTGAGTGTTATCTGGAGAGTTCATCTGTTGTCTCCCTACGAGGGAGGCCAAAGTTGCTGGACACATGAATGATCAGCTGGCCGATTATCCTTTAATTTTGTTGGATCAATATATACATGGCTGCCTAACAATTTTGGTGGTTGTTGGAATTTGGCAAGGTTTTATTTTATGGTGGCGAATTTGCATCTTATTTCAAGTCTTGTTCTCTGTCCGGCGACCAAGACATGTTGGTATCATGTTGTACATCCTAGTACGTATATTTTCAGAAGAATTTGCAAGTTGTTTGTACTACTTTCATATACTTTCTCCGTTTCTAAATATAAGTCTTTGTAGAGATTCCACTATGAACCATATACAGATGTATACAGACGCATTTTAAGTGTATATTCATTCATTTTGTTCTGTATGTAGTCCATCTAGTGGAATCACTACAAAGACTTATATTTAGGAACGGAGGGAGTACTACGTATAAAACTTTTCTCAGGATTTTCTTCAAGACTTCCTTTTTATGCAAAATCCTACAAATTTACCTGCTGAAAATTGTATGTGCATAGTCGCATATGTACATAATACAACAATTCACTGCTCCTTGTACGTAAAATTCTACAGTATTCATCACAGCCCTTTGGGAAAAGGAACTATCTATGCATATCGCATCTGTAAAATCATCGAGGAAGCTACGGGGGGCTATTTCCGATCATTAATTTATATTGATTCTTCTTCATAATCACTGGATGAAGTTCTCTCCAGAACATATCACAGGATGAAACTCAGGGAAGTTGCAGTTCAGTCGCTCAATCAGTTGCAGCGGCCTGATGATTTTGGCAAGTCCATTGACATATATAGTATGGCGCACTTTTACAGCCTCGAATAGATCTGCAGCTCATGTTATTCCTGCTTGTATAGAAAATGGAAAGAAATATGCTTGTTCAGACAAATTTCTTCTGTGCAACACACACAGTTGGTGCTTAAACTGATTCTAACCTGACAAACTTCATCGAATTTTCAGAATTCAACAGTATTCTTCTATTCAAAGCAATGGGTCAGATTCAGGTGTTAAAAGTATTTCTGGCCATTAGATCTTGCAAGGCAAAAAGAGAACTTTCTGTGAGATTTCCTTTTCGTGTGGTGAGTTCTACTTGCAGTGAGTTCTTCCCCATCTATCCATCGGAAACAGTTCTGAAAGAAGCCATATACCATCAGCACACACAAAATACGATCAAATATAAGTGATAGACATGTATTTTCAAAAAATAAGTCCATGGGGTTTCAGGAACTAACTAATCATACCGTCCAAAGTTATTTTCTTCAGGGCACCTGGATGTATTACATACGGCATACTTCCACATCACTGGGAACAGAAGTGTATGCTCTAAGCTGGACATAGCAGATAGTGTTCATATTAAGATCAAGCATGGCCAAATGACATACTAGTCCATCCATGATTAAGCAAGAGCATGAGAAGGGCACAGAACCTTCTGCCATTTTCAGATTACACTAGATAAAAAGAAGCTGAGATTTGAGGAACAGGAAGAGGGAGACCAATGGGTATGGTGGAGGCACACTCCTCACTGTATATATGTGAGTTCCTGAAGTGGGGAGGCGTAAACACAGCGAACCGATGCGATGCTGGGAGCAGTGCTTCGTCCCACTCAGTGTGATTTAATCAGCAACGAAACGTCGAGCACCGGATGACCATTCTACACCGCAGAATGAACTAAATGAAATAGTGACGGATCTACTTTCTGCAAGCAGGCAACTTGGATATCTTATACTGGCAGGAGGGCAGAAGTTCAACAATGCTGAGTTAAGCCACATAGACAATGCATCAACTAATCAACCAAATCCATTGAAAAATTGATACTTTGCAGGAAGCAATTCAATGTTTTCCCGATATTTCCCTTCCCTTGAAAAGAGGGACAACAACAAAGAAGTAGTTGAAGCTTCAAGTGAGATGATCTTCCCATCAACTTTAGATAAATAATTCCCGGCCCTGGCAATCTCACCTTTTTCCAACAACATTCTGATGATATAATTTATAAGACGAGAGCTGGGAGCACAACCACTCTTCTCCATTGATGAAAACATATTGTCAACTTCTTCCACTGATCCTTCCTTTAGAATATTTTTTATCACTATGCCATAAGTAGAAGCAGTAGGCACCAACCCACTGGCTGATACTGCAGCAAACAAATCGTTAGCTTCTTCTCTTCTCCGAACCTTGAACATTGCATTAATCATGGTATTGAGTGTTATAATATTGAACTTGACATTCATTGCTCCTAATTTCTGGAATAGTGCGATCGCTTCGTCTGCACAATTATTTCTACAAAGACCACTAAGTATTATATTGTATATGAAAATGCTCACTGGTATACCCCTTTCGGTCATCTCATGGAACATTTCCCTTGCAGCAACAGTTCTCCCAGCACGGAACAACCCACCCAGCATGATGCCATATGTAACAGTGTTAGGTTTAATTCTCTTGCGCGGCATTTCTCTGAACAGAATCAAAGCATCATTGATCCTTCCATTTCTACAATAGCCATCAAGAAGTGAAGTATACGTAATAACATTAGGCTCAATGCCAGCTGATACCATGGCATCAAACACTCCGAGTGCTTTACCCATCTGGCCAACTAAGCCATATCCGTCAATCAGTGAATTGAATGTAATGACATTAGGCCTCTCGCCCATGCCTATAACCAAGTCAAAGATACCTTGTGCATTCATAACCCTTCCTTCTTTGCATAAAGAGTTTATTACTGAAGTGAAGAACGCAATGTCAGGACGAGGAATACCTTTGTTCATCATATCAGAAACCAGCCTCTTAGCTTTAACCAAATCACCATGCATACAAAAACCCTGAATTAGGGAGTGATAAACAGTTGTGTCCGGCTGAACACCCATATCAGTCATCTCATTGAACTTGTCCATAGCATTGGCCAGCCTACGCAATCTGCAAAATGCGGCTATTACAGTGGAATAGGTGACTACATTGGGACTCACTCCTTTTTCCCGCATTTCAGTAAATACGAGCATAGCTTCATCCATCATTCCACGTTTAGCATATGCATCAATTAATATGTTGAAAACATGGCAGTCGGCTACAAAACCATTGCTTTCCATTGAATTGAAGAGATCAACCATATCAGCAAAGCATCCCTCAGTGGCATACCCATGAAGCAAAATACGGTACGAGACGGCATCCAGTTTGTGGCCCTTGGCAGTCATGGAATAAAATATTTCTGCCGCTTCTTTGCTTCTTCCATGCTTGCAAAGGGAAGTCATTAACGAGCTGCAAGTGACTGCATTTGGTACAAGACCATGGCTTGTCATTTTTCTAAACATTTTAGCAGCCTCTTTCAACTGCCCTGATGTGGAATATCCATGGATCATGCAATTATATGTCACTGTGTTGGGTTGAACACCTTTATCGACCATCTGCTGAAGGACTAGTTCTGCCTTGTCCATCGCTCTGGCCTTGCACAATGCATCAATGATCAAGTTGTACGTCACCACATCAGGATCAACCCCTTGATGTATCATTTCATGGAATAGATTGCATGCCTTGCCTGTTTTGCCTTCTTTAAAAAAGCCATGGATGACTGTGTTATATGCCACCACATCGAGAGAGCAGGCACCTCCTCCTTCCGCCACCGTCTGTAGCAAGTCGAGTGCCCGCTGACTCATGCTATTTTCGCATAAGCTCTTCAGAACAATGGTGTAGGAGATTGCATTAGGCACGCAACCAAGCTCGGGCATCCTATGAAGCAGCAAGTTGACAGCCTCATCTGTACGTTTGGCGGAGCAGAGGCACTTGAGGAAGGTGGTGGCGATGATCTCATTTGTCTTCAGGCCCGTCCTGAGGAAGCGGCCGAATAAGGCAAGCCCTAGGTCCGGGCGATGTGCGCAGCAGCAGCAGTTCATGAGGATGCTGTAAGTGAAGATTGTGGGTGGTGCCACCCGCGCTCCGGCTTCATCACGGCAGACGCGGTTGAAAAGGCCAAGGGCGAGGCCGGGGCCATCTCTGATGCAGGCGGCGGAGGCGGGCGCACGGGCGAGGGCGGCAAGTAAGCCGTCCAGGGAGCGGCTGGGGACCGGCGTGGCCTGCCGTAGCAATTCGTCGAACAGGTGGTGCGCGTCTTCAGGGCTGAGCGTCCCGGCGCGGACGCGCTCCGTGGCGGCGGCAAATGCGGCGTGGGGAGACCAGGAACGCGAGGGCCGCAAGGTGGAGGTGGAGGTAGAGGAGGAGCTACGGCGGAGGGGGTGGAACATGGGCGTGGTGGAGGAACGGCGGGGGCGGAGGCGGGACATCGGCGACGTGGAGGAGTAGTGCGGAGGCAGAGGCCGGAGATTGGCTAGTTGGAGGAGGAGGCGGCGCGGCGGCGGCAGGGGATGCCGGAGATTGGCTGGGTGGAGGAGGAGGCAGAGGCCGGACACTGGCTAGGGGGAGGAGGATGAGCGGCGGCGGATGGAGAATTGGAGATGCGAGGCATGGGCGTGCTCTAGCTCTGCACTGAGAAAGGAAGAAGGGCAATGGCCTTCCGTTTGTGTATTCGTACGCACTCACACAACTTCTATGCTTCCTTTCACTGAAGCTAAAAATGAAACAGGAAGATAAAAATGTTATCTAGAAGAAAAGGTTTCTGCCTCGTGTACCCAAGCAGAAGTGTTAATCCTATCAGAGCTTTCGTTCCAAGATTAATTCGTTAGAGCATCGACCAAATATAACTCCTTAAACGCCCGCGGACGAACATTCACCGGTCACGCCTCAAATATTTGATTCTACAACCAGACATCTCAAATTAGAAACCTCAAATCCATATTATTACATGCAACGTCAAACCTAATCTAACCGGAGCTCGCCCGGTTTTGCCGTGGCCATGTCCGGCGGCCGGCTGAGTGTTGGTACTTGGTACGGTCGCCGACAAGGTAGAGTAGGACATGCGATACGCGCCGGCTCACGGGACTCAAGGCGCCGCCGTCACCCATGCCATACTCTTCCTCATCGGAGCCCGTAACCCGAACGGTGCAGGTGAACGTCAGATCGATGATGGATCTGTCCTGGGATGAGCCGGCGACGACCACCACGATGCGGTTGCAGCGCCCGGACTGGTGCACCATACGGGGCGCTGGAGAATGCAACTCCGCCTCGCCGACATCCACCGCCTCGAGGGCTGTCGCCGCCTCCCATGCCCGCTGCCTGGCACGCCGTGCCATGTTATCGTCGGACGAGGCCCATGGTGCGCCCCGATGCTCGGCGCACCAACAAAGGGGTTGCGCGTCCACCACCGCGTTTGGACGCCAGACGGACCGCACCGCCTTCGGCGAGGCAGCGACGGCTGCCCTAGCGCCGGATCCATGCGCCATTTGGGCGGATGCAATGGATTCCCGACAAAAGGAGTCCGAGCGCTATCGTGCATGGGCCTCCTCCGGAGCGCACGCTGATGGCCATCTCCTCCTCGGAGCCGTGTGGGATGAGTTCGGGGTCGACGGATCTGGAGGTGAAGGACTCGGATCCATTGCCCGCCATGCCAGAGACGGTCGGACGACGCCGAAGACGAGCTTGGTGGCGGGGAGTGGAATGAAGTGGGTAGGGTTTGGTCTAGCGAGCGGATGGGAAGTAATATATGTGGGGTCGGGTGAGCCAGCGTGGGCCGGTTCCGACATGGCGGATGTGCCCGGACGCCCCCATATCTGTTCCATATTTGGACTGGATACGAGGGATGCCCGTAAGCCCGGGTGTTTGAGGCCCGTTTGAGAGGGTTGTCTGGGTTGAAAAATAGTGTCCGGACAGTGACAGGACGACTCGCCCGGACGTATGAGGTGGATTTGAGACGCCCAGCTGATGCTCTTAGTCTTTGAGCCTCCGTGTGTGTCCACACATTATTAATGCATAGCTATATATAATTGTATCGTGGAAAAAATGCTCATGGCATGTTCGGTGATGTTAGTAGCTAAAGTTATACTCCCTCCGTTCCTAAATATAAGTCTTTCTAAAGATTTCACTACAAATTACATACGGATGTATATAGACATATTTTAGAGTATGGATTCACTCATTTTGTTTCGTATGTAGTCCATAGTAAAATCTCTAAAAAGACTTATATTTAGGAACGGAGGAAGTATATTACTACATGGCTATGTTCTGCCTTCCCAAAACCCTCATTGCCAAGTTGGACAAACATAGACGTCGCTTCTTTGGGCGCCTGGGGGGACTATCATTTGGTGAGATGTGATCGAGTGTGCATATCGAAATCCAAAGGGGAATTAGGGGTAAAACATCCAGAATATTATACCCAACAAGGACTCTGGCAAGACATGATCCATGTGAAATACCACGGTTGCCGCGGTCAAAAGTAAGTTCAATGACTCCCCCATTTGGAAAGCTATCATGAGTGTGAAAGAACACTATATGGCTGGAAGAGTGGTCCAACTTAGATCTGGTGTTGTGGCAAGGGTGTGGATTGATCCTCTTCTTGGGAATCCTCCTTTGTACACACGTTTTCCCCAACTCTATCGCATTTGTAACGATTCGGTGATCACTATGGATAAATGGAATAATGTTGATGTTCATGAATTGTTTCGGAGACGGTTGCAGTCTCCCCTGCGTGAGATGTGGGAAGATATGTGCAACTTTATGACAAGTTTACCGTTGGTACAGGAGCCAGACCGTATTGGCTGGAAGTTTGGCCCCAAACTCAGGTTTACTACTGAATCGATGTATGAACATCTTGAGAAAAGCATTGCAAGGTGTGACTTTAGATGGATCTAGGCAGCAAATATTATTCCTCTAAAAATATTTTTTCTCTGACAATTATTTCATGATGCTGTTCTTACTCATGACATTATGAGCAGGCGCAATTGGGCTAGGAACCCAAAGTGCTCCTTCTGCAATGAGAGGAATGTGCGAATAGGCGAAAGCGTCTTAGCCTTCGTGGGAGCGCTGCTGCGTGTTATAAAGACAGGGGCGCACCTCCCTGGATAGCGCATACAAGAGTTTGAAGTACAAGTCTTGGGAAGGAGGAAAGAGATAGAGATAACTCTCGGTTAAGATAAACTCCTCTCCTAACTACCTACCTAATATCTATGCGCAATGCACAAGTAATGCAACCTCCTGTCACGCTACAACTTGTTGTTTAACACCCTCCCTTAATCACAACTTCATCAAGTTGAGATTATACTTGAAGTCTTCAAAACTTCGTGTGGGAAGAGGCTTTGTGAACCCATCTGCTATCTGATCCTTGGAATGCACAAAACGTATGTCAAGTTTCTTCTGAGCCACTCGTTCTCTGACAAAGTGAAAATCTATCTCGATGTGTTTAGTTCTAGCATGAAAAACTGGATTGGTAGAAAGATATGTAGCACCCAGATTGTCACACCATAAACATGGAACTTGAGTACTTCTTACACCAAGTTCCTTCGTATGATTGCACCCATATGATCTCAAATTGTTGCATTTGCCAAAGCTTTGTATTCTCGCCTCAAGATTTGACCTAGAAACAGTTGCTGCTTTCTTGCACTCCATGAAATTAAGTTTGGACCAAAAAATACTGCAAAGCCACCAGTGGACCGCCTGTCATCTAGGCAACCTGCCCAGTCAGAATCTGAGAAAGCACTCAAAAGAGTAGATGATGACTTCTAAAATTTAATCCAACATTGAGAGTATTCTTGACATATCTCACTATACGCTTTGCAGCAGTCCAATGAACTGAGGTGGGTGCATGAAGAAACTGACAGACCTAATTAATAGCAAAAGAGATATCAGGCCGTGTAAGAGTCAAATATTGAAGTGCACCTACCAAACTTCAGATCTTGTCTTTATCATCGGATCCAAAAGCTTCCCTTCTGTAAGGGATAATTTTTCTGAGCTTGATAATGGAGTAGGTGAAGGTTTACACCCTTGCAAACCAGCCTTTTTTACCAAATCTGTTGCATACTTCTCCTGAGAGAGATGAAGACCATTATCATGTTTCTTCACTTCTATCCCTAGGAAATAATGTAAGTCTCCAAGGTCCTTGAGAGCAAATTCTGCACTTAGATCCTTCAACAAGCCTGTGATAGCCTCATTAGATGAACTTGTGACGATAATATCATCAACATAGATAAGAACAAATATATGTGTGTTGCACTTGTTATAAATGAATAAGGAAGTATCAGACTTTGAAGGTATAAAACCAAGTGCTTGCATTTTGTGACTCAGTCGTGAGTACCATGCTCGAGGAGCCTGCTTCAATCCATATAAGGCTTTGTCAAGTTTACATACATGAGAAGGTGCATTCTTATTTTCAAACCCAGGAGGTTGTTTTATGTACACTTGCTCTTCCAGAACACCATGCAAAAACGCTGCTCAACATCTAGTCAGTTCGAGACTCCATCCTCGAAACAAAGAATGGATAACACAAGACGAATAGTAGCAGCTTTTACAACTGGACTGAAAGTGTCCTCATAGTCTATGCCATACCGTTGTTTAAAACCTTTTGCTACAAGTCTTGCTTTGTAACGATCAATAGTGCCATTAGATTTTCTCTTAATCCTAAAAACCCACTTGCAGTCAATAAGGTTTTTACCTTTCTGTGGAGGGACTAAATGCCATGTGTTGTTCCTCTTTAGGGCCATATATTCTTCTTTCATTGCTTGTTTCCAATTTTTATCACCAAGAGCTTCCTCAAGTGAATATGGTTCACCTGGTTCACCTGTGGAGCAGATCATACCAAATTTTGACATGCGTTTGTAATTTACTGGATGTATTACCCCCTGTTGGAGACGAGTGCGTCGTGACGTAGCTGGCGCCGGCATAGAAGATCCCGTAAGCGCGCGCAGATCTTGATCCGGAGCAGATTCAGGGGATCCACTTCCGCATACGCAGACAGAGGCTGGATCCTCTGTGCACAGAGTAGACGAGGCAGCAGCAGGCGGCGAAGGCACACGCGCCACAGAGGATCCCGCCGCAGGCTCGTCCCGCAGCAATGATGGTGTCGATCCCCCGCGTGCGCCAGGTGTGGGGCCCGTTGGGCCCGAGCCAGTTGGACGACTCACATCCCGCCGCTTGTAGCAAGCGGGTTGGGGCAGAAAACGACCGCCTGCGGGCCCTGGCAAGAGCGGGCCGGCGCCTCCAGCCGCTGGCTGCCGCGTGGCGCAGCGGGACCACCTCCGGGCGCGCGGTCGAACGCGGGGGAAGAGGCGGACAAATCGGGCGCGGAATCGGAGGAAGATCCGCCTGGGCGATCTGCGAGCGGCGATCCCGAAGCGGATCCTGCTGGCGGGTCTGCCGCGCCTGCCGGCTCCAATCCCGAGGGAGATTTGCTCCCCAAATCCTGGCACATGAAATATGGCCCTGTTGGGCGATTTTCTTCATTATTTCCAACTCCATTTTCTGCAACATGGCTTCCTGTATCACATAACTCATGTAACGTGGTGAGAGGATTAGTCACAGTAGTATCATCAGAATTATACTCCCCATTGGCAAGGCCGGTTAGGTTTGGAGATAAAATAAGAATTTCTTTTCGAAGTAAAGCACCGGCATTTGGATGTAAATCAGCAAAGGGAAATTGAGTTTCATCGAATACAACATCACGAGATATGTAAACTCGACCAGTAGAGACATCTAGACATTTGACCCCTTTATGTTGAGAGCTATATCCGAGAAAAACACATTGTTTGGAGCGAAACATGAGCTTGCGAGAATTGTAGGGTCTGAGATTGGGCCAACAGGCGCACCCAAACACACGAAGTGATGTATAGTCGGGTTTGACATGAAGAAGTCGTTCGGTGGGTGTGTCATTGTTGATAACTCGACTAGGAAGCATGTTGATAATGTGAACTGCCGTAAGAAAAGCTTCATCCCAAAATTTAAGGGGCATAGAAGCGCCGGCAAGGAGAGCTAGACCAACCTCGACTATATGCCTATGTTTGCGTTCGGCCGACCCGTTTTGTTGGTGAGCGTGAGGACATGACACATGATGGGATATGCCGAGGGTTTGAAAGAAGGAGTTGAGCTTCTCATACTCCCCTCCCCAGTCAGATTGGACAGCAATAATTTTGCTGTCAAACTTACGTTCTACAAGTGCTTGAAAATTTTTGAACACTTGAAAAACATCAGATCTTTTCTTGAGAAGATAAATCCAGGAAAATTTGCTATAGTCATCAATAAAGCTAACATAGTATGTGTGTCGACCAACCGAGGTGGGAGCAGGACCCCAAACATCAGAGAATATTAATTGCAACGGTTGAGTAGAAATACTAGTAGATATAGGATAAGGTAATTGATGACATTTTGCTCTTTGGCAAGAATCACAAATAGTTTCAAGATTTCTCTCACCAACAAACGGGAGCTTATTTTTCCTAAGCAAACGTTCAACTAAAGAAAAAGATGCATGTCCTAGACGATCGTGCCATCGTGTGGAAGAAAGCTTGATAGCACCACAAGCTTGTTTATTTGATCTTCTAAACTCCGGAATCAACGGGTAAAGCCCTCGAACACATCTACCTTGATAGAGAATTTTCTTCGTGGCCTGATCCTTAATCAAAAAGAAGAAAGGATGGAATTCAATGAATACATGATTATCAATGGTAATTCGGTGAACGGAGAGAAGATTTTTGTTGGCACTAGGGACATGCAAAATTTTTCTAAGATGAATCTTACGAGAGGGGGTATGTATTACTGAATGACCTATGTGATTTATCCTCATACCTGCACCACTTGCCGTGTGAATTTGGTCTTTGCCATGATATTTCTCACGAAGAGTCACCTTCTCAAGTTCTCCCGTGAGGTGGTTGGTAGCACCACTGTCGAGGTACCAATTTGTATCAACACCATATGACCCATCGGCGGCGGCAGCTACCTTGTCATCTTCATCCGAGGAGGCATCGTCTTCGTCAAAGCGATACCAACAATCCTTGGCCGTATGGCCCGGCTTGCCGCAAATCTGGCAGCGCACTGCATCGGGCCGTGACCTGCCCGAGCCGCTGCCGCTGCCGCCCCCGCCGCGGCGGCCCCTGTTGTTGGTGTAGTTGGGACGTCCGCCGCGAGAGGAGTTGCTGGAGTTGCCACCACCTTGCTTGCCCTTGTGTCGTGGAGGACCACGAGAGCGCGAGGAGTACCCGCCGCGCTCGCGAGTGGCGGCGTTGGCCGAAGATTTGAAGCCGCCGCCGGAGTTGTGAAACTGTGGCACACGCTGATCGAAGTTGCTCAGCATGGAGTACAGTTCGTCGATGGAGACCGGCGTGACACGAGCGTCGAGAGCGGAGACGAGGGGCTGGTAGTCCATGTCCAGCCCATGTAGCAGATAGGAGATGAACTCATCGTCCTGGATGGGCTTGCCCGCCGCGGCGAGTTCATCCGCAAGGCCACGCATATGAGCGTAATATGCAGCAACCGATTGGGTGCCCTTCTGTGCATTGATCAAGGCAGTGCGAATATTGTTAACACGGATTGAGAGGAAAACATGCCTGCAAGCGCCACCCAGAGGGCGTGCGCGGTGGTGACCGTGGTCACCGCGATCAGCACTTCTTTGGAGAGGTTGTTGAGGAGGTAGCCGAGCACTTGTTGATCTTCCCTCACCCAGATGGGGTGGAGAGGATTGGGCGTCGACGACTCCTTGCCCTCCTTGTCCTTGGTGACGAGGAGGGGGTGGGTTCCGGCACCGTTCCGTCAACGTAGCCGAAGAGCCCGGCTCCCCTGAGCTGCGGCGTAACCTGGGTTCTCCATAGGACGTAGTTCGTCCGGGAGAGCTTCTCCGTGACCTGACCTAGATTGCTTGGGGCGGCGCTGGAGGAAGACATGGCTTTGGACTATGGAGAAGCTAGGGTTTGGAAGAGGAGGCTCTGTATACCATTGTGCGAATAGGCGAAAGCGTCTTACCCTTCGTGGGAGCGCTGCTGCGTGTTATAAAGACAGGGGCGCACCTCCCTGGATAGCGCATACAAGAGTTTGAAGTACAAGTCTTGGGAAGGAGGAAAGAGATAGAGATAACTCTCGGTTAAGATAAACTCCTCTCCTAACTACCTACCTAATATCTATGCGCAATGCACAAGTAATGCAACCTCCTGTCACGCTACAACTTGTTGTTTAACAAGGAAGACCTCTCAACATCTGTTTTTTGTATGCCCCGAGGCCAGGGTGATTTGGCATACGATAGGCTCAGTTCTTGATACGAGTTGTTGTCCTAACAACCTGTGACAATACTACTTTTGGTGCTATGTTTATCTTCCTGACAGGGCCAAATATTATACCTTATGCCTTGCTGCGATCTGCTGGGCAGTTTGGAATAGCCGTAATCGTGCAGCATTTGAACTTAAGCTTCCTAAAACACCATTTGAGATTATTTTTCCTGCCTGTGTATTTATGCATTATTGGGCAGGTCTGATGAAAGGTACCGAGCGGACCGCAATGGAGTGTGGAGCAGGGATGCTGAAGGAGAAGGCTTGCAATGTGATGAGGATTGGCACGAAGGTTGCAGATGAAGTGGCATCCAACTGATT